>CM057456.1:811447500-812047500 GCA_016271365.2 Neoceratodus forsteri | reverse complement strand
AGTCTTGGACTACCTCCTCTCCCTTTTTCACTCTGGGTTAGCCTACTCCTCTATTAAAGTACACCTTTGTGCTATTTCGGCCTATCACCAGCCGGTGGGCCACCGCACCATTGCTCAACTGGACGCTTCTCGGGAGTTCCTGAGAGGGGTGCTGCACCTTAGGCCTCCTATTAAAGATCCGATTCCTCCATGGGATCTCCTTTTTGTTTGGAGCAACTCACGCTCCTCCCTTTGAACCAGCCGCGGATTGCGAGCTCGTTTTCTGTCTTGGAAGATGTTGTTTTAGTTGCAGTTACTTCAGCCAGAAGGATTTCTGAGCTTCATGCCTTGATGTGTAAGGGCCTTATTTGGTTTTCACGAGACACAGTGTCTCTGAGAGCGAATCCTAAGTTTTTGCCTAAGGTGGTTTCAGCTCTGACCTTAAATCAGGATATTGACCTTCGGTCTACTTCGAACTATTCCATATAGGAGAGGCTTTGCTCCATACTCTTGATGTTCACCACAGCCTGAGGTATTACCTCAATAGAACTAAGTCCTTTCGGGCTTCGGAGCAACTTTTTGTGTCCTTCGCACAGAGAATGAGGTCGGCCAGTGTCTAAGCAATCCTTATCCCGCTGGCTTGTGCAATGCATCTCTCATTGCTACCAATCCAAACAAAAGCCCCTCCCGGGTTCCGTCCGGGGCCATTCTACTAGGGGTGTAGCCACTTCTTTTGCAGCTCTCAAGAATGTCTCAACCTCAACTATTTGCGCTGCAGCTACTTGGAACTCTGTGCATACCTTTATCAGGCATTACAGTCTGGATATCATGCCTCTAGGCGAAGGGGCTGGTTCGACCAGGCCGTGCTGCAGGAACCTCCTGTCCTGAATCGAGGGTTGGGCAGCTGCTCCTCGGTTTCTTCTTTTTCCTCCTCCCGATGTGAAGGGTCAAGCTTTACTGCTTGGGAATCAGTCCTAATGGTGTAACCTGCTGCAAGAGCTGTCCCAGTAAGATAGTACAGTTATGCAAGAACTTACGTAACAGTAGATCTTGAGAACAGCTCTTGCAGCAGGTACCTTCCCGCCCACCGTATCCCCCTTGGAGGAGGTCTTCGCTCGCAGTTGCTCCTCTAGGACGGAGGAGTGAGGGAAGAAAGGATGGTGAGTATTGCAGCCAGCCAGTCTGAATGATCAGACAGCAGGATGTTGTTTTATTCCGCATGGCTGGGCGAGCGCAGGAGTCAGTTTTTCACTTGTAAGGGAAATTCCCTTTTTTCTACTCAGGGTTTTCGTACTCCTTTTTGCCTTCTGACGGTGGATCCTCGGTCTCCCCCGCTATTGCAACCTCTGGCCGGGAGTCTCCGGCGGAGAACTGGGATTCAATGGGACCGCCCCCTCTTATCTCCGCCTGGCCGTCGTCGGCGGGCCGACAATGGGTATCCCCGCCGAAGATAGCTAGCTAGAAAAATCTCCGTGGGTCCTGGCGCCGCCGCTTCAGTCCTAATGGTGTAACCTGCTGCAAGAGCTGTTCTCGAAGATCTACTGTTACGGTAAGTTCTTACGTAACTGTACTTTACAAGTTACCAAAATCTTCTTTTTGTTCACTTGCTCTTAAAATGTCTTTCCCCTAAAGGATATACTTGTGGACTGTTTAAGACTAACAAAAACATTCTGGCACTTTAATTTCTCCCCTAGGTGGAGCAGCATCCACGAGTTGCAAAATATGCGATGGAGAATCACAGCCTCAGGGAAGAGATCAGGCAACTTCGCTCCCTGCAGTCAGTGAAACGAGCTAAAGAAATGGACAAACAGACTATTGCCGAGTTGGAGAAAGCCTTTTGTGAGGCTTCTGCAGCCGAGAAGTTCACTGGTGGTAATAAAGTAAAATGTAGATGTGTATTAGCTGAGAAGAAAATTGATACTAGCCTGCTAAACTTACTGGAAGCAAAATGCGGGAGGGAGGGCACAAATGTATTTTTATTCATTTTTTTCTTCTATATAGATTATCGGCTTTTTTTCTGTTTTCTCCCCGGGTGCACGTGTGGAGGCACACTATGTCCCGGGAGCCTTCCGCCTATGCTACCCACCAGACCTCCACCCGTGGAGCAGAACTATTTTGGGGGCATGCCTTCGGGTTGCTCAGTCCTTCTCCGTGCCGTCTCTCTGATCCAAGGTCATTCCCAAACCCAGGTTGCCGGTGTGTCACGAGGTAAGGCGTCCAGCGCCTCAACCCTCCGCTCCAACAGGCCGAGTAAAGAAATCCTTAAGGTAAAGATGAGAGATCAGCCATTGGGCTTTATAGCCCACTACCTTGAGGCGGCAATAGCACCTTTGTGTTAAAATGATAAAATGTAACACACTCCTGTATGTGTGGGAAGGGATCGTCACTCTGGTCCCTGTTAGCTGAGCCGTTGCTTTCATTTTTATCAAAAGGTAGCTTAAAGGTCTGTAGAAATGTTATGAAAATGAGTCTCATAGACTTGTATGGGGTGCGTCTTGCGCTGTCCCTTGTGGTGCGTCACAAAACGTGAGACAGTGGCGGACCAGGTGGACCATGAAGTGGAAAGGGATCGGCTGGCTGGCAGTTCAGAGTTACGATCCCTTCCCAAACATATAGGAGTGCGTTACATTTTATAATTTTAACACAGAAGGGCTATCACTGCCCCAGGGTAGCGGGCTATGAAGCCGAAATTTTTTTTTTTTTTTTAAATTCACACTTTTACTTGAAGTCTCCAGAAAACGTTTTTAAATAAAACCTGATACATAGACTTGCTTTAGGTTTTAACATTTTCTGTATATCACTTCCTTAATGGTTTATCTGCCTGAAAACATGATCTTTGTGCTTTAGACTTCATGTGTGGCTCATGCTTTTCCCTCAAGTCAGATGCCTGCGTTTATGACATAATAATTTTCACATCAACAGACTGGGACACAACAGATGATTATTGCTTTAACAGAGGAAAAAGGAAGAGGCAGTCCTGAAATCTGAGGAACAAAGATCTTGTATTTATTTATTTAGATTTGTTGACCAGATAAGTGTGCTAGACAATTCAAAGCCTTTTTTTCAGGCACATCCCAGGAGGTGACATAGGGTCAGTGAACGAGTTACAGTACAGCAACAGTAAGTGACATTGACAGTAGCATATGTAACATATTATATAGCAAAGGCAGTGCATAGATAAGCAAAGAATGTAAAAGTTGCAATGCGCTGGAGGAGCAAGCCGACTACTTGTCTAATGAGACCAGATAAATATAAATGGTCTTATTGAGCTCCTGCAAGGCAAGACTTGTTATAATGGCAGACTAACACTAGGGATGAATATGAAGTAACCAGTACACAAAAAAGGTAGAGTTCTAGTCACAAGACCAGGGCTGGCAGTATAGCCTAGAGGTTAGAGGAACAAGGTGTGAACGAGCTTGGTACAGCCAGCAGACCAGACCCGAGTTTGATTCTCACAACCTCCACTTGCATACTGTGTGACTCTGAGCAAGTCACAACCGCCCAGTGCTCCCAGGTTGCCCCTGAAAACAGGCACTTGTGCCTAGTGGGCTTTACCCGGTTACCAAAGACTAAAATAAAAAAAATGAGCATACATGAGCATTTAAGGAGGTGGCTGCGATATCCCCTTTTTGAAGGTAGTAGCAGTCTGGCACTTTCTTAGGCTAGGAGGTATTGCATTCTATAGCCTTGGGGCAACAACAGAGAAAGAAATATCTCCTTGCTGAGTCCTGGTTCTTGGAATACATAATTCTTCAAGAATGGTGTACCCTAGTGGGTAGGTATCAGTTGGAGGGTGGAAGAGACAGACAGAGAAAAAGGGGACTGATTTTGCAAGACATAAATTTCCCCCTTCAAGTGCTAGTTCCGGCAGTGCAGCAGGAGAAAGCCATCTCAGTTTAGCATATGAAGTACAGTGATGGGTATTGCGGCTTAGGGATGTGATAATTCGACAGATATACGTGGGCTCACCACAACCCAACCTAGACAGACCAACTTAGGGTAGCTGGTTCATTCCAGTGGGGTATCATATAGACGAGGCACACTGATGAGTCCTGGTAGGATGAAACACGTGTCTGTATCTTCTGTTGGCACCCTTTGTAGACTGTGAGAGGCCTTTTGGCACCATGCATTTCTGCTTAAAGTTGAACCAGCATAATATTTTGTGGTGATTTGCATATACAGCCCATGATGCTTTGCATTATGGGGCTATGTGTGGTTTAGTATTATATGTAATGTCCCATTTATGTAAATTGGTTTTGAAAGATGCATGGATTTAGATAGCTGGGAGCAGGATACCACGTGTAATGGATAGGCAAGCTAATGGGGTAAGGTTTTGTTTGAGTTTGTACAAAAGACCAAATTAAATTCTTACTGATTTGCAAATGCCCATTACATGTAGGGCAAAATCAAGGGATGCATCGAGTGTGACACAAAGGTAACTGAATGTAGACACCGTTAGAAGAGGGGTTCCATCACTGCATAGTACTGTTGGAGGGGTAGTGCAGCTTTTAACTTTGGGAGCAGAGCCAAATAGCATGGCCTGTGACTTTGATGTATTTAAGAGGAGTTTGTTAAATAGGAGCCAGTTCTGCAGTCTATGGAGGTTAGTGGTTAAATGGGTGTTAATGCCAGAAATGCTGCGTTAGCTTACGTACAGGATGAAGTCGTATGCATATAAGATAGGGGTGTGGTGGGCGAGGGTCTACTGAATGTCATTGATATAAAGGGAGAATAGGAGGGGTCCAAGTATGGAACCTTATAAAATGGCAAGAAAAAATCTAGAAATCTCATTGGCTAAGACATATCAGCTGACCATGCATTAATTCTCTGTATATGCACAGTCATCCTGGTCCTAAACCACAATACACAATGAGCAGATCCGTCCTCCTGCAACCAGAACTATCTTCCATCAGTCTCCCTACAGTCAGAACTGATCTTCCACCACAAACATGGCCGCTACCTTTACACTGTAGAAACCTTCAACTGGGCCCTAAAATTAAAATGATCTTAAATATAAAATAAATTAAATAAATGTTGTTTACCAGATCATCACACTCTCCTTACACACATAAACAAATTAGAAACATTAAGTATTGTAGATTGTTTTCATTACAACTGTTTGTTTGCCAACAATGAAAAATTCCCCTTCTATCTTTACCTGCTCATCAGGGAAATCTCTTCTGCTTCCCTGACAAGTGAGATAATTGAGTCTCTGGCTCTAAAACAGGCCTTTGTTGTCTGTGTGTACAGTATGTTAGTAGAGGAACATTCAGCTAGTAGAGCAGAATTTTGAATCCCTGTATTCCGTAATAAACCTTCCATGATAAACATTCCATTTCTTGAGTGTGGGAAACACGGGGGGATGAAGAAAGTAAGCAATAATACTATATAAACAAAGAGAAAAGATGGTAAATAGCTCTCCCTGCTGTTTATCTTTTAGGACAGAGCGAGCAGTTCATGATGCTGTCAGTGAGTGTGGCAGTTTTGAACCACGCTCATGCTTGCAGCACTGGGGAACTGAGAAGCCTCTGTTATGGCTTCCTTTTAGTTTTGTCTGCAGAGTGAGTAGAATGAAATAAACTTAGGGGGCTATGAGTCATACTTAGAATGAGAAAAACAGTATTTGTGAATTCTTGTGGCTGGCAGGGGAATATGAAGCTTAAGTGGGCAGGGAGGCACACACTGTGTAACACTAATTTAATCTAGCACCAATAGGCGGAAGGACTATTTTATGTTAAAAGCACAGATTCACTTACATTTTGACTTATTTAAAAATGTGTTTAAAAATAATAAAAAAAAAAAACTGCTTCTAAAAATAAAGGAACATTTTATAAGTGCATTAAGACACTCCGGGGTTGTGCATTACGGTGTGATAACCGCACTCCTAGGGAGGGCTGGCACTCTGCCTTCGGACCTTGTGCCCTATCGCTAAATTGTGGTTTATCACCGTAACTCTATCGTGTCTTTGCTTACTGTGACACACCCACCTTGGTAGGGGTAGTAATGGAGACTGTAGGTCCAACTTTTACCCATTGGCTCCTTCCATCAAGATAGATCTTTGGGGGGGGGGTCTCTGTCATCTGGTCACACCGTAGGAACTTCACCATCTGTGAAGCAGGATCCACACGGAGGATTTTCAGCAGCTCAACTGGGGCTGCCAACACAGTCTATAGTCTGTCGACGTCATCAATCCTATAAAGGCATGAGTAGCCCTGCTCCCTCCTCAGTTCTTTCCCGCCATCGACTTGTTTGCATGGATCTCTGCAAAACCTGAGACGCAGTTTCGCGCCATTTTCGCCTACAGCATTTCTTATATACTGCTTTTAGAATCTCCTTTTTATAAGAGATTAATTTATTTAATGTCGAGAGTTAATCCTTCAACCTCTCTTCTGTCGCTGCTGCTGCAGAAAGATTGCCTCCACAGATGAACGCTCTCTCTGTGTCTGCTGTCTTGGGCCTGACCACGAAGTCTCTGGCTGTGAGCTCTGCCAGAAGGTTAATCAAACAACCATCAGGCAACACAAAAAGGCTTTAAAAAATTTCCTGATAGAGCAACAGGTATTCAGTTTCAGGCAGGGGTCCTCCAGGGTCCCAGCCTCTTAGTTGCTGGCAGGGTTGTCGAGCTCCTAGGCCTCTAAGGCCTGAGACAAGTCCCGGGAGGGTCATCAAAAGGACCAAGATCGGGACCACCACCCCTCAGCGATGATCTTGTTCACCAGCGGCGCCTCCTCCTTCGTCTGGGGGTTCCGCTGCGGCTGCACTGACGCACAAAGTCACTGTCTAGGTCTCTCTGCCCTCCTGACCCATGCTGACAGCGCATTCATCAGATTCCCAATGTGGCCAGCCGTTGACCTCCAAGTCGTCTGCCTCATCTCAGTCAACGGGTGCGCTGTTGATGGCCCTCCCGTCGATGCCTGACCTCTCTTACCCGGGCTATAGGCTCTTAGGGTTCACAGGGCCCATCTGATGGGTCGTCTATCCCTGCACTGTTGACGCAGCCTTCGGCGATAGTCAACCTGAATGAAATTTTAACCAGGTTTACCTCTGTGATTGTTCACCATCTGGATGCATATTGGCACACATCACCGGTGCCGTTGACGGCAGGTTCATCGTTGGCGCCTCCTTGTAGGCCGTGGGAAGCTCCCCGCAAGCCTTCATTGGTGCCTCCGGCGTCAGACTTAGACTTAGAATAGGTTGAGGAGGAGTACCACCCTGAGTTCATTCTTCCTGATGAGGAAGAGGAGGACGGAGGTCTTTACCTTAGACAGGTTTGCAGCCTGCTCTGTTAGTGAGGATTCTGTTAAGTACACCCCTAGCTCTCTTCTTGAGGACCCCACATTTTTCAGTGTGATGAAACAATTGTCCTCAACCATGGGTTTTTATACAGAGGAGGAAAATGTCACCAGAAAAGATCTCGTGGACTTTTTGGAGATCAGAGTCTTCCCCCAAAAATCATTCCTCCTTTTTTGCCTGCCTTGAGGAATGCTGCTACTTCAGCCTGGCACAGGCCAGGCATGGTGGCAGCTATGCTCCACAGGGCAGATGAGCTTTGCCATGCCCCCCAAGGGTTTCCCTACTATACTGCCTAACCAGAAACTGATTTAGTGGTCATTAAGGCAGCTCATGACAGGTCTAAGGTGCCTAAGCACCTTAGCTCTTCTCACTGATGAAGAGTATCATAGAATTGACCTTTGGGATAAGAGGATTTGACTCCTGTACCCTTGGGCTGAGCATTGGCAATTGCCTGTCTGATATGGTGAAATGCCAGAATTCCAGCTGGAGGAAGAGCAAAGCTACTGCTCGGGCCCTCCCAGATGGCACACAGAAGCAGGAGGTTGTCCAGTGCTTGCAGACTGCTAAGAATGTTAGCAAGCACCTCCTCAGGGCCTTCTATGATATATCGGACACTTTTGCCAGGGCTGCTGACAACCGGCATCTGCCTACATAGGCACTCATTGCTGAGGGTCGCTGGCTTTGCTGCTGATGTTCAGCAAAAGGTGCTTAATGCACCTTTCAATGGCATTAACCTGTTTCGGCCTGATGTCCAGGACATCATTAATGATTTGCAGGCATCTGGCAGGGCTATAAAATCTGTCCATTCCCTCTGCCATATGCAACCCAAAGGTGGACCATGCCCTCCCTTTCGCAAGGTGTCCAATAGACCTGGTGCAGCTTCTCTGCCCCAAGACAAACTAAGAGCCGCCACTGCCTTGCCCACCCTGTCCAATGCAAAAGCTGCAGCCAAGCGTCCAAGAAGTGATGTATCAGGCCCCCTTTTTTTTCCGGTCCCCGAGCAAGAGGTGGTGGTTGGTTTTCCCTCCATGTAAATGAATGGAGAATAACTTCAGATGCCTGGATTCTGCAAATCATGGAAAGAGGTCACATGCTGGAGCTCCTTGAGCATTAAGCAGCCTCCGGAAACCCCTCTCCTCCACTTACCCCCGGCTCATGTTTACTGGACATGCAGGATGCTTACCTGTGCATCTGTCTTTCCTTCTCACAGGAGGTTTCTCCATTTTTTGTTTAAGGGCGAGCATTACCTATTCAAGATGCTGTCCTTTGCCTTGTCCTCTGCACCGAAGGTCTTTACCAAGTGCTTAGCAGCAATAGCTGCAACCCTCAGAGGGGAGGGACTATACGTTTTCCCCTTTCCTGGACGATTGGCTCCTAAAGTCCCTATCCAGGGAACAACTCCTGCAGACTCTGGAGAGCTCTCTCCAGCTGTTCCTCTCCATGGGCATTACTGTCAGTCTGCTCCTTGTCACTTAAGTGATGGAATTACAGTGACAAGTACTGCGATGGCAACCCCATATACTAAAATAACCTACTCTGAGGTCGTAGCACCTCGGGGCATCGATTATCGCCGTTATTACGATTGCCATACATTCATGGTCACCTTAATTGCTATCGCCCACTTGACATCGCTCAAATTGTCGCCGTAATTCCTTCGCTCACTTGATATGCTACCTTGCTAACCTGCCCAGGTCAGTCCAGGTGCCATCCCAAAGACTGCAGTACAATTTGGGGGGGGGGTTTCTAGACTCTGCGCAGGGGAAGGCTTTCCTGCCTCAGAACAGGGTGGAATGCCTTGTAGCCAAGGCTCAGGAGGTGACCCAGATCTGTTTTTATTCCTGCCAGGGTGTACCTGAAACTGTTGGGTCTAATGGCCACTGCCATTCTTGCTGTTCCACTGACCAGACTGTCTATGCGCATCCTCCAGTGGACTCTCATAGTGCAATGGGACCAACGCACGGCTGAGTTTGATCAGTGGGTACTGGTCTCCTCCCCAGTCCATAAAGTGCTCCAGTGCTGGATGGACTCCTTGAACCAGTTGCAAGGGGTCCTATTCCAGATCTCCTCCATAGCAGATCCTCACCATGGATGTTTCTGGGTCGGGCTGGGTCCCTTTCAAACCCTGGGCTCCTGGTCTCCGGTAGACACCTCCTTGCATATCAATGTCCTGGAGATGCGGGCTGTGCTGTACGCCATGCAGGCATTTCAGAACCACCTTGCTCTATGTCAGCTGCTGGTGCAGTCAGATAACCTCAGTTTAGTGTACTACATCGTGGGGGAGAGACTCATTTGTACTCCCAATACAGGGAGGCCATGAGAGTGTGGTATTGGGCATTAGATTATGGTATGACACGCGGCAGTCCACGTCCCAGGTGTGCGTAAACACCTTTGGTGCATAGGAAGGGGCATAACTAGTAGGAAGAGGGAGGTGCTGATGCCATTATATAAGACCATGGTTAGACCACACCTGGAGTATGGGGTACGGTTCTTAGGCCTCATTTTAAGAAAGGACATAGATGTAATAGAAAAGTTTCAGAGAAGGGCAGCAAAGATGGTGCAGAGTATGCAAGGGAAACCATATAAGACAAGATTCAGAGAATCTGTATCCGCTGGAGTTTAGAAGAGTGAGGAGACATGATAGAGACATTCAAGTACATGAAGGGGATAAATAAAGTGAGGGAAGAAAGTCTATTTAAAAGGAAAGTCGGAGTTAAAACAAGAGGTCATACTTTAAGATTTGAAGGAGGAAAATTTAAATGTAATGTAAGGGGTTTTTCTAGGATCATGGATATTTCTATCTACACTTTGCCATGTCTCTTTCCCCTTTAAATCTTGCCAGAAGGTCTAAATGCTGGCTCCTCCCACCCACTCGGGTGGTATATCCCTTGGCTCCGCCCCTTGATGCCAGATCTTCCTTTCTGCTCGAAGAATCGGATTTCCTCCTTATTGCTCTTGCGTTGAGTAGGCCCTGGCGAACTAATCCTCAGATTTACCTAAACTTAAACTAGTTCAAGGTTCTCCACATCCGTTTTGCGTTCACGACCACGATGGAGGACAAGTCCTCACCTAGGTTCTGCCATTGCCCTTGCGGGCAGAAGATGTCTCGCACCGACCCGCACGCCTTGTGCATCTGCCTGGGCCATGCCCTTGACACCCAGGCTTGCGACTACTGCCGTGTCTTCCAGCCTAACGTCCTGGACGATCGTCTCGCACGACTTCAGCTTGGCTGACTGGAAAAACTGAACCCGCTGGTCAAATCGGAAGAGGCCCGTTGGGCGGTCTCTGTGGCTGCAGGTTCCGCTGAACAGCTAGAGCAGATGAAGGCTTTCGAGGAGGAGGTGGCGGCTCGGGCTGCTGATCGGTCCTCTTCTGCGTCGGTCTTCGTCCCACTCAAATTGGGCTCCACCTTTTCAGGCTCCTTCAAGGAGTTGTGCCACTCTCTCTCTCCCAACCAAGGGAGAGGGCCCTTCGAGTGTACATGTCTCCTGTTTCCATAAAAAGGACAAGGAGTCGAGAAGATTTCTCGTCGACTACGTTCTTGGGATCAAGAGAGATTTCGGTCCCAGGAATCTGCTGTTTCGACTTTGGTCGAGATTGCGGTCTTTGCCGCTGGCTTCACAGTACCCCCATCAGGCCACCTGGCTAAGATGCGGGACAACGATCTGGTCGAGGTTATCGACCCCGTTGTCACTCTGAGGCCGACAATATCTTATTTAGGGCGCGGTTCTAACTGGACTTAGAAGGAGCCAGCTTGCTGGGATCCTCTTCATGGTCCCCTGTTCTAACCTGGAGGAGCCATGGTTCTCCTAGTTTATTCTGGGCCCCGTGGGGTCCCCAATGGTCGAAGTCAAGGTCTCTGACACCTTCGACCGACAGGCCGAAGAAATCTCATGAACTGCACTCAGGGCATTCAAAAAAGCAGGACCACTGTCATTCATCCTCGTCCTCCTCAGAAGAGGAGAGGCTTCAATGCAAACTGCGTCAATGCTACGAGGAGCTAATGTGGCAACAGTTGATGATGGCAGGTTTGAAGCTGACCCCAGCTTCCATGACAGCCATCACTTGGTTGTTGCCCGCCAGTCTGACGCAGACTCATCTGGGGCCAGTCAACACCATTTTGCCCACAGAGCCGGTGAAGACCCTCCCAGCTCAGACAAAACCGGCCTTTTCACCAATTCTGGTGGAGCCGCCACCTAAGCAGCCTCCATCTGGGACTCCCACCAAGGAGTCTCGGCCTGTCAGGGGCCTTCGGCACAGGCTGTTTGTCACCTTCACTCCTGACTACCCCTGGTGGGTCAAAGGTGGCCTGGGTGATCGGATGATCTATCCAAGTCCAAGGACTCCGACTTATATTCCCGTCCCTTGGACAAAGAATCGATGGAGGAAGCTCCCACATCCTTCATGGGCATCCTCCGTCTCATCTCCGACTCTACGGGGATGCCCTTGGAGCCCGTTCAGAAACAGGCTGAATATCCCCTCACTGATAGCCTCAGAAGAGGGGATTCTCCGACAGAGGCCTTTCTTGTGGCTGAAGCCATTGTTGGCCTGGCCTTGGAGCTGTGGCAGCACCCAGCCTCCTGCCCTGCGCCTTCAGCCTGGATGGCCCGAAAGTATACGGTCCCCATCGGCTCCCTTTCGGAATTCACAGAGCACCCTTCGGCTGAGGGGTTGGTGACTGAGTCTGTGTTTCAGCTCTCTGGTAATTCGGGAGACACCGATAGACCGCCAGACAGTGTCCAGGAAAGTCTGTGCTGCCTCTTTGCTTGGCCTTTGTCAGGTGAGCTCAGCTGTTGTCATGGCGCATTTTTCTCATGCCCTCTTGGGTTCTCTGGATGAGGTTCTTCCTAATCTCCCCACAGACCTCCAGAACACTGTCAAGCAGTTACCAAACAGCAACTCCAGATGGCTGTGGACATTGGGGATTCTTGCGCCTGCATGGTGGCGGCCACGATGCACCGCAGGGCCTGGCTGAGGGTTCTGTACCTTTATGGTGGACGCTCAGCACCAATTGACGGATGTTCCCTTCCTGGGCACCAATTTTATTCTGTCCAGGAGTGCACAGTCACCTCCAGCACATCGAGAAGTCCAGTGCCACCTTGGACTCCGTTACTTCTGCCCAGAAGGAATCCCAGGATTCCAAAAAGCAGAAAAGAAAACCTTTTCGGCCTTCTGCCCCTGTGGCCAAGCAGCCCCATTTTCAATCTGGGCAGCAACAGCAGTAGGCTCAGTCTTGGTGCCCTCAGCCCAAGCCAGGGGCCTCAGTGGCCCGTAAGCCCAGAGGGAAAGGTTCTGGTGGTACCCAGGCCGGATCCTCCTCCTCCTCCAAGCCTGTACAGTGACGGGATGGGGGTTGCCAGCCCCATACCAGTCATGCCGACTCTAGGTCCTCCCGTGGGGGGCCGGCTTCGCTACTTCCTTTCTACCTGGTCCTGCTGTCACAGTGGACAGGTGGGTCTTGGAAGTGGTTGACCAGGGGCTGCCTCTGGAATTCAGGCAGTACCCACCAAGCCAAGCCCATGCACCACGGGAGGAAAATTGTTTCCATGCACACTCAGTCGGCTCTCAGAGATGACGTCTCACAACTCTTCCGCAAAGGGGTAGTGGTCAGAATCGCGGATCCCCCTGTCGACCCAGGGTTGTACCCCAGTCTTGATGATTGGCTCATAGCGGGTCCCTTCAAACAGGAGGTGGAGCAGTCCAGGGATCTGGCCCTTCAGACCTGCATTGAACTTGGTCTTCTGATCGAGACCAAGTCGGAACTTGTGCCTTAGCAGATGATCTGCTTCATTGGGGCAGAGCTAGACTCTTGCTGAGCCAGAACCAGGCTCCTGGCAGACAGGGCAGAGGTTCTCTCCTCCTTTGCCCAATCATTTCTAGTTGGGCACTCGTGCCCTACCCAGGACTTTCTGTGCCTTCTGGGCTACATGGCAGCCTGCACCTCCGTGGTCCAATGGGCCTGGTGGCATATGCGCCCCCTTCAATTGGAGCTGGCCAGCCAGTGGACTCAGCAACATGGTCATTTCGACCAGCTGGTCACTGTGACTCAGAAGATGTGGGACGTTCTCCAGTGGTGGACTGTCCTAGAACATCTGCAGGAGGGGATCCCGTTTGTCTGCCCCGAGCTGCTGGTTGTTCGAACGACCTCCTCTCTCACAGGCTGGGGTTCCCACATGGGTAATCTGAGTCCACGGGCTCTGGACCCCCGAGGAGTCCCGATGTCGCCGTCAACCAGCTGAAGCTCCGATCAGTTCGGCTGGCGCTGACTGCATTTGCTCTGTTCCTTCAGGGTCAAGTAGTGCAAGTCTAGACTGACAATACCACGACCATGTACTATCTCAACAAGCAGGGCGGCATGCACTCCTGGCCTCTGTGCAGGGAAGCGCTCTGCACCTGGACCCTCATGAGCTGACTGGAGACAGATCTCCTAGCCATCCATGTGGTATTAGCCTCGAATCAGCTGGCGGACACCCTCAGCCATGTGGGCGAGGCATCCCATGAGTGGTCTCTCCATCCAGAGGTAGTACACATCCGGTACTCTCAGTGGGGCACCCCTCAGGTGGACCTGTTTGCCTCCAAGGAGAAAACAAAGCTGAGGCTGTTTCATGCCCACCCCCCTTAACAGATCTCATTGAAGGTGGATGCCTTCTTGAGGCCGTGGACCCCAGGCTTCTGTGCGTTCCCTCCACTTCCTTTGATCCAAAAGGTGCTCCTTAAGGTCAGAAGGGACAAGCCACAGGTGATCCTGGTGGCACTGGGCTGGCCTCGCCAGAGCTGGTACCCCCTGTCTCAAACACACTCAGCAAGTCAGGCCCTCTGCTCCCACAGTACCAACCTCCGAGTGCAATAATGTGGACAGGTAAGACAGGGTAACCCTCTTGTCTGCTTGTGGGTCCGAATCACCTTTGGTCTCAAGTTCTGGGGAGGATTCAAACTGTGAACCTTATGCTAACGTACCCAAATGTACAGGCTCAGTTATCATTTTCGGCGGGGATGCAATACATCTTTCGCCTAAGGGCACCAAACCGGGTATCCAAAATGAACTCTTTAAAACTCTATAAAAGACCTTGGGTATATTCTTACCTTTTCCCAGTTTAGTAACACCATCAAGCTTTTGGACAGTTTTTGTCAGTTTTAACCCTCTATTTTGCATGCAAAAAAAAACTGCCAGACCCAGGTGGTCTTTCAAAATAAAGATTTTACTAAAGATGTTACAAATATGAAAATTGTAAACACAGAACAATATATCAAAGAGCATGCACTCACTTAAAAGAAAACAAGGGAAAGTACAAAACAAAAACTCCTACCACAATACATTTAGACTTTTTCTATCTAATGTATTACCTCTATAGTGCTTATAATTATATCCGACAGCTTTGTCTGTCTGGAGTCCCAAGATGGTATAACAACCAAGTTCAGACACAGTCTTCAGTTTAAAACTATGCGTCTCCACACCCCTTCTATGAGTCGTCTAGCTTCTCCTTTTAGAACCAAAAAAATACAGTACAAACATGATTTCCTGTCTGGAGATATTTTAAATAATGTGACTTCAGCAAAAACCAATTTCCAATATTATAATTCTTTGATTTCTCGGTTCCTTCTCCCAAGGCATTTCAAAGGGTTTTATAGCTTTTTAACACCAGTTGATATTAAATGTTCTTCCTCTTAAGATGTCATCAAAGTTTGATTTTCATCCTCTGGCAGATTCAAAGTCCCAATTCGTTTCCACTTCAAAGAAGCAACAGGTCATAAAAAGGCCATAAAATGCAATCTCTCAAGGAAGTTAATTCCATTACAGAGATCTTATGGTTTATACTGTATATATCTTGTCATTTCAGTGAAACCGTTTTTTTTTTTTGGGGGTCACCCAGGAGCACAGGCTGTCTTATGTGAGGCAATCACAAATATAGTTTTATATTACAAATATTGAACAATCATAACCAGCTGGCCAAGCGTCTCAGTCCTCCCCAACTAGACTGAATTTGGGGGCTCTATCCCCTGCATGGGATGAACTTCCCCAAGTCAGTTTACTTGTCCATATAGATGCGATAAGCAATCTGTGTTCTGATTGGTCGCTCCAGCCCTATGCAAGATCATCATGTCATACCCTTGCAAGGCAAGACTCCATCTTAACAGTCTATCATTAATTTTTCCCATTTGGGTCAGCCAAACCAGGGAGTTGTGGTCAGTTTGTACCTCAAAATGCTGCCCATATAAATAATGGCTCTAACTTCTTTGGGGCCCACACTATAGCAAGACGCTCTTTTTCCACAGTAGAGTAAGCCTGCTCCCTGGGAAGTAACTTTTTACTTAGGTACACTACAAGGTGATCTTTCCCTTTGTTTGATGTGTGACTCAGTACTGCCCCAATACCCACGTCTGAAGTGTCAGTCTGGACTATAAAAGGTCTGCTATAGTCAGGACTTGTCAATACAGGAGTACTGCACAGTGCCTCCTTCAGTCTGGTAAAGGCTTTTTCACAGGCTGGTTCCCAGGTAATTTTCTTGGGTATCTTTTTCTTTACCAGGTCAGATAGGGGAGCAGCCAGGGCACTGTAATTGGGTACAAATTTCCTATAGTACCCTGCCGTCCCTAGAAAACTCCTGACCTGCTTCTGCATTTCTGGTCTGGGCTATGCTTTGATCACCTCTATTTTTACTTGGTTAGGATGGAGCTGTCCTGGCCTACAACATGCTCAAGGTATGCCACTTCAGCCCTGGCCACCTGGCACTTCTCAGCTTTGACAGTGAACCCGGCCCTCTGTATCCTGCCATCACTTCCCTAAGGTGGGACAGGTGTTCCTCCCAGCCGGCACTAAAGATAGCAGTGTCATCCAGGTGCCCACAGCGTACTCCTCAGCACCATTTAACACCTGGTTCACCAACCTTTGGAAAGTTGCCGGGGCATTCTTCATTCCGAAAGGCATTACTTTAAATTCAAATAAGCCTATCGGAGTGATGAAGGCCGATCTCTCCCTAGCTCTGTCAGTTAACGCTACCTGCCAATACCCCTTTGTCAGGTCAATAGTAGTAAGGTATGTCGCCCCTCCCAACTTGTCCAGAAGTTAGTCTGTCCGGGGCATCGGGTGGGCGTCTGACTTCGTGACTGCATTCAGTCCACAATAGTCCACATAAACTAGTAGCGCCATCTGGCTTGGGCACAAGGATTACGGGTGAGGCCCAGGGGCTGTGGGATCTCTGAATTACCCCTAAATCCAGCATTTCCTCCACCTCCCTCCTAATGTCCTTTTGGACAGCCTCTGACACCCGATATGCTGTCCGCCGTATGAGAGTCTGTGTCCCTGTCTTTACATCGTGCGTCGCTAAGGGATTTAGTCCAGGCTTGGCGCTAAACAGTGGGGCAAAGTCTGCTAGAACCTCCCTTACTTTCTGGATCTTGTCTGGGGCCAGCTGGGGTAACAGTTTAACTGCCTCCACAGAGGACTCCTGCTTGCTTTCTTCCAGCAAGTCCAGAAGGGGGTCTACTTCGTCCGTCCCCTCCAGAGGACTACATACTGAAAACACCATGTCAGCCCTATTAGCATATGGCTTCATCATGTTGACATGGTACATTCTTTCTGTCTGTCCTCTGTCAGGTAACTGATATAATTCACGTCATTTACCTTTCTAACAACTTTGTACGGTCCTGCTCACTCAGCCTGCAGCTTGTCTTTCCGGACCGGAATAAGGACCATGACTTCCTGACCCACCGTGTATGAGCGAGCTCTGGCTCTGCGGTCGTACCACATATTTTGTTTCTGTTGGGCAGCTGCCAGGTTGCTCTGGGCTGTTCCCATAAGCTCCTTCAGCCTTTCCCTAAACCTAAGGACATAATCCACTATGGGAGTGCCCTGGGTGGCGTGCTTGCCTTCCTAGTCCTCTCTGATCAAGTCTAGGGGCCCACGTACCCAGCGTCCATATAAGAGCTCGAAGAGGGAAAATCCTGTCTACTCTTGGGGCACCTCCCTGTATGCAAACAGGTGGGGAAGGAATTTCTCCCAGTCAGTCCCATGCTGTTGAGCAAACGCTTGGAGCATTGACTTCAGGGTACCATTAAATCTTTCCACAAGCCCATTGGCTTGCGGGTGATAATGTCAAGCCTCTGCACCACCCCACACTTCTCCCACAAACATTTCACCAGGTCCGACATGAAGGAACCCCCTCGATCGGTGATGACCTCCTGCGGAAACCCAACGTGGGAGAAAATCCCAAGTAAGGCATCTGCCACTTTGTCTGTCCTCAGTGAGAATAGGGCGACTGCCTCTGGATACCAGGTGGCATAATCCACCACAGTCAGGATGTACCTCTTCCCAGAGGAGCTGGGGGTATTTAAAGGCCCCACAATATCCATTCCCACCCTCTGGAATGGCTCCTCTAGTATGGGTAATGGAATTAGGGTGGCTAGGGTTTTCCTACCCACCTTCCCTATTTCTTGTCACTGGTGACAAGACCTGCAGTACTCCTTCACTTGCTGTAGTGCGTGCAATTCCCAGATGACCAGACAAGAGAATATCGTGTGCAATCTTGAGCAACTGCTCACGATATCCTTGAGGAATGACAAGCTGCCTGCCAATCACCCCTCCCTCTGTCTTCACAGCCTGAGTATACGTCAGTCCATTTTCCCAGTAATCGTTGTTTACCATCACCTCCCTGTGTTCCGTCAGTCTGCCCAAGCCCTCAGTTTCTCTAGACTAGGGTCACTTTTCTGAGCAGCTGCAAACTCCTTACACATTCCCAAGGCATGGAACAGGTCCCCTTCAGTCTGTAAACTGGGGTCCCTAGCACTAGTGTCAGGGCACTCAGGATCATTGTCTTCCCTAACCCTTTGACAATGGGTCACCCCTCCTTCTTAGGAGTAACCCTCTGTAGCTGTGTGATTAACTGCTGCTAGGGAAATTTCTACCCCATTTTCATTAGTCTCCATATCAGGAGACACTGGCTGGGGAACCAGCCTCCCAGTGGTTTCTACAATGGCTTCTGTGGGGTCCAGGGAACTCAAATTTTCCCCTTGCTGCTTGGCTACGGGTAAATGCAAACACACTCTCCTCTGTTTGAGATTATTGCCAAGTATGACATCAACTGCTAAAGTTTTGGCTACAGCCAACTGTTGCACAGTTCCCCCTGTTTCACCGCAGTCTAGGAGAATACTAACGAGGGGCAATGTTTTCTCCTCACCAGTAAAATCTTGTACAGTTACAAATTCATTGGGTATAAGCTGACCAGGCTGTACCAGATACCCCTTTACCAATATCGGAGATGCCCATGTGTCCCTTAACCCTTGTGTCTGTACACCATTCACCGTGACTGGGTGCATGTGTTCCCTCATGTTCGCAGGCATGCTTCCAGGGACACACAAACAACCCACTTCTTTCTTAGCCCCATGTTGCGTATTGCTCATCCTTTTGGGACACTGTCTGGTTATATGCCCAGTTTCTTTACAAACCCAACATTCGTTTCTTTTCTCTGAAAACTCTTTTCTTTGAAACCTGGGGCTAACTGGTTTCGGTGTAGGCAGTGAGGGTTTTAGCTTCCCTGAAGGCATGCTTTTCCCTTTCTGCGCTGTCACACCCGTCCCATTCGCTCTCAGAGCAAGTCTGCTTTTGGCATAGCAGTCCGAGAGTTCAGCAGCCTCTTGCACTGTTTTTTGGGATCTCGGTCCTTCAGCCAGGTTTTCAGCTCTGCTGGGTGTGCCCAGAAAAACTGTTCTAACAAAATGGCATTTTCAATTTTATTTACAGAGTTTGCTTCAATTCCCTCCCACCAACGTTTTAAACATTGACGTTGTTTCGTGGCTAGCTCCTCATAGCTTATGTCAGGACTTCTCCTGAGCTTACGGAATTCAGCTCTGTATGCTTCTGCAGTCAAATCAAACTTTTTTAAAAGTGCAGCTTTAAGTTTGCTGTAATCATTACTGTCCTCATTGTCCATTTGACCCATTGCATTCTGAGCTTTCCCGGTAAGTAGCGGGGATAGCTGGAAGCTCGAGGACCCTCTAGGAATTTGAGCCTGAATACAAACTTTTTCGAAGGAGTTTAGAAAGGCATCCATATCCTCCCCCTCTTTAAATTCAGCTATCAATTTGGAATTCAATCTGTAACCCAGTCCTGTAGTTCCAGTTGAACCCAAGCCACTTACCTGCTCTGGTGATGGTGGTTGGAGTCATAGCTTCTCCAGTTCATGTTGCCTCTGGCGCTCACGCTCTTCACGGTCAGCTTCTAGCTGTTCTCGCGCCCTCTTCTCCTTTGCGGCTCGTTTGTCTCGCTCAGCGTCTCTCTGGAACTCCAGCTCCATTCTTCGCAACTCAATCTGCAGCCTGATTGCTTCTGGCTCCAGAATGCTGGCGACCTTCCCCTGCTGTGGCCCTTCGCATGCACTGGTCCTGCTGCCCTACTCACCGGATCTGGACACTGCACTGGCCACTAGCCCCTCCATGCCTAAGATTTGGTCCTTTACGGTTAGTCTGTGACTCTATGCTCTGGGCATCTGCTGTCATCAGGACATCCACGAGGTTCTGCTTGGTGGCTCTCACCTCGTGCAGGACTCCCATCTCCTGGCACAACTGCCTCAAGTAGTCTGCAGTGTACCCGCTGTAGTTGGAAGGCATCTTCCCTAACTACGTCTACTCTAACTTGCATTTTAGACAAAAAAATAAAATTGGTTGGAACTTGACTGTAAGCAAAATGATACAGTTCTGTTTCCTCTTTAAAAATAAATCACTGCCTTATTTTGCAAGTGAGCTGTACAGTATTAAGCTGACGCACTGAAGAGTTAAAGCTTGTGCTACCAAATGTATCCGCATCGCTGCCAACCAAATCTGTCGTAAACGCACTCAGCAGGTCAGGTCCTCTGCTCCCATAGTGCCAACCTCCGAGCGCAGTAGTGTGGACAGTTAACCGACAGGGTAACCCTCTTGTCTGCTTGTGGGTCGGAATCACCTTTGGTCTCAAGTTCTGGGGGGATTCAAACTGTGAACCTTATGCTAGCGTACCCAAATGTACAGGCTCAGATATCATCTTTGGGGGGGATGCAATGTATCTTTCGCCTAAGGGCACCTAACCGGGTATCCAAAATGAACCCTTTAAAACTCTATAAAAGATCTTAGGTATATTCCTACCTTTTCCCAGTTTAGTAACACCATCAAGCTTTTGAACAGTTTTTGCCAGTCTTAACCCTCTATACGTTGCATGGCAAAAAAAAAAAAAGGCAGTCCCAGGCAGTTTTTCAAAATAAAGATTTTACTAAAGATGATAAAAATATGAAAAATGTAAACACAGAAAAATTTCTACAGAAAAATTTCACATTTCTAACAATGTGGATATAGTTCACTGTACACACTGTAGCAGTTCTGCTGGAGGCAGCCGAGTCATTGGAAGTCTTCAAGCTAAGCTGTTTCTACCAGCCTGGTGGGTATAGCTTCAGGCTCTGCCTCATGACTTCAGGTCTTACATCGAGAAACAGCTCTTGCAGCAGGTTACACCATAAGGACTGAAGCAAGGCAGGCGCCAGGATACCACGGAAAAATTCTAGCTGGCATCATCCGCCCCCGACGCCAGGCATCATACAAAAGGGGCGGTCCCCCAGCATCCCTCAGTTCTTTTTCCGCCATCGACTCTCCAGCATCGGCCTCACTGACGCCTCTAGCAGATGAACGACACTGAAAATCAAGTATTTTTTTTGTTAAAATCTCCTGCATGTCTTCTTCACCTGACTCTTCATATTGAAGGACACTCCTCGAAGTGCGCTTGCAGCAAACGGATCCCGTTTAAGGACCGGCATACGGCCTGTGTGCAGTGCCTAGGCCCAGATCACAACATCAAGGCCTGCTCCATTTGCCAGCAGTTCAACAGCAGGACCAGGCTCTGCTGCCAAAAAGCTCTCCAGGGGTTCCTTCTAGAAGACAAATTAAAGGCTGTGGAAAAAGACCCTTCCTCCAGGGGGAAATTCTCCCACCGTAAGTCCGGGAAACACTGCGAAAAGCACTGGGACAAGGATAGGGCCAGATCCCTGAGTCTGGCCTCTGAATCCAGGGCCAGTTCCAGCTCCTCGAGGTCGGATAGGTCCCCCTCCCTTTCTCACTCTCGGCCCCCTCCGGTGAAGATACGGTCTTTGGGAGGCTTGAGCACAGTCTCCCTTCAGCCTCTTAAAACTAAGAAGGATAGCCGGATGTCCAGCTCGACAGCCAGGCCCGAGGCCTCGGACCGGCATAAGTCCAGACCGGCCCCGAAACAGGGCGCCGACGCGTCAGACCCACGTTGGGACTCCGACCATCGTTCGATTTCCCAACCTCCTAGAGGATTCGACGCTCCTCCAAGAAAGACTGAGCTGACGTCCGTCAAACGGACCTCAGAGCCCAAGCGGGCGACAGACCAGACACCTGCAAAACGGGCCAAAGAACTGACGCCAGCCGCACCTACGCCGGCTGACACCGGTCGCTGGGAGTCCTCAGAAGAGGAAGTCAAAAGCCCCATTCCTGACAACCAGACAGGCAACACTGAGGACGCCGGGTTGCCCTGAGAACAGATGCCCTACCCGGCTACACTCCAAGGTCCGACACCCGAGCCCGTCGACGGGCAGACACAGACTCCCGGCCTGAATCTGCAAGAGGTGAAAGACCTCTTTAATTTTTGGTGGATTGCCATCAAAAAGGACATGGTACCCACCAAGTCTCCACAGCTTTCTGCTAAGGAATCTGGCAGTAGGGTGTCTCATGAACCCAAGGAGCCTACCTTGCCTCCTAGGGGCAGATCCTGCAAAAGGAAAAGATCCCCCTCCGGGTCTCCCAGTGACCATCCACCAAAATGCCCCAGAGGCAGACGCTTTACTCCTCCAGGAGACAACTCACAGCTGGATACCTCAGATACTTCGAGGTCACCCTCTCCAATCAGTCTTCCATCACCAGACCCTCGAGACCTACCTAGGTCCCCACCGGATGATCCCTCTTTCTCCGATATCCTGAGGCACACCTAGGAGAATATGAGATGGGAGATGGAAGACTTAGACCCCGAAAGACAACTCCTCGCAAGATACCTCAGGCAGAAGGGTCCTAAGCCTGTGGTGGTCCCACTGCTGGTGGATACATTTATGGATGTCACCAAGGCAGCATGGAAATGCCCGCATTCCATTCCAGCAGTAACTAAGAAGGCCGACCGCCTTTGCAGGGCACCCGTAGGACCCTTACTTGGCGCAACCGCCCTTGGCCGAGACTGTGGTCATTACGGCCTCACACGACTGGTCTCAAAGACCTCAGCACCCGAGTACTCAGCCACCAGACCAGGAATCTAAACAGCTAGATTCACTGGGGAGACACATGTACACGGCTGCTACATGCTCGATAAGGTCTCTCGACTACCTCATGCACATGGTGCAATTTCAGAATGCCTTATCAAGGATTTCCCGGAGGGCTAAAAGGAGGAGCTTCTCAGCCTCCTCTGCACTGGGTCAGACGTGGGGACCCAAGTCCTTCGAGCCGCTTACAACTCAGAGGCCAGGGGAGCTGCTACAGGTGTTTGTCTCTGGAGACAGTCCTGGTTGAGGGTCTCCGGATTTACCCCGGACGTTCAGAAAAATATCCTGGACATCCCATATAATGGCTCGGTCCTGTTCGGTGAAAAATCAGAAAGGGTTATCACCAAGTTACAGAACGTCGGGAAGGCAGTCAGGACTGTACAAGCCATGTACAGACTTAAGGCTGGTTCCTTTCGTAGGAACCAGAATCTGTTTCACGGCCAGCAAAAAAGGCAACAGCCATGTTCCAGCCAGCAACCAAGGGGCAACTTTAACCGAAAGTCAATCCAGATTCTCCGCAGGCCAGGGCCAGAAACACCAAAAATCTGCCCAGCCCACTGGAACCAACACCACCACCACAGCATGACTCCTTCTCGGCCCCTGCCCCACCTCGGATCCCGGAGGGAAGGAAAGGTTGGGGGTCACATCTCTTACCACCTATCACAGTGGCAGAGCATAACCTCCGACCAGTGTGTTCTTCAACTAGTAAGTCAAAGACACACTGTAGAGTTCCTCGACTGCCCACCTTTAAGGCCTCCTCTCCTCTCCCGCTATTCAGGTCAGCATGCCTTGCTCATGCAGCAAGAGATCTTGGCTCTCCTGAACAAGGATGCCATAGAACCAGTGCCAAGGATATTATTCACACTTCTTCCTGGTTCCAAAAAAGACAGGGGACTTGCACCTGATCCTGGACCTCAGTACCTTCGTGTGTTGTACAGGTGCATGGTCACCCTTCCTGGTCTCATCCCCATGCTCAAGCAGGATGCTTGGCTCGTGTCGCTGGACATGCAGGATGCATATCTCCAGCTCTCCATCACTCGAGCATACCGGAAATTCCTACGCTACGAGTTCCTGGGATGCCACTATCAGTTCCGAGCACTCCTCTTCAGACTGTCCTCTGTGCCTCACATGTTTACGAAATGCTTGGCAGTCGTGGCAGCGGCCTTAAGGAGACCGGGCCACTATGTGTTTCCATACCTAGATGACTGGCTCCTCATGGCCCACTCTTGGGAGGCTTGGATAGCCACGATTCAAGACACTCGCTCCCTCTTCGGGTCACTGGGCATTACTATCAATCAGAAGAAGTCGTGCCTCATCCCTTCACAGAGGTTGCAGTTTATCGGTGCAGTTCTCTCAACACCAGTCAAGGGAAGGCTTTCCTGCCTCAGGACAGGGTGCAACGCATCCGATCCCTCATAAGGGATATGATGGAAAGAAGTTGGTCCCAGCCAAGACCATTCTTTGCTTGCTCGGACACATGGTGGCAGCCATCACGACGGTTCCTCTGGCTCGACTTCATATGAGGATTACCCAATGGATGCTACGAGCTCAATGGGACCAAAAGCAGGGTCAACTGCATCAGCTAGTCCAGATCATGGATACTGTCATCCGAGACTGGCAATGGTGACTCGTCCCAGAGCACCTTTCCAGAGGAGTCCCCTTTTTAGCACCTGCTCCAACTCTCTCTCTCTCTCTCTCTCTCTCTCTCTCTCTCTCCACGGACGCTTTGGGGTCCGGTTGGGGAGCCCACCTGGAAGGAGTCAGGACCCAGGGATCTTGGTCGCCCCTGGAGTCTCACTTCCACATCAGCATCCTCGAAATGAGGGCAGTCCTGTATGCTCTACAGGCCTTTCAGTCAGAGATCACACCAGGTCTCCTACTGTTACAAACAGACAATACCTCGGTGATGTACTGTATCAACAAGCAAGGAGTCACTCACTTCTACCCTCTTTGCAGGGAGGCAAAGGGTGTGTGGGATTGGGTATTACAGCACGGCGCAGGGATCACTGCAGTGCATGTTCCTGGTGTGGACAACACCATTGCAGATTGCCTGAGCTGATCGCGAGTCAAGGCTCACGAATGGGAACTGCTGCAAGAAGTAGTAGAGGATCTGTTACGCAGATGGGGGACACCAGACTTGGACCTCTTCGCGTCCCCATACAATGCAAAACTGCCCAATTTCTGCTCGCTAGATCCAGGGCCTGGTGTTTTCTGGCGAGACGCGTTGTCCCTCTCCTGGATGGGCAGGTACCTCTACGCTTTCCCGCCCTTCCCTTTGATCCAGAGGGTTCTACTGAAGCTCAGAGAGGAGGGAGCATCAATGATCCTAGTGGTGCCCTTTTGGCCCAGGAAAATTTGGTTGCCACTCCTGCACCAACTGGCCCAGGAACCACAGTTTCCTTTGTCAGTCAGCTCACACCTGTTGTCCCAGGAAGCTGGCTCCCTAGTCCACCCGAACCTCAGGTTACTGAACCTACATGCCTGGTTCCTAAGGACATAGCAGTCCTCAGACATGGGGTTTCGCAGAATGTGGTGGACGTTTTAGTAGCGGCAAGAAAACCCTCCACTCATGCCACCTACGCCATGAAATGGTGCAGGTTCTGTCTTTGGGCTCAGGCCTGCGGCTTAGCCCCACTTGACTGTCCTGAGAAGTCAGTGCTGGACTACCTCCTGTCCCTCTATGAATCAGGGCTAGCCTATTCCTCCATAAATGTACACTTTGTGCCATTTTGGCATACCATTCCCCAGTAGGTCAGAGGTCACTGGCGCAGCTAGAGGCCTTCTGCGCTTTCCTTCGCGGAATCCTTTATTTGAGACTTCCTATCAAGGATCTGATTTCCCCCTTGGGATCTTCTTTTCGTCCTAGAGCAGCTCACGCTGCCCCCGTTTGAACCAGCTGCGTCTTGTCTCTTGGAAGACGCCATTTTTAGTTGAGGTTACTTCCGCCGGAAGAGTTTCTGAGCTTCATGTGCTCATGTGTAAACAGCCTTACTTGGTTTTTCACAAGGACAGAGTATCCTTAAGGACAAATCCTAAATTTCTTCCCAAGGTGGTCTTGACCTTAACTCTCAGTCAGGATATTGACCTTCTACTATCCCAACCACTCTAACTAAGGGGAAGCTCTATTGCACACATTAGATGTGCATGGGATCCTCGGGTACTATCTACCCAGAACCAAATCCCATCGCTGGTCAGATCAGCTTCTCTTTTCATATGCTCACAGGATGCAAGGAGCACCTGTATCGAAGCAAACTCTCGTAAGTGGCTGGTTAAGTGCATCACGTTCTGTTACCAAAAGCACAACAAGCCTTTACCGGGATCGGTGAAAGGACATTCCACGAGAGGGGTGGCTACCTCTTTTGCAGCGCTTAAGAATGTCTCCACATCAGCCATTTGCGTGGCTGCTACTTGGAGCACTGTACATACCTTTATCAGTCATTACAGTTTGGACATTGCTTCTAGGCATAGCGCTGGTTTTGGCCTTGCAGTCCTTCAAGGACTTTTGTCCTAGATATGGTTCACTCTAGGATCCCTCCTATCATCCTCCCGATCTGGGTATTTTGTTCCCTTACTGCTTGGGAGTCCGTCCTTATGGTGTATCCTGCTGCAGGAGCTGTTTCTCGAACTAAGATAGTACAGTTACGTAGGAACTTACCGTAACAGTAGATCTTCGAGAACAGCTCTTGCAGCAGGTAGTTTCCCTCCCACCTTCTCCTCAGGAGGTTTTGTCTTAAGACTTGGTGTCTTGGACGCAATCAGATTACTGTTTTCAGGAGTCTTCCTTTGGATGTGGATCCTCTGTCTCCCCTTCAGAAGTCACCTTTATGCTGGGAATCTTCGGTGAGAGAACCGAGGGATGCTGGGGGACCGCCCCTTTTGTATGATGCTGGATGTCGGGGGCATGGCCGACATCAAGGGCGGTCCCCCGCTGGATATTCCTAGCTAGAATTTTTCCGTGGGGTCCTGGCACCTGCCGGCTTCAGTCCTTATGGTGTAACCTTCTTGAAGATCTACTGTTATGGTAAGTCCTTAAGTAAGTGTACTATCTTATTTCTGCTGGAATGTACGGTTGTCTTCCTTAACAGCTTTGCAGTATTGAAGGATTCTAGAGTTTCCAGTGCTTTTTTTATTTTTTAAGGTGAGCCTTCGACTGTTTAAGTCTGCATTCAACATTAAAGTTGCTTCTAGGTCTTCTGGCTCCACTTTGCGATCGAAGGTGGAGAGGAAGGAACCGGATTTCACATTCTGCACTGTGTTCACAGAAAATGTTGGTCACAGATCGACACAACACGTGCATGTGCTGCCTTGATAATCAACATGATGTTAAGGGATGCAGTTTTTTCCAGGCTATGCTGCCAGCATCCATTGAGGACTGGAAGGCTTGACTGGCCCTAGGTTGGTCAAAATGACAGCAAAAAGGCCTCGGCGGCCAGGTCAGCTGCTCAGCTTGCAGTTATAGAAGAAGCGACGGTGGTTCAGGTGAGTTCCTTGTCTCTCAGTGCTGTTCCTGGCTGTGGCCAGCATCTGAGGATTGTTCTCTGATGAATTTGGGGAAATGTGTATGGTCTTTCAGACCTTCAGGGAGAACTCTTCTCACTGCAGCAAAAAGTAGCACCATCACAGGTTGTGGGACTGGGGAAGATCATACGCTTTTCTCTCCTTTGACTCCCCTGACTGCTTGGCCTTGGTCCAGCTTCCTTAAGTCGGGGGGGGGGGGATGGTCAGTGACTCCTCAGTAACCCTGTCAGTTTGTTGACCTTGACTGTGGTTGAGCAGGTTGTCTATCTTTCTTCAGTCAGTTGGCCAACTGTGGGAGGAAATATACAAGGAGTCTATCTTCAAGACCCCTGTGCTCTCTGTTCTCACTCAGGAAGAAGAGGCTCATTTGTCCGCCTCGGTTGAGTTACCTAGAGAATGTTCTCCACCAGTGGTCATGCCTCAGAAACCTAGTGTTGGTAACCCTGCTGAGGCAGGTGGTTTGTACTAACCCACCGGAAGAACCCTGTCAATACCAAATTGAGGTTGAGACACTGCACTTTCAATCCCACTAGACCAGGAGGTGTCGCCCTCCGCAATCCTTGACATCCTTGGAAAGAGAGGCATTGACACAATATGCATTGATGGTGGAAGGAGCTTCTCTGGCAGTATTGGACCACAGCTGGGCGAGGCAAAGCTCTGCAACCTGGCTCTTCAGTCCCTTGGTCTTTGCCGGTCAATTCCACGTGGTCCATATCACTCAGCAGTCCCCCTTGTATGCTTCTCCTCAACTGCTATAGTCACCGCTGCCCTAGTTCTGGGCCTGACCTGGACTCATACTTTTCACTAGAAATTGTTGAAGAGCTGACCACCAACCATGGGCCGGTGTCTTTCAGAGCTCTGATCAGACTTCTCTGAGTTCATGAAGTTTACCTTAGAGCCAGTCTGTTTACTGACCTACAAGATGGGGACAGTTTTCCCTGTGGATTGCCGTTCTCATGACTGAGGCCATTTTGGAACTGGCTCTGTCTGGCAGCATCCAGCATCTTACTTGGCCCCCTCTACCCATACGATCCTCAAGTATGAGGTGCTGATGGGCTCCTTTTCTGGGTATTCTGATCACCCTGTGTGGATGGCTTGGTTTTGGATTCTGTCTTCTGCAGATTGGAAGCTATGGGAATATGGACAAACATCCAGACAAAGAATCCAAGAAGACTGACCACATGGCTAAAAAGGTGTATGCTGCTGTCACTGGTCTCCTGTCAGGCCCCTTACACCATCATGATGACAAGTTTGGTCTGTTCCCTGTTTGGGGTATAAGGTGGAACTCCTCCCCCATTCTTCCAGCTGATAAACAGCTTCTGGTTAAATTAGAGACCAGGGTCAATTGCTGGCTAAACACCATCTCTAGATGGCCTTTGATATGGGTCAATCCTGAGCCTGTACCATGGCTACAGCTGTCTCCGTGTGTTGCAGGGCCTGACTGAGGCTTTCCACCTTCCTAGTGAACACTCTGAATAAGTTGGTTGATGTCCCCTTCTTGGAGACCAACCTGTTCGGCAGTGGCGTTGGAGGATGTCTCATACACATTGAGAAGTCCAGTGCCAATCCTAATTCTGTGGCTTCATGCCAGAAGGACCAAAAGGTCCAAAAGTCTAAAAAGATGGCCTTTCAATTTTGTTTTTCAGCCATAATGTCGGCAGCAGCCCCAGCAGGTACAGTTTCAGCACTGGTGTCTGAAACCAAATTTCAGATGCCAGTGGCAAAAGATGGAAAGGGGCTGAGATGGTGGTACCTATGTGGCTCCTGTGGCCAGAGACCACTCCAAGGCTGTGTTGTGTTGGGTGTCATCCTCCCCTTGTCCAGTCCCTGTACCAGCTCCCAGTCAGAGGACGGTTGTTCCACTACTTGTCACAATGGTCCACCATTACCTCAGATGTGGGTTCTGGAAGCGGTGGGCAGAGCATTGCATATCCTTTCTTGCTGTACCGACTTCGAGCTTCTCAGTAGTCCAGGGTGTCAAAGGACACATCCATGCTCAAACTGGCATCATTGAGCTCCTGGAGTGTGAGGTGATAGCCCATGTTCCAGACTGCATGGTCACACAGGGATATGTATGCAGGTACTTTCTGGATCTGAAACATACAGTGGGGGCTGGTGTCCCTTACTGAATCTGCATGATTTGAACCAGTTCATGCAGATGTGCATGTTCCAGATGGCCACTCTGAATCAGATCATACCATCTCTGAGCAGGGCATGCGGTTCTGCTCCTTGCACCTCTCTGATGCGTTCTTTCACATCTCAGTCCATCCTATTGCTGGTACTTTTGGTCCTGTGCAGAGGGGATCCTGTATCAGTTGCAGGTTATGTCCTTCAGGCTTTCATTTGTGCCCAGGGTCTTCAAGTGCATCACAGTGGTGGTGGACTTCCTATGGTGTAAGAGCATCAGGGTGTTGCCCTACATAGACGAATGGCTGATAGCAGGGTCCTCCAAACATGCCGTGGAGAGGTCCAGGGATCTGAGCCTCCAGAGCCATCAGTACTTGGGCCTTCCGGTGAACCTGACCAAGTCAGAACTGGTCCTCTCACAGATGGTCAAGTTCATTAGAACAGAACTAGAGACTCTGCATCTTATCACCTGTCTCCCTGCGGACTGGGCATTGAACCATGCCTCCTTTGCCTGATCATTTCAGGTTGGGTCCTCACACTCTTCCTGTGGCTGCTGGGGTACATGGGGGATGTGCCAACTTCAGTAGGAGCTGAGCTGGCAGTGGTCGTAACTCCTAGGTCACCTGGATCAGCCGGTTGCGGTGATCCAGCTGATGTGGGATGCCATCACTGGTGGCTGAACCCACAACATCTGGTGGAGGGAATCCCATTCTTTCCACCCTGAACTGTCCGTCACTTTCACGATTGACATGTCTCTGGTGGGGAGGAGAGCACACCTGAGAGGCTACAGAGCCCATGGGTCCTGGTCACCCCTTGAGTCTTGTCTGTACATTAAACTGCTGGAGCCCCTTGTAGTGCGTATGGCTGACGGAATTCACTCCATTGATCTGGGGTCTGATCATTCAGTTCCAGGTGGAGAACAGTATCACCATGTTTTATCTGAACAGGCAAGACAGAGAACACTCCCGTCCATTGTGTCTGGTGGCTCTTGGCGCCTGGATACTCGTTCACAGTTTGAGTACAGATTTCCTGGATATCCATACTGGGCACTGCTGAAACATGCCCTCACAAGGCTCTGAACCTCTGGCCTTCTGTATACCTTCCCCGTGGTCTACAGGGTCATGGTCAAAACCTTAATGGCAAGGTGCAGAAGATCCTGGTAGCCCCAGACTGACCAAGGCAATTCTAGTACCTGGATCTCCTCAACCTCAGCAGCAGGCCTCTGTGGAGCTTGCACTCTGCCCAGGTCTGTTGACCAGACAACAGATGAAGTCCTGCACCCAGACCTTCAGTCACTTCTCTCGGCCTTGTTCCTGAAAGGTTATGGTTCCAGGCACTGGGCTTTCTGAGACGTCCTCTATGTTGTGGATGTATCCCATAAGGAGCCGACTCGTAAATGCTATGCATTTAAGTGGAAGAGGTTCTCGATCTGGTACCAAGGTAAGGAGCTTGATCCACTTGACTGTCCAGTGGCAAGAATCCTCTAGCACCTCTGGTTCCTGTCTCAGCAGGTATTGCGAGCGATGGCTCTCAAGGTGCACCTGGCAGCCATCTCTCCATATTGGGCATGGATTGCTATGGGGAAGATGGCCCAGCAAAAAGTGTTCTGGCACTTTTTCAGAGGCCTTGATCTTTTGTACTCTTTGGTGTGTCAGCCTCCGTGTGACCTACTGCTGGTGCTGGCAGTTCTCATGGACCAGCCATTTGGGCCCATGCACAAGTGTGAGATGTCACACTTGTCGAAGCCTGCCTTTCTGGTAGCCATCATGTCAGCCAGAAGGATCAGCGAGCTCCAGGCACTGTCGGTGGAGTCTCCATCCCTGGTCTTCCACAAGGACAAGGTCGTCTTTCGCCCTCACCTGAATTTCTTCCCAAAGGTCTCATCAGAATTCCACCTTAACCAGGTGATTAACTTAATGGATTTTTTTTTTTTATTATTAACCAGGTCCTGGAAGACGATCGCTGGCTGTATACTCAGGAGCTGCAGAAAATGCTCTGTTACTACGTGGAGCACACAGCTTGCGGTCGGGAGAAGGCTTACCAGCCATTTCTAACGCATGTTGAAGCCTTGTCTGGCAGTAAAGCAGAAGATTGCTAAGTGGATTACATCTTGCATCAACCTCTGCTGTAGGTTGGCTGATATGAAGTTGCCCAAGGGGCTTAAGGCTCATTTCACCAGACATACCACTGCCTCTGTGGGTGGTTCTAGGGATATCCCCATTGCGGAGATATGCAGGACTTCCTCCTGGAGTAATGCACACACCTTCATTTCCCATTACAGCTTTGACATAATGAGTTCGGGACGCTGCTTTTGGGTCCCCTGTCCTCCAGTCTGTGTTCACTGAGTAGGGGATGCGCTTTGCCTTATCCTCTTGGAGAACTGGTAGTAGTCTGCCAGAGTGTGGATAGTGACCTGTATCCATGTTAATAGAAATATAGGATCTGTCTTTGAGGGTGGAGCTCTTGCAGCAGGTAATACCATTAGGACTGAAGCCGTCAGGACCCCATGGAAAACTTGTAGCAAACAGTCTGAGGCAGGGGACCGCCCCTGATGTCGGCTCCGCCTGACGTCAGTTGTGGTATAAAGGGGGCAGTCCCCCTGGCGCCACCTCAGTTCTTTTCCTGCCGTCGACCCCCGTAGTTCTGCTTCACGGACGCCTCTCTTACCAGTCGACAGCCATCGAATGTTAGTCAGTCGTTATTCTTTAGAATACTCTTTAATCCTTGCCTTGTTTATGTCGTTGCCCTCACCGCCATGGCGAAAGTGTGCCTGCGGGAAGCAGATCCTGGCCAAAGACTGCCACGTGGTCTGCCTAGGCCCGGAACACCAGCCCGACGCTTGCACACATTGCCAGAAATTTAATCTGAAGACTCGCTCCAGAAGGGCCCACACTCTCAAAACATTCCTCCTAGAGAAGAAACTAGCGGCCATGCAGTGAGGATCAGGGGCCAGCTCATCCTCTCCCGTCAGGGATTCCCCATCCAAGGCCAGGTCTTCAGGGGGGAAGCATCACCACAAGGAAAAGGATCGGGCCAGGTCTGAATCCCACCCCAGGTCGCCAGAGAAGCAGGCACCATCTTTATCATCCTCTGGTAAGAGATCCAGTTCGGTTCTGGCCCAGCTGTCCGAACCTACCCGCATGACTAAGTCAGCTCCTGCCTCTTCCCAGGGCAAACACCGGGAGTCTGCCTCGTTGGGACACCACCATTCTTCCCTGGCTCATCGACCTCTTAAATCTTCAGGGTCAACTCAGGAAAGCCTGCACTGGGCCTCGGACAGGCCCAGCTCTTCAGAGAAGCGTAAAAGGGCAGAAGAATCCTCCAGTAGGCGGGAGGTCGCCCGGGCTCAGATGCCTCCTTCTCAGGCTAAGGTGCACCCTCCTTCAGACCAGCGCAAACCTAGCCGGTCCCCTACCCTGTCATCCCGCTCCCAGACGCCAGACACGGGGCTGTCACCAAACGGGGACCAGCCATCTGCACCTCCTCTGACGGATCAGACTTCTGACAAGGCCACACCGGACGCCCCTCTGGACGAGAGCGACACTGCTCTCCAGCTTCCTGACGCCAGTGTCCCGGACCTGAAGCCCGTCTGGCCAGAACCACAGATGCCCGCTCCTAAGGGACAGACGCCTGCTCCCTCAGACCAGACGCTGGCCCCTGCGGTCGTCCCGGTGGCAGACATCGGTAACTTGTTCACCACTTGGTGAAATACTGTGAAAGGGGACCTCCTATATAGATCTCCAGACACGGTTCCTCCACCACCGCCTATGGGCCCCCCAAGAACCTCAGGGAAATCATGGGTAGCACCCAAGTCCACATCCCAAGGGGAAGAGAAGGAAATTACCTTCATCTCCATCTCCTTCCTCTCCTCTCCTCCTGTTATGTCCTTCTCGGATGAGGATGACAAGGATTCAGATTTTGTGGACAGGGAATCCCCGGAACCCCAGGACTCTCCTAGGTCCCCTCCGGATGATCCCTCCTTCTTGGACATCATGCAGCACATTCAGTCCATACATGAGTGGGACTCAGAGGATCTGGACCCAGAGCGTAAACACCTGGCCAAGTTCCTCTGGGAGAAGGAACCCAAACCCTTGGTGATTCCTCCATTTGTGGAACCATTCCAGGATGTAACAAGTCTGACTTGGAGAACTCCATCCCGGCAGTCCCTAGGAAAGTGGACAGACTCTATAAGCCCCCCAAGTCTGATCCTTTTCTGACAGAATAGCCCAAGGCCAATTCACTGGTCCTCACAGCTGCCCAAAACAGGGGGTCTCAACCCAAACATTTAAGTTCTCAACCTCCTGACCCCGTCTCAAAGAAGTTTGATTCCTGGGGTCGCAAAGTCTTCTCCTTGGCTACTGGGGCCATCAGGTCATTGAACTTTATGGTCCACATGATCACATATCAACAGTCACTGTGGAATAAGACAATGGACCTCATGGAAGCTATGCCTGACTCCGATTCCAAGCAAGAAATCCTAGCGTGTGCCCAGTCTGGTCTGGATGTGGACAAACACACACTCCGGTGTTCGTATGGTGCCGTAGATATGGCCTCTAGGGCAGCCGCCTCCGGAATCTGTATGAGACTGCAGTCTTGGCTCAGGCTCACGGGCTTCCAGCCGGACTTGGAAGAGTCCATCCTGGATTCCCCTTTTCAGTGTCCTGTTTTGTTCGGCCCCGAAGTCGAACAAATGGTAAGACTACTGGAGTCGGGGAGAGCGGTGGCCGATGTACATCACATGTACAAAACCCAGCGTTAAGAATCCCAGCCGGCCCCCATTTCGTAGAGGTCAAGGGCAGGTGAAGGGGAGCAAGCAGTCCCATGGCAAGGGATTCGAGAGGCACGGGCACCCTGCCCCCCCAAGGTTCCCAGGGCCCCAACTAGCCCCAAACTCCTAGGGCCCAGGCCCCCACCAGCCCTTCAGCCTGACTCCCTCTGTCGCCCTCCTCCCCTAGTGGACAGGCAGAGTGAGAAGGTAGGAGGGCGGTTTGTGCTTTACCCACTCGAGTGGTCTAGTATCATTGCAGACTAATGGGTTTTGGATTCCATTTGGAAAGGGTACACGATGGAGTTCATCTCTATCCCCCTGGACAACCCCCCTCCCCAATGTCCCATTGTACACCAGATTACAGCCTTCTCCTAGAATCCAAGATCCAACAGCTCCTAGAGAAAAGAGCCATTCTAAGGGTCCCACAGGCCCAGAAAGGGAGAGGATATTACTCCCGATTCGTCCTCGTCCCAAAGAAAACTGAAGACCTTCATCCAATTCTGGACCTGAGCCAGCTCAACCTCTCCGTAAAGTACCAGAGATATGGAATGGTCACCCTGGCAAGCCTCTTGCCCCTGCTTCAGCAAGGGGACTGGCTGTGCTCCTTAGATATGCAGGACGCCTGCATGCATATCAAGGTCCTGAAGTCCCACAGAAAGATCTTCCCTTGTCAATCTTCACCATTCATTACTGCTGGGTGTAAGCCAGAGGCGTGCACCCACTACGGGAGTGGTTTTTTTTTTTTTTTTGAGGGAGGCGTTGGCGCCAATGGCGCCGCCCTCGAGAGCGATGCACTACATGGTGCATGTTGGACGCCACAGACTCCTCCATCCCAGTTCTGTTTTTTCCGCCGTCGAGGCAGCATCTGCTGTGAGAGTCGCTAGTGTTCTTTGCTGCGTAGTACTAGGCCTGTGTTGTGTTTTCAATGCTTCCTTAAAATCCTTCATCCCGGTTCGTTTTTCTGACGTCGTCGAAGCTGGTAAGACTGTTTCATTTTATTTTCGATGGCGTCGGGAGCTTTTCTGTGTTTTGGTAACTGTTTTGCATTATGTCCAGTTCGGGAGCCAAGCAAAAGTCTAAAGCGGGCCGCGCCCCCATGTGTTGGTGCTCCTGTGGCTGGCATTTTTCTGCGATGGACTGGCATGATGTCTGCCTTAGGTGCCTGGGACCTAACCGTGACATGGATAGATGTGATGCCTGCTTCTCGATGAACCGCTGTGTTCTCGAAGTCTGCGCGTTTAAATTTGGCAAGGCTCCGCCGACTTTCGGAGGACGGCGTCGTTCTCGGGCTTCCCAGGCCAGGTTTCTAGGTCCTTCCTCCGGGTCCCCTCCCAGGCCTATACGGTTTGGTGAGGAGGCCGCCTCATATTCAAGCCTTGCCGAGGAGGAGACCTCTTCTGTGTAGTTGGGGGGGGGGAACGTCGCGGCCCCTCACGGGGTTGTGTCGGAGACACCGCCTCGACAGTCACCTCCTCAAGGTGCAAGCTCCCCAGTGGCGTGACCCCATGGTTGCTGAGTCTGGCACTGGAGGACCCTCCGATGCCCGTCTAGGATCTCTGCGCCCGCCATAGCTGGTTGGTTACGTCGGCGCTGCTGCGGCGCGTTTATTCTGGTCAACTTTGCTGGTGGCGCCGTGTTGGATTCCGGTGCTGAGTGTGGCACTGGGGATTTGACCAGGACCTTTGGTCGGTTGGGGCCGGGTGGCGGAGCTGCAGGCGGAGTGCTGGGAATGGCCGACACCGGCGCAGTTCATGGCGCCGTTCCCCAGAGGACTCTTGGGGTCACCAGCATCGAGGTCCTTCTGGTCGACTCCTTCGGAGGCAAACGATTCAGACGTGGACCTGGTCTCACACCCTGATTCTTCTGAATCAGTTCTCGGTGGAATGTGGTGTCAGGCGGCCCAGTGCTCCCATTCCTGAGTCTCCACAGCAGTCTTCTTCCAAGGACTCCCAGGCTGGGGGTGGCCTGGAGTCTATGGTGGAAGGCGGCTTGGTGGCCGGGGAAGGGACTGTCCCCTCAGAGGGGGCTGTGGCAGCTGCTGATCCTGGTGCTGCTGCGCCTTCTTGGGGTGGATTGAGGGTCCTGTTTTCAGGGGCCCCCTTCGGGAGGCCTCAGGATCAACGGACCCCGTCGCTGGGGTCGAGGAGGAGGGCATCCTTGGAGTCTGAGGGGTTGAGAGGTCGGGGTGAGGGGCGTCGGCAGCCACCTGCCACCCCTTGGGGTGCGGGAAGGAGCCGTAGCACTGAGCCCCGCCTCTCCCTCTTGGTCTCGGGGAACTCTTCCAGTGGCGTTGCCGTGGGTTGCCCTGCTGGACCCATGCAACCCCAGGTACGTCACAGGGGAGATTCCCCTTTTGGGCTTTTCCAGAGTTTTCATCCCCAGGGTTCCATCTTGTGACCTGGTTTGATTTCAGGGACCCCACCAGCTCGGGCTCTGTTCCCTGGATTTCAGAGCCCTAGCAGAGGACACTTGCCTCCTTGTAGGTGCCCCTCTCCCATTCCTCTGCAGCCACCCTCCTCTCTTCCAGGCCATGTCGGTCCTACGGGACCGTTATCCTGGGAGACGTTCAGAGGCACTGCGGCCGCCTTCCTGTCATATGTTAGATATATGCATGAGCGGGTTTTTCATGCCTCCCTTCCGCTATAGGAGTCTTCTGGACATTAGAGTTCCCCATCCTCCTCGGCTCCCTCCTCAGAGGGAGAGGAACCCTCTGCTCACCTTTCCTCCAATGCTGATTTCACTGATTATCAGCGCTTCCTTTCGAGGATGGTTGGGGATCTCCGTGTCTCCTATGTCAGGCGTGACAATACTGAGCAGGAATGCGCGAATTCAGTGCCCAGCATCTGGTTGTGCCATCCTGGCCTATTCCCTTCCAGGAGGTGCCTATCCGCACCTGGCAGTCTCTAGCCGACCCTATCCAGCCCCGGCAGACTGCAGGAGGAGGTATTGTGCCCCATCTGAGTCCCTAGTTTCTTTCCTCAACCCACCCTTAGGATTGGTTTTCCTAGAGATTCCTTCCGGGAACCGCTGCCTGGTGCAAGACCGACCACTGGACTCAGATTCCCTACAATTTGACCAGTGGGGGGCGAAGAATGTCCTCTTCCTCTCGTGCGATGCTGTGCATTGCATCACATCAGGCACACCATGCTGCCTATAACAGGCACTTGTGGTCGATGCTCTCTCAACTTCCAGCTTCAATGCCTGATTTGGAGCAAAATAGACAGGCCATTTCCCTCTCCGCAATAGGCCTGGAACTGGCAAGGTAGCAAGCAAGGGCATCCTATGACGCCAGTGAGGTGGCTTCCAGGCTTGCGGGGACAGCGATCTGCATTAGGCGGATGGCATGGCTTCGTCTGACAAGGTTGTCACCCTTGGCCCAGCGTAGGGTGATTTGCTCCACTTTCCGAGGGTCCCGCCTCTTTTCCCCCAGGGCTAGGAGACTTCTACAGGGGCCTCCTCTGTCTCCTCGTCTTCAGGGGACACCACCTAGCTCTCTTTGGCCTTAGGCTTCCTGTCTAGTAAGGTCAGGGTCTCTTCCTCCTGTTTCTCACGAGCAGGAGGCTGAGGGTCTTGTTCCCTCAGGGCTATTCTAGTCCCCCTTCGGGGGAGGGGGCTTGGTACTCACCCAGCAGTAATGAATGGTGAAGATTGACAAGGGAAGATAAGGAAACTATGTACCTACCGTAATTCTTGATCTTCTCATGTATCTTCACTTTTCATTACTGAATCCCGCCCACCTTCCCCTCAAGAGCCTCCTTCTTGGTCCTCTCCTCCCTGCTCGTTCCTTCTTCCCTTCTCCTCATGGCTTAAGGCCTAAATCCCTAAGACTTGGATCTTCCGTTCTTCTCTCAGAACAGGTAGAATAAGTCTGGAAATGGGAGGGAATGAGTAGAACTTATCTTTCTCCTGAGGGAACTCTTTCTGATTGTCTTTGAGGGTGTCCTGTTGCCTTCTTCTTAGGCCATATTTCTCAATCACCAGTTTACAAGGTTGTTTCCTAAACAGTCCTGTTCCCTGGTCCAGGATATCGCTGGCATCTCTGAATTTTTCCTGTTTATGCCACTCTGTGCTGATCAAACTCTGTTCTAGCATTCTTTCGAATTGCCTTTTGGAACTGGTGATCTAATTATTGCCTCTGTCTCCCAGGGAGTCAGAATGAGTTTCCTGCTCTCTTTGTCCACCTTCTCAAAGGGGTGTGCTCTGTAGGACTTCAAATCCCCCAGCACCAGTATCAGCACGCTTTTAATGTGCTGGTGGAGTCCTTTTCCCCTATCCTAGTTGGGCGCTCTCCCTTTGGAACAGATTATTTGCCTTGGCAATCTGTGAGCTCTCAGCTTGAGTAAGGGGTTGGGGATAGCGGGAGGTGTAGAAAGTCTGCCATTTGTGTATCAAGCTGTGCAAAAGATTCGGTTGAACCATCTTAGGCCAATTTTGTTTGATTGGATCCTTGCTCCCTTGCTGTTTGGTTCCGAGCTGATAAGCCTTTAAGTCAATTTAACTCACAACTTGGCAGAATTTTTCCCTCCTCCCAACATCCCCCTCTCCTCTTCCTTCTTTTTTCCTCACCCTTATCTGTTCCATCCTCAGAGCCACCCCAGGAGTGAGACCCTGCTGTCCCTTAGGTTAGGTTTTCCTCTTTCCTGTCCTCTATCAGCTTATTCCATTTTCAGATTGTTTCCTTTCCTTAGTCTATCCCTCGGCTCTCTTGCCTTGCTCTCTCTTTTCTTAATCCTTATTTCGCCTCTCCGGCTTACAGAACTGGGATGGAGGAGGAGTCTGCGGTGCCTAACGGCTGCCCCTCATGCACCATGTAGTGTCGCTCTCGAGGGCGAAGGCACAGACTCCTCCCTCAAAAAAAAAAAAAAAAAAATCCCATAGCAGGTGCATGCCTCCGGTATACACCCAGCAGTAATGAATGGTGAAGATACAAGAGAAGATCAAGAATTACGGTAGGTACGTAATTTTCATTTTCTACGATTCCACTTCAGAGACTAGCACTATCCATTCCGGGTTCTACCCATCGGCCTTTCCTCAGCCCCCAGGGTTTTCACCAAATGCCTAGCAGTGGTAGCGGCGGCTCTCCGGAGGAGAGGCCCCTTCATCTCCCCATACCTGGACGATTGGCTCCTCTCCGCTTGGTTGGAGGAGGAGCTCCTAATCACCCTAAGAGCGACGCAGGCTCTGTTTTGCTCCCTGGGCATTACAGTGAATTGGCCAAAGTCTCGGCCCTGGCTGACACAAAAGCTGCAATTCATTGGGGCTATCCTGGACACTGGACAGGGGAGAGCTTTCCTGCCTCCGGACAGGACAGACGGCCTTCGGGGTTTGGCCAGCGGGCTTCAAAGGACCCACTCCTCCCCTGCTCGGGTGGTTCTCCAGCTGTAGGGACACATGCCAGCGGCCATTACCACAGTACCCTTAGCCAGACTCCATATGAGGACTCCTCAGTGGCACCTCAGGGTTCAGTGGGACCAATCGGAGGATGATCTGGATCTCTGAATCCGTATCTCTTGGGCGGTTCATCGTTCTCTGGAATGGTGGCTCCATCACAACAGTCCAGAGGGAGGAGTACCTTTCCGGAGACCCCGACCTCTTCAGACTTTAACCACAGATTTCTCTGTCAGGTTGGCGGGCTCATTTAGGGGATCACAGGACCCGGGGGTCTTGGTCTGTCAGAGGGCTCCCTACATATCAATGTTCTGGAAATGAGAGCAGTGTTGAATGTGTTAGCCACATTCAGAGACCAGCTCTCAAGGGGTCCTCTCCTGGTGCAGATAGACAATACACCAGTAGTCTTCTACATCAGCAAACAAGGGGGAACTCACTCGTACCCCCCTTTGCACGGAGGCCTTGAGAGTGTGGGACTGGGCAGTGGAACACCGATTGGACCTCATTGCAGTTCATCTGCCCGGGGTCCAGAACGATCTTGCCGACAGTCTGTCGCTCTACCTCTCAGAACCATGAGTGATAACTGCTCCTAGATGTTGCAGATGATCTCTTCGATCACTGGGGCCATTCAGAGTTGGACCTCTTTACATCCCCGTGTAACGCCAAACTGCACAATTTTTGCTCCCTCGTTTCAGCACGTGGGGTTTTCTGGCGAGATGCATTGTCCCTCTCTTGGACGGAGAAGTTCCTGTACGTCTTCCCTCATTCGGAGAGTACTGCTCAAATTGCAGTAAGAGGGAGCCAGAATGATTCTGGTGACTCCTCTATGGCCTAGTCAGATCTGGTATCAATTGCTCCAGCAACTGTCTCTGGAGCCTCCAGTTCAGTTGCCACTCTCCACCCACTTGCTGTCACAAGAACAGGGGACCCTCGTCCATCCTGTTCTTCAATCTCTTCACCTGCATGCGTGTCTCCTGCAGTCCTAGCGGAAGAGAGACTAGGAGTGTCAAGCAGGGTGTCTGAAATTCTGGTTGCAGCGAGGAAGCCTTCCTGCCAGGGCCACGTATGCTCTGAAATGGAAACGCTTCTGTCTCTGGGCTGCAGCCCATGCCCTAAATCCCTTGGGTTGTCCGGCTAGGCACGTGGTCGAGTATCTTCATCACCTTCTGGACTTAGGATTGAGTTACTCATCCATCAAGGTGCATATGTGTGCAGTCTCCGCATATCATGACCCTATAGGAGACAAAACTCTGGCACAGCTTAATGCCTGCAAAACCTTCCTTTGAGGGGTCTTGCACGTCAGGCCTCCCAAGAGGGAAATCGCTCCTCCTTGGGGCTCCTTTTTTGTACTGGAGAAACTTACCCTTCCTCCCTTCGAGCCAGCAGCTTCATGCGAGCTGCGCTTCCTCTCATGGAAGACCCTCCTCTTGGTAGCCATTACCTTTGCTCGAGGGGTATCTGAGCTCTGGGCTCTGATGTGTAAAGAACCTTATATAGTCTTTCACAGGGACAGGGTGAATCTGCGCACAAACCCAAAATTTATGCCGAAGGTGGTGTCTGTGCTGACCCTTAACTAGGACATTAACCTTCCGGTTTATTGTCCGGAGTTTACAAACCAAGGTGAAGCACTGTTGCACACCTTGGATGTTCACCGTATTTTGAGGTATTACCGCCACAGGACTTGCTCCTCTAGACAATCGGACCTGTTGTTAGTCTCGTTCGCTAAGCGAATTCTGTGAGCTCCTGTTTCTAAGCAGACACTAGCCCATTGGCTAATACAGTGCATTTCGTTATGTTATCAACACCATAACAGACCTCTCCTGGGTGCTATTAGGGACCATTCCACCAGAGCAGTGGCCTTTTCCTTTGCAGCCCTCAAGAACGTCTCTTCAGCCGACATTTGTGCTGCTGCCACGTGGAGTTCAGTCCACACCTTCATCAGGCACTATAGCCTGGACATTGCATCCAGAAGGAGAGCAGGTTTCGGACTAGCAGTCGTGCAGGGCCTTCTTTTGTAGATATTTATCAGAAGCTGTTTCACCATATGTCCCACCACCCTATCAGACCTGGGTCTATCCTTGGGTACTGCTTGGAACTCAGTCCTAATGGTATTACCTGCTGCAAGAGCTCCACTCTCGAAGACTGATAATGCAGTTACGTAAGAACTTACCATAGCAGTAGCTATTCGAGAGGACCTCTTGCAGCAGGTGGCTTTCCCACTCTCCATCTCCCAGGATAGTATTTGTTGGGTATCATATCACCAGACCATGGTGGGGAATTCCTGCTTGGTTCTACAGTTTTCTAGCCGGGTCTCCAGCGGGAGAACTGAGGTGGCGCCAGGGGACCGCCCCCTTTATACCACTTCGGGTGGAGCCGACATCGGGGGTGGTCCCCTGCCTCAGACTGCTAGCTACAAGTTTTCTGTGGGGTCCTGACAGCTTCAGTCCTAATATTACCTGCTGCAAGAGCTACTCTCGAAGATCTAGTGTTATGGTAAGTTCTTGCGTAACTGTACTTTACTTGCATGTAACAGGAGTCCTACTAGTGGTATATAGGTCACATCCACACAATCCTCCTGACCTACCTGGCAAGTGGCATCCAGATCCCTGCTTCCAGCATGTGAAAGATCTCACTTTATGGGGCTGAGCAGGAGGATGTACCACTCCAGTGATGGGAGGAGCTTATCTTGAAGACTTCTGTTGACTCTGCTGTCTCTGTCAGAACTACCAGAGTGTGGATGGGAAATGTATACCACTAATAGAACTACGGTTACAGTTGAGTAATCTGTATTTAAGTGTTTGCTTGCTATGCTCCAGTAAAGTACTCTGTTTTCTTTTTTAAGGTCTGCCTATGCACTCTACTCCAATACCTGCTGAAAACATTTCTTCGGCCTCTGTGGAACGGTTGAAAGCCCGTCTTCTACAAACCCAGACTGAGCTTACCACAGTGAAGCAAGAATTTGAGGAATACAAAGAAATAACCAGGTAGGAAAAGCTGACAAGTTATGTTATTGTAATCGAAACTGAAATGCTGGTAGCTTGCTTTTAGACCATGCCTCTAGAAAGATCTTTGAGGATACAACCTCCATTAGGCCACACCTTTGGAACTATAAGTTGTCAGTGTCAGGACCACATGGAAACTTTTTGCTAGCTAAGGGCTTCCCACAGTGACGTGCAGTGTTTAGTCCCCCCCCCCGCTTTAAAATCAACACCCCCCATTCTGACACGCACCCTGTCCTCTCTGGTGTTCCCCAGAGCTCCATCTTAGGCCCCCTCCTCTTTAGCCTGTATCTTAACTCACTCCCTTCCGTATGCCCTAGTAAAATCCTCCTCTATGCAGATGATGCAGTGCTATTTGCATCAGACCCCAACCTCACCGCACTCCAGGCTACTCTCCAACATTCATTTCAGAAGGCAGAGCACTGGTTCACTGCCTGAAGACTGGTACTGAACCTAAAAAAGACCAAGGCAATGCTCTTCTCACACTGCCAAAGTAAAGCCAGTGGGGCCCCTCTCAGGATCCTTCCTAACATTCTACACCCCATAGAGCAGGACTCTTCCTACAAGTACCTGGGTATCACCTTTGATTCAGCCCTCAACTTTCATTCCCCCATCAGCGCCCTCTCCACAGCTACCAAAGTTCAGATTTGGTTGTTTTACTGGCATAGGGACTGCCTTCCACAAGATGCTCTCAGACTAGCAATTACCTCCTCGGTCCTGTTGCTAGTTTACTATAGTCTGCCTATCTATGCTGCTGCCAACAATACTGCTCTTACAAAAATCCAGCTCTCTCTAAATCAGGCCTGCCGGCTCCTTACAGGGGCCTCAAGGTGCACCCACACCTGCCTGTTATACTCCTCCACTGACCTGCTCAACCTAGAAGAAAGGCTTCGCTCCCAAACCTGCCTTCTTGTAAAAAGACACTGCTCGGATCCCCTCCATCCCGCTCAGTGTCCACCCTTAGCACAGACAAGACCTCACTCACTGTCCCAAGGGCCAGGACAACTTTGGCCCAGAGATCATTCAGTTAGAGCCTCCTCCTGGTTCAGTGCACTCCCAGCCAAACTAGGCCCATTCAAGACTGCTCTCAGAAGCCACCTGACCAACTCCCGCTGCTGCAAATGCACATAGCCCCCATCCCCTCAGGACCAATGACCCCTGCATGAAAAGATCTCCCAAGCTACCTTAGCCTTCGTGGGAATTGTGTGGGTTTCACTCTAAATCCTGTGATAAACAACTTTTGCCATTGACTGCTGTAATAAAATGTCTCTCTCTTCACCTGACATGGTACCCATGTACCTACTTGTTTGCACTATTGAAACCTTTGTACTACCAGTGAATGTTTGTAACACTGGTTGCTCTTTAAACTCTGTGTTACTGTGTACTGTTGTTGTTTTGTCTCTCTTGATGAGGTGCCTTTGTAAATGAGTCCTTAACTTAAAGGTCTGTGAATCCGATAAATAAATATATAATGTGGGTGGCCCCATCACTCCTCAATTCTTTCTCCTGCTGTCAATCATCCTTGACAGACCTGCTGAAAGGAATAACGTTGAACAAACCATTGTTGCTTATTATTTTATTTATAATTACTGTTGTCTCTGTATGCCGTTGAAATTTAAAGAACCTTTATTTTGATATTGTATTTGGGATTATAAAATCTACAAGCATGACACACACTCTTTGTGTATTGTTTGGGTGTTTCTCACAACGTGAGGGATTGTGAGATTTGCCAGTGTTTCAACTTAAGCTACAAGGTGACATTGTAGGACGGTTCTGCAAAACTTCCTTGCCCTTAAAGTTATGGTGAAGGGAAAGGGCTCAGTCTGCTTTTCTCTTGTTGCAGTTCAGGAAACTATCATTGAAACCAAAAGATGAGGACAAGTAAAGGGCATCGCCTTAGACCTCCTCATCGTGTGGCCATAAACGCAAACATGAGGACAAATAAGTCTGCTTTCTAGGGACGTGGATATGGTGTTCTATCCACACTTCTGGTAGTGCCATTTCCTCTTTAAGGCTTGCTGGACCATCTTAAAGCTGTCTCTTCTGATCCTTCTGGGTGGGAACTCCCTCTGCACCCCCCTCACCCCCAAAAAATGATGTCAGATCTTCCTTTCTGCTGGAAGAAGGTTCCCTCCTTGCCACACTCATGCTCAAGAGGACCTTTGTATTTCTTCGAATTTTCAGTAAATAAAACTTGCGTTCAGGCTTTTCTCCTTGCCATCGACATGGACGACACAGTCTGCTCTGGGGTTCCAGAAATGTACCTGAGGCCAGAAGATGTCACGGATGGATTTGCACACCATGTGTGTTTACTGCCTGGGCCATGAGCATGATCCCCAGGCTTGCAGCATTTTCCACACTTTTCACCTGTCCACCGTAGAATACCATCATGCCCGCCTGCTTCTCGGTCGTCCGGATGATCGGGACCCTCTGGTCAAATCCAAGGATGCCCAGCGGGTGGGCTTCGCGGCTACAGGGTCCACCGAGCAACTTGCAGCATTTGAAGAGGCCGCGACTCAAGCTGCAGTTAATGTTTCATCGGCTTCGGCCATTTCGCTGCTCTCCTTGGGTGCTTCCTTTACAGGGGCATTCAAGGAATTGTGCAAGGCGTTTCCCACTGATGGGCAGGGTCCCTCTTCCAAGGACAAGTCAAAGTCTAGAAAGAGACCAAGAAACCATCTCACTGTCGACCATGGGATCGGGAGTGCTCTTGGGCTTCTCCGGAGGTTCCAACTTTGATTGATTCCTCGGCCCAGGCTTTGGCGCAAGTTATGTCTACGCTACAAGGACTTAATGTGGCAGCAGCTCGTGTTCACTGGGATGAAGCCTATTCCGGCTTCTACTCCAGCCATTACATGGCTTCCACCGCAGAGTCGGATGCCTTCTTTGCCTTGGTAGCAGCAGACCCATCCGGTCCCGGCTCGGCCTCCCCCAGCCTCTCCACTGATCCGAGTGGAGCCGCCTCCGAAACAGCCAAAGACCGGTGCTCCAACTAAGGAGCCTCACCCGGCCTCGGGTCTTCCCCATCAGCTGTTGGTCACCGTTACCCGTGACCATCCTCAGAGGGTCAGCGAGGATTCATGAGTTTGACCCCTCTTTGACTCCTCTGAATCAGAGGGCTCCTCCTTGCACTGTCATCCGGTGAACGCTGAGTCAACAGGGGATCTCTCAATGGAGGAAGACCCTACCTCCTTTATGGGCCTGCTCCACCTTATCTTAGGGTCCACGAGTCTCCAGATGGAGCCTGTTCAGAAGCGGGCACGGTACCCGCTCACAGAGATCTTGAACTGGAGTGATTCCCCTTGGGAAACATTCCTGGCTGCAGAGGCCACTGTTGGCCCTGCTTTGGAGCTGTGGCAGCATTCGACCTTCTGCCCTGCGCCATCGGCCCAGATGGCCCGCAAGTATACAGTCCCTATCTGTTCCCTCTCTGGGCTCATGGAGCATCCCTTGGATGAGGGTATTGTCTGACGCCATGTTCAGGTGCTTGGGCAACATGGGTGACGTTGACAAGCCGCCCGATAAGGAGACCAAGAAACTGGACCATCTGGCCTAGAAGGTCCATGCTGCCTGCTCTCTTGGCCTTTGCCAGGTGCGTTCAGCCCTCTTGATGGCCCACTTCTCTCATGCCCTTCTGGGGGCTTGATGGGGTTCTTCCTCATCTCCCAGCAGATCTCCAGACCATAGTCAAGCAGATCCGGGACCAAGGCTGAGCTGTACCCAAACAGCAGCTCAAGATGGCCATGGATATGGGTGACTTGTGCGCCCGGTCCGTGGCGGCTGTGGTGGTCATGCACCGCAGGGCTTGACTGCAGATACCCAACAGAAGACGGCATATGTCCCTTTCCTTGGTACAGACTTGTTCGGGCCTGGGATCGAGGGACACCTCACCCACATCGAGAAGTCCAGTGCCACCTTGGACTCGGTGACATCCGCCCAGAGGGATCCCAAGGGCTCTAAGCAACCAAAGAATAAGCCCCTTTAGCCCCTCTCTGCTCCTGCGGCCAAACCGGTCTAGTCCCAAACTGGACAGCAGACTCGGGTCTGGTGACCTCGGCCGAAGTCTGTGGCCGTGGTCGTCCACAAGCCTGGAGGATGAGGCCTTGGTGGCTCTTCAGCCGGGCCCTCCTCCACCTCCAAGCCTGCCCAACGACAGAATGAGGGGTGCCTCCCTCATGTCCATCACACCTCCCCCTGGGTCCTCCCATGGGGGCCGGCTCTGCCACTTCCTTTCTGCCTGGTTGACTGTTACCACGGACAGGTGGGTCCTCGAGGTGGTCAGTTGGGGTCTGCCTTTGGAGTTTGAGGCATAACTGCCCCACCGAGCCGGCACTCCATGGGAGGGCAGCGTCTGACATCTTGTCGGCCATTGGGGACGACATTGCCCAGCTGCTTTGTAAGGAGGTCGCGGCTCCTGCCTTGGACCCTCTGTAACACCCAGGGTTTGTCTCAAGGTGCCAAAATAGATGGAGGGCTGGCGCCCCGTCTTAGATCTGCACGACTTAAGCAAGTTCGTCAAGGATGGTCACTGTCTCAGATCATACAATCTCTCGAGCAGAACATGTGGTTTTGCTCCTGGGATCTTCAGGATGCATTTTTTCATGTCCCAATCCATTCATCCCACCGCTGGTTCTTCTGGTTCCGGGCGGAGAGGATCCTCTGAGTTCCAGGCTGTGCCATTTGGCCTGTCCTCGGCCCCCAGGGTTTTCGCCAAGTGCATCGCAGTGGTGGTAGCTTTTCTGAGGCGCTGAGGAGTCCGGGGTTTACTCCTACCTGGACAACTGGCTGATTGCGGGTCCCTCCAGGCAGGAGGTGGAGAGGTCCAGGGACCTGGCCCTCCAGACCTGCATCTCCCTTGGCCTCCTGGTCAATGAGCCCAAGTCGGAACTTGTGCTCTCGCAGGTGATCAGTTTCATGGGGGGAAGAGCTAGACTTTTGCAGAGCCAGAGCTTGGCTCCCGGCAGACGGGGCAGAGGCTCTCTCCTCCTTTGCTCTATAATTTCGGGTTGGGCAGTTGTGCCCTGCTTGGGACTTCCTGCGCCTCCTGGGATATATGGTGGCTTGCACCAGCGTGTTCCGTTAGGACTGCTGGAGAATGCGCTCTCTGCAGTGGGAGCTAGCCCGCCAGTGGTCTCGGCGCAAGGGCCACTTTGACCAGCTGGTCACTGTGACCCAGCTGATGTGGGACGCTTCTCCAGTGGAGGTTAGTCTTGGAACATCTGCATGAAAGTATCCCATTTGTCTGCCCAGAGCTGACAGTCATCTTAATGACTGATGCCTGTCTCATGGGCTGGGGTGCCCACTTGAGGGAGCACAGTCCATGGGTTCTGAACCCCTGAGGAATCCCGGTGCCCCATTAACATGCTGGAGCTCCTAGCAGTTCTGCTGGTGCTGACTGCTTTTGCTCCTCACATTCGGGGGTCAGGAGGTTCAGGTCCAGACAGACAACACCACGACCATGTCCTATCTCAACAAGCAGGGCAGGACGCACTCTCTTCCTCCGTGCAGGGATGCTCTCTGCATGTGTACCCTTGTGTGCAGCCTGAAGGCCCAATTTCCTGGCCATCCATGTGGCCGGCGTCTTCAACCAGCAGGTGGATGCACTCAGCTGGGTGGATGAGGTGTCTCACAAGTGGTCACCTACGCCTACCTGCATATCAAGGTTTTTGCCTCCCAGCGATGCTGCTTCCACTTTCAGGGAACGCAGTACCAGTTCAGAGCTCTGTGCTGTGGCTTGTCCTCCGCTCCCAGGGTCTTCACCAAATGCCTGGCGGTGGTGGCGGCAGCAGCTGCCTTGAGACGGCAGTGGTTTTATGTCTTCCTCTGTCTGGACGATTGGCTGCTAGCGGCCTCATCATGGGCCCGTCTTTCAAACTTTCTCACACCTGCAGCTTTGGCTACTACTATCAACCTCCCAAAGTCTGTCTTGACCCCCTGGCAGCGTCTCCGGTACATGGAGATAGTGCTGGACACCGCCCAGGGAAAGGCTCTCTTACCCCCAGACAGAGCAGAGCGCTCCTGATGGACCAGGTCCATCTTGTCATTATGTTCTGGTGAGGGTCTTTTTGAAGCTTTTAGTTCTTATGGCTGCAGCCACTGCCACTGCCACAGTTCTCCTGGCCAGACAGCATATGTGAATCCCTCAATGGACACTGCAGATCCACTGGAACCACCCCATGGACGCCTTGGACCAACCAGTGCTGGTGTCGGGTCCGGTCAAGAAGGGTACTGTTGTGGTGGCTGGAGCCTAGCAACAACCTGTTTCTTGGAGTTCCCTTTTCTATAACTCCCCCTCAGCAGATCCTTACAAAGGACACCTCCGACCTCTGTTGGTAGCCCACATGGGGACCCACCAGACTCAAGGGATATGGTCCGAGATAGAGTCGGCTCTCCATATAAATGTCCTGGAAATGTACGCAGTTCTGTATGCCCTTCAGGCTTTCCAGAGTCTGCTCTTCCCAGGTCCACTCTTGGTTCAGATGGACATCGTGTGCGGTTTACTACATCAACCGGGGGGGGGGGGCTCATTCTCATTCCCTCTGCAGGGAAGTGTTGAGAGTGTGGTAGTGGGCCATCTAGCACGGCCTGGAACACCCTGCTATCCACGTTCCCAAAGACCAAAATGTCCTGGCAGACAGCCTAACTCGCTCGCAGTCAACAGCCTACAAGTGAGAGCTTCTGATCTCAGTGGTAGAGGATCTCTTTGACAGATGGGATGGGCCCAAGTTGGACCTTTTTGCATCCCCACACAAAGTGAAACTGCCACTTTTCTGCTCGCTAGAGCCAGGGCCTGGAGTTTTCTGGCAATAAGCATTGTCCCTCTCCTGGACAGGGAGCTTTCTGTATGCCTTCCCGCTCCTTCAGTGAGTTCTGATCAAACTCCAGATTCCAGGAGTGTGGATATGTTGTTCATCCACACTCTTTGGCATGTCCCCTTCCGCTTTAAAGCTCGCCGGAAGTCTTCAAGCTGGCTCCTCCCACCCACCCGGGTTGTATATACCTCGGCTCCGCCCCATGACGCCAGATCTTCCTTTCCGCTGGAAGATTCAGGTTGCCTCCCTCGTGCTCACGCATCTTGTAGGCCCTGGCTTTCAAACCTTTGGTTATTCCGAAAATTCGCATTGTTCATGTTAGCGATTGCAAGTTCGCTGCTTTGATAATGGAAAACAAGTCTTTCCCAAGATTTCGTCCGTGCTCTTGCAGCCAGAAAATGTTGTGCATCGATCCCCACATCATGTGCGTCTACTGCCTCGGTGTCGACCATGACACCTCGAAATGCGACCTGTGTCTTGCCTTTCATCCCGATGACCATCTCTCATGCCTGAAGCTGGGGAGGCCGGAGAAGAGGAACTCTCCTGTGGAAATCCAAGGAGGCTCGTTGGACGGTTTCCGCGGCTGCAGGGTCTGCTGAGCAATTGGAACGCATTCAAGCATTCGAGGAGGAAGTGGCTCGTGCTGCAGCTACTTCTCGGAGCTTTTCATTCCGCTCAACCTGGGCTCCTTCCGAGAGTTGTACCAGTCTCTCCCGACCAAGGGAGAGGCACCTGCGGGCTCACATTCCTCTTGATTCCATAAGTGGGAGAAGGATCCGGGAGCGTCTTCGTCTTGACGGAGACGTTCTTGGGAGCGGAAAGAACTCGATCCCAGGAGCATGCGGTCTCGACTTTGGTCAAGATCGCTTCTTCAGCCGCTGGCTTTTTGGCTTTGCCATCTGGTCAGTCGACCGAATTATCGATCGATCAATGTCGAAATCGAGATCGATACGATATCGCCGACTCCGGACGACTATTCCCTCGATTGAATCCCATATCTGGTCTTTCCAGATGACTCTGCCTGCTGGGACTCCAATCGAAGAAGTGGTCCCTGATCCCGGGAAATCACCGGTTCCGGCAGTGTTTCCTGAGCGACTGAGTCGGCCCGTCTGATCTCGATCGAGGTCTTGGACCCCCTCAACCGGCAGGCTGAGGAAGAGCCATAAGCGCTCTAAAAGAGGCGATGCCGTCAGTCGTCCCTTGTCCTTCTCTGATGAGGAGCTGCCCGCGGAACAGTTAATTTTACCGGGCACAAGCAGACTCGGCTTGTACACCGCCATTACGTGATCTTCGCCTCTTGGCCGAGGCCGACTCCTTCGGAGCCAATAAAATAGTTTCCTCAGCCCGCAGAGCTGGCAAAACCACCAGTTCAGCCCAAAATGGTGTCTCCATCGATTGTGGTGGAACCACCGCCCAAACTGCCTGCTGGAGGGGCTCCTTCCAAGGAAGACAGGCCAGACACGGGGCTTCCCCGGTGATTGTCGGTCACGGTCACCCCAGACCGTCCTCGATGAGTCGAAGGTGACCTGAGCGGTAGGCCGTTATACACGGATTCCTCGGATTCGGACATCACTGGCTTGCATTCTCATCCAGGTGGTGATGATGAATCAACCATTGGCTTAGAGACTGAGGAGGGTGCCTCGTCTTTTTAAGGGATTCTTCGCCTCATCTCTGAATCTACAGGGATGTCCCTGGAGCCAATCCAGAAAAAGGTGGCGTACCCTCTCACGGACATTCTTGAGAGGGGATACCCCAACGGAGGCCTTTCCTGTGGCTGAGGCTGTTGTTGGCCTGACTCTAGAACTTTTGGCAGCGCCCTGCCTCTTGTCCAGCTCCGTCTGCCCGCATGGCCCGCAAGTACGCGGTGCCCATGGGGTCCTTTGTGGGGTTCACAGAGCACCCTTTGGCTGAGAGCCTGGTGATTGTCTCGGTGTTCAGGTGTACTGGCAGTTCTGCCGACACTGACCGACCTCCTGATAGAGTCCAAGCTTCTTGACCATTCAGCCAGGAAGATCTATGCGGCTTCCTCCTTGGGCCTTCGTCAGGCAAGTTTGGCCATCATCATGGCACACTTCCCACACGCCCTTTTAGGGTCACTGGATGAAGTCCTCCCACATCTCCCCGCGGACATGCAGACCATGGTCAAGCATGTCCGGGATCAGGGCTGAACTGTCGCCAAACAGCAGCTTCAGACGGCCCTGGATATCAGGGATTTTTGTGCCTGCTCGATGGCTGCCGCAGTTGCCACTTGTTGCAGAGCTTGGCTGAGGCTCTCCTCCTTCCCGGCGGGTACCCAGCACAAACTAGCTGATGTACCCTTCCTCGGGACAAACTTGTTCGGACCAGGAGTGGCCGGTCACCTTCAGCGCATTGAGCAATCCAGTGCCACCTTGGACGCTACTTCTGCCAAGGGTTCTTCGGGCAAGAACTAGCAGAAGAAAAAGAAGCCTTTTCGGCACTCTTCCCCTGCAGCTCAGCAGTCCTCCTTTCAAGGTGGACAGCAGCACCAACATCAGCAACAGGCTCAAGCTTGGCACCCCTGGCCCAAACCCGGACCCCAACAGGCTCGTCAATGAGGCCGAGGTTCAGGTCCTGGAGCCGCCTCCAAGCCTGCTCGGGGGGGGTGGGGCTGTCAACCCCTCCAATCACCTCAGTTCTGGGTCCTCCCGTGGGGTGGGCCAGGCTCTGCCACTTCTTTTCCACCTGGTCTGTTGTCAGTTCAGACAGGTGGGTTCTTAGTGGTCGGTCAGGGACTGCCTCTGGAATTCAAGCAGTACCCTCCAAGCTGAGCCTGCGCTCCTCGGGAGGAAAGAGTATCCGCTCAGACCCAGTCGTCCCTCCGAGATGACATCGCTCAGCGCCTCCTCAAGGAGGCAGCAGACCCAGGCTTTGTCTCCAGGTACTTCCTGGTGCCCAAGCGGACGGGGGTCTGGTGCCCCATTCTAGATCTGCATGACCTGAATCAATCTCTTGTCACACACCTTTCGGATGGTCACTGTGTCCCAGATCATAACATACTTTGAGCAAAACATGTGGTTCTGTTCACTGGATCTGCAGGACGTGATCTTATCTGTGTCAATCTTCACCATTCATCACTTGTGGGTTCTGGCCGGAGGTCACGACCCTGTGGGAGCTTTTTTTTTTTTTTTTTGGCTGAGCAGAGTCTACGTACTATCAGCGCCGCCCTCAATGCCAATGCACTGCATGGCGCTCGTAGGTTGGCTGTTTGGTGTCGTCGACTCAACACTCCCGCCAGTTCTTTGTCTCCCGCTGTAGAGGTTGCGCCTTGTGAAGAACTACTCTGCAAGAGGCCTAGTTTTCTGCCTTATCGACTCCGTGTGCTTATCCTGTTGGTTCCGTTTTCGCCACCACTCGACACCGCTGTGGTAAGACTGTGCCTTTCTTTATTTTGTCAGCGATGTCTAGTCTTTTGCTTAGCTTGTTTTGCCGTGGATCATGTCTCGGTCGGGGGGGCAAGAAATCGTTGAAGACGGTTCAGCCCCCTATGAGACAGTGCCCGTGTGGCCGTAAGTACTCAGTCACTGACCAGCATGACCGTCGTCTCGTGTGTCTTGACCACCTTCACGACATGGATTCGTGCAATGTCTGCTTCTCCATGGACCGTCGTGTCATCAAGCAGCACACATGAAAAGTTGGACAAGCTCTGCCGACTTTTGGGGGATGGGCGCGCACTCGGGCCAAGCCATGGTCTCTCTGCCATTCCTCCGGTCCCCTTCTGGTTCTATACGGATGGTGGAGGAGGAGCTTCTGCTTCTAGTAGCCTTGCTGTTGCAGAAGCCCCTTCACCGGGTGCAGGAGGCAGTCCACCCGGGAGGGGGGTGGGAGGCACCGGACTGGCAATCTCCCTCAGCTAAGGCCCTGGTGTCATTTCCTGGCTGGAAGCCTGGGTTGGCGCCATCCATCGGTGCCATCTTGGCCGTGGGCCCTGATGGTGGCGTGGTCAGAGGTCTGTTGCTCGGCGCCGTCTCCGCTGACAACGTCGTTTGCAGCGCTGATCGTGCTGAAGTCGCTGTGGGAGGTTCTACGGCGCTGTCTTCAACCGCTTTTCGCCTTGGCACAGTTTGTGGCGCCAAGGCTGAGGATGGCAGCGTGTCTGCTCTGGTGCCGCTTTTTGACTGAGTACACAGCGCCCGTCTGCGAAAGTCTTCCTCGGCGCCCGCTCCGCAGCCAAGGAGCTGTATCAGTGCGTCGTCCTGGCGTCTCCTCCACGGCACCGTGAGGTCGGGATGGCGCTGTGACAGCTGAGACTCCGCTTCTGCTACCGCCCTCTATGCCGTGTCTTCGGGCACCTTTCGCGGTGCAGTTGGAGACTTCGGCGCCGGTGCAGAAATCTGGACTTGTACCCCCTTCAGTTGGGATGGCAGCGGGCGTCCGCATACTGTCTGACATCAGGCTTTGGTTTTTACCTCCTAGGAGACGGAGTTGGAATCTGATTTGGACAGACTGTCCGACTCTTTGGAGTTGGCTGCCCACGTGGACACCCTGGTAGTTTCCTCGACTGACCGGAGCCAGCCCCCCTCTGAGGGGCGGGCAGTTGCCCCCGTGTCCAGGGTCAGAGGTGCTGACCAGCAGGCTGTGGTGCAGGCCACTATTGCTCTGCAGCCTGGGTTCGGAGGGTTTTCTGCTCCCTCAGTGGTGGTAGCCCCTCAGGTGGTGTGCCTGGATCGCCCAACTTTTGGGCCGATCAGAGCACCCACAGGAGGGGAGGGTGCTACCCCCTGGGTGGTCCCTTCGGGGACTGACCAGGGTTGTCAGCTGCCTAGATTGATTTGTGCAACGAGGAGGGCTCTTTCAGACTCCAAGGGGTCGGGGTTCAATGCGGCGACCCTTTTCCACGACCCACCCGGGTTCGGGAAGGAGTCATAGCGCGGACCCTCATCTTCCCCTCTCGGTCCCCTCGGGAGGGCCCTGGTATTTTGAGGGTACAGACTGTCCTTTTGGAGTTCCATGGTCCTGGTCAGCTCGGGAGGGGGGGGGATCGATCTTCAGGGCACAGCCTAGGCAGTTCTGGAATGGTTGATCAGCTGTTGGCTGTGGGGTTTTCCGGGGCCCCTTTTTCCCTTGGGGCCCCTGGTGCAGTCTCTTGCCCAGACAGAGGACTGTCTCCTTCTGCTGTTGGCCTTGTCCCTATTCCTCTGTCACTTTATCCTGCCTCCTAGGCATTCTTGGTCCTAGTGGACCACTCTCCTGTGAGCAGTTCAGGGGTGTGGCTGCTCACTTCCCTTCATATGTCTGGGCCAAGGACAGACAGATGTTTCACCATCACCCTGAGCAGCCAACCCCTGGAACTCTGAGGTCCTCTGCGTCTTCATCCCTCTCTTCAGGGGGAGAGAGGCCCTCTGTCCACATCTCTCCTGCTGCTGATCTCACAGAGTATCAGCTTTTCCTCGTGAGGATGATGGAGGATCTGCATGTCACCCCACCCACGCAGCACAATCCGGAGCAGTCTACGCACGCCTTCCTAGACTATTTCAGTGCGGACATTCTTGTGGTGCCTGCCTGGCCTGCTCCTTTTCAGGAGGCGTCATTGTGTTTCTGGCAAAGACCCTTTTCCGGAGTCCCAGCCCCTAGGGATCTGAGCCAGAGGTATTGTGTCTCTCCTCCCCGAGTGTTCGGCTGGTCATATGTTTATCCAGGATTGACGTGAGCTGGACACACTCCATGGTCTTCACACCCCTCACCGTGACCGTCCCCCTGATGAAGATTCGATGGATTTTGACTTCTGGGGGAGGAGAACTTTCTACTCGGCACGGTTGCTTCTTTCAATTTCAGCGCCTCAGGCCCACTATGCTACCTGTGATAGGTTTCTGTGGTCCAGGCTCTGTCAACTCCTAGACTCTATGCCTGATACGGAGGTAACCAGACAAGCCATTGCACTCGCTGCACGTGGCCTTGAGCTAGCAAGACGCCAAGCGAGGTAGCTACCAGGGTTGTAGGGACAGCGATCTACACTAGGCAATCTGCATGACTGCGTCTTTCCTGGTTGTCACCCTTGGCCCGGCGTAGGGTGATTCCCTCCCCTCACCAGAGAACCCATCTTTTCTCCTGTAGGGTGAGGCGGCATCTGTCGGGGCAACTTCCTACCTCCTCCGGGGGTTCTCGTCTCACTTTCCACACTCTCGGGCCTTGCCAGGCCCGTAAAGGTTCTCCCTCTGTGTCTCACCCACTGAGGGTAAGGGATTTTGTCCTTTAGGGTTTAGGACCCCCTTTGGGGGGGCTTGGTACTCACCCACAGGTGATGAATGGTGAAGATTGACACAGATAAGATATGAAAATTACGTACCTACTGTAATTCCTGATCTTACTTCGAGAAACCGCTCTTGCAGCAGGTTACACCATTAGGACTGAAGCCGGCAGGCGCCAGGACGCCACAGAAAAATTCTAGCTAGCAGAATCCAGCAGGGGACCTCCCCCGACGTCTGCTCCTCCCCGACGTCAGGCATCACATAAAAAGGGGGCGGTCTCCCAGCATCCCCAGTTCTTTTCACACCATCGACTCTCCAGCATCAACTTCATGGACGCCTGCTCTGTAGATATGACGCGTGAAATCTTTTTCTTCGAAAATCATCGATCCATGTCTGCTTCTCCTACCCCTTCTCTCAAAGGCCATCCCTCCAAGGGTGCTTGCGGCAAACAGATCCCTTTTGCCGACCATTATTCAGCCTTTGTCAGGTGCCTGGGCCCAGAGCACAACACCCAGGCCTGCTCCATTTACCAGCAATTGAATAGCAGGACCTGGATCCACCGCCGAAAGGCCCTTCAGGGATTCCTCTTCGAGGAGAAATTTAAAAAGATGGAGAAACTACCTCTCTCCAAAGGGGAATCTTCCCATAAGTGTGGGAAACACTGGGACAAGCATTGGTACTGTGATAGGGCGAGATCCCCCAGCAGGGCCTCCAAGTCCAGGGCCAGCTCCAGTTCTACCCGGTCTGACCGCTTTCCTTCCTGGGCTTGCTCCCAGCCTCCCCCGGTGAAGGTAAGGTCTTCAGCGGGCTCTTCTGCCTCCCTGCACCCGCTCAAGATCTACAGGGCGCCGGACTCCGCCAAGCCTGATTCCTCAGATAAACACAAGAAGTCTTCCTCTAAATTGGGGAGTGCATCAGACTGACGCCGGCACTCCGGGTCTGTCTCCCAACCTCCGAATGCTCCTGAACGGAAGACTGCTGAACTGACATCCCTCAAGCGGACGACTGAGTCCAAGAAGGCATCCCACCCAGCACCCACGAAATGGACTACCCCGATGACAGCGATACCGGATGTCAGGGGTCTTCAGGCGAAGAGGCTACCGTGCTGCAGGACGACCAGACAGGCAACACTGAGGACGCCAGCCTACCCAGAGAACCGTCACTGGATACAGTGGTTCCTCTGGACCCGCCTGACCATGGCGACAGGCCCACACCGATGCCAGGCCCATCGTCGGGCCTGAATATCCAAGAGGTGAAGAAACTGGTCACCTTTTGGTGGGAAACCATAAGAAAAGATGTGGTGCCCCGAAAGCCTCAGCCACCTCCTTCACCCCGCCTCCTCGGGGCGCTGAAGGTGCCAGACCCCCAAGGAACCAACTTCTCCTCCTCCTCCTCGGGGAAGATCGAGAGACAGAAAACGCCCATCATGCTCTTCCTCAGGGTCCCCGAGCCCAAAGCGACCCGGGGCAGACGTCGCTCACCGGGAGATGACTCCAGACCGGATACGTCAGACACCTCCAGGTCTCCATCTCCCTTCAGTCTCCCGTCGCCAGACCCACCTTCCAAGGTCGCCTCCAGATGATCTCTCCTTTTCAGAAATTGAGGCACATCTAGGAAAATATGGGATGGGAGACGGAAGACTTGGACTTCGAGAGACAACTCCTTGCCCGTTACCTCAGGCAGACAGAGCCGAAGCCTGTGGTGGTCCCACCTTTGGTGGACACCTTTACGGACATCACCAAGGCAGCTTGGAAGCGTCCGCATTCCACTCCGGCTGTTCCAAAGAAGACTGACCACCTCTACAGAGCTCCTACGGAGGACCTGTATTTGGCGCAACAACCCCTGGCTGACTCCCTGGTCATCACTGCTTCTCATGACTGGTCCCAGCGGCCTCAACATTTGAGTACCCAGCGTCCGGACCAGGAATCTAAGCAATTGGATTCTGTGGGAAGACACGTGTATGCGGCTGCTACATGCTCAGTTAGGTCTCTAAACTATCTGACGCACATGGTGCAGTTTCAGAGTGCCCTTTGGGAACAGGGCCAAGATCTTCTAAAAGATTTTCTGGGTGGCAAAAAGAGGAGGAGCTGCTGAACCTCCTCCAAACTGGGTTGGACATGGGGACTCAGGTTCTCTGGGCTGCTTACGACTCAGTGGACTCTGCAGCCAGGGGAGCAGCCACAGGTGTTTGTCTCCGGAGACACTCATGGTTGAGAGTCTCCGGTTTTACCCCGGATGTCCAGAAAAACATCCTAGATGTCCCTTATAATGGAGTGGTCCTGTCGAACTCAGAAGTGCAGAAGTTTCCGGAACTTAGACTCTTATTTTTTTTCTCTTCTTTCTCTTCCCCCAGCTTTATGACACAATGTACAATTAATCATACTGCATATTTATGGAGGAAACATTGTGCAGCACCCAGGGAGATGTATATTAGTTTTAATTTTGCCAATATGGCGCTCACCTACTTGCCTGGGCTGCGCGCAACATCTAGTTGGGGAAGAGGTGCTCTGCTAAATGCGGGGAGGCTGACTTCTGTTTTTTTTTTTTTTTTTTTTTAACTGTTGGGTTTCCATGCTGAATCAACTTGCCCCTGAGATAAGAATTTCCCCCCAACCGTAGTGAGCGATCTCCTCTATTGGGGGAGGGGGGGGAAGCCTCCGAAATTTGGGTGAGTACTTATAAGCAAGTACATGGCTCCCTGCAAACAAATGGAAGCATTTGCACATCTGGAAATCATTCTCCTTCGATGCATCCTAAGTAAGGAATAATCAGAGGGGCTGCCATATCATATGTGTGTCTTAACCTATTAACAGGGGTCAGGTGTACTTCCGGGAGGGATGTCTTGTGGCAATACCATCTCCCAACTCCTCTTCCATGCATTCCTCTGTGTGAAGGGGAATGATGGAGGGGATGAGGACATTCGTGGGTGGGGAGAGGGAAGGGAGGGAACTAAAGACCAAACGGGCATGGGGGGAAAGAGGTTCTCCCTTTTTTCTATATTAATAACGGGCAGGGCAGCACAGCTCGGATGGACGGTTTTGAGGAGAGTACTATAATACAGGAGCCCTTTAATGTAAGGGCCCAGGAAGAGTCGCCTTATGGTCTGAGGGAATTTGTAGCACTCTTCTCTCCCCCAATACCATCTGTTAGGTGGGATAAGAGGTCTCTGTATAAGTTAGACCTCCTACCTTGGAAGTCAGTTAAAAATGTTTATGGTAGTGCACTGTTTGCACAACTGGTTCTGGTTTATTGTTTCAATCAGCTATGTATGATGAGGATTTATGGGTTTTTTTTTAATTTTTTTTTTTTTTTTATGGGGTCAGCAGAAATAGTATCGGGGACCTATCTTGCACAAGGAAAAAGCGTTCATGTTAATGTGGGAATGTTGATAGTACTTAACCACAATGGGTTATAATATCTGCTCATATAATGTTCATGGTCTGTCGGGCCCGATTGAAGCGTTCCAAGGTACTTTCATATTTAAAGTATTCAAGAACCGATATATCTTTTCTCCAGGAGACCCATTTGTCACATGATGAGCACGAGAAGTTTAAGCGATTGGGGTTCCCCCAGGTTTATTCTTCATCCTTTAAGGGCAGACACAGAAGAGGTACAGCTATAGTAATACCATCTAGGGTGCCATTTGAATGCCAAGATCAATTAAGTGACAAAGAAGGGCGATATATATTGGTCAAAGGGAAATTAAATGGTAGACTTGTCACCTTTGCCTCAGTATATTTCCCTCCAGCCACGGAGTTTAAGGCTTACCGGGCTTTTTTCCTCCTCATGTCACAATGGGCGGAGGGTACAACGGTATGTGGGGGTGACTTTAACTTGGATCTTTCAATGGTAGGGGTTGAGGGCAAGACGGTGGGGAAAAAAACAAGGGAACTATCAAAACTGCTTAGGGAACTGGGGTATATGGACACATGGAAATACTTAAATGGAACAGACAAACATGCCACATTTTTTTCACAAGCCCACTTGAGTTACACAACAACTGATTATATGCTGATATCCCAAGAGCATCTAGAGTTGGCGGATAAGACTTGGATGGGGGACTTTATTCTATCCGATCATGCACCAGTTTTCTTTAGATTAGATTCTGATACTTTTAGGAAAAATACTATGTGGAGGCTTAATCTTTCACTGCTTCGTAGCAAGGATATCATTCACACAATGGAAGAGGTAATCAAACAGGCTGAAAGAGAAAATGATCGCCCTAGGACTGATATCTCGATTTTATAGGATACTATCAAGGCGATCTGCAGGGGTAAAGTTATTGAACTATCAGCTAGAAATAAGCAAGAAAGGGAACAAAAACGTAGTGCTCTGATCGCCCAAATACAAAAGTTAGAGATTCAACAGATACTCCAGACCAACTCTAAAGACTTCAAAAGAAATTAAAAAACTAAAACAAGAATTGAATGCCATACTAGATCTTAGGATTGAGCAGAACTAGTGTTTCTCAAGCAGAAGTACTACGATGGAGGGCCACGCTCTCTGAAATTGTTGGCTGGCCGTCTCAGACAACAGCGGGCCAAAGCACTAATATACACCCTAAGGCGATCCCATCAACATCCCTCTAGTTATACGGTGGAGAAAATCTCTGATACATTTGTGCAGTACTATACACAATTGTATGCTGCCCCCCCAACCCAGGAGAAAGAGGAACAAATAAAAACCTTTTTGTCCACCCTCAGATTGCCAAAACTATCTAAACAACTGGGATTGGGCCTGGTCGCCCCCATAACAGTCAAGGAAATCGAGGCTGAGATCGGGAGATTGAAAACATTAGTGTCCAGGGATGGATGGCCTCCCGGGAGGATTTTATAAATCTCTTAAAGTGGTAGTAACCCCCCTCCTCTCAAGATTGTTTGGAAATGTCCCCCGCCCCGAGGGAAAAACTCCCCCATCATGGGACCAAGCAATTATATCAGTCATCCCAAAGGCAGGCAAGGACCCAACTTTACCTAGTTCCTACTGTCCTATCTCGGTTCTAAATACAGATTATAAAATATTTACTTCAGTGCTGTCTCAGAGGCTAAATCACCTCGTCTCTGGTCTAATCCACCAGGGCCAGTGTGGGTTTATCCCAGGTCGCCAGGCCTCGGATAGTATCTGGCGTACCATTTATTTACTGGAACACATACAAAATTTTAAGATACCAGCAATCCTTATAAGTTTAGATGCTGAAAAAGCATTTGACAGACTGTCATGGCAATTTCTAAGGGGGGTTCTTGCCACCTTTGATTTTCCCCAAGAATTTTGTAGACCTCATCTTCAAATTTTATTCGAACCCCCAGGCATACATCCATTCAAATGACCATATTTCTCTCAGCTTCCCCTTACGCAGAGTGACCCGTCAGGGTTGCCCAATTTCCCCTCTTTTGTTTGCCCTTTACATTGAACCATTAGCCCAGTATATTAGACAAGCAACAGACATACAGGGAATAACTTTGGGGGGCAGAGAACATAAATTGGCCCTTTTTGCCGACAATGTATTTGGTCTATTTAACAAACCCTACTGCGACCCTCTGCTCTTTTTCAAAAGCTTGAAAAGTTCTCAGTCCTATCTGACTATTCCCTGAACACGACCAAAACTGAAGCACTACCGCTTAATTACCCAATACCTATGCCCATTCGCAAGCAGTTCTTATTTAAGTGGGGCCTCCCATCTATAAAGTATCTGGAATTCAAATACCAGCTGATATCAGCCAATTATTCTCAAATAACTACACCCCCGGTTAATAACATAAGAAGAGATATTAAAAGGTGGAATATAATCCCACTGTCTTTTATGCTAGAATGAGGCAATAAAACTTGATCTGCCACGCCTGTTATACCTGTTCCAATCGGTTCCTTGTACAATACCCACACGTGACCTTAAGGCCTGGCAACAAATATCCACTGCCATTATATGGCAAGGCAGGAAACCTAGACTTAAACTTCAGGCACTATATCTACCTAAATCACAGGGGCGGAATTGCATTCCCTAACCTATCATCATATTGGAATTCAGCACAGATGAGAGTTGCGCTGCTGTGGGGCAATAAGTATTATGAAGCTCACTGGAAACAAATGGATCTAACCAGAGAGTTGAAATACCCTCTACCGGCTACCTTATTCTCAGAAACCCTATTGAGGCAAGCCCTACTAGATACTCGAGGGAGCATACGTTCAGTTTTAGAGGGTTGGAGGAGGGGACACCCCTGGAAGCGTACTGGGGACCATGCTTGGAAGTACAAATGGTTTATTAATAACCCAGACTTTCCTCCGGCTGAAGAATCTATCTGGTACTCTACCCAAGCAAACAGAGAATGTTTGCCCATGGCAGCTAATGAGACAAATGCCATGATATCTTTTGAAGAAGCCAAAATTAAATTTAAATGGGGAGGAGAGAGAAACGTTACTTTCAAATTGGAGATTATATAAACTCTCAGTATAGGCTCAGTCAGTCCCATTCTTAGATATTAGAGGACACATCTCCATATTTACAAATTCTGAATGCTAAAGGGGGGGGGGGAGACCATGCAATCTTAAATATACAAATATCTGGTGTCCTTGCAGGAGCATGTGTTGGAACCCCTTAAAGTTAAATGGGAACAGGACCTTCAAATTACAATACTTCAACCTCAATGGGCAAAGATATGGTGGATGGCTTGGCCCACTACCTCATCTCCAGACTGGTGTGAATACGTCTGGAAAGTCCGAACAAGATTTTCTTTTTTTTTTTTTTTTTAACACCCCAGCTACTAGCTAAAAGAAATCCTAACCTCCCATCCAAATGCTGGAGGACTTGTGATACCGAAAGGGCAACCCCATGCACATGTATTCTTTACTTGTCCCAAGCTTCAAATCTTCTGGTCTGCAGCTATTCAGCACATTTCCAATATATTAACCCTTGACGGCGCGGAATTTGGTCTTGGTTATCCCACCGGAATCCCTTAAGCAAAAAGATATGAAGTACCTCTGGTCTATAATGCTGGCTGCAGCCTACAAAGCAATAACTAGGAGAAGACTACAAGAACCCCCAACCATCTCTGAATGGAGGGGCATAGTAGACCATGTCAGGGCCTTTGAGAATATCTCACATAATTTACAAGATAAACCCACACTATATATAAATCGGTGGTCTAGGTGGATTTTGAACACCCCAGAAACATGACCTTGGACAACTTGTAGCTGGTCGATCTTGAGCAGAGACCCTGATACCTGCATTATTCTAACAAGGGTATTGACCCTTTATCTTACTGACCAGACTGTGAGAGAATAGATGAGTTCCATCTTGATACTAACAGTAAAGCTGATCCTAGAGAATTTATACCCCACATAGCTGATTAGCCAAATGTTTTAATTTTTTTTAAGTTATGTATTGTTACTATATATTTTATTATGTATGTCTTCTTGTACGCTAACATTAGCACTGGTTACCGGTCTTATTTCGGACCTAGTCTAGGGTTTGGTCAAAACCTGTTGGTAATAGCTACAAATTTCACATGAACTGTGAACAGTTATGTTACCCTTTGGTATCACTGTATAAGGTATAAGGTGCTTAAATCAAATAGTACATGGTAATATCCAGTAAGATACACAATTTTATTTTCCTGTATCAAATGTTATGGCTACATTGAAGATTGTACACCTGTGGTAATGTACTGCTTTTAACTTGAACTAAATAAAAGATGAAGTATAAAAAAAAAAAAAAATAATGGAGTGGTCCTGTTTAGTGAGGAGTCGGCGAAGGTCATCACCAAACTGCAGGACGCTGGGAAGGCAGTCAGGACTGTACAGGCCATGTACAGACTGAAATCTGGTTCCTTTTGTAGGAACCAGAATAGTTTTCGCAGCCGACAACAACGGCGACAGCCACGTTCCAGCCAGCAACCCAGGGGCAACTTCGGTTGCAAAAATCAACCCATGTTCCCCTCGGGCTAGGGCCCAAAACATCCCAAAGCAGCCCAGCCCGCGGGATCCAACACCACCACAGCATGACTCCTTTCTGGCCCCCGCCCCTCCTCTGGATCAAAGGGTTGAGAAGGTCGGGGGTCGCATCTCTCATCACCTCTCGGGATGGCAGAGGATAACCTCCGACTGGTGGGTGTTGCAGTTGGTCGAATGAGGTCACTCTATAGAGTTCCCGATCACCCACCATCCAGACCTCCCCTGCCTCCAGCCACTGGTCAGCATGCCCTGCTTATTCAGCAGGAGATCTTGGCCTCCCAACAAGGAGGCCATAGAGCACGCCCACCAAACCAGAGAGGAAAAGGTTACTATTCTCACTTCTTCCTGGTTCCAAAGAAAATAGGGACTTGCGCCCTGATCTTGAATCTCAGCGACCTCAACACATTTGTGTTGTACAAGCGTTTCCGCATGGTGACCCTACCGGGCCTTATTCCCATGCTCAAACAGGGCGCTTGGCTGGCGTCACTGGACATGCAGGACGCCTACCTACATCTCTCGATCGCTCAAGCGCACTGGAAATTCCTGCGCTTCGAGTTTCTGGGACGCCACTACCAGTTCCGAGCCCTCCCTTTTGGGCTGTCTTTTGGCACCTCAAGTGTTCACGAAGTGCATTGCATTCATGGCAGCAGCTCTCAGAGAAGAAGCCACTATGTGTTTCCTTATCTAGACGACTGGCTCCTCATGGCACCCTCATGGGAGGCCCTGATGTCCGCTATACAAGATGCCTGTTCTCTCTTCCTATCGCTGGGCATCAGTGTCAACCAGGAGAAGTCGCACCTTGTCCCGTCTCAGAACTTGCAGTTCATAGGAGCAGTTCTGGACACCACCCGGGGAATGGCATTCCTTCCTTCCTCAGGACAGGGCGGAACGTATCTGATCCCTCATAGGGGACATGAAGGAAAGAAGACGGTACCGGCCCGGTTCATCCTTTGCCTGCTCGGACACATGGCAGCTGCGATTGCAACGGTTCCCCTAGCTCGACTCGGTATGCGGGTCACCCAGTGGATGTTGAGGGCACAATGGGACCAGAAGCAGGATCATCTGCAGCATCCAGTTTGGATCATGAATGCCGTCACCCGAGACTGGAATTGGTGGCTTGTCCCAGACCACCTCTTGACTGGAGTCCCCTTCATTGCACCACCTCCTTCAGCGACTCTCTCCACGGACGGCTCGGGGTCCGGATGGGGAGCTCACCTTAACGGGATCAGGACTCAAGGCTCCTGGTCGTGTCTGGAGTCACAGCTCCATATAAATATTCTAGAGATGAGAGCCATCCTTTATACGCTACAGGCATTCCAGACGGAGATTCCACCGGGTACCATTCTGGTGCAGACAGACAATACCGTGGTGATGTACTATCTCAATAAACAAGAAGGCACTCATTCCTACCCCCTTTGCAGGGAGGCTCAAAGGGTTTGGGAGTGGGTATTGCAACACGGCGCAGATATCATTGTAGTGCATGTTCCCGGAGTGGACAACACTATCGCGGACAGTCTAAGCCTTTCACAGGCCAGAGTCCACGAATGGGAACTGCTTCAGGAAGTCGCAGAGGATCTGTTCCGCAGATGGGGGACACCAGAATTAGACCTCTTCGCATCCCCAACAACGCAAAACTGCCCAATTTCTGCTCGCTAGATCCAGGGCCTGGTGTTTTCTGGCAAGATGCGGTGTCCCTCTCTTGGACGGGCAGGTTTCTCTACGCTTTCCCGCCCTTCCGTTTGATCCAGAAGGTTCTATTGAAGCTCCAAGAGTGGGTGTGCCTTATTCTAGTAGCACCATTTTGGCCCAGGCAAATTTGGTTCCTTCTCTTACATCAGCTGGCCCAGTAACCTCCGGTGCACCTGCCATTCAGCTCTCATTTTCTGTCCCCGGAGGCAGGCTCCTTGGTCCATCCGTATCTTCGTTCTCTGAACCTGCATGCCTGGCTCCTAAGGACATAGCAGTCCTGAGGTACGGGGTCTCTCAGGAAGTTGCAGACGTTCTGGTAGCAGCCAGAAAACCCTCCACTTAACCCATGAAGTGGCGCAGATTCTGTATTTGGGCTCAAGCTCATGGATTGACCCCATTGATTTGTTCTGAGAGGTCTGTTTTGGACTACCTCCTATCCCTTTACTAGGCAGGTCTTGCCTACTCGTCCATCAAGGTGCACCTACACGCCATTTCGGCATACCATTCTCCAATAGGTCACTGGCCTGTAGCTCAGCTAGAGGCTTCTCGCGCCTTTTTGTGCGGCATCCTGCATTTGAGACCTCCCATCAAAGACCCGGTTCAACCTTGGGATCTTCCTTTCGTTCTAGAGCAGCTTACGCTGCCGCCTTTTGAACCAGCCGCGGATTGCGAACTGCGTCTCCTTTGCTTGGAAGATGCTTCTTTTAGTTACCGTTACTTTGGCCAGAAGAATTTCTGAGCTTCATGCGCTCATGTGCAAGGATCCTTATTTGGTTTTTCACAAGGACAGGGTGTCCTTAAGAACGAATCCTAAGTTCCTTCCCAAGGTGGTCTCAGCTGTCACTCTCAACCAGGATATAGACCTGCAGGTGTACTACCCAAATCACTGTAACAGGGGGGAGGCCCTGTTGCACACTCTGGATGTGCATAGGTGTCTCAGATATTACCTGACCAGAACCAAGGCACATCGTAAGTCGGACCAGCTCTTTGTTTCCTATGCACAAAGAATGCCTGGTACTCCTGTTCCAAACAGTCGCTGTCTCGATGGCTGGTAAAGTGCATTATGTTCTGTTACTAGAAGTGCAAAAAGACTTTCCCGGGACCGGTAAAAGGTCATTCTACGAGGGGGGTGGCTACCCCCTTCGCTGCGCTCAAGAATGTCTCCACTTCAGCCATCTGTGCAGCAGCAACCTGGAGCACTGTACACACCTTTATCAGGCACTACAGTTTGGATATTGCCTCTAGATGCAGAGCTGGTTTCGGCCTGGCGGTCCTTCAGGGACTTTTGTCCTGAGCTCTAAGATATCTCTCCTATCCTTCTCCCGATAAGAATTGTTCCCTTACTGCTTGGGAATCAGTCCTAATAGTGTAACCTGCTGCAAGAGCTGTTTCTCGAAGTAAGATAGTACAGTTACGTAAGACTTACCGTAACAGTAGATCTTCGAAAACGGCTCTTGCAGCAGGTAGTTTCCCTCCCACCTTCTCTTCTGGAGGTTGTCTTCTGACCTAGTTTCTAGGCTATTGCGTCTTTTAACGCCTATTACAAACCTTCCTTTGGAAGCAGATCCTCGGTCTCGCCTTCAGATGTCACCTTTGGGCCGGGAGTCTCCGGAGGGAGAACTGGGGATGCTGGGGGACCTCCCTTTTTTATGTGATGCCTGATGTCTGGGAGGGGCTGACGTCGGGGGTGGTCCCTTGCTGGATACTGCTAGCTAGAATTTTTCCGCGGGCTCCTGGCACCTGCCGGCTTCAGTCCTAATGGTGTAACCTGCTGCAAGAGCTGTTCTCAAAGACCTACTGTTACGGTAAGTTCTTACGTAACTGTACTATCTTTCTGTATATCTTCACCATTCATCACAATCCCACCCTCCATCCCCCTGGGGCCTCAGTCTCCTGGATACCCTCCCCACACCCTTTGGTTCCCCTGGTCAGGAGCGGGTACCTGACCTGTCAGGAGGGGAGAGGATCGGGAGGGGCACAGTCTCCTAAATGCTTCGGCTCTACCCCATTGGGGTGGGAACTGGTGGTTGCCCTCTCTTCTTTCTCTCTGTCCTCCTCTAACCTACTCAGTCTTTGTCCTTTAGGACTTATCCCTCAAATTATTTTACTAAACCTTGTTTCTCACCTCCACTAGGAGGGTTTTGGGGGGAGTACAGCCCTGTATCCTGTCTTTTCTTACAGAATAGCAGCTTCTGCTCATGTCAGAGTTTGCCAGTTATTCTGTGCCTTGAATCCTGGCAGTTCAGCCTTCTGGCTACTCCTTCGTAGTTGCTATACAAACTGGAGACCAGTTCAGGGTATGTCCTCCCCCTCCCTATTTCTGATTTTTTCCCTCCCTTCCTCCTGCCCTCCTTTTTCTGCTTCCAGAGATTGGGGCCCCTTCCCAATCCCTTAGATTTCCAACTCTCCTTCTGTCCTCTTAGTCGTTTATTTCTCCTTTTATTTTTTATATCCTTTCCTTTGTCTATCCCTTGGACTTCCTTGTCCCTCCCTCCCAATCCTTTCTTACTCTATGGCGACTCAGAACTGGCGGGAGGGTGGAGTCAACAATACCCAATGGCCAACCCGAAAGCGCCACGCAGTGCATCTGGCTCTAGGTCGGCACCGACAGTGTGTTGACTCCGCCCATACAAAAAAAAGCTCCCGCGGGTCATGCCCTCCAGCCAGAACCCACAGGTGATGAATGTGAAGATGCACAGAAAGATCAGGAATTACAGTAGGTATGTAATTTTCATTTCTAGGATCGTGGATATGTTCATCCACACTGTTTGGCATGTCCCTTCCCCTTTAAATCTTGCCGGAGTCTTCAAGCTGGCTCCTCCCACCCACCCAGGTGGTATACCTTGGCTCCGCCCTATGACGCCAGATCTTCCTTTCCGCTGGAAGATACAGGTTGCCTCCCTCGTGCTCAAGCATTTCATAGGCCCTGGCTTTCAAAACTTCGGTTTTACCGAGATTAAAACTCATTCGAGTTAGCGATTGCGCTTTTGTGTCCTCAGTCATGGAAGAGAAATCTTCTCCAGGATTTTGCGGTGTCCTTGCGGCCAGAAGATGTCGCACACCGATCCTCATCTCGCGTGCGTCTATTGCCTAGGTGTCGGCCATGACACCTCGTCCTGCAGTTTTTGCTTGGCCTTCCATCCCAATGTCCTGGACTACTGCCTGGCACGTTTGAAGTTGGGGAGACCGGAGAAAAGGAATCCTCCGGTGAAGTCTAAGGAGGCTAGGTGGGCTGTTGCCGCTGGTTCCGCCGATCAGCTGGAACGCATGAAGGCGTTCGAAGAAGCAAGCGCCCGCGCCTGGCGACCGAAGCTTTTTCGCTCCACTCAACCTGGGCTCCACCTTCTCAGGTTCTTTTAAGGAGTTGTGCCAGTCTCTCTCCACCTGGGGTGAGGTGCCCGCGGGCTCGCACTCCTCCTGCTCTCGAAAGAGGGACAAAGAACCCAGCTTGTCTTCGTCTCGACAGAGATGCTCTTGGGACCGAGAGAGGTCTCCGTCCCAGGAGCATGCATTCTCGACCTCTCTCGATGTCTTCCTCAGCTGCTGGCTCCATGGTCTTCCTCCTGGCCAGTCGACTGAGGAAGTGGCCGATGAGGTTGAGATTGGTATCGACCCTCTGTTGCCGGCCGTGGCTGATGACTCCTTGGAGAGGACTCTGGTCCTTGTGTTCTGATGAAACCCAGCCTGCTGATGTCCTCATTGAGGTCCTGGTTCTGGACCCCTGGGTTTCACTGATCCCTCCGATGTCTCCCAAATGACCGAATCGGCCTGCCCGATCTCGGTCGAGGTCTAGAACCCCTTCGGCCGAACGTCCAAGAAGGAGCCATAAGGGCTCCAAAAAGAGGCAACGCCACTGTTTGTCCTCGTCCTCCTCGGATGAGGAGAGGCTCCGCCGGAAACTCAGTTGGTGCTACAAGGACCGTATGTGGCAACAGCTGATTTTGACTGGGCAGAAGCCTGCTCCGCTGCCTACCCCAGTCATTACTTGGCTCTCGCCTCCCAGGCCGAAGCAGACCCCCTTGGAATCGAAGCCTTTGGTTCCCCCGCCTGCGGGGCCGGGCCGGCCCGTCCTCCGGTTCGGCCTTTGCCGGTTTCTCCACCGATAGTGGTGGAGCCACCGCCTAAGCAGCCTGGGGGAAGGGCTCCTTCCAAAGAGGACCGCCCAGATACCGGGCTTCCCCGACGTCTGTCGGTCATGGTCACCCCAGACCGTCCTCGACAGGTTGAGGGTGACTTGGGCGGCAGGTCGATGTATCCTGACTCCTCGGATGTCACCAGGCGCCACTCTCATCCTGGCGATGATGTCATCTGTTGGCACAGGGATGGAGGAAGGTCCTTCCTCCTTCCAAGGGATTCTCCGTCTCATCTCTGATTCTACAGGGATGCCCCTGGAACCCATCCAGAAAAAGGCGGAGTACCCTCTCACAGACATCCTCAAGAAAGGGGATACCCTGACAAAGGCCTTTCCTGTGGCCGAGGCCATTGTTGGTCCAGCACTCGAACTATAGCAGCGCCCTGCCTCATGTCCAGCACAGTCTGCCTGCATGGCCCGCAAGTACGCAGTGCCCATGGGGTCCCTTGCGGGGTTCACGGAGCACCCTTCGGCAGAGAGCCTGGTGACCACTTCTGTGTTCAGGTGTACTGGCAGTTCTGCCAACACTGACCATCCCCCCGAAAAGGAGTACAAGCTTTTGGATCATTCAGCACGGAAAGTCTATGCGGCTTCCTCCTTGGGTCTTTGTCAGGCCAGTTGGGCCATCATCATGGCACACTTCTCTCATGCCCTTCTCTGGTCATTAGGTGAACTCCTCCCACATCTCCCCATGGACATGTAAACCACGGTTAAGCATGTCCGGGACCAGTGCCGTGCTGTTGCCAAACCGCGGCTCCAGACAGCCCTGGACATTGGGGTTCTTGTGCTCGCTTGATGGCCACCACAGTGGCCTCTCACCGCAGGGCGTGGCTGAGGCTCTCCTCCTATCCGGGGGATATGCGGCATAAGTTAGCTGATGTGCTTGGGACCGACTTGTTCGGCCCTGGAGTGTCCGGTCACCTACAGCGCATCGAGCAGTCCAATGCCACCTTGGATGCCACTTCTGGCAAGAGTTCTTCGGGCAAGAACCAGCAGAAGAAAAAGAAGCCTTTTTGTCACTCTTCCCCTGCGGTTCAGCAGTGCTCCTACCAAGGACGACAGCAGCATCAGCATCAGGCTCAAGCTTTGCGCCCTCGACCCAAGCCTGGACCCCAACAGGCCCACAAAGGAGGCCGAGGCTCAGGTCTTGGAGCCTCCTCCTTCTCTAAGCCTGCCCAGTGATGGGATGGGGGTTGCCACCCCTATCTCCGTCACGTCAGCTCTGGGTCCTCCTGTGGGGGGCCAGCTCCACCACTTCCTTTCCACCTGGTCCGCTATCACTATGGACAGTTGGGTTCTCGAAGTGGTCGGTCAGGAACTGCCTCTAGAATTCGAGCAGTAGCCTCCCAGCCGAGCCCGTGCCCCTTGGGAAGAATGGATTTCCACATGCACACAGTCGACTCTTCGAGACGACATTGCTGAGCTCCTCCTCAAGGAGGAAGAAGCTATCGTGGCGGATCAGTCCGCTGACCCAGACTTTGTCTCCAGGTACTTTCTGGTGCCCAAGAAGACGGGGGGCTGGTGCCCCATTCTAGATCTCCACGACCTGAATCAGTTTCTCAGGTCACGCACCTTTCGGATGGTCACTCTGTCCCAGATCATACCGTCCTTGGAGTGAAACATATGATCTTACTTCGAGGAGAGGCTCTTGCAGCAGGTTCAACATTGAGAACTGACGCCAGCTGGTGGTTCCGGCAACTTTTTTCTCTAGAAGTACCGACGTGGGGAACGCCTCCTGCCGACATCGGCTCCACCCCCGACGTTGCCCTTTATAAGGGAGGAGCTCCCCACGTGCTCCAGTTCTTTCCTGCCACACAGTCAGTGTTAGTTCGTTCGTTTTGGCCAAGTACCAATTGCTCTTTCTCCACTGCTAATATTTCTTTTCCCACTTCTTCCTAGTACTGAAGAAATCTGAAGATCTTAGACCCATTCAGGACCTCAGTGATCTAAATCACTGGGTCTCCTACAGGAGATTCAGGATGGTTTCTCTTCCCACTCTCCTTCCTCTCATATCGGCAGGAGATTGGCTGGCGTCTCTATACGTGTGAGATGCTTACTTGCATATTCCCATCGTCCGAAGCCATCTGAGATTTCTAAGGTTCAGATTCGAAGACTAGGACCATCAGTTCAGAGTCCTCCCCTTCAGTCTTTCCTCTGCCCCCAGAGTCTTCACCAAGTGCCTGGCGGTTGCGGCCGCAGCGCTTCGAGGACGGGGCCATTTCGTGTTTCCTTACCTGGACGACTGGCTCCTCCTGGCCCCCTCCAGGTCTCGCCTGTCTGAGACTATCAGGGATTCCATCTCTCTGTTTGAGTCTCGGAATCACCATCAGCAGGGACAAGTCTCACCTGTCCCCTTCTCAGATTCTCCAGTTCATCGAAGCTTCTCTGGATGCCACTCTCGGGAAGGTCTCTGTTCCCTCCGACAGAGTGGGTCGCATTCGGATCATTGCATCCCAGGTTTCATCAGTTTCAGAGTTGCTGGCTCGGCTCCTCCTCAGATTGTTGGGTCACATGGCTGCTGCCATAGTGTCAGTTCCTCTGGCACGTCTGTGCATGAGGACCATCCAGTGGTGCCTGAGGGTCCAGTGGGACCAAACGTCTGACAGCCTGGACGTCTTGGTCAGAATATCAGAGCCAATCCGCCGAGAGTTCCACTGGTGGATATCTTCGTAAAATCTTCTGAGAGGCATCCCCTTTCAATTGGGGGTGCCATCCCAGTCCCCAACCACGGACACATCATCCCAGGGATGGGGCGCCCATTTGGGGATCCACCGTACCCAGGGTTCCTGGTCTCCCATGGAAGCATACCTGCACATCAGTGTTCTGGAAATGAAAGCCATGCTCTACGCCCTCCAAGCCTTGGAATTGGTCCCATTTCTGGGCCACCTTTTAGTGCAAACGGACAACACTTCGGTGATGTTTTACATCAACAAATGGCGGCACACATTCCTTCCCCCTTTGCAGGGAAGCAATGCGGGTTTGGAATTGGGCCCTAGGGCACCACCTGTTCCTGACAGCAGTTCATGTTCCAGGGCTTCAAAATGTGTTGGCAGACACGCTGAGCAGGACAAGATTGCAAGCTCATGAGTGGGAATTGTCAGGATGTTGCAGATCGCATCTTCCGCCTGTGGGGGACACCAGAGGTGGACCTTTTCTCATCTCAATCCAACACAAAACTGCCCAGTTTCTGCTCACTAGGTCCAGAGCCTGGAGCTTTCTGGCAAGACGCGTTGTCCCTCTGTTGGAGCAGGAGGTTCCTTTATGCCTTCCCTCTCCTTCAGAAGGTCCTCCTCAAGGCTCAATTGGAACCTTCCACTATTAGCCTGATCGCTCCGCTGTGGCCTCGTCAGATTTGGTTTCCCTTACTACAGCATCTAGCGGCAGAGCCTCCGATGCCTCTTCCTCTATCCTCGCACCTTCTGTCGCAGGACAGTGGGTCCCTGTTGCACCCGAACTTACGTTCTTGCACACCTGGCTCTTCAGGACTTAGCCATGGTATGCTTCGGGGTCTTTGATCAAGTTGCTCATGTATTGGTTGAGGCTAGGAAACCTGCCACCAGGGCCACTTGCGCTATGAAGTGGAAACAATTTTGCATTTGGGCCACAGCTAAGCATGTGGATGCGTTGATCTGTCCGGTTAATACCATCTTAGAATACTTGCTCTTTCTGTTCGAGAAAGGCCTTACCTATTCCTCCATCAAAGTACACCTGGCTGCCATCTCCGCTTACCACTCATCTGTGTCGGGTAAGACGGTGTCTCAGACGGAGGTTTCCAAAGCTTTCCTGCGTGGCATTCTGCACATCAGACTTCCCATCAGGGACCCTGTCCCGTCTTGGAATCTCCTGTTCATTCTGGAGAAGCTTTCTCTCTCCCTATTCAAACCAGCTATGAAGTCGGAGCTCCGTTTCCTTTCCTGGAAAACTATGCTTTTGGTAGCTGTTACTTTGGCGAGGCGCATTTCAGAACTTCAAGCCTTCATGTGTAAGGAACCCTACCTTGTCTTTCACAAGGACAGGGTTGATCTCCACACAAATCCAAAGTTTTTGCCGAAAGTGGTTTCAGAGCTCACTTTGAATCAGTCTGTTCAGCTTCCGGTTTATTACCCAGAACACTGCAACAGGAGAGAGGCCCTGCTTCATTCCTTGGACGTCCACGGGGCTCTCAGATGCTGTTTGGCTAGAACCAAGGAGGTCAGGAAGTTTGATCAGCTCTTTGTGTCCTTTGCCCAACGGTCCGTAGGTCGCCCGGTCACCAAACAGACGTTTTCATGCTGGTTGGTCCATTGCATCTCCTACTGTTATGAGAAGCCGATTAAAGCTCGCTCTACTAGGGCTATCGCCACTTCCTTCGCAACGCTGAAGAGAGTACCGACAGTGGATATCTGCGCTGCCGCTACCTGGAGTTCTGTACACACCTCAGTCAGGCATTATAGCCTATACATCATTTCCAGACGCAAAGCAGGGTTTGGTCTTGCGGTTGTGCAAGGCCTGGTTTCCTGAGGGATCTTCCCTTCTCTGATCTTTCCCTGCTTTTCTGTTCTTCCCCCTCCCAAGGGGTTATTATAAGATTATACTGCTTGGGACTCTGTCCTCGATGTTGAACCTGCTGCAAGAGCTTCTCCTCGAAGTAAGACAGTACAGTTACGTAAAAACTTACCGTAACAGTAGATCTTGAAGAGAAACTCTTGCCGCAGGTATATTTCCCGCCCTCTTTCCCCCAGGGATCAGGTCCTGTTCAGGCTGGCATCGTTTCCTCTTTGAGGGGTTGTCCGTTGGCAATCAGTTTCTTGTTCTTGCCTGACCGGGGGGGGGGGGGTCAAGAACTGGAGCATGTGGGGAGCTCTCCCTTATATAGGGTGACGTCGGGGTGGAGCCGACATTGGCGGGGGCGTTTCCCGTGTCGGTACTACTAGAGAAAAAAGTTACCGGAACTGCCAGGTGGCGTCAGTCCTCAATGTTGAACCTGCTGCAAGAGCTTCTACATAGAAACATAGAAGTTGATGGCAGATAAGGACCGGAAGGCCCATCCAGTCTGCCCATTTCTTTTTCTACCTTATAAATGTGCCATCGGTCTTTGCTCTGTCAGTGGTCTGTCTATTCATACTCATCTGTATTGCTCCCTTATGCCTATCCCATGCCTGTTTGAAGCCCTGCACTGTATTCATAGCTACCACTTCCTGAGGTAGGCCGTTCCATGCATCCACCACCCTTTCTGTGAAAAATATTTCCTCACATTCCCCCTTAATCGGCCTCCCTCTAATCTCATGCTGTGTCCTCTTGTCCTGCTATTTTTCTTATATTTAAACATGTTAGACTCTTTCACCTTGTTAATGCCCTTAAGGTGTTTGAATGTCTCGATCATATCACCTCTCTCCCTCCTTTGCTCAAGGGTATACATATTGAGGCTCGGTTAATCTGTCTCCATGTCTTCTGATGCAGTCCTGCACCATTTTGTTGCCCTTCTCTGGACTGCCTCAATTTGGTTAATGTCCTTGTGAAGGTGGTGGTCTCCAGTACTGCACGCAGTACTCCAGATGGGGCCTAACCAGTGTCTTGTAAAGAGGATTATTACCTCTCTTACGACTTGTGATACCCCACTTATACACCTAAAATCCCCTAGCCTTGCCTACTGCTTTAGAGGTCTGCTTGATGATTTCAGGTCATCAGTGATGATGATGCCCAAGTCTCTTTCTTCCTTTGTGACTGCCAGCAACTCCTCCCAGCCTATAGGTGGCTTCAGGGTTCTCTTCCCTATGTGCATGATCTTGCACTTCTTTGCATTAAATCCAGTTGCCACTCTTCTGACCATTTTGCTAGTTTATCCTGATCTCTTCTCATTCTGCCTACCCCATCTGGATCATCTACTCTGTTGCAGATCTTGGTGTCATCTGCAAACAGACAAGCCTTACCCTCTAGTCCATCTGCAAGGTCACAAATGAAGATATTGAAGAGGACTGGCCCCAGGACTGATCCCTGAGGTACCCCACTTGTGACTTGCATCTCTTCTGACTGTATACCATTTACCACCACACTCTGTTTTCTGCCCATCAACCGGTTTGCCACCCAGTTGACTAACTTCTGACCTACCCCGAGCCTACCCAGCTTATTTATCAATCTTCTGTGTGGAACAGTGTCAAAAGCTTTGCTGAAGTCAAGGTAGGCGGCATCTACTGCTCCCCCTTGGTCCACCACTCTGGTTACCCAGTCAAAGAAATCTATGAGATTAGTTTGACAGGACCTTCCTTTTGTAAACCCATGCTATCTTGGATCCTGTGCCCCTATGGATTCCAGGTGTTGCACTATCCTTTCCTTAAGGAGTGCCTCCATAATCTTGCCTACTACTAAGGTAAGACTGACTGGTCTGTAGTTCCCTGCCTCCTCCCTGCTACCACTTTTGTAGAGCTGGATCACATGAGCCCTTCTCCAGTCTTCTGGGACCTCTCCTGTGCTCAGAGACTCACTAAACAGTTCTGCTAATGGCTCTGCTAGTTCCACCCTTAGCTCCTTAAGTACCCTGGGATGTATGCCATCAGGTCCCATTGCCTTATCCACCCTGAGCTTATCAAGCTCTTGTAGGACCCTTTCTTTTGTGAAGGGAGTAGTGCTCACCTCCCTCCCCCCTGTGTCCATGGTGCTGAGCTGTGGGCCCTGCCCTACCTTCTCTCCAGTAAATACTGAGCAAAAGTATCTATTTAGGATAATGCTTTTACAGGGTGGTCCTCCTCCTCCTCACATGTCCCCTTTTCTCCGTTGAGCTTAGCAATACCCCCTCTGGACTTTCTCCTTTCACTAATGTATCTATAGAAAGTCTTGTCACCTTCTTTTACTGTTCGTGCTAGTGTTTCCTCAGTTTGGGACTTTGCCTGCCTTACTGCCTTCCCTGCTTCCCTTAGGGCAGTTTGGTATGCCTCCCTATCTTCATCCCGCTGTGTTCCCTTATATTTCCTGAAGGCCAGCCTTTTGGCTCTGACCTTTTCTGCTACTGTATTTGAGAACCAAAGTGGTTTCCTTCTTTTGCACTTCCTTTTCTGTCTAACACAATGGGATGTTGCTTCAAGTATTGCATCCTTAATGCTTGCCCACTTTGCCTGTATCCCCTCACCGGTGTTTCTTTTTGCCAGGGCTAGCTTAACTCTGTTGGCCATCTTATCAAAGTCAGCTCCTCTGAAGTCCCATATTTTTGCCTTGGAATGGGATGGTTTAGATGTAGTGGCCAAATTGAACCATACCATGTGATGGTCACTGGCCCCCAGATGTCCTTCTACCTGGAGATCTGTGATCCCTTCTTTGTTAGTCAGTACTAGATCTAGGATAGCCCTGTCTCTTGTGGGTTGTTGTACCAGTTGTTTGAGGCCCTTCCCCTGCAGGGAATCCACCATGTGTCTATTTCTGGCAGATGTTCCTGCTGGTATTGACCAATCTGTATCCGGCATGTTGAAGTCTCCCATTATCAGAACCTCCCCTTTAGCTGTCATGTTTTGTATATCTTCTAACAGTAATGTGTCTATGTCCTCCCCCTGGTCTGGGGGCCTGTAGACAACCCCGGTTCTTATGGCTGTCCCATTTCCTGTTTCCAGCGTGACCCACAGTTCTTCTGGCTCCTTATGTGTATTCTGAATTTCTGTAGCTTTGATATTTTCATTGACATACAGGGCAATTTCCACCCCTTTTTTGCACCTCGGTTCTTCTGAACAATACATAGCCAGGTACTGAAGTCTCCAAGTGTGGTTACTGTAAACCACGCTCACTAATTGCTACTATGTCCAGTTTAGCCTCTGACATTATTGCCTGCAGGTCTGGGATCTTATTTCCCAGGCTGTGAGCATTTGTGTACATGATTTTCCATTGGCCAGATTTCGGTGTGTTAGTTGTTGGGTGCGGTTTGGCATTTCCCCTGTGCGTCGTAAGGGGAGACGAAGATCTACTGTTATGGTAAGATCTTCCTTGACTAAGTCTCCATCACTCATTCACAGTAGTGGGATAGCGCTGGAGGCGCTAGGACCAAGCGGGAGCCTAACATTTTCAGAAGGATCAGCGCTGAGACAGGACCAAGCATGTGCGACACCACGAGACTAGCTCGCGCTTGTGTAGGCTATCTCGGTGTCGACCCCCCAACCACCTCGGGTCCTTTTCTCCCGTCGCTCGTCTGCTGGAGTCCAGTTTTCATCTATACGACAGCAGCTTTTAGCGTCTTAATTTAATATTTTAAGTAGTAATTTCTTATTTTACGAACAAGAAAAGATTATGAAGAAGAAGAAGAAAAATAAATTCTTTCCTGCCATCAACAGAGTCGTCCTTAGACGGTAGGAGGACTTTGTTTGAAAGTTTTTATGGCAGAGGGTCTGTGTCTGGTCCGCTGCCCTTGATTAACGGTTGGGGGGGGTCCCACTACGGACAGTCCTGTGCTCGGGGGAAGGGAGGACAGTCCACTGAAACACAAATCTAGCTGTTCCGGGGATCCGGCTCTGCTTAACCTCAAGCTCTTCTTCCTCGCTGGGGAGGAAGAATCGTGCCGCCGAGGTTGCCCACAGCACGCCTGCACGAGGATTGTTCGTCGGGAGGGGTGATTGGCCTGAACCGACTTTGGTGGGTTCCCCTTGGCCCCGCTCCTAACGGCTGCATTCTCGACTCCGAACTCCATCTCTGTTCTCATTGGAGCTCTGGTGGGCAGTTTCACCTCTGGGCCACTCCTGTGGAACAGGGGGTTTGACATTTCCAGTTTTCCTGGCTCTGTTCCTGATTTCGGGGCCTCCGGGCCTCAGAGCCGTTGAACCGGAGCTGGGTCGTGGATCACGATGGGCGAAGGGTGCTCTCTTGGTGCCGCCATAGTGTCGACCCCTCGTGCCTACCCCCCTCTCCCTTTTCCATGCAGGGGCCAGCAAGGGCACCACCTTTTTCCTTCTCTCCTTCTTCTCAGGAATTCCATTAGCATTTTCCTTTGGCGCCATGGTCGGTGCCATGCCTCTGAGCCGTGACTTGGTTGATGCCAAGCCTCTGTGCCTTGGTCTGCGCCATGCCTCAGTGCCTTGGTCAGCACCGTGCCTTAGTTGGCGCCGTGGGTCGGTGCCTTGGTCGGTGCCGTGCCTCTGTCGGCGCTGTGGGTCGGCGCCATGCCTGTCTGCCCATGGGTTGGCACCATCGCTTTGTGTGGTGCCGTGGGTGATGATGTTGGCTGTTGGTTGTCGGTGCCACTAGTGGTGCCGTGGGTGTCTAGGTGGTGCAGTGCACCCGTAGGTGGCACCGTGCACCCTCGGGTGCCATGGGTGCTATGGGTGGTGCCCTTGGGTGCCATTCTTGCCATAGGTTTCAGGGGTGTCCTCTGGTGCCATTGCTGCATGGGTGTCGGGGTGCTTGCGGGTACTGCAGCGGGTGCCCTCGGGTATCGCCGAGGTTGGCATAGGCACTGCTTGGTGCCCTCCTGTGCCACGAGTGATGCTGGTGCCGCAGGGGTGGTAGTTGGTGCTGTCTGGCAGAATTGGTAACACATTTTTCCTTTTCAGACTTCTTCTCCAGAAAACTTGTGGCCGGATGTTTTCTGCAGAATGAAGTCCTGTTCTGCGGATTATTTTTCTGCACATCTTAGTGAGTGGCAGTCCATGTGGGATCTTGTGTCATCCAGCGGTTTTCTGCTGATGGAACTCTGCTGTACTGTTCTGCCTGCGGAATCTCCCTTTCTGCTCAGCACTTTCTCGGCTGCCTATGTGGTATCAAGCTCCTCGACATCCTTTCTGGTGGCGGAGTCTCTAGTGGCTCTGACCTAGACCTCCCCTAGAGGTCCTCCTGGGGTAGAAGTGCATCTAGATGGGTCTTTCCCTGGACTTCTGGTCAGTAATACAGCGGATGACTCATTTCATATACTGAAGAGCACGTCCTTTCTATCATCAGAGTCCGTGATGGAAGATCTTTTCAGTAGTTCCTCAGTGATGGGGTCCACTATAGTATTTCAGACTGCGTCCATGGACCATACACTTCTGCGTCTAGACTTTTTCAGACGTCAAGACAATTATACTCTGTGGAACATTCTAATTTAATGGTCGGGAGCCACTGTGGCTCTTCTGCTCCTTTGATAGAGGTATACCGCCCCCTTGTGATATTGCCCTTTCGGTGGCTTCTTCGGCACAGGTGGTTAACATCTCTCCAGCTGTGATTATTAGTCTGGTCATGATTTCAGTATGGACGCTCAGGCTCCTTCTGTACTCAGATGGAGAACATCTTCGTCATTTTGTATCAAGACAATCCTTGCGAAATAGCAGCCTGAAAGCCTTGTTAGGCTTGGACTAAAAAAAAAAAAGAGAATAAAAATTTTTATCACAGCACAGGGCCTAGCCGAAATTACCAGATACCCCCCCTTTTTTGGATCTGGTCAGGTTCTGCCTTAGCCCCTGAGGCGCTCGTCTGAAGAGTACGGTAAGCAGTACCTGACTTCTTCTTCCCCTGTGGGGAGTCCGATCCAGCGGTGGTATGGGTCATCTCTTTCTCCGAGAGATTTCTCTCATTCAGAGATATTTCCTAGACCTAGGCGTCTGCCCAGTCTGTTAATTTCCTTTTCTTTTTATCAGACTTTCTTCTCTTGAGCAGAGCCTTGCAGCAACAGAAGTGACTCTCCACCGAGTCAGAACTCAGGTTCCTACTTCCTGGCTTACTTTAACTTAACAGGCGATATACTTCTTCTTGACCGAAAGTCAAGTACTTTTTTTTTTTTGTTTTCTCAGAGGTAGCTTCTCAAATATTCACACGTTTGGTTTCTGTGCACTGGTTCCATGCCAGTTGCTCACAAAGCTATCCTCTCCAAGAGTGTGACGGAGTTGTGATATGTGTTTTTCAGCGAACAAACTAGAATCCTTTCCTACTCCCTTCTGGGAGGCCAGAGTGAGTAGTGCCTCACCGCATTGAGTCACTGCCACTTTTAGTCACTTTCAACGAATGGGTTAGCCCTAACTTGGTCCGGCTGTGTCCCTCCTCGACGCACATCTGCCTCTGTTTGTCTTAGAAATCCCGCCCCTGTTTTTTTTCTGTCTGAATGTTTTTTCAGCAGTGGACACGTCCTCCTGTACACTTTTTTGTTTCTTCCCTGAGTTCAGAGACTGCTACTACAGTTGTACACACTGGGGCAGGATGATTCCTTTTTGGAATATGCAGTGGGTAGGATCTGATTCTACTAGACCACCGCAAGAGGCTTCTAAGTCATGCTTGGCCTTCCATCAGGAAGGTTCCCGTGACTAAGTGGAGACCATTCGCCTTGATGGGCTAACCCCACCTGGACCCCCCTTTGCTCACCAAGTAAGGGGTTCAAGTGCTCCTGGACCTGTTGTTTACAGGTCAGCCATACTTGATATTGGGGGTTTCCATCTGCACTTTCCGGTCTACCCTGAACCAGTAGACTTTACCTCCAACTCTTTCAGTTCCTGAGGTCCTTTACATTACATTAGTATATGTCTTTGAACTATTAAGTTTGGTCCTAGACCAAATTGTGAGGCCAGGTTCTTGTCGCTCTCCTACAGTGGTTGCGGCTTCCTGGCAGACTTTCATTTTGTGCCCATTGCAGTCATCTGCAAAGTGGTGAGTTACAACTGAAGCGCTTATCTTGTAAGCACTATGTTCTAGATGCTTTTTACAAGACAGCTCTTTTTATTAGCAGAACAGTCCTTGGCTGTCCTGTCTGAGTGAACCCTAACTCCTACCACCCTACTCAGGGTTGTTGGTTTTAGCTCTGCATTTCCACTAGTGTGAATGAGTGATGGAGACTTGTCCAGGAAGATATGGAAATTACGAATTACCGTGAATTATCATCTTCTTGATAGTCTACATCACTCATTCACACGCCTACCCACCATCCCCTGGGTTCACCTGTTTTTACTGGTCTTCATGGTCCCATGGTTCACACTGTGAAGATATTGTTCTTGACCTTTCAGAAGGCCATCTGGGCCCCTCTCAGGCCCAGAAACTCAGGATGAGTTATTCTCATTAGTTACGCTGTACCTCCTTGGTCGAAAAGGTACTGAGGCGGTTGGGGGGTCGACACCCAGAGAGCTTACAGGCGCGAGCTAGTCTCGTGGTGCCGTGCTTGCGTGGTCCTGTCTCGGCGCCGACCCTTCTGAAAATTTTAGGCTCCCGCTTGGTCCTAACGCCTCCAGCGCTATCTCACTAGTGTGAATGAGTGACGGAGACTGTCCAAGAAGATGAATAATTACAATGAGTACGTAATTTCCATTTCTTACGTAACTGTACTGTTCTGCTCACTGGATCTGCAGGATGCGTTCTTTCACGTCCCAATCCATCCGTCCCATCAGTGGTTCCTCCGCTTCAGGGTTGAAGGAACCCTGTACGAGTTCTGAGCCATGCCGTTCGGCCTGTCATTGGCCCCTTGGGTCTTCCCCAAATGCATTGCAGTGGTGGCGGCCCATCTCCGGCATTGGGGAGTCAGAATTTACCCCTACCTCGACGATTGGCTCCTCTCAGCTTCCACCCAACAGGAGGTGGCGAGGTCCAGGGATCTGGCCCTCCAGACCTGTTCCCAACTCGACCTCCTGATTAACGAGGCCAAGTCGGAACTCTTGCTTCCAGGTGATGGGCTTCATCAGGGTAGAGCTTGACTCTTGTCAAGCACAGAGCCCGGCTCAGGTGGAGGTTCCTCCCTTTGCCCAATCATTTCTGGTTGGGGACTGCGCCCTCCCAGGACTTTCTGCGTCTTCTGGGTTGCATGGCGCTTATGCACCTCAGTGGTCCGTTGTCTGGGTTGCCAGACGCCTTCCAATGGGAGCTGACGCCCAGTGACCCACCATGGTCATTTCTCTCAACCAGCTGATCACTGTAACCCAGAATATGTGGACGCTCCAATGGTGGACCGCCCCTGACTGGTTGCAGGAAGAGATACCGTTTTATTCGTCCTGAGCTGATGGTTGTCCTCACGACCAATGCCTCTTTCATGGGCTGGGGAGCCCACATGGGGGACAACAGGACCCACGGGTTCTGGACCCCCGAGGAGTCCCGATGCCACATAAGCCTGTTGGAGTTCAGAGTAGTCAGACTGGCACTGTCAGCTTTCGCTCCTCAGCTCCGGGGTTAAGTCCAGATGGACAATACCAGGACCATGTACTACCTCAACAAACAGGGCGGCATGCACTCCTGTCACCTGTGCAAAGAGGCGCTCTGCATCTGGACCCTCGTAAGCCGGTTGGAGGCAGATCTGCTAGCTGTCCATGTATCAGGAGCCTCGAACGAGCTGGCGGATACTCTCTGCCGTATAGGCCAGACTTCCCATGAGTGGTCTCTCCATCCAGAGGTAGCTTACAGCTTGTTCTCCCGTTGAGGCAATCCGATGGTGGACCTGTTTACCTCCAGGGAAAACACCAAGCTGAGGCTGTATCATGCCCGCCCCCCTCAGCAGGGCTCGCTGCAGGGGGATGCCGTCTCGAGGCCATGGACCCCAGGCCTCCTACCCTTCCTCCATTTCCTTGATCCACAAGGTGTTACTCAAGGTGAGGAGGCCAAGGCGAAGGTGATTCTGGTAGTCCCAGACTGGCGCCAGTTCTGGTATCCAGATCTCCTCAGCCTCAGCTGCAGGCCCCCAGAGCCGCTTTGTACTCGCCCGGATCTGATATCTCTGAACCAGGGGAAGGTCTTCCATCCAGACCTTCAATTCCCTGCACCTCACAGCCTGGTACCTGAGCGGTTAGAGTTCCAGGCTTTGGGTCTTTCCAAAGATGTCTACGCCGTGGTGGAGGCATTTCGAAAGGAGTCGACCAGGAAATGTTATGTCTTCAAATGGAAAAGGTGTTCCATTTGGTGTCAGGTAAGGGTCTGGACCAGTTATCCTGTTCTGTGGCTAACATTTGTCGACTACCTTTCCCTAAGGGATCTGCAGTCACTTGACCATCAGGGTGCACCTCATGCCATTTCTACCAGTGCGGGCTGGTCAGAAGAGATTGCGACGAGACGGGTGGTAGTCGGGCACTTTCCAAAGGCCTAGATTACATATCCTCCGGTGCGTGACCCTCCACCTCCGTGGGATTTACTGCTGGTATTGGCAAAGCTCATAGGCAAGCCATTCGAACCAGTGCACAAGTGTGAGCTGTCATTCTTGTCATGGAAGAATGCCTTCCTAGTTGCTATCACGTCTGTCAGAAGGACAGGGGAGCTCCAGGCACTTTCGGTGGACTCCTCTTCCGGTTTACTACCCTAATTACACCTCGGACGCTGAGTACAGGCTCCATACCTTGCACCTGAGACGTGCTCTCTCCTACTACAAGGAGAGGATTGTGGAAATTCATGGAGAGGTTCGCCAGCTGTTTGTCACCTACGCTGAAGCCACTTCTGGCAGACCTGCAACCAAATGGACCGTAGCAAGATGGATTACATCATGCATAGGTCTGTGCTATGAGTTGGCGGGCAAGGAGCCTCCCAGAGGGATAAGAGCTCATTCTACCCGCCATACTGCTGCATCGCTGTCAGCTTCCAGGGACATCCCTATCCAGGAAATCTGCCGGGCTGCTACCTGGAAGTCCGCAAACGCCTTCATTACCCACTACCACATCGACCTTGAGTCACGCCGGGATGCCGGTTTTGGGGCCTCGGTTCTCCAATGTTTATTTCCTAAGTAGGGGGTGCATGCCTTGCCTCCCTCCTCCCAGAGAACTGCTTGGAGTCTGCCAAGAAGTGTGGATGAACAACATATCCACGCTCTTAGATGAACAGGTTACTCACCTGTAACAGTAGATCTTATCTGTCAGTCTTCACCATTCATCACAGATGGGTATCTGGCTGGTGGTCAGGACCCCACGAGAGCTTTTTTTTTTTTTTAGGGTAGGCGGAGGCGACACACCATCGGCGCCGCCCTCGAGGCTGACGCACTGCATGGCACTCGCGGGTTGGTCATAGGCTATGTTGATTCCGCCTGCCTGCCAGTTCTTCGCCTCACCGAGGTCGCCTCGTGGGATGCTCTGAAGACCCAGGCCTGCTAGTTTTCGAAATGCAATCCTTCGGCGTCAAAGTCCGTCAGTCCTCCTGCCGGTTCTGTTTTTGCCACTACTCGACGTTGCCTGGTAAGATCTTTCCTTATCTTTATATTTCCGCGACGTTGAGTCCGTTTTTGGTGTTTTTTTTCCCCCCTAGGTCATGTCTCAGTTGGAGGGCAAGAAATCTTTCAAGACGGGTCAGCCCCCATGCAACAGTGCCCATGCGGCTGAAATTTCTCCGTCACTGACCAGCACGACTGGTGTCTCTTGTGTCTTGGCCCGCTTCACTGCATGGATTCATGCGATGCCTGCTTCTCCATGAACCGCCGGGTCCTCGGAACAACACGCGTGGAAAGTGGGGAGAACTCCGCTGACTTTTGGGGGTCAGGTACGCACTCGTCGGGCCAAGCCACGTTCTCTCCGCCTTTCCTCCCGGTTCTATATGGACCAAGGAGGAGGGAGCCTCGCTACTTGTAGCTCAGCTATTGCCAAGGCTTCTTCGCTGGGCGCAGGAGGCCCATCCCGCTTCCTTCCTGGGAACGGTGGAGATGCCGCCATGGCAATCGCCCTTTTGGGGTGAAGGTCTCCTGGTGTCGCCCTGGCGGCTCAGAAGGCCCGGTCGGCGCTGTGCCTAGATACCGCCGGCCGTGCCACTCAGCGGCACCGTGGCCCTGACGGGCAGTCGCCGGCACCGTGAGCTCTGTTGAGCCGCTCGTGGCACCCGCACTGTTTGCGGGCGCCGTGAGATCTACTTCGACGCCTGCCCTTGCCACGCCTCGCCCAGCCCGGGAGCTGGGTGGTGCTGGCTGGACTGTCATCAGTGCCGCCTCCGCCTCGGCGCTGCTTGTGGGACCAGATGGTGCCATGACTGTTCCCGACTCTGATCTCTGGCTCAGGCTGGGGCGCTTCCTCAGATTCCGTTCGCGGGGTTGCGGGAGGCGCTGGCACCGACTCGGGCACAGCTGTAGTCTCTGGGCCTGGTGGTAAGGATGGTTCTGCCCGCCCTCCCATGGTTTGGCTCAGGGCCTCGGACTCTACCTCTTCGGAGACGGAGTCGAGCTCTGGGTCGGACGTGCAGTCTGACCCCTCGGGGTTGACTGAGGTGGGCAGCACGGTGGTCTCTTCGACCAGTCGGAGTCAGCCCCCTTCTGAGGTGAGGTCAGTGGCTACCGAGACTAGGGTCAGGGGTGCTGACCAGCAGGCAGTGGTGCGGGCCACCATAGCTCTGCAGCCTGGTCTTGGCAGTTTCACTGATCCCTCAGTTGTGGTACCCCCTTCGGTGGTGTGCCTTGATCGCCCAACTTTGGGGCCGATCGGAGCACCTGCAGGGGGGGAGGGTACTGCACCCTGGAGAGCCCCTTCGGGGGCTGCCCAGAGATGCCATCTACCTAGGCTGGCCCCTCGGTGAGGAGGACTCTTTCCTCGACTCCGAGGGGTGTGGTTAGCGTGCCAGTCTTTTTCTGGGTCCACCGGGCCCTGGGAGAAGCCGAGTGATTTCCGCCTTCCTCCTCTGTCTCTTTGAGAGAGTCCCGTTCTTTGTGGCAGGGACCGCCCTTCTGACCTATACTGCCCCGTCGCCTCACAGGGATTCTTCCGGTGCAGCCAAGGCAGTACATTGATGTGGTTGTTCAGCTGTTGGCTGTGGGGTCTCTCGGGCACGTTCTTCCCGGGTGCCCACGGTCCGCCTCCTTAGCCCAGGCGGAGGTCAGCAGACATCTCTTCTCGGCTCTGTCCCCATCCCTCTGCCACACTCTCTGGCGCTCCCAGGCATCCTTGGTCCTAGCGGCCCTCTCACCTGGGAGCAGTTCAGAGCGGTGGCTACTCGCTTCCCTGCTTACGTTAGGGCAATGGACAGCCAGGTTTTTCAACCTCCCCCCGTGCAGCCACCCACTGAACAGACGGTGGCCTCCAGCTCCTCATCCCCCTCTTCAGGGGGAGAGGAACCCTCTGTCCACATCTCTCCAGCTGCTGATCTCTCTGAGTATCAGCGATTCCTCGTGAGGATGTTGGAGGATTTGCACCTTTCTCCTTCCACTATTAGCAATCCTGAACACTCTGCACACGCCTTTCTAGGCGATTTTGGTGAGGCTACCCTTGTGGTGCCGCCTTGGCCAGCTCCCTTCGGAGGCGGCGCTATGCCCTGGCAGAGGCCCTTCTCCGAGTTCCTGCCCCAAGGATCTCAGCCAGAGGTATTGCGCACCCCCAGAGTCTCCAGGTTCCATGCCTCATCCACAGTCTGGATTGACGCAGTTGGATACTCCTGATGGGCTTCGCGCCCTTCACCGAGACCGGCCCCAGATCAAGACTCCTTGGATGTTGATTTCTGGGGTAGGAGGACTTTCTACTCGGCACGGTTACTTCTCTCTATCTCTACACATCAGGCCCACTATGCAGCCTACAACAGGTTCTTGTGGTCCAGGCTAGGTCAGCTCCTAGCCTCATTGCCTGACACGGAGCAAACCAGACAAGCCATTGCGCACTCTGCGCGTGGCCTGGAGCTAGCAAGACTCCAAGCGAGGGCATCTTCTTATGCCAACGAGGTAGCTACCAGGGTCGTAGGGACAGCGATCTGCACTAGGCGGACGGCATGGCTACGTCTTTCCTGGTTGTCACCCTTGGCCCGGCGTAGGGTGATTAACTCTGCCCACCAGGGAACCTACCTTTTCTCCCGCAGAGTGAGATGGCGCTTGTCGAGGCACTTCCTTCCCCCTCCGGGGGGACTCCGCCTGTCTCTCCCCATTCTCGGCCTCCAGGCCCTGAAGGTTCCTCTTAGTGTGTCACCCACTGAGGGCTAAGGGACTTTGTCCCTTGGAGTGTAAAAGAAAACCCCCTTTGAGGGGGCTCGGTTCTCACACATCTGTGATGAATAGTGAAGATTGACACAGATAAGATATGAAAATTACGTACCTACCGTAATTATGATCTTTCTATGTATCTTCACCATTCATCACAACCCCACCCTCCATCCCCCTGGGGCCTCAGTCTCTGGGTCCCCCTTCCTCTCTGTGACTCCCCCTCTCCTCCTTAGGAGTGGGGTAAAATAGGGACACACAGGGGAGTATTTTTCCAGGAAGAGTGGATAGCTCGAGCGGTATTCCTTCTCCAGTACCTTGTCTCCACCCCTGTGGGGTGGGAGTTTGTAGTTGCCCTCCTTCTCTCCTCCTCCCTGTTTCCATCCAACCTATTTCTCCTAAAAAAAAAAAAACACTTTTTTTTTTTTTTTTTCACTAAAAGTCTTTTCTTGAGAGGGTGCTGAATCCCTGTATCCTGTCCTTCCAGAATAGCCGACTCTGCTTATCTGGAGTGTTTGCCAGTTGTTCCGTGCTTTGAATTCTGGCAGAAAGCTTTGCTTCTCCTTGCAGTTCCTGTACAATCTGAGACGGACCAGGGTCCGGATATCTTATTCTTCTCCTCTCTCCTAAATTCTTTACCCACCCTACCCCCTTCTTCCGCTTCCAGAGATTGGGGCCCCTCCCAATCCCCTTTAGTTTCTAGCCTCTTTCTTTTCTGTCTTCTCAGTCGTTATTTCTCCTTTTAGTTCATACATCTTTTCCTTTTTTTGTCCCTTGGACTCTCTTGTCTCACCCTCCACTCCCTTCCTCTTAGCTCTCCGGCGACTCAGAACTGGCAGGCAGGCAGAGTCGAGACAGCCTAATGGCCAACCTGCAAGTGCCACGCAGTGCATCGGCCTCGAGGGCGGTGCCGATGGTGTGTCGGCTCCGCCTTTACCTATAAAAAAAAAAAAAGCTCCTGGGTCCTGACCTCTGTCGAGATGCCCATCTGTGATGAATGGTGAAGGTACACAGAAAGATCTAATTACGGTAGGTGCGTAATTTTCATTTCTGAGTGGTATGTTGTTCATCCACACACACCCACCCGACCTCTCTGGCTTCGGGCGGACAACCTTGCTTCCAGCGGGCTAAGATCTGGTGTCATGGGGTGGAGCTGAGGTATATACCACCCAGGTGGATGGGAGGAGCCAGCTTGAAGACTTCTGGCAAGATTTAAAGTGGAAGGGGACATGTCAAGAAGTGTGGATTAACAACATATACCACTCCTAGGACTACTGTTAGAGGTGAGAAACCTGTTCTTTCTGTTTATATCCTTTACTTCTGTCTATCTCTCGGGCTCCTTGCCCCACCCTTTTCCTTTCTCTGTGTGTTTCTTTCCTCTCCGGCTTCAACCACCAGGAACTAAGGTGAGGGAGGCCGGCATTATTGCCACAAACCCTCGAGGGTCATGCAGTGCGTATGCCTTGAGGGCAGCGCCGTCTCCTCCCCCTTAGAAAGAAAAAAAATGGTCCTCTGGGGGATCCTGGTCCTCTGGCCATAACCCACCAGTGATGAATGGTGAAGATGCACAGAAAGATCAGTAATTACGGTAGGTACGTAATTTTCATTTCTAGGCTCTGGGTCTTTCGGAGAGTGTATTGCACATTGTGGAGGCCTCCAAGTTGATGCACCAATGTCATGTTTTCAACTGGAAAAGGATTTCCATTTGGTGTCTGTGACAGGAGCTTGATCCCCTGGCCTACTCTGTGGCTAGCATCTTGGAATATCTGTTGCACTTGTCCCAGCTGAGACTGCCTTTGACCTGTAAGGTGGACCTGGCAGTCATCCTTGCATACTGGGTGTGGACTGGTATGCAAGATGGTGGAGCACAAAAAGGTGGTGGATGCTTCTTCAAAGGCCTTGACCACTTGTCTCTATCCCAGTGCATGAGCCACCACCACCTTGGGACTTGTGCTGGTCCTGGCTTTGGTCATGGGCTAACCTTTTGAGCCTATGTGCAGGTGTGAAATGTCACACATATTGTGAAAAACTGCCATTTTCGTGGCCATCACGTCAGCCAGGAGGATTAATGAGCTCCAGGTACTCTCAATGGAGCCCCCCATCTGGTCTTCCACAGGGACAAGGTAGTCCTTCACTTCCTCCCGAAGATTGTCTAGGTGTTCCGCCTTAACCAGCTGATGAACCTTCCGGTATACTTTACCAATCCATCTTCCTAGATGAAACTCTGGCTTCATTCTTTGGACCTGTGGTGGGCACTCTCCTGTTATGTGGAGCACATGGCTGGTGTTTAGGGTGAGGCTCGCCAGCTTTTTGTAACATATGCTGAAGCCACACCTGGCAGACTGACAGCTAAGTGAATGATTAGCAGGTGGATTACATCTTGTATCGAGCTGTGCTTCAGGTTGGCTGTTAGGGAACCCCCCTGTAGGGCTCAGGGCTCATTCCACAAGGCATACCGCTGCCTTGGTTGCTGCTTTTAGTGACATCCCTATCTAGGAGATCTGCAGGGCTGCTACCTGGAAGTCAGGACACACCTTCATCTCCCTTTACAGCATCGACCTTGAGTCTCACCATGATGCTGCTTTTGGGACCTCGGTTCTCCAGTCTGTTTGCCAAGCAGGGGTGCACACCTTGCCCCCTACTCCGGGAGAACTACTGTAGTTTCGTGTGTGTGTGTGTGTGTGTGTGTGTGTGTGTGTGTGGTCAGTGAGCCATATCTATCCCCTAGAGAATAAGATCTTGCTTCGAGAGATAGTTCTTGCAGCAGGTAACACATATAGGACTACAGCCGGCTGGCGACAGGACCCCACAACAGACTTCTTCCAGCAGTATGAAGTGGGGACCAGCCCCTGATGTCGGCCCGGCCCCTGACGTCCCATGTGGTATAAGAGGCAGTGGTCCCCAGCGTGCCCCAGTTTTTTCCCCACCGCCGTCGACCCTTCCTCATCTGTTCCATGGCCCAACTCACGCCAGTTCAACCGCTTTTTTTCACTTCTTTCGAAGTTTCCAATCGCCTTTTTGCTTTTTTCTACAATTGTTCCTGCATGTCTTCTCCCTCGCTGAGGCACACGAACAAGTTTGCCTGTGGGAAGCAGATCCCCGCTAAGAATGGCCACTCAGCTTGCTTGTTGTGCCTAGGCCCAGACTACGACACCCAGTCCTGCTTCCACTGCCAGGCCTTCAATAGCTGGACTCCGATCCTTTGCCAGAAGTCCCTGCAGGCCTTTGTCGCACAGCAGCAGTAGTTAGCAGCCATGCAGTGGGTCTCCTCCTCTGAAAGGGAATCTTCCCACTGTCCTCACAAGAGCTCCGAGAAACATTGCTCCTCTAAGTCCAAGGAGAAGCGCAGGGAGAAGGAAAAAGAAAGGGAGCGGTCCCACTCCAGATCTCTTACTGTCTCTAGGCCCGAGTTGAAGGAGAAGACGCCAGGGTCCTCTGCTGTGATGCTCCAGCCTATTAAGATTCGGCCTCCTACTTTGACGGCAGGCTGGTCATCAGACCCAGGTAAGGTCTGTTGGGGCCCCCCCCCCCCCCTCGGCCTCTGTATGTGGTGCTGACTCCCGGGAGAAGGCTTAGTCCTCAGGCCAGTCGGCAGGGAGATCCTTTTCCCTCCTGCCTAAACAGGCCTCTGAATTGGTGGTGAATTGCTCTGTCAGACAGACACCACTCTGAAAAATCTTCCAGGTCTGTGTTGGACCCAAACCGATGTCTGTCTGCAGAGGGCGTCCCTAAGGACTCCCAAACGCCGCTGTCTAGATCTCTGTTGCCCCTGGTGTCCCTCCCCCCATCGGACGTCAGGGCAGACGACACACTGGCGCAGGAGGACCTTACTCCGCCTCCCGGAATTGCCTTTGGACCCGATGACTGTCTTGATACCCCGTCATCACCTACAGTGCGTCCACCGACACCAGCCAAGACAGATGTCTGTACCGGCACCCCTGGCCCGTCGTCCGTACCGGCTACAGGTTCCCTTAAATTGAACCTGAAAAAAGTGAAGGACCTTTTCTCCCACTGGTGGGAGACTATCAAACCTGACATCCTCCCACCGAAACCTCTACCTGTTACAGTGGTGGAACTGGATCTGTCTCCGAACCGGACGGGGATGACTGCCCTCCCCATCCACAGAAAAAGTGGTCCCCCAACCCCCCTCGGACAAGCATCTGGGAAATCAGCCTTCCCCCCTGAGAGGCCACGCAAGAGGGTAGCCAAAAGAAAGGACCACAGGTCCAGGTCGAGGAGCCCCAGATCTTACTTCGAGAAACAGCTCTTGCAGCAGGTTACACCATTAGGACTGAAACCGGCAGGTGCCAGGATCCCACGGACATTTTCTAGCTAACAGTATCCAGCGGGGACCGCCACCGACGTCGGCCCCGCCCCTGTCAGCCATCATACAAAAGGGGGCGGTCCCCCAGAATCCCCAGATCTTCCTGGACTAAGTCGCCATCACTCATTCACACTAGTGGGATAGCGCCGGGGGCGCTAGGACCAAGCGGGAGCCTAAAGTTTTCAGAAGGGTCGGCGCCGAGGGAGGACCATGCATGTGCGGCACCACGAGACTAGCTCGTGCCTGTGTAGACTATCTCGGCGTCGACCCTCCAACCGCCTTGGTTCCTTTTCTCCCGCTATTGAGTGTGCTTGGATGTCGACGTCGCTCGTCTGCCGGAGTCGAAGTTTTCATCTATACGACAACAGCTCTTAATGTTTTAATATTTTAAAGTAGTAATTTATTATTTTACTAACAAGAAGTAAAAAAAAGAACAAAAAAAAAAATAAAATAAATAAAATTCTTTCCTGCCATCAACGGAGTCGTCCTTAGACGGTAGCGGTGACTGTAGGAGGACTTCGTTTGAAAGTTTTTATGGCAGAGGGCTGTGTCCGGTCCGCTGCCCTTAGTCTTGAGGGGTCTGACTACGGACAGTCCTGTGCTTGAGGGGTGGAGGGAGACAGTCCCTCGGAAGCACAAATCTATCGAGTTCCGGTGATGAGGCTCCGCTTTACCTCAGCTCCTCTTCCTCGTTCGGGGAAGAAGAATCGGTGCCGCTCAAGGTTGCCCGTTGGTATGTCTGCACGAGGAATGTTCGTCTGGAGGGGTGATGGGCCCGAACCGTCTGTGGTGGGTTCCTCTTGGCCCCGCTCCTAATGGCTGCTTTCTCAACTCCAAGCTCCGTCTCTGTCCTCGCTGGAGCTCCGGTGAGCAGTTTCACCTTTGGGTCGCTCCTATGGAGCTGGGGGCTCGAGTTTGCAGTTTTCCTGGCTCTGTTCCTGATTTCGGGACCTGTGGGCCTTGGAGCCGGGTTGATTGGCTCACGTATGGTGAGGTGCCCTATGGGTGCCTTTGCCATCGTGTCGACCCCTTGTGCCTACCCCCCTCTCCCTTTTCCATGCAGGGGCTGGCATGGGCACCCCCTTTTTCCTTCTCCCCTTTTCAGGATTTACATTGATACTTTCCTCGCGCTGTGGCTCAAGCGCCATGGTCGGCACTGCGTCTCGGAGCCATGGCTCGTGCCTTGGTCAGCTGCCACTGGTGCCATAGTCGGCACCGCGGGTTTGGTGCTGTGCCTCGAGCTGTGCTCGGTGCCTTGGTCGGCGCTAAGCCTCGGGACCTTGTTGGCGCCAGGTCGGCACCATCACTCTGTCCGCGGTGCTGTGGGTGCTGTGTTTGCTGCCACTGGTTGTCGGTGCCGTGCCAGCGATTTCAGGGATGCCGGAGGTGGCACGGGGCACCCATGGGTGGCATGCAAGCGCCCATGGGTTCCATGGATGCTTCAGGTGCCATGGGTGCCACTGGTGCCTTGGGTACTAGGGTGACACCCGTTGGTGCCACGGGTGGCACCGCAGGTGCCCATGGATGCCACTGGTGCCCTCAGGTGCCATTGGTGCCCTTGGGTGCCATTCTTGCCATGGGTGCCATTGGTGCCATGGGCGTCGGAGGAGCCCTCAAATGCCATTGTTACATGGGTGCCGGGAGTACCTGTGGATACTACCATGGCTGCTCTTGGGTATCGCCCAGGTTGGCATAGGCACTGCTTGGTGCCCTCCTGTGCCACGAGTGCTGCTGATGCCACATGGGTGCTAGTGGGTGCTGTATGGCAGAATTAATGACACATTTTTCCTTTCAGACTCCTTTCCACAGAACTTGTGGCGGGATGTTTTCCGCAGAATGAACTCCTGTTCTGCAGATTATTTTTTCCACACATTTTAGTGAGTGGTGGTCTACAGTATGTGGGATCTTGTGTCATCCAGCGTTTTTCTGCTATGGAACTCTGCTGCACTGTTCTGCCAGCGGAATCTCATTCTGCTCAGCACTTCCTCTGCTCCCTACGTGGTACCAAGCTCCTCGCCATCCTTCCTGATGACGGAATCTCTAGCGGCTCTGACCTAGACCTCTCTTGGAGGTCCTTCTGGGGTAGAAGTGCATCTAGATAGGTCTTTCCCTGTCCTTCTGGTCAGTAACGCAGCGGACGGCTCATTTTATGTACTGGAGGGCATGTCATTTCTATTTTCAGAGTCCGTGAGGAGAAAATCCTTTCAGTAGTTCCTCAGTAACGGGGTCCACTATAGTATTTCACACTGCGTCCATGGACCATACTCTTCTGTGTCTAGAGTTTTTCAATCGTCAAGACAGTTACACTCTGTGGAACATTTTAATTTAATGGTCGGGGGCCGCTCTGACTCTTCCGCTCCTTTGATAGGGGTATATAGCCCCCTTGTGATATTGCCTCTTCGGTGGCTTCCTCGGCACAGGTGGTTAACTTCTCTCCAGCTGTGACTGTTACTCCGGTCATAAGTTGTTTGGACACTAAGGCTCTTTCCGCACTCTGATGGAGAACATCTTCGTCTTTTTGTATCAAGACAATCCTCAAAATAGCAGCCTGAAGGCCTTGTTAGGCTCGGACTGAAAAAAAAAAAAAAAATTATATCATATGGTTTTTATCACAGCACAGGGCCTAGCCGAAATTACCCGGTACCCCCCACCTTTTTTGGTTAGATTCTTCCTCAGCCCGAGGCGCTCGTCTCCGCGATATGGTAAAGAGTACCTGATTTCTTCTTCCCCTACTGGGAGTCCGATCCGGCGACGATACAGTTCATCTCTTTCTCTGAGAAATTTCTCTCATTCAGAGACATTTCCTAGACATAGATGACTGCCCAGTCTGTTAATTCCTTTTCTTTTTATCAGGCTTTCTTCTCTTGAACAGAGCCTTGCAGCAGCAGAAGCGACTCTCCACCGAGTCGGAGCTCAGGTTCCTGCTTCCTTGCTTGCTTAATTTAACAGGCGATTTCCTCCTCCTTGACGGATGGTCAAGTAGGTCCCTTTTTCTGAGGAAGCTTCTCAAATATTCACACCTTCGGTTCCTGCACTCTGGTCCATGCCAGTCGCTCACGAAGCTATCCTGTTCAAGTGCGAGAGGGAGTGGTGATGTTTCTTTTTCAGCAAATGAACTAGAATCCTTTCCTACTCCTTTCAGGAAAGCCAGAGTGGCTAGTGCCTCACTGCATTGAGTCACTGCCTCTTTCAGTCACTTCAACAAATGGGTTAGCCCTAACTTGGTCCTGCTGTGTCCCTCCTCGATGCACATCTGCCTGTATTGACCTTAGAAATCGAGCCCCTGGGTTTTTTCTGTCAGAATGTTTTTTTCTGCAGTGGACACATCCTCCTGTACACCTTTTTCCTTTCTTCCCTAAGTTCAGAGACTGCTGTTACAGTTGTACACACAGGGGCAGGATTATTCCTCTTGGAATATGCAGTGGGTAGGATCTGGTTTTACTAGACCACCACGAGAGGCTTCTAAGTCGTGTTTAGCCTTCCATCAGGAAGATCCTGTGACTAAGTGGAGACCATTCTCCTTGATGGGCTAACCCCACCTGGACCTCCTTGCTCACCAAGTAAGGAGTTCAAGTGCATCTGGACCTGTTGTTTACAGGTCAACCATACTGGATAGTGGGGGTTTCCATCTGCACTTTCCGGTCTACCCTGAACCAGTAGACTTTACCTCCGACTCTTTCAGTTCCTGAGGTCCCTTTACGTTACATTAGTACATGTCTTTGACACGATTAATTTTGGTCCTAGATCAAATTGTGAGGCTAGGTTCTTGCCGCTCTCTAGAGTGGTTGCCGGCTGCCTGGAGTGTGCCCGTGCTATCACGCTTAGTGTGAGTGAGTGATGGAGACTGTCCAAGAAGATGAATAATTACGGTAAGTACGTCATTTCCATTTCTTTTCCCGCTGTCGACTCGCCAGGATTGGCCTCATGGACAACTTTAACTTCCAGCATTTATTCAACTAAATGTCGGCATCTCCTGCTCCTTCCACAGAAGGACACCCCTCCAAGTGTGCCTCCGGCAAACAGATCCCTTTCAAGGATCTTCATTTGGCCTGTCTGCGGTGCCTAGGCCAGGAGCAGGACACCAAGGCCTGCTCCTTTTGTCAGCAGTTTAACAGCCGCACCAGGATCTGCAGTCAGAAGACACTTCAGGGGTTCCTGTTAGAAGAAAGATAAAAAAATATGGATAGAGACCCTGCCTCCAGAGGTGAATCTTCCTCCAAGTCCTATAAACAGTGGGAGAAGGCCAGGATCAGATCCCCGAACCGGGCCTCGGACTCGCGCACCAGCTCAGGCTCCATGCGCTCAGACCGCTTTCCTTCCAGGGCTTGCTCGCAGCCTCCTCATGTTAAAGTCAGGACTTCAGGCGGTTCTTCGGGTTCTCTTCATCCACTCAAGACTTCCAGGACTTCGGACCCTTCTCCAGCGCCCTCCCAGGCTTCAGCGAAGACTTTTGACTGTCATCGGTCCAAGTCCTCTTCTAAGTCTACTTCTGCTTTCTCGGACAGATGCCGGGAACTCGACACCAGATCAGTCTCCCAGGGGACCTGATCTGCCTCCCAGGAAGACCAAGGACCCTGACGTCCCTTAAGAGGACGACAGACCCTAAGCGGGCTGCCAATCCTTCCAAACACCCGTCTGACCAGACCGTTCAGCACCCATCGTTGTTCAAACGACCTCAGGAGCAGACGACCGCCCTCCCTTTACCGGTTGATACCGGTCGCAGGGGTTCTTCCGAGGAGGATCTGATGTTTCCTGATGACCAGGCAGGTGACAATGAGGACACCGGGCTTCCACGGGAGCCTTTGCCCGAACCGGAGACGCCCTTGGACCCGACGCCCGATACCGGCGACAGACCAACCCCAACGCCAGGACCGCCGTCCGGTATGAACATTCAAGAAGTAAAAGACCTCTTCACTTTTTGGTGGGACACGATTAAAAAGGACGTAGTCCCAGTGAAACCTGCTCCTCTTCCTCTTCCTCCTCCTTCTCCTTCTCCTCCTCATCCTCCTCCTCCCCAGGGTCCAGCAGGAAGACCCCCGACCCCCAACGAGCCTACACCACCTCCTACGGGCAGATCTAGAGAAAGGAGAAGGCCCCACTCCGCTGGGGGACGACTCCAGACCGGACACTTCAGATACCTCCAGGTCTCCTTATTCCATAAGTGTACCATCACCAGACCCACAAGACCTCCCTAGGTCACCTCTGGATGATCCCTCCTTTGCTGAAATCATGAGGCACATCCAGGAGAACATGGGATGGGAAACTGAAGCTCTAGACCCCGAACGACAGCGCCTAGCTCAATACCTTCGGCAAAAAGATCCTAAGCCTGTGGTGGTGCCACCCTTGGTGGACACCTTCCGCGAACGCCACCAAGGCCTGTGGAAACGTCCGCCTTCCACCCCCGCTGTGCCGTAGAAGGCTGACCACCTGTAGAGGACCCGTATTTGGCGCATCAACCCCTGGCTGATTCACTGGTCATCACGGCCTCTCACGACCTGTCTCCATGACCACAACATTTGAGCACCCAGCCTCCGGACCAGGAATCCAAGCAATTGGATTCACTGGATTAGGCGCATGTACGCGGCTTCGACATGCTCCATCAGGTCACTGAACTATCTGACACACATGGTTCAGTTTCAGAATGCTCTCTGGGAACAGGGTCAAGACCTAGTCAAAGTACTTCCAGATGGTGAGCAGAAGGAAGAGCTTTTGAACTTCCTTCACACTGTGTCGGACGTGGGGACCCAAGTTTTGAGAGCTGCCTATGATTAGGTGGACTCTGCAGCCAGGGGAGAAGCCTCGGTCGTCTATCTCCAGAGACACTCCTGGTTTTGTGTCTCTGGATTTACCCCGGACGTCCAGAAAAATATCCTGGACGTCCCCTACAATGAAGAAGTCCTGTTTGGTGAGGATTCTGAAAAAGTTGTCACCAAGTTACAGGACGCCGGGAAGGCGGTGAGGACTGTACAAGCCATGTACAGGCCCAAAACTGGTTCCTTTCGTAGGAACCAGAATAGTTTTCACGGCTGTCAACAAAGGCAACAGCCACGTTCCAGCCAGCAGCAAAGGGGCAACTTCAGCTGTAAGGCCCAGCCTAAGTCTTCCCCAGGCCAAGGTCAGAGATGTATCAAACCGGCACAGCATGACTCCTTCCCGGCCCCCGCCCCTCCTCTGAATCAATGGGAAGAAAAGGTTGGGGGTCGCATCTCCTACCACCTTTCAGGGTGGCAGAGGATAACCGCCGACTGGTGGGTCCTACAATTGGTAGAGAGAGGACACTCTATCGAATTCCTTGACCAGCCACCTTCAAGGCCTCCCCTGCTTTCCCGTTACTCAGAACAGCACACCCTGCTCATTCAGCAGGAGGTGCTAGCGCTTCTGGACGAAGAAGCCATAGAGCACATTCAGCGGAACCAGAGGCGCGCAGGATATTATTCCCACTTCTTTCTGGTTCCCAAAAAAGTCAGGGGACCTCCGTCCGATTCTGGACCTCAGCAACCTCAATGCTTCGGTGCTTTACAAACGCTTCTGCATGGTGACTCTTCCAGGACTAATTCCCATGCTCAAGCAGGGCGCCGTTCTTAGCGTCTCTGGACATGCAGGATGCTTACCTGCATATCCCGATAGCTCGGGTGCACAGAAAATTCTTGCGCTTCGAGTTTCTCGGTCGCCATTATCAATTCCGAGCCCTCCCTTTCGGGCTGCCCTCTGCACCTCTGGTATTGACGAAGTGCATGGCAGTCATAGCGGCAGCCCTCTGGAGACAAGGCCACTACGTGTTCCCCTACCTGGACGACTGGTTCCTCATGGCCCCCTCTTGGGAAGCCCTGATGTCCGCGATCCATTGTACTCGTTCCCTCTTCGGATCCTTGGGCATCACCATCAATCGGGAGAAGGCAAACCTGGTTCCATCTCAGAGACTGCAGTTCATAGGTGTAGTCCTAGACACCGTCCAAGGGAAAGCTTTCTTGCCCCAGGACAGAGCGGAACACATCAGATCCTTCATAAGAGATATCTTGGCAAAGAAGACTGTTCCAGCAAGATTGGTCCTTTGCCTGCTCAGACACATGGCTGCGGCCATTGCAACAGTCCCTTTAACCCATCTCCACATGTGAGTTACCCAGTGGATGTTGCAGGTACAGTGGGATCAGAAGCAAGACCATCTGCAGCATCCAATCAGGATCACTAACGCCGTCATCCTGGATTGGCAATGGTGGCTCGTTCCAGAGCACCTTTCTTTGGGAGTCCCCTTCGTTGCGTCGTCTTCAGTTGTGACACTCTCCATGGACGCTTCGGGGTCCGGCTGGGGAGCGCACTTCAACGATGTCAGGTCTCAGGGTTCGTGGACGACCCAGGAAGCTCATCTTCACATAAACATTTTGGAGATGAGGTCGGTCCTTTACGCCTTGCAGGCTTTTCAATTGGATATTCCACCGGGTACTCTTCTGCTGCAAACAGACAATACCACGGTGATGTATTTCCTCAACAAACAAGGAGGCACTCTTTCCTACCCTCTGTGCAGGGAGGCCATGAGGGTGTGGGATTGGGTACTGCAAAACTGCGCAAACCTAATCGCTGTACATGTTCCGGGAGTGGACAACATTATTGCAGACAGTCTGAGCCGGTCTCAGGCCAGAGTCCACGTATGGGAACTACTCCAAGAGGTCATAGAGGACCTGTTTTGCAGATGAGGGACACCAGAATTGGACCTTTTTGCGTCCCCATCCAACGCAAAACTGCCCAGTTTCTGCTCGCTAGATCCAGGGCCTGGTCTTTTCTGGCGAGATGCGTTGTCCCTGTCTTGGGCGGGCAGATTTCTCTACGCATTTCCTCCCTTCCCGTTGATCCAGAGGGTTCTTCTGAAACTCCGCAGAGACCAGGCGACGCTGATCTTAATCGTGCCCTGCTAGGAGCGTGGATATGTTATTCATCCACATTCTCTGGCATGTCCCTTTCCCCTTTAAATCTGGCCGGGAAGTCTTCAGGATGGCTCCTCCCACCCACCTGGGTGGTAAATACCTCGGCTCCGCCCCATGATGTCCGATCTTCCTTTCCGCTAGAAGATTCAGGTTCCCTTGTGCTACTTCTGCAGTTAGTAGGCCCTGGATTCTCAACGACTGTTTTCACCGCAATCACTTTCTTTAAAACTCATCAGTTTACGATTCCGGTCCGAGCGCATCTGACATGAAGGACAAGTCGCCCCCTGGATTTCGCTGGTGTCCCTGTGGACAGAAAATTTTGTGCACCGATCCCAACCTCTCGTGTGTCTGTTGCTTGGGTGTCGTGCGTGACACCACTTCTTGCACCATTTGTTTGGCCTTCCATCCCAATGTCCTGGACGACCGCAAGGCGTGCCTAAAACTAGGGAGACCGGAGCTTCGCAACCCACCGGTGAAATCGAAGGAGGCCAGGTGGGCGGTTTCCACGGCCGCGGGATCAGCTTGAACAGATGGCGGCTTTCGAAGAGGAAGCTGCTCAAGCTTCGGCCAGTCGAAGCTTTTTCATGCGGCTTAACCTGGGTTCCACCTACACTGGGTCCTTTCGGGAGCTGTGCCAGTCTCTTCCCCACCAGATGTGAGGCGCCCTCGGGCTTGCACTCCTCCCGCCCTAAGAAAAGGGACAAGGACCCTAAATCATCTTCTGCTCGAAGAAGACGTTCCTGGGACCGAGAGCAATCCGATTCCCAGGATCTTGTGGTCTTGACCTCGGTTGAGATTGCTTTGTTGGCTGCCGGATATTCGGACCTTCCGTCAGGCCAAGGCACTGAGGCAGAGGACACGGCTGAACCGGCCGAGATTACTCTGGACCCGATCGAGCCGTTGTTTGACTCCTGTCGACGACTCCTTGGAAAGGACACCTATCCTTTCCTTCCCCGACGAGGAGACTCAGCCCCCGGGTATCCCGATTGAGGGAAAGCTGCCGGAACCTCGGTTCTCACCGACTCCGGCTTCTCCCGATCGAACCAGCCGACCCCGTCTGTCTCGATCGAGGACTAGGATCCCTTCTGTCAAAAAACTTAAGAAAGGTCACAAACACTCTAGAAAGAGGCGGCGCCACCGATCCTCATCTTCCTTGGACGAGGAGAGACTTTGACGGAAACTCTGACGTTACGAGGATCTCATGTGGCAACAGCTGATTCTGAACAGTCAGAAGCCGGCTCTGCTGGTGCCACCAGCCATTATTTGGCCACAGCCTCTTAGGCTGACGCTGACTTCTCTGGAACCGAAGATTCCGTTTCCTCCACTAGTAGGGCGCATTCCACGCATTCCAGCTCGGCCTGTTTCGGTCTCCCCACCGATTCTGGTGGAACCACCGCCTAAGCAGCCTTAGGGAGGTGCGCCCTCGAAAGAGGATAGGACAGATACCGGCCTTCCCCGTCATCTGTCCATTACAGTGGTTCCCGATCGCCGTATCGAGGGAGACATAGGTGGGAGACCCTTATATCCCGATTCTTCAGACTCGAATGCCACTGGTCTGCAGTCACATCCGGGGGATGACGAGTCCTCAGTGGCAGGCTTGGAGAAAGGTCGTTCCTCCTTTCAGGGCATCCTCCGCCTCCTTTCAGATTCGACCGGAATGCCCTTGGAGCCCATCCGAAAGAAGGCGGAGTACCCCCTCACGGATATCCTCAAGAGGGGGGATACCCCAACAGAGGCCTTTCCAGTGGCCGAAGCCATTGTTGGCCTGGCCCTTGAGCTATGGCAACGCCCTGCCTCTTGTCCAGCTCCATATGTCCGCATGGCCCACAAGTATATGGCACCCATGGGGTCCCTAGCGGGTTTCACAGAGCATCCCTCGGCCGAGAGCCTTGTGACTGCTTCTGTGTTTAGACGCACGGGTAGCTCAGCTGACACTAACCGCCCTCCGGACAAGGAGTCCAAGTATATGGACCATTCTGCCTGGAAGGTTTATGTGGCCTCATCATTGGGCCTTCGTCAGGCCAGGTCGGCTGTGATCATGGCACACTTCTCTCATGCCCTTCTGGGGTCACTAGATGAAGTCCTCCCTCATCTCCCAGCAGACATGCAGACCACGGTTAAGCAGGTCCGTGACCAGGGCCGTGTTGTTGCCAAACAGCTGCTCCAGACGACCCTGGACATTGGAGATTCCTTTGCCCGCTCCTTAGCAGCCGCAGTGGTCACTCGCCGCAGGGCCTGGCTGAGGTTATCCTCCTTTCCGGCGGATACTCAGCCCAAGTTAGCTGACATGCCCTTCCTCGGCACCGACCTCTTCGGTCCGGGAGTGGCAGGTCACCTCCAGTGTATAGAGCAGTCCAATGCCACCTTGGATGCTACCTCTGCAAAGGGTTCTTCGGGCAAGAACCAGCAGAAGCACAAGAAGCCTTTTTGGCACTCTTCCCCTGCGGTTAGACAGCCTTCCTATCAAGGAGGTCAGCAGCAACAGCAGCAGCAGCAGGCTCAAGTTTGGCACCCCAGGCCCAAGCAGGGTCCTCAACAGCCCCATAAAGGAGGCTGAGGTGCTGGTCCAGGAGCCTTCTCCTCCTCCTCTAAGCCTCCTCTGTGATAGGTCAGGGGTTGCCACCCCTGCACCTGTCACGCCAGCTCTGGGTCCTCCCGTCGGGGGCCAGCTCTGCCACTTTCTTTCCACCTGGTGGGTTCTGGAAGTGGTCGGCCAGGGACTGCCTCTAGATTTCGACCAGTACCCTCCCAGCCGAGCCTGCACCCCACAGGAGGAAAGGATTTCCGCTCGCACTCAGTCGGCCCTTTGGGATGACATTGCTCCGCTCCTCTGCAAGGAGGCGATAGTTCCAGTGCCGAATCCTCCTACAGACCCAGGCTTCATGTCCAGGTACTTTCTGGTGCCCAAGCGAATTGGGGGGGGGGTGGCGCCACATCCTAGGTCTCCACGACCTTAATCAATATCTCAGGTCTCGCACCTTCCGGTGGCAACTCTGAACCAGATCATACCATCTCTGGAGCGAAACATGTGGTTCTGTTCACTGCATCTACAGGACGCGTTCTTTCACGTCCCAATCCGTCCATCCCACCAGCAGTTCCTCCGCTTCAGGGTCGAAGGGACCCTGTATGAGTTTCGAGCCATGCTATTCGGCCTGTCACTGGCCCCTCTGGTCTTCACCAAGTGCATTGCAGTGCTGGCAGGCCATCTGTGGCGTCGAGGAGTTCGGATATACCCCTATCTCGACGACTGGCTCCTAGCGGGTTCCTCCCTTCAGGAGGTGGAGAGGTCCAGGGATCTGGCCCTCCGAACCTGCTCCCAACTAGGCCTCCTGATCAACGAGGCCAAGTCGGAACTCGTGTCTTCTCAGGTGATGGGCTTTATCGGGGCAGAGCTCGACTCTCGTCAAGCCAGAGCTTGGCTCCCAGCAGACAGGGCAGAGGTTCTTTCCTCCTTTGCCCAATCATTTCTGGTTGGGCACTTGCGCCCTGCCCAGGACTTTCTGCGCCTTCTGGGCTACATGCCGGCGTGCACCACGGTGGTCCGTTGGGCCAGGTGGCACATGCGCTCCCTTCAATGGGAGCTGGCCGCCCAGTGGAGTCAGCGATATGGTCACTTCGACTAGCTGATCACTGTAACCCAGAAGATACGGTACGCTGTCCAATGGTGGACCGTCCCAGACCAGTTGCAGGAAGGGATCCCATTTGTCTGCCACGAGCCAACGGTCGTACTGACGACCGATGCCTCTCTCATGGGCTGGGGGCCCGCAGGGGTTTCAACAGGGGCCACGGATTCTGGACCCCTGAGGAGTCCCGATGCCACATCAACCAGTTGGAGCTCAGAGCAGTCAGACTGGCCCTGTCAGCTTTCGCTCCTCAGCTCCAGGGTCAAGTGGTTCAAGTCCATATGGACAATACCACGACAATGTACTACCTCAACAAACAGGGCGGCATGAACTCCCATCTGCTATGCAAGGAGGCGCTCCGAATCTGGACCCTCGTCAGCCGGTTGGAGGCGTATCTCCTTGCCATCCATGTGGCAGGAGTCTTGAACCAATGGCGGATGCTCTCAGCTGCACAGACCAGACATCCCACGAGTGGTCTCTCCATCCAGAGGTAGCTTACAATCTGTTCTCCCGTTAGGGCAAACCGTTGGTGGACCTGTTTGTCTCCAGGGAGAACACCAAGCTGAGACTGTACCGTGCCCACCCCCCTCAGCAGGGCTGGCTGCAGGAGGATGCCTTCTCGAGGCCATGGACCCCAGGCCTCCTCTACGCCTCCCCCCCCCCCTCCATTTCCCTTGATCCACAAGGTGCTTCTCAAGGTGAGGAGGGACAAGGCAAAAATGATTCTGGTAGCCCCAGATAGGTCCCGCCAGTTTTGGTATCCAGATCTCCTCGGCCTCAGCTGCAGGGCCCCGGAGCGGCTTTGTACACGCCCGCACCTGATATCATTGAATTGGGGGAAGGTATTCCATCCGGACCTTCAATACCTGCACCTCACAGCCTGGTACCTGAGCGGCTAGAGTTCCAGGCTTTGGGTCTTTCTGAGGATATCTACACTGTGGTGGACGCATCTCGTAAGGAATCTATCAGGAAATGTTATGCCTTCAAATGGCGAAGGTTTACATTTGGTGTCAGGGTAAGAGTCTGGACCCCTTATCCTGCTCTGTGGCTAACATTTTAGACTACCTTTGGTCTCTCTCCAAACGGGGTCTAAGGACATCGACCCTTAGGGTGCACCTGGCAGCCATCTTTGCTTACCGGGCACGGACCGGTCAGCCGACATTGGCACAGGAGACGGTGGTCGGGCGCTTTTTCAGAGGCCTGGCTCACATATCCCCTCCGGTGCATGAACCCCCACCTCTGTGGGATCTTTTGTTGGTTTTGATAAAGCTCATGGGCAAGCCATTCGAACCTATGCACAAGTGTGAGCTCTCACACTTGTCATGGAAGACTGCCGGCGCTGTCGGTGGACTCCCCTTATCTGGTCTTTCCCAGGGACAAAGTCGTCCTGCATCCCCACCTGAAATTCCTTCCGAAGTTGGTGTCAGAGTTTCACCTTAACCAGGTGTTGACTCTGCCGGTATACTACCCTAACTACACCTCGGATGTTGAGTACAGGCTCCATACTCTGGACCTGAGACGTGCCCTTTCCTATTATAAGGAAATTCGAGGAGAGGTTCGCCAGCTGTTTGTCACCTACGCTGAAGCCGCTTCTGGCAGACCTGCAGCTAAACGGACCATTGCGAGATGGATTACATCATGCATAGGTCTGTGCTATGAGTTGGCGGGCAAGGAGCCTCCCAGAGGGATAAGAGCTCATTCTACCCGCCATATGGCTGCATCAGTGACTGCTTCCCAGGACATCCCTATCCAGGAGATCTGTCGGGCTGCTAGCTGGAAGTCAGCAAACACCTTCATTACCCACTACCACATTGACCTTGAGTCACGCCGGGATGCTGGTTTTGGGGCCTCGGTTCTCCAATCTGTTTCCTAAATAGGGGGTGTGCGCCGTGCCTCCGTCCTCCTGGAAACTGCTTGGAGTCTGCCAGAGTGTGTGGATGAACAACATATCCACGCTCCTAGAAGAACAGGTTACTCACCTGTAACAATAGATCTTATCTGTGTCAGTCTTCACCATTCATCACTGTTGGGAACTTGGCGGGAGGTCAGGACCCTGCCAGAGCTTTTTTTTTTTTTTTTAAGGTGGGTGGAGCCGATGCACCATCGGCGCCGCCCTCGAGGCCGACGCACTGCGTGGTGCTCATGGGTTGGCCGTTAGGCTGTGTTGACTCCACCTGCCTGCCAGTTCTTAGTCTCCCGCCGTGAGGAATTAGCACCTGCGTGTGGAGCTGCTGCGCTAGAGGCCTGATTTGGCGCTCCGTCTGTATTTCTCAGAGTGCGAAGTCTGTCGGTTCCTGCGGGTTCTGCTTTGCCATATCTGACGTCGCCCAGTAAGATCTTTCCATTTATTTATATTTCTACGACGTCGAGTCTGTTTTTGGTGGTTCCCCCCCCCACCGATAGGTCATGTCTTGGTTAGAGGGCAGGAAAACTTATAGGATGGGTCGGTCTCCCTTGCAGCGGTGCCCATGCGGCTGAAAGTATTCTGTCACCGACCAGCATGACCGGTGTCTTTCGTGTCTTGGCCCACTTCACGGCATGGATTCGTGCGACACCTGTTTCTCCATGGACCGCCAGGTCATCGAAGAACGCGCATGGAAAATGGGGCGAGCTCTGCCGACTTTCGGGGGTCGGGCGCGCTCTCGTTGGGCAAGCCGCGCTCTCTCTGCCTTTCCTCCGGGTCCCCTCCCGGTTCTACATGGACCCGAGGAGGAGGGAGCCTCGGCTACTAGTAGCCTAGCCGTTGCAGAAGGCTCCTTCCGTGGCAGAAGGCTCGTCCCGCTCCTATTAGGGGCGGGTGGGAGGCGCCGCCACGGCAATCACCGGTTCGGGGTGAAGCTCCCCGGTGTCAGAACCTGCGGTTACGCAAGGCTTGGATCTGCGCTGTCTTCGACACTGTTGGTTGGCACCATTGCGGGCGCGAGTTGCGTTCGAGCCGGGCCGTTGGCCCTGACGGAGCCGTCGTCTGCGCAGACTTGTCACGCAGCGCCGTGGCTTCTGTCGGAGCCGTTCGTGGCGCCAACTCTGCTAGCGGTGCCGTGGGAGCTGTTACGGCGCAGACTTTGTCCATGTCTCGCCTCGGCGCCGAGGTTGTGCATAGCGCAGTGTCTTCGGGGCTTGGCGCCGTGGGGCTGTCGTATTCCGCCACTAGCGCGCCGCCTTTGCCCTCAGTGCTGTTCGCGGCACCGTGTAGTCGAGACAGCGCTGTCCCTGGCTGATGAGGCCATGCTTTCAGCAATTGCCGTCCTCTGCGCCGTGGGGCCTGATGGGCGCCCGTGGCTGGTCCCGGCCCGCTTGGAGCCGCTCCATGATTCCGCCGCGGTGCTGTAGGGGGCACTGGTACTGGCTCTGACACGGCTTTGGGTTCTGTCACCTTTGGCAAAGATGGCAGTGGGCGCCCTCCTACAGTTTGGCACAGGGCCTCGGCCTCTACCTCCTCGGAGGCGGAGTCGAGCTCTGAGACCGACGGACAGTCTGACCCTTTAGGGTTGGCTGTTGAGGTGGGCAGCCCAGTAGTCTCCTCGATAAGCCGGAGTCAGCCCCCTTCTGAGGCGGGGTCAGTGGCTACAGAGACTGGTGTCAGGGGTGCTGTCCAGCGGGCAGTGGTGCAGGCCACCATTGCTCTGCAGTCTGGTCTTGATGGGTTCATTGACCCCTCAGCAGTGGTACTCCCACCTGTGGTGTGCCTAGATCGCCCAACTTTGGAGCCGATCAGAGCACCTACGGGAGGAGAGGATGCTGTGCCCTGGATAGCTCCTTTGGGTGCTGCCCAGAGCTGTCAGCTACCTAGGCTGGCCCTCTCGAGGATGAGGGCTGTTTCGGACTCCAAGGGGTCAAGGGGCGTGGAGTCGGCACGGCGGCCTTTTTCGGGGGTCCACCCAGACTCTGGGAGAAGCCATAGTGCACATTTCCGCTCTTCCTCCTCGGTCTCTTTGAGAGAGCCCCATTCTTTTGAGGTAGGGAACCATCCTTCTGGACCTATATGCCCTGGTCGCCTCACAGGAGGATTCTTCCGGGCGCAGCCAAGGCAGTTCTGAAATGGTTGTTCAGCTGTCGGCTGTGGGCTCTTCTCCTGTAGAGCAAGACGGCACTTGTCAGGCAACTTCCTTCCCCCTTCGAGGGGACCCCATCTCTCTCCCCACTCTCGGGCCTCTCCAGGCCCTGAAGGTTCTCCCTCTTAGTGTGTCACCCACTGAGAGCTAAGAGACTTTGTCCCTTAGGGTGTAAAGAAACCCCCTTGGAGGCTCGGTACTCACCCAACAGTGATGGTGAAGATTGACACAGATAATATATGAAAATTACATACCTATTATAATTATGATCTTTCTGTGTATCTTCACCATTCATCTTGATCCCACCCTCCATCGCCCTGGGGCCTCAGTCTCTGGGTCCCCCTTCCTCTCTGTGCTCATCCATCCTTCCCCCTCTGCTTTCTTAGGAGTGGGGTAAAATAGGGGCACACAGGGGGATAATGTTCCGGGGAGAGTGGACAGCAGGGGTGGGCACTCCTTCTCCAGTGCTTTGGCTCCACCCTTGTGGGGTGGGAGTTGACAGTTGCCCTCCTTTCTCTCCTCCTCTTCCCTGTTCCTGTCCAACCTATTTCTCCTTGTCTCTACATATATATGTTTTCCCCTTTTTTTAACTAATAATCTTTCCTTGAGAGGGTGTTAATTCTCTGTACCCTCTCTTTCTTCCAGAATAGCCAACTCTGCTTATCTGGAGTGTTTGCCATCCATACTGTGCCTTGCATTCTGGCAGAAGGCCTCTGGCTACTCCTTGCAGTTCCTATGTAATCTGGAGACTGACCAGTCGCTGGGATGTTTAAACCCCCCCCCCAAATTCTTTACCCACCCTACCGCCCTCTTCCTTTTCCAGAGATTGGGGCCCCTCCCAATCCCTTTAGTTTCCTACTTTTCTCCCTTTCTGTCCCCTCAGTCGTTATTTCTCCTTTTGGTTCATAAATCTTTTCCTTTTTCTGTCCCTTGGACTTCCTTGTCCCACCCTCCACTCCCTTCCTCTTACCTCTCCAGCGACTCAGAACTGGCAGGCAGGCGGAGTTGATGCAGCCTAATGGCCAACCTGCGAGCGCCACACAGTGCGTCTGTCTCGAGGGCGGCACCGATGGTGCGTCGGCTCCACCTACCTTAGGAAAAAAAAAAAAAATCCCGCGGGGTCCTGACTTCCGGCCAAGTACCCAACAGTGATGAATGGTGAAGATACACAGAAAGATCAAAATTACGGTAGGTACATAATTTTCATTTCTAGGAGTGGTATATGTTCATCCACACGCACCCACCCGACCTCCCCGGCTTTAGGCACATCACCTTGCTTCCAGCGGGTTAAGATCTGGCGTCATGGAGTGTAGCCGAGGTATTTACCACCCAGGTGGGTGGGAGGAGCCAGCTTGAAGACTTCCCGGCCAGATTTAAAGGTGAAAGGGACATGCCAGAGAGTGTGGATGAACAACATATACCACTCCTAGAACTGTTACAGGTGAGTAACCTGTTCTTTTGTCCCAGGCAGATTTGGTTCCCTCTGCTGTACCAACTTTCTCAGGAACCACCGGTGCCTCTGCCAATCAGCTCTCACTTGCTGTCCGAGGAGGAAGGTTCTTTGGTCCATCCAGACCTTCGCTCTCTGAACCTGCATGCCTGTCTCCTAGGGACATAGCAGTCGTGTGCTATGGGGTCTCACAAGAGGTAGCAGATGTTCTAGTGGAGGCTAGAAAACCGGCCACTCATGCCATGTACGCCATGAAATGGTGCAGATTTTGTCTCTGGGCTCAAGCTCGGGGACTTTCCCCACTGGATTGTTCTGAGGGTTCAGTATTAGACTACCTCCTGTCCCTTTTTCAGGTAGGCTTGGCCTACTTCTCGATAAAAGTACACCTTTGTGCCTTCTCGGCCTATTACGTTCCTGTAGGCCTACGGTCCTTTTCCCAGTTGGAAACTGCACGTGCCTTTTTGAGAAGCGTTCTCCACCTTAGGCTTCTGATTGAGGATCCCTTTCCTCCTTGGGACATACTCTTCATCCTGGAGCAGCTTACGCTGCCTTCCTTTGAACCAGTCGCGGATTGCGAGCTACGTCGTCTTGCTTGGAAGACGTTATTTTTAGTTGCTGTTACTTCGGCCAGAAGGATTTCTGAGCTACACGCACTTATGTGCAAAGAACCTTATTTGATTTTTCACCAGGACAGGGTGTCCCTAAGGACAAATTCAAAATTTCTGCCTAAGGTGGTCTCAGCCCTTACCCTTAACCAGGATATCGACCTACCATTGAACTTTCCAAAGTACTCTAATAGAGGAGAGGCCCTGCTGCACACTTTCGATGTGCATAGGTGTCTAAGTTACTACCTGACCAGAACCAGGCAACACCGTAAATCTGATCAGCTTTTTGTCTCCTTCGCCTATTGAATGTTGGGTGCTCCGGTCTCTAAGCAAACTTTCTAGATGGCTCATCCATTGTATCACATTCTGTTACTAGAAGCGTAACAAGTCCCTACCGGGCTCGGTTAAGGGACATTCCACAAGGGGGTGGCTACCTCCTTTGCTGCTTTAAAGAACGTGTCCACTTCAACCATCTGCACAGCTGCTACTTGGAGCACCATGCACACCTGCATCAGGCATTACAGCCTGGACGTTGCTTCACGGCGAAGAGCTGGTTTTGGTCGTCCTACAGGGACTACTGTCCTAGGCTTCAGTTCAAGTCGTGATCTCTCCCTAGCCTCCTGCCATCTTAGAGGGATTTCCAGAATTGCTTGGGAATCCGTCCTAACGGTGTAACCTGCTGCAAGAGCGGTTTGTTGAAGTAAGATAGTACAGTTACGCAAGAACTTATTGTAACAGTAGATCTTCGAGAACAGCTCTTGCAGCAGGTACTTTTCCTCCCACCATCCCCTCTGGAGGTAGAGTTGTTCTATTTATTACTACCTTGGATTCTGTGTTTTCTATACCTCCCTGCTGTACACCTTCTTTGAAGGCGGATCCTCAGTCTTCACTTGAGATGCCATCTAGCGGCCGGGAGTCTCTGGCGGCAGAACTGGGGATTCTGGGGAACCGCCCCCTTTTGTATGATACCTGATGGGGGCGGGGGCGACGTCGGGGGTGGTCCCCCCTGGATACTGCTAGCTAGAAAATTTCCGTGGGGTCCTGGCGCCTGCCGACTTCAGTCCTAATGGTGTAACCTGCTGCAAGAGCTGTTCTCTGAGATCTATTGTTACAGTAAGTTCTTACGTAACTGTACTTTCTTCCAGCACCTCGGGCAGGCATCACCACAAACGCAGGAGATGCAGGTCCCCATCAGTCTCCTCGTCCAATTTCATATCACCTGTCGGATTCCTCCACCTCATCCTTCAAGGAGCCACCTTCTGGGGAGCCTGAGGATAGCTCAAGTCGCTTCCAGACGACCCATCCTTCATGGAGGTCAGGTGGCACATTCAGCCTAACATGTGCTGAGAAACTGAGGATCTGGACCCTGAGCATATGAGGCTTGCCAGATACCTCAGACAGAAGGATCCCAAGCCGGTAGTCATTTCCCTCATTGTCGACACCTTTGAGGATGTCACTCAGGCCACCTGCAGACGCCCTCACTCTTCCACAGCCGTCCCTAAGAAGGCGGAACGTTTATACAGGGCACCCAAGGAGCAACCCTTTTTAGCTGAGCACCCCGCTGTGGATTCGGTGGTCATCTCAGCAGCTCACGACTGTTCAGAGGCCCAAACATCTGAGCACCCAGTCTCCGGACAGAGTCTAAAGAGCTGGATTCTATGAGCAGAAAGGTGTACTCGTCTGCCACCTTGCAGCATCAGGAGTCAACTTCCTGTCTCGTATGGTCCAATTCAAACAACATGAAGTCTTGCTATATTCTGACAATAGCAGTGAGTCCCAGACTTCAAACTGCCCCGGAGATGAGTTAACTTTCCATGCCAGGCATGGAACGCTGAGCTCGAGCTCGGTTGAGACTCTGTCTGTTGCTGTTTGAACTCAAACCATCAGATCTTACTTCGAGATACAGCTCTTGCAGCAGGTAACACCATTAGGACTGAAGCCAGCAGGTGTCAGGACCCCACGGAAATCTTCTAGCTAGCAGTCTTCAGCAGGGACCACCTCCGACGTCAGGCGTAGTACATAAGGAGGCGGTCCCGCCAGAATCCCCAGTTCTTTACCGCCGTCGACTTGCATGTCTCGACCCTTCGGTCTGTTTCTAGCACGCGACGCCTGGTAAAGTTCTTTCCAACTTGGAAAACTGTTTTTTCTACGAAGTCTGTCATCTGATGTCCTCTCCAACCTCTGTGGAAGGCCATCCATCGAAGTGCGCCTGTGGGAAGCAAATCCCTTTTAAAGACCCGCATTCGGCCTGCGTCCGGTGCCTAGGCCTAGATCACGACACCCGGGCCTGTACCTTCTGTCAGGGATTCGATAGCCGGACACTGATCCGTCGTCCAGAAGGCCCTGCAAGCGTTCCTTCTCGAAGAAAAAGTTAAGGCCATGGATTCTGCCTCCAAGGGGGAATCGTCTGGGAAAGTCCGGCGACACCTCGAAAAGCATAGGGAGAGGGTGAGATCAAAATCCCCTTCTAGGGCTTCCGACTTCCGTAGCTCCAGCTCCCGGTCCAACCGCTCCCTTCCCCGGGACCGCTCTCAGCCTCCCCCGGCTGCGGTGAAGACTTCTTCAGGTTCTTCTTCTCTACCTCCGGCCAAGACCTCCAGGCCTTCTTCTTTTTCTGCTTCCAGGGCCTCGCTGAGGTCAGGAGACTGCCACCACCACCATAAGTCCGGCTCCCGTCACCCGGTCAGTCTCCTTGCCCCCTCCACCCCAGCGGAAGACCAAGGAGCTGACTTCGCTCAAAATTATGTCGGATCTGACGTCTGCTCACCCGACGTCTGCCAAGCACCACCGGTCCCGAGACCAGATGACCGCCAGACGCCCGTCGCTGGTCAGGCCTTCGCCACCACGGACGCCCGTTCCTGTAGAGAGGAGAACACCTACGCCTTCCACCGACGTCTGTCAGGAGGCACTTACGGAGGAGGAGCTGACCCAGCCCGAGGACCAGGCGGGTGAACCCGGTCCTGTCGCACCCCCCGGAAACCCTCCCCTGAACCAGAGATCTCTGGTGAGCTGACGCCGGAACCCGACGACCGACCACCGGCGCCCGGTCCGTCGTTGGGCCTCAGTATTTCAGAGGTTAAGGAGTTATTCACCTATTGGTGGGATACCATAAAGAAGGATGTGGTTCCCACACCTCCTCGTCTTCCTCCTCCTCCACCTGTGACTCCACCGGCCCCAGCGCCCCCTCTCCATCCGGGGCTGCAGGCGGAGTACCTTCCCCCCCAGGAGCCTGAGGAACCTCCTAGGGGCAGACCAGACAAGAGGAGACCTCTGTCCAGATCTTCTTCAGGGTCACCCAGCCCCAAGAGACCCAGAAGACGCCGCCATTCATCTTCGACGGAGGACACGGGATCGGACTTCTCGGACGGATCCAGATCTCCTTCTCCCATCAGCGTCCCCTCTCCGGACCCACGTGAGCTCCCAAGATCTCCTCCGGATGACCCATCGTTCTCAGAGATTATGAGGCATATCCAGGAGTACATGGGCTGGGACTCAGAGGAACTTGACCCCGAGAGACTACGCCTTGCCAGATATCTTCGGCAAAAAGATCCAAAGCCTGTGGTGGTGCCACCCTTGGTGGACACCTTCGTGGACGTCACCAAGGCATCGTGGAAACGTCCACACTCACTCCCGGCGATGCCGAAGAAGGCTGACTGCCTGTACAAGGCCCTTAGGGAGGACCAGTACTTGGCATCACATCCTCTGGCCGATTCTCTGGTCATTACAGCCTCACATGACCAGTCCCAGAGGCCACAACATTTGAGCACCCTGCCACCGGACCCAGAGTCCAAGCAACTGGACGCTATGGGCAGCCGCACATCATGCATCCACTACTAGCCATTAGGTCCTCAACTATCTAACCCACATGGTCCAGTTTCAGAATGCCTTGTGGGAGCGGACTGGATCTGGCGGAAAGATGCCAGAAGGTGAGCAGAAGGAGGAGGAGTTGCTGCAACTCCTCCGCACGGGTTCGGACGTGGGAACCCAGATGCTGCGAGCCGCGTACGATTCCGCGGACTCCTCGGCCAGAGCGGCAGCCTCAGGCGTATGCCTCTGGAGACGCTCTTGGCTCAGTGTCTCCGGATTTACCCCGGACGTCCAGAAGAACATTCTGGGCGCCTCGTTCCACGGAGAAGTTCTTTTCGTTGAGTCCTCGGAGAAGGTCCTCACCAAATTTCAAGAGGCCGGGAAGGTGGTGCGGTCTGTCCAAGCCATGTACAGACCCAAGCTCAGTTCCTTTCGCAGGAACCAGAGCCGTTTTCGAGGCCGGATGCAGAGACAGCAGTCCTGCACCGGCCCCAGAAGGGGCTCCTTCTCCCGCAAAGGCCAGGGGAAGTCGTCCGCGGGCCGAGGCCAACGCCCTGCAAATTGGCCCAGCCTGCAGGACCCTCAGCCGCCACAGCATGACTCCTTCCCGGCCCCTGCCCCTCAGGATCAATGGGACACCAAGGTCGGGGGTCGTATTGCAGACCACCTGCCAGGGTGGCAGTCTATAACCACCGACAGGTGGGATCTTCAATTGGTCAAACAAGGCCACTTTATAGAATTTGTGGACAAGCCACCCACAAGGCCTCCTCTGCTCTCCCGTTACTCGGGTCAGCACAGATCGCTCATCAGGCAAGAAGTACCTGCGCTCCTTCAAAAGGGAGCAGTGGAGTACGTTCCGGAGAACCAGAAAGGATCCGGATACTATTCCCACTTCTTTCTGGTTCCAAAGAAAACAGGGGACCTCCGTCAAATACTGGACCTCAGCGACCTCAACATGTCGGTCGCCTACAAACGTTTTCGCATGGTGACCCTCCAAGGACTCATTCCCATGCTGAAAAAGGATGCCTTCCTAGCGTCCCTGGACATGCAGGATGCCTACCTGCACATCCCCGTAGCTCGAGCGCACAGGAGGTTCCTGCACTTCGAGTTTCTCGGCCACCACTTTCAGTTCCGGGCTCTTCCCTTCGGACTGTCATCATCCCCCAGGGTCTTTACCAAGTGTATGGCAGTCATGGCAGCGTCTCTAAGGAGACAGGGCCACTACGTGTTCCCGTACCTGGATGACTGGCTTCTCATGGCCGCCTCCAAAGAGGCGCTGTTGCTGGCTATTCAGAACACCCAAGCTCTGTTCCAGTCTTTGGGCATTCTTATCAACTATTAGAAGTCTCTCCTCGTACCGTCCCAGAAGCTGCAGTTCATAGGCGCAGTTCTGGACACCGTCCAAGGGAAAGCCTTTCTTCCGAAGGAAAGAGCGGAACACATCAGATCCCTCATCAGAGATCTCTTGGCGAAGAAGACTGTCCCCGCCAGGTTGGTCCTTCGCCTGCTCGGACACATGGCTGCGGCCATTCCAACCGTCCCTTTGGCAAGGCTCCACATGCGGGTAACTCAGTGGATGCTCAAAGTGCAGTGGGACCAAAGGCAAGACCACATGCAGCATCCGGTCAGAATCACGAATGCAGTGATTCGAGACTGGCAATGGTGGCTAGACCCAGGGACACTCTCTGCGGGTGTTCCATTTACAGCGCTGTCCCCGGAGGTAATCCTCTCCACAGATGCCTCAGGGCTGGGGTGGGGAGCACACCTGAATGAGGTGAGGTCCCAGGGAACGTGGACCCCTCAGGAAGCTCACCTCCACATCAACATTCTGGAGATGAGGGCGGTCCTTTATGCCCTGCAGGCCTTTCAGTCAGAAATCCCATCGAGTACTCTTCTGCTTCAGACAGACAATACGGCGGTGATGTATTACCTCAACAAACAAGGCGCACACTCTTACCCCTTTGCAGGAAGCTATGAGAGTGTGGGATTGGGTAATCCGACACGGCGCGAGCCTGATTGCAGTTCATGTTCCAGGCGTGGACAACACAATCGCAGACGGCCTGAGCCGTTTCCAGGCCAGAGTCCACGAATGGGAACTCCTTCAGGAAGTAGCAGAGGATCTGTTTCTTCGATGGGGAACTCCAGAGTTGGACTTATTCGCTTCCCCATCCAACGCAAAACTGCCCAATTTTTGCTCGCTAGATCCAGGGCCTGGTGTTTTCTGGCGAGACGCGTTGTCCCTCTCCTGGGCGGACAGATTTCTCTACGCTTTCCCTCCTTTCCCATTGATCCAGAGAGTTCTTCTCAAACTACGGGAGCACGCAACAGTGATCCTGGTAGCCTTTCTGGCCCAGACAGATCTGGTTCCCATGCTGGCCTTGAATTGTCCCGGGAACCTCCAGTCCGTTCCTTTCAGCACCCATCTACTGTCTCAAGAGGAGGGTTCACTAGTCCACCCGGACTTACGCTCACTGAACCTGCATGCCTGGCTCCTCGAGACATAGCCATTATGCGACACGGGGTCTCGCAAAGGGTGGCGGAAGTTCTCTCTGCTGCCAGAAAGCCGGCAACATATGCCATGAAATGGCGCCAATTTTGCCTGTGGTCTCAGACACGCGGCCTCTCCCCTTTAGAATGCCTAATGAAATCTGTTCTAGAATACCTGCTTTCCCTCTTCCACTCAGGTCTTGCCTACTCCTCTATTAAAGTTCACCTCTATGCGATTTCGGCCTACCACTTCCCAATAGGTCAGCGCACAGTGGCACAACTCAATGCCTCTCGGAACTTCCTGAGGGTGTTACACCTTAGGCCACCATCAAGGATCCCGTCCCTCCTTGGGACCTACTCTTCGTCCTGGAACAGCTCACGCTTCCCCCCCTTTGAACCTGCCGCAGATTGCGAGCTGCGTTTTCTGTCGTGGAAAACGTTATTTTTAGTTGCTGTCACGTCAACAAGGAGAATTTCAGAGCTACATGCTCTCATGTGTAAGGAACCTTATTTAATTTTCCACCAGGACAGAGTGTCTTTGAGGACGAATCCTAAATTCCTGCCTAAGGTGCTCTCTGCCCTAACTCTTAACCAGGACATCGATCTGCCTGTGTACTTTCCCAAGTACACTAATAGAGGAGAGGCATTGCTTCACACCCTGGATGTTCACCGCTCCTTAAGGTACTACTTGAACAGGACTAAACAGCTTCGCGCGTCTGAGCAGCTGTTCGTATCCTTTGCTGAGAGGATGCTGGGCCAACCAGTCTCAGAGAAGACCCTTTCTTGCTGGCTTGTCCAGTGTATTTCCTTTTGCTACAACAACAAACAGAAGCCCCTTCGGGCACAGTCGAGCCACTCGAGCAAAGGAGTGGCTACCTCCTTTGCAGCACTGTGCAATGTCTCCACCTCAGCCATTTGTGCATGCTGCCTGGAGCTCAGTGCACACATTTATTAGGCACTATAGCCTGGATATTACCTCACGGCGGAGAGTCGGTTTGGCCTCGCTCCTCTACAGGGTCTCCTGTCCTGAGAGTCAGGATTTGCTCAAGATCTCTCCATTTGCCTCCTCCCAGAATGTAGGCGTTATTGCTTGGGAATCAGTCCTAATGGTGTTACCTGCTGCAAGAGCTGTATCTCGAAGTAAGATAGTACAGTTACGTAAGAACTTACCGTAACAGTAGATCTTCGAGAACAGCTCTTGCAGCAGGTACCTTCCCGCACACCATTCCCCCTTGGAGGAGGTATGGCCTATCCAGGTCTTGGCAGGAGCTAGCGCTCTTTCTTCTTCTTCTTCTGATGGCGGATCCTCTGTCTCCTCTTCTGATGTCATCCTGCAACCGGGATTCTCCAGCGGGAGAACTGGGGATTCTGGCGGGACCGCCTCCTTATGTACTACGCCTGACGTCGGGGGCGGGACCGACGTTGGAGGCGGTCCCCGCTGAAGACTGCTAGCTAGAAGATTTCCGTGGGGTCCTGACGCCTGCTGGCATCAGTCCTAATGGTGTTACCTGCTGCAAGAGCTGTTCTCGAAGATCTACTGTTACGATAAGTTCTTACGTAACTGTACTATTCTTTACTCCGCCTCACTGAACAGTCGCTCCGGAGATTTCTCCTTTGCTCTGTTCAATTTGTCGGTTAAAGTACCGCTTTTCTCGGTTTTCGACTGAATTTAAACCACAACCTGTCGGTTCAGTCTCTGTCTGTGGTATTCGTGAGTACTAGATAGGTTATATTGTTTTTCTGTTCTGCGTGGAACTTGTAAACGGTTCATCGGTTCGGTTTGAACCGATCAGGTTGTAGTAAAAATCTTTATTTCTACTTTAGAGTGTGGTTACCGGTTCTTATCGGTTCTGAAAAAAAAAAAAACGGATTTTATTACGGTTTTTTCCACGACCTGTAACACGGTCAGGAACGGATAAGAGGATCTTGCCTGGCGGATTGCCATTAAAAGGGTAAGTTTTGTTAGGACTGGCACCATGTCTGAGAAACCCAAAAGAAAAACCGGGCCCACTGGGTTTCAACACTGTAGTGTGTGTGGGGAAGTCTTTGCTAAGGCTGACCCCCACACCACCTGTGTTTATTGTCTGGGGTTTGACCACCTCAATTTAGACTGCCAAATTTGTAAACATTTTCCTGCAGCTACCCTAGAGAAGAGAGTTGGTAGGCTCAGGGAAAAGGAGGCCAAAAAGTCCGCTGACCTGGATGGCCAGCCCTGTTCGGTTCAAACCGAACCAGAAGGAGTGCCCTCTGACCAGGGCGAAACTTCTTCAGGCAAAAGGAGAACCGATTCCGAGGAGTCTGTTCTGGCTAAGAGAACAAGAAAGGAAAAATCAGCTGGTGTGGACCCAAAAGTTTCTTCTCCAACCGCTGAGGAAATAGCCAAAGTAGTAAAAATTGTGCAGTCGCTTTACCCGGTTCCGACCGAACCGGCACCATCAAGAAGGCGCTCGGTTCGGCCGGTTCCACCGGTTCCGGATTATGATTTGGAAGAATATTATGAACCGGAGGAGGAGGAAGAGGAGTATGAGGAAAGTGAATGTGGTTTTGAAAGTCTGGATGTGCCCATTGACCCGGACATCTCCCCAGACAGACCTTCAGATGTCTCCTCCTAGGCTTTCTGAGTCCCCTCCCATTTCATGTTTTACAAGAAAGTGGCGAAACCCTTCAGCTTCCTATGGAAGAAGCTGTGGATGACCAGGAAGAGCCTGACTATGTAGAAATTATGGATATCCCAGAGTCTAGAGGCTGTCTGTTCCTTACACAAATCTTTGGGAAACAGACATTTAAGATTTTAAAGACTCCTAATACTATACCTCCTGTGGATAAAAGAATGGACAAGAGGTATACTTTGTGAGGCTCAGATAAGGAGTTCCTTACACAACAATGCAGCCATGTTGGGGTAGTGCAGGCTGCAGCCTGTGATAATGCTAATATACCCTTGGCTTCACACCCCCCAGACAAGGACTCCAGGAGGATTGATGCCATGGCAAAGAAACAGTACATGGCAGCATCCCTGGGACTCAGGCAGGCCAATTATATGGCCTATACAGCTAGGTATCAGAAATCTAGATGGGACACTGTCATGGCTTTAGCTAAACAGGTCCTAGCCAGCTGCCAAGGAGCTGGAGCAGGTGGCTGCTGATGGTATTGAGGCATCCAAGGTGGATTTCCATGCTGCAGTGGACTCCAATGATGTTTCATCTAGAGTCATGGCTACATCTGTGGCACATCGTAGAATGGCTTGGCTCAGATGTACTAGCCTGTCGCAGGATACCCAGACTAAAGCCATGGATTTTCCTGTAATGGGTAATTCTCTGGGGAGCAAACAGAGAATTACATGAAGAAAATGGATGAATACAGGACCACGTATAGGAGTGCTCAGGCCAAGGAAAGGCAAGCCACTCCTCAGAGGCAGCATCCCAGGGGCAGGGGCAGGCCTTTTCATAGGCCTTTCTACCAAGCCCAGGCCTCCTCTTCTGCCTATGCTCAGAGGGGGTTCTTTAGAGGGAGAGGCAGAAGGGGTACAAGCAGGCCTGCTTCCACCCCTCAGCCTAAACCCCTGCCAAACAGGCACCCTGATGGGTTTGCAGGGCGATTCTCCACCACCTGTAGGGGCAGGCTGGCTTACTTTGTCCAGGACTAGAAGTCTTTAACATCAGACAAGTGGGTCCTGGAAGTAGTAAGCCAGGGACTGGTTCTCAGCTTCAAAAATTCCAAAGCTGAGAACCAGATCCTTCCACCTGCAAACCCTTAGAGGCACTTGCCCTAGAAGCAGAGGTCTCTTCCTCCTGGCTCTCAGAGCTGTGAAAGGTTCCACCAGTACACCAAGGCAAAGGACTGTACTCCAGGTACTTCCTTACCCCCAAAAAGACAGGAGAATGGCAGCCCATTCTGGATCTCAGATACTTAAACAAGCACCTTTTAAAGCCAAATTTCAAAATGGTGACTCTGGGAATAATTCTACCCTCTCTAAGGCCAGGGGACTGGCTAGTCTCCCTGGACCTCAAGGATGCCTATTTTCATATTCTCATCAGAAGCTCCCATCGAAAGTACCTCAGGTTCGAGCTGCCCTCAGGCCATTACCAATTCAGAACAATGCCCTTCGGCCTAACCTCTGCTCCAAGGGTGTTCACAAAATGCCTGGCAGTAATAGGTGCTTCTCTAAGAAGGCAAAGGATTGCCATCTTCCTATACCTGGACGACTGGCTCATAGTAGGCCAGTCCCCAGACCAAGTCAAGTTACATCTAGAGATAACTCAGCAACTGCTCACCTCTCTAGGTTTCCTTCTGAATCTTTCAAAGTCAGAATGGAGCCTGTTCAGCTCCTCAACTTCATAGGCGCAGAGCTAGATACAGAAAAGACCAGAGCCTTCCTTCCCCTGGACAGGGCAAGGACCCTTATCACACTGGCCTCTTCATTCACCCTACAGGTGTCTCGACCAGCAAGGCATTTTCTGCAGCTCCTGGTACACATGGCTGCTTCTACAGCAGTGGTGCAAGGAGCAAGATTTCAGATGAGGGACATTCATTTCCACTTGAGAGCCTTTTGGTCTCAGAAAAAGGACCCTCTTACCAAACTGATACCAGTGACTCTAACTCTGATCCAGGCACTGCAGTGGTGGCAGGATCAGAACAATCTGACAGGGAGTCCCCTTTGTCACTCAGTCTCGCTCTTTAATCCTTACTACAGATGCCTCCCTCTTGGGATGGGGGGCTTACTTGGGAGACCTGACCACCCAAGGGTTGTGGTCCCCTCAGGAATCTCTGCTTCACATCAATCTGTTGGAACTCAGAGCAGTGTTTCTAGCACTTCAAGCTTTTTCCAAGTCTATCCAGAACAAAGTTGTTCAGATCAGAACAGACAGTACCACCACAATGTGGTATATCAACAAGCAAGGGGACACTCGGTCTACGGCCTTGTGCACAGAAGCAATGAAGTTGTGGTCTCTGGCCTATTCCCTGAACACCTTCCTCACAGCAGTACACCTCCCAGGCAAGGACAATGTCTTGGCAGATGCTCTCAGCAGGATATCTCGGGGCCATCACGAATGGTCACTGGATCCCCTGGTTTTGGAGGTGATCTTCTCCAGGTGGGGCACCCCACAGATAGATCTTTTTGCAGCCCCAGACAATCACCAACTTCCCCTGTTTTGCTGCAGGCCCCCACTGTTGGGCTCAGTCCCCCTGGATGCCTTAGTTCTCAGTTGGGAAGCAAAGTTCCTGTATGCTTTTCCCCCCTTCCCTCTCCTGTTCAAAGTGCTAGTAAAAATCTGGTCTCAGTCCTGCAAGGTGATCCTGATTGCTCCAGACTGGGCCAGACAGCCCTGGCACCCTCTGCTATTGTCCTTAGCAGTCCACCTTCCCCTGTCTCTTCCAAGGAATCACAACCTGTTAACCTGTGCTCAGGGAAGGGTTTGGTACCCGAACCTCAAATCTCTCAATCTCAAGGCCTGGCTCTTGAAGGTTAGGTTTGCTGATTTACACCTTTCCCAAGGTGTTATGGATATTCTAAAGGCTTCAGGAAGCCTTCACACCAGAACTACTTATAATTCCAAATGGAAAAGATTTTCCATATGGTGCTCTGGGAAGCATACTTCCCAGAGTCTGCTGACCTGCCCATAGTCCTTGACTATATGGTTCACCTGAATAGCTTGGGAGTCAGACCAGCTACACTAAGGGTGCATCTGGCGTCTGTCTCTGCTTTTATTTCAGCAGGTAAGCCCTCTTCTCTTTCAGCTCACCCTGTATTCTCCAAGTTTTAAGGATTGCTTCATACCAATCCGCCATTCAGGGACCCTGCCCTGCTTGGGACCTTAACGTTTGCATTGCTCAGCTCATGCAACCCCTTTGAGCCTTTGTCCTCAGCAGAGCTTAAGTACGTGACTTGGAAAACTGTATCTTCCTTGTCAGTCTTCACCATTCATTACTGCTTGGAGTTAGTGCTGGAGCGCGCACCCTTCAGAGATGTTTTTTTTTTTTTAAGTCTGCTCCACGGTGCCACCCTCAGCGTGACGTACACGTGATGCTTGTGAGGCGGCTGTGGGTGCGTGAGACTCCTCCTCTATCTCAGTTCTGTTTCTCCCGCCGCCGAGGCTGCACCTGCTGCGCCGGGTAGATTATACTTAACGGTTTCTATGTCAAGACTCCTTGTTTCTTCTACAGTGACTCGCCGACGTCGCCTCCCGAACCGCTCTTTTATTTTCTGTCGACGGCGAGTGCTTTATTGCTGTTTTTTGCCTTGTTCAGTTCGCATCATGTCAGGTTCGGGGGCAAAGCGTAAGTCGAAGGCGGGCTGTGCCTCTATGCGTCGGTGCTCCTGTGGCCGGCATTTCTCAGTCTCGGACCGGCATGATGTCTGTCTCCGTTGCCTGGGACCCAACCACGATATGGATGCGTCCGACGCCTGTTTCTCCATGGACAGTTGTGTCCTCGAAGTCCATGCGTTCAAGATCGGCAAGGCCCCGCCGACCTTCGGGGACTGCGTCGCTCCAGGGATTCCCAGGTAAGGTCTCTAGGCCCTTCCTCCAGGTCCCCTCTCTGGCCTATACGGTCCGTGGAGGAGGAGGCTTCCTCCTCTTCTCTTGCCGAAGAGCTTCTTTCAGCGGTGTTGGAGGACGTTGTCCCTCCGGGGCTGCGGCGGGGACACGCCTGGCAGATCGCCTCCTTGAGTGCAGGCTCCCCAGTGTCTAGGCCCGCGCCTGCTGGGCCCGGCTCGAGTGGACCCTCGGCGCCCGCCCTCGGTGCCGTTCGGTTGCGGTGCCACTCTGGCCTTGGCGCTTGTCAAGGCGCTGCAGGCCCGGTTGCGTCTCGGCGGTGCGGGTTGGGTTCTGGTGCGGGGTGGTGCCGTGGGCTAACCCCGCCGCAGGGGCGGACCTGGCGGGTGAGGCGAGAGGTTGTCCGGCGCCGCTTCCGGGGACCCCGGGTTGCTAACATTAGGTTCAGCTGGTCTCTTCCTCTGGAGGTCGATGACTCGGACGTGGACTCATCCTGGCAACCTGAATTTTTGGAGTCTGGGTCCCGGTGGCTCGTGGTGCTAGGCGGCTGGCATGGGCGTTCCGCTGCTGTCCTCCCTAAGGGCCCTCGGGCTAGGGGTGGTCCTGGGGGGGCAATGGAGTAGGGGCGGAGGGAGGGCTCTCTCTCCTAGGGGGCTTGTGACAGCTACCCTCCCAGGTACTGTTGCAGCCACTCGGGGTGGGAGAACGCTGGGGTCGAGGAGGAGGGCGCTCTCGGAGTCTGAGGGGTCGAGGGGCAGGGTGCAGTCATCGCGGTCTCTGCCGGCCACCCCTCGGGGGGGGTGGCTAGGAACCGTAGCGCTGGTCCCCGCCTTTCCCTCTTGGACCCCGGGGTCCCCTCTGGTGGCATTGCTGCGGACTGCCCTTCTGGATCCATGCAGTCCCGGGTTCGTCACAGGGGAGGATCCCCTTCTGGGCTCTTCCAGGTTTCGCATCCCCAGGGTTCCGTTTTGCGACCTGGTCTGTTGTCGAATACCGCCAGTTAAAGGGCTCCGTTCTCCAGTTTCACAGCCTAGCAGAGGACAGTTGCCTCTTCGTGGGTGCCATCTCCAGTGCCTCTGCAGTCACCCCCGCTCTTCAGGCCATGTCGGTCCCTCGGGCCGTTATCCTCTGAGCAGTTCAGAGGTTCTCGTGCCTTCCTCATATGTCAGGTATATGCATGAGCGGGTCTTCCGCCTATCCCTACCGCCAAGAGAATCTTCTGGACACTCGAGCTCTCCATCATCCTCGTCCCCTCCTCTGAGGAGAGGAACCCTCTGCTCATATCTCCTCGATGCTGATTTCACTGAATATCAGCGATTCCTTCGAGGATGGTGGGGATCTTGAATCTCGTTAGGCGAGACATACCGAACGGGAGACGCGTGAATTCCTTGGAGAATTCAGTGTCCAGCACCTGGTGGTACCCTCCTGGCCTGTCCCCTTCCAGGAGGAGTCTGTCCGTTCCTGGCAGTTGCAAGCCGCCCCTTCTCCAGCCCCGGCAGACTGTTGATGAAGGTATTGTGCCCCTTCGGAATCCCTGGGTACTCTCCCCAACCCGCCCTCAGGTTTGGTGTACCTGGAGACTCCCTCCGGGCGCCGCCGCCTGGCGAATGACCGTCCACCGGATTCGGATTCCCTACAATTCGACCGTTGAGGGCGAAGAGTGTTCTCTTCCTCTCGTGCGATGGCTTGCATTGCCTCACATCAGGCTCATCATGCTGCCTACAGTAGGCATCTGTGGTCTATGCTCTCTCAGCTCTTAGCATCAATGCCTGATACGGAGCAAACCAGCCAGGCTATTGCCCTCTCTGCTATAGGCCTGGAGCTGGCAAGACACCAAGCAAGGGCATCTTATGACGTCAATGAGGTGGCTTCCAGGCTTGCGGGGACAGCAGTCTGCATTAGGCTGACGGCATGGCTTCGTCTGTCAAGGTTGTCACCCCTGGCCCGGCGTAGGGTGATTCACTCCGCTTACCGGGGGACCTGTCTGTTTTCCTCCAGAGCTAGGAGATTACTGCATGGGCTTCCTCCGTCTCCCTGTCCTCCTGTAGCACCTCCTAGCTCTTCTGCCCCATAGGCTTCTCTTTTGATTAGCCCAGGGTCTTCCCCTTCTGTTTCTCACCAGCAGGAGGCTGGGGGTCTTGTTCCCTCAGGGTTCTACCCCCCCTTTTTTCTAAAGGGGGGGGCTTTGTACTCACCCAAGCAGTAATGAATGGTGAAGATTGACAAGGGAAGATATGAAAATTACGTACCTACCGTAATTCTTGATCTTCTCTTGTATCTTTACCATTCATTACTGATACCCACCCACCTTCCCCTCAGTGGCCTCCTTCTGTGGCGTCTCCCCCTCCTGTCTCGTTCCTCTTCCTTTCCTTGGCCTTTATGCAGAAAAAAAAAATTGTTTTCCATTCTTAATGAATGGTTCCTTTTTCCTTAAGGTGAAGAGGACGAACACGATCTACTCTTTATCTAAATTCTGAGGAACTCTTTCTGACCGCCCTTAGGGTGTGATTCTAAAATACCTTCTTCAGGTTATGCGGTTTCACAGCCCTAAGAGGCCATGCTCTGACTTGGTCTTGGCGGTCTAGAATCCTCTTGGCAGGTATCATTTTGAGCTCTTCCTGGCTGCTGATTAAACTTGTCGACAGAGCGTCTGCTTACCTTGCCTTAGGGAGTCTGATCGAGTTCCACTCTATCTTTCATACAAAACTGCCTTCGAGAAGGCATAGTCTTTCCCATACACTACTGTGTTAGCACTTAACAAGGTGCTAAGGGACTTAGTCCCCTTCCTCGGTGGGCGCTCTGCCCGGGCAGTCTACGAGCCCTCAGCTAGGATGAAGGGACTTGGCATGTTGAGAGTTCAGAGAGTCTGCCCTCTTTCGGATCTGTTCAGGTGGTTCAGTTGAACCTCCCCTCAGTCCTAGCAACTGGGATTCTTGCTCCCTTGTTAGTTTCGACCCTATAAGCCTCTCAACCAATGCTCGATGGGCACTGCTCTCTCTCAACATGCCTCTTTTTCTTCTTCTTCTTCTTCTACTTTCTCTTCCTCCTCTCTGTTCCTCCCCTAGAACCGCCCCGGAAAGGAGGCCCTGCGGTCCCTTAGGGTAGGAATCCTTCTTCTCTGTCTATTCTCTACCGGCTTATTCCTTTTTCAGTTTATATCCTTTCCTTTTTCAGTCCCTCTGCTCTCTTGCCTTGCTTTCTTTTTTCTTACCCTTTATTTTCGCCTCTCCGGCTACCAGAACTGAGATAGAGGAGGAGTCTCGGCACCTAACGGCCGCCCCTCGCGCATGATGTGGTAGGTCACGCTCGAGGGCGGCGCCATTGGAGCCGACTTAAAAAAAAAAAAAAAAAAAAAAACTCCCGTAGTGGGTGCGTGCCTCCGGCACTAACCCAAGCAGTAATGAATGGTGAAGATACAAGAGAAAATCAAGAATTACGGTAGGTACGTAATTTTCATTTCTGGTGGCCATCACTTCTGCCAGGCGCATAAGTGAGTTACAAGCCCTGTCAGTGGAGCCTGATTTTATCTCTTTCCATAGAGATAAGGTGGTCCTCAGGACTAACAGGAAGTTTTTACCTAAGGTGGTTTCAGACTTCCACCTTAACCAATCTGTCTCTTCCTGTTTACTTCACTGACCATTCCTCCTCTGGTGAGAGGGCTGCACAGTTTAGATGTGAAAAGAGCCCTTAGCTACTACATAGAACGTACCAAGGGTCACAGGTTTGACTCCTTCCAACTGTTCCTCACTTATGGTGAGGTTGGTAAAGGAAAACCTGCCACTAAAAGATCCATTGCCAGGTGGATTGTCTCTTGCATCCAATTTTGCTATGAAAAACTAGGTAAGGTTCAACCCTCAGGCCTGAGGGCTCACTCTACCAGAGGTACAGCTGCTGCTACGGATATTCCTATCTTAGAGATATGTCAAGCAGCTAACTGGAAAACAGTTCACACTTTGACCAAGCATTACTCCCTGGATATCCAGGCTAGGAGTGATGCTCGGTTTGGCACAGCTGTGCTTCAGAGCCTATTTCCTAAGTAGGTTCTGTCCCTCCTCCATGGAGGTACTGCATGGTAGTCTGCTGTTGTCAGAATACAGCAAGACTTCATGTTGTTTGAAGAAAAAATTACTCACCTTAGTAATGTTGTTTCTTCTAATGGAGTCTTGCTGTATTCTGACCTGCCCCCCGCCTTCCCCTCTCAGAACCTTTGTTTTTGGGATGTGGGTGGGCAGTAGCAGTGTTGGCACTCGGGAGGTGCCCCACCTTGTTTATCACCCTTTTTCTTTGGGTGAGTGGGTGTTGTGTTTATTTCATTTTTTGGGTCTCCTGACTTGAGTCTTTGTTTTGGGACCAAAAAAATGTGTTTTTATGTTAGTAGCCAGTTGGCTAGTGTAGGTTTACAGCTTCCACACAGGACCTCAGTGAGTTTAGCTCGTAAAGATCTGACGGTTTGAGTTCAAACAGCAACAGACAGAGTCTCAACCGAGTTCGAGCTCAGCGTTCCATGCCTGGCATGGAAACTTAACTCTTTCATCTCCGGGGCAGTTCGAAGGTTGGGACTCACTGCTATTGTCAGAATACAGCAAGACTCCATTAGAAGAAACAACATTACTAAGGTGAGTAATTTTTTCTTCCAGAATGCCCTTTGGGAACATGGAATGGACATCTTGCAGGTTGTGGCCGACTGCCCCCAAAAGGCAGAACTCGGCAAGCTTTTACAGACCGGGTCTGAAGTAGGCATGCATGTACTACGATCTGCCTATTACTCTGCGGGAAGGGTGGCTGCCATGAGCGTTTGTTTACGGCGCCATTCCTGGCCCCATGTGTCTGGGTGTTCTCAGGATGTACAGTCTAACATCCTAGACGCACCCTTCAGAGGCTCCGTCCTCCTCTTTTTTTATACTTCCTTTATTTGGTAATGTGTTAATACATAGGTCTTCTGTTATGACATTCCTTATCTTCATCTTTACATTCAAGTTTTACAGTTCATAGTTATTTATAACTGTAGCTATTAACATATTCCCGTTAATACACACAAAAAGTTAATCAAGAACTTTAAACATAGGAAAAAAAGATGCATAAAAATAACATACAGACAGTTAAAAACAGGAACAAGTTTCGGGTTGAGAACAGACATAAGTTAAATGGATACAGTTGGTTGAGTCTATTGTTGTATGGAGTTAATCAAACTATACATTCTTTAATTAATTTATTATTGAATATCTACTTGTGAAGGGATCAGGTCCTGGGGGATAGTACACAGGGGCAAATAGTGTATTGCTAGCTGTGGGTGTTTCCTTTTCTTAGTAGCATTCCCTCTGCTTTCTTACTGAATCTGTTCTTGATTTAACTCCCATCTAGTCCAGTATGCAATGTATGTTTCCATTCTATTATTTAGAGCATATGACATTTGCTCATTATGTTGTATGTTAAGAATTATTGCTTTCCATTCCACTGTAGTGGGGGGATATTCTGAAGCCACTTTTTAGTGATGGACTTGTATCCGGCACCTAAGAAAATAGCCCATAGATACAAAATGGCTTTATCCTTTGTTCCTTTAGGTGGTATACCTAACAATAGGTTTATTCCAGTGAGTGGGTGTTGGCAGCCCAATATGCTAGTTATATGGTGTGAAATCGTGAACCAAAAGGTGCTTATTTTCGGGCAGTCATAAAAAATGTGCGTAGGTGAAGCACTGCTTTCCCCACTCTGTCACCAGCAACTTTCTGATGTCCCTGGGTTTCTCCGAGCTAATGTTGTGGGTACCAAAAAAAATCTTACCCTAACCTTCCATATAAACTCCCTCCACGAAGGGTAGGAGGTAATAGACCAAGTATTCTTCCATATTTTGGGCCAATCTTTGAGGCTGATTACTTGGTTAAATTATTTTTCCCAGCTAGCTTTGACTGGGTCCATGGAATGTTCATTTAGCAGGATCAGAAATTTATATATTATTGAAATGGCTTTTTCACCCAGTGATGAAGACCAAATTTGAGTAAATGGAGTTTGGTCCTCCCATAATTGACTCCCTCTCCCTTAATCTAAGTTGTTTTATTACGTAGTCCCTCATTTGGTAGAAATACAGCCTGTCTTTCTCATTCCATGCAAATCTCTCCTGACCTTCCTCAAAGGTTATAACTGTATTTCCTTCAATGATTTGCCATGGGGCTACCTTACCCTTTTTAGCTTGTGAGTTATACCAGGGTTTTAGTAGGGGGGAGTTGAAATGCGTATTCACCAAAAACCATTGGTATTTCAAAAAATGGTTTAGTATTTGTTTATTTTTGGTTCCTCTCTTCAGCCTTCCAATATTGTAGAAGTAGCTTTCGGCGTGGTTTGTAGAGTTCGTTTTAGTGGGGGAGAATAAGATTGCTGGTAAAGGGGGAGACTCTTCCCTGGATATATCTGTTTCAAGCTGCTTGATATGTTTGGGTTTCCCAAAGTAGTGCTAAGCGCATCTGGGCAGTAGCCCAGTAATCAGCGAGGGAAGGGAGAGATATCTCCCCCCCATTGTTTTTGGAAGCTAAAGTTTTTTAAGGTTGAGCCGGGGTTTCCTGTGATTCCATTGGAAGGTATTAAATGATTTCTGCCGAGAGTAGTTCTTTGGGGTAGATGGTACAGGGCACACATTGAAAAAGGTATAATAGGCTTGGTAGTGCATTCATCTTGAGGGATATGGTACGAGTATAAAAGAATTTTGGAGAAGGTACCATCTTCTCATGTTCTGTAGTGTTTCAACTAGGGGGAATACAGTTTTGTTTGTGCAATTGGGATAGGTCCTTGGGGATCTGTATTCCCAAGTGCTTAAGGGAAGAGCCATCCCATCTAATGGGGTATCTAGAGCGGAGTGAGGGTGAAGGTTCATACTTTACTAAAAGGGCTTCAGTTTTATTGATATTAAGGGAGTATCCAGATAGGTATGGAAAGTCTTGAATTTTCTGAAGAACAGCTGGCATTGAGGATTGCTGGGTTCGTTAAGTATAATAAAAGGTCATCTGCAAAAAGTGCTAATTTATGTTATGTTGCTGAGATGTTAATGCCTTGTATTTCAGGGGAGTGTCTTGGGTATTGTGCTAGGGGTTCAATATAGTATGCAAATAGAAGTGGGGAGAAGGGGCAACCTTGTCTAGCTACCTATAGAGGGGAAAAACGTTGTGATATATGTCCATTAGCTCGGATATAGCCAGTAGGCCTTTTATAAAATTTTAAATAGGGTTATGTAAATTGATCTGGGAAACCGAAGCAGGCAAGGACCTCCCTCAGAAACCTCCATGATACCATGTCGAATGCTTTTTCTGCGTCTAATCCTAGGAGGAGTGTAGGTATGTTCTGTGATTGAGTGTGCTCCAATAAGTATATAGTTCATCTTACATTGTCTTGGGCCTGACGACCAGGAATAAACCCACATTGGTCCATATGAATTTTACTGGGGGTAAATTGTATAAGCCTTCTGGCCATGATAGAGGTAAAAATTTTGTAGTCTGTATTTAATATAGATATGGGTCTGTAGGATGCACAGTGGGTGAGATCCTTGCCCGGCTTCGGTATAACTGAGATTATGGCCTCATTCCATGAAGGGGGGACGATTCCTTCTTTTGTAGTAACATGAGCAAACTCTACTAAGTGAGGGGGTTAACGTTTTGGAGAGTGACTTGTAGAATTCCCTTGGGAGTCCATCAGACCCCGGGCATTTCCCTGTTTTTAAGTTGCCTATTACTGTTTCAATCTCTTTTATTGTTATTGGGGTGGTCAGTTGAAGGCTTTCCTTTGCGGACAGAGATGGGAGGTTTAAGGATTTAAGGAATTTTTGTATTTCCTGTTCTGAGGAGGTGTTCTTAGCTTTATAAAGTAATGAGTAATAGTTAAAGAACGCATCTGCTATTCCTTTGATAGTATTTTGTATTGTGCCCGTTTGTGGATGTCTTATTTTTGTTATATTAGATTTTATTTTTTGTGCCCTAAGCTGACATGCTATTACTCTAAGTGAACGGGGACCACCGTCGTAGTACTTATGTCTTAGTAACATTGTTTTTTTTTTTCTATAGAATAATCTAATATTTTATGGAGTTCGTTCTTTAAGCTAATTAAATCTTTGCTTCTGGATTTGATCACTTTAATGTTTTGTAGATCTTGCATACTAACATACTATTTGCCAGCAGATTAGGCCTTACGGTCTATCGAGTCTGCTTGAACCTTAGATCCTTAGTTGGGTGCCGAGGCCCTCCCATCCCTTGTGCTCCAGAAACCCCTATCATCCATCCCAACCCCCCCCGGGGCAGGCCATCATCTGATACATCCACTTTCTGTGTCTGTCCCACCCTCTCTTGAAGCCCTCCACTGTGGATATCTGAACCAGCTCGCCAGGCAGTGCATTCCAAGGGTCCACCACCCTCTCAATCAAAAACCTCCTCCTCTTTTCCCCCCTCACCCTTCCACCTTCCAACTTCAAACCATGCCCTCTGGTGATACCTCCCTGCTTTAGTCTAAAGATCCCCTCCATGTTTACCCTATTTATTCCCTTGAGGTACTTGAAGACCTCAATCATGTCCCCCCCCGTCTCTCCTCTCCTCCAATGAAAACAGGCAGAGCTCCTCAAGTCTGTCCTCATACGTCAAATCCTAGCCCTCATATCATCTTAGTTGCCCTCCTCTGTACCTCTCCAGGAGCTGTGTTCCCTCTTCAAGTGTGGTCTCCAGTACTGTACACAGTACTCAAGGTGTGGTCTAACCAGTCCATTGTGCAGCGGCAGAATCACTTCCTTGCTGCTAGAGGTGATCCCCTTACGATGCATCCCAACATCCTGTTTGCCTTGCTAGCCGCTCTCCTGCACTGCTCAGAGTTATTCATTCATGCATCCACCATGACCCCTAGGTCTTTTTCCCCTATTGAGGCCTCCAGCGCCTCCCTTCCCCTCCCAGGGTGTACCTGTGTTTAGGGTTTCCCCGACCAAGATGCAACACCTTGCACTTGGTGATATTGAAATTTAATTTCCATGTGTGAGCCCAGCTTTCCAGGATGTCCAGGTCCCCTTGCAGGGCCAACCTCTCCTCTTCTCCCTCAACTACTGCTCCCATCTTGGAGTCATCCGCGAAGAGACTAATTTCACACCCTATACCCTCCCTGATGTCCGATATGTATGCATTAAACAGGATCGGACCCAGGACCGAGCCCTGCGGTACCCCTACCAACTCTCTAGGGTTTGAGAGCTCCCCATAGACCACTACTCTCTGGGTGCATCCGCTAGCCAGTTTTCAATCCATCTGACCATCAAAGGGCCTACTCCTAACCCCATCAGTTTCTCCACCAGACCTTTGTGGGGGACAGAGTCAAACGCCTTGCTGAAGTCCAAGAATAATACATTCACAGGCTTTCCCCTGTCCAGTTCTGATGTTACCCATTCGTAGAACTCCACAAGATTGGTTTGACATGATCTACCTGGCACAAACCCATGTTGCCAACTATCCAGACGTCCCACCTCCTCCAAGTACACCCCGAATCGTTTCTTTAGTATACTCTCCATTAATTTTCACACCACGAGGTCAAACTGTTGGGTCTATAGTTACCTGGTACTTCCCTCAGCCCCCATGGATTGGCACCATGTGCCTCTCGCCAATCCCTAGGTAGCTTCCCTGTCTCAAGTGACCTGTTGAAGAGCTCCGCCAGGGGTGCAGCCAGTACCAACTCTTTATTTTTCTTTCTAAGGATTTGCGTTGTCTTCTCTTAGTTTCTTTTTATTCGCTGAAATACAAATCAGTTTCCCCCTAATGATTGCTTTGATAGTGTCCCAGAGAATAGACACTGTAGTGACTGCAGTATCATTATCCTTTTGCGACTGGGCAATTGTGTCTTCTATAGATTTTAGAACTTGTTTGTCCCTTATCAGGGAAAGATTTAACCTCCAAAAAGTTGTTTCTAGGGACATGGATATGTTGTTCATCCACACTGTCTGGCAGGTTCCTTGCCGCTTTAAATCTTGCCGGAAGGTCTTTAAGCTGGCTCTTCCCACCCACCTGGGTGGTAAAACTCTCGGCTCCGCCCCATGACGCCAGATCTTCCTTACCGCTTGGAAGCTCAGGTTCCCTCCTTAACGCTCTGCGTATAGACTGGATCCTAATTCTTTGGTTGGCCCGAAACTCATTCTTAAGTTTTCAAGACTTTGGTCAAATTACTCCCTCGCGGCTGCGATGGACAAATCAACTCCCGGTTTTTGGCGGTGCCCATGTGGGCAGAAAATGTCCAGGATGGATCCGCTCTCCACGTGCGTCTACTGCCACGGCCTAGACCATGACCCGCAGGCCTGCGAGTTATGCCGTTCATTTTGGGCCAACGTCCTGGAAGACCACGCTGCTTGGTTACAGCTTGGGCACCCCGAGAAGCGCTACCTGCCGATTAACTCAAAGGAGGCCCATTGGGCAGTGTCCACGGCGGCTCGCTCGGCTGAGCAACTCGAGCAGATGATCACCCTTGAGGAGGAGGCGGCCCCAGGCCGCATCTTCATCTTCCTCGGTTGCAGCATTTATCCCACTCTCTCTGGGATCCTCCTACACAGCTTCCTTTAAGGAGCTTTGCCAATCCCTTTCCACAAAGAGAGAGGGGCCATCGGGACATTCTTCTCGGTCCAAAAAGAAGGACTCGAAAGGTAAGTCCCACTGTCTGCGTTTGTGGGAGTAGGAGAGGTCCCCTTCCATGGACAGTTGACACTCGACGTTGGTCGAGGTTGTGGCTAAGGCCGTTGGCATCACGGTGTCCCCGTCAGGTCAGCCGGCCGAGACACCCGTCGACGCGGTCAAGATTTTTCTCGACCCGTCGGACAGGCTGTCGACTGGTGAAGCCGACAACCCTTCTTCACCGGTTCCCCCGGTGGAGATCGAGGACTTGCCTGCGCCTCCCGTGCCGGTGTCCCCAGTCAAGGCTCCCGAGCCGAGGGAAGAACAGGTGTCTCCCGCCCCTTCCCAGACCCACCCTCGGAAACACTGAGGGTCTCGGACCTCGTCTCGGTCCAGCCGATCATGCCGACATCGGCGGGCTCGGTCTCTGCACCGAAGTAAGTGGCGCTGCCACTCGTCCTAGTCTTCCTCCTCGGGAGAGGAAAGGCTTTGGCGCAAATTGGGTTAACGCTACGAGGACCCAATGTGGCAGCAGTTACTTCTGTCCAGGAACAAGCCAACGCTGTCGCCTTCCCTGGCCATTAAGTGGCTGTCACCCGAACGACCGAAACAACCCCTCGCTGTAGTCGAGGTGCCCAAGCCTGGGCCAGTTGTTCGGCCGAAACCAGCTGCCCCACCGATTGTGGTGGAACCTCCGCCTCCACAACCGAAATCGGGGGCGCTGACCAAGGACTCTCGGTCGGGTCAGGGCCTGCCCCACAGGTTGTCTGTCACCCTCACTCCCGACCGTCCTCGGCAGGTGGAGGGTGGCTCAGGCCCCAGGCAGCTCTTCGCAGACTCCTCGGAGTCCGATGACTCCTCCCTGTTTTCCAGGCCCCTTGACCTGGAGTCCTCCGGGGGGGCAGTCGATGGGCGAGCCCATCGTCCTTTATGGGTCTGCTTCGGCTCATCTCGGAGTCCACCGGGATGCAGCTCGAGCCCGTATCCAAGCGGGCCAAGTATCCCCTGATGGAGATACTGGACCGAGGGGATTCGCCCACGGAGGCCTTTCCGGTGGTTGAAGCCATTGTTGGCCCAGCCTTGGAGCTTTGGCAGCGGCCGGCTTCCTGTCCTGTGCCTTCAGCCAGGATGGCCAGGAAGTATGTGGTCCCTACTGGCTCTTTGTCCGTTTTATCAGAACACCCCTCCGCCGAGGGGTTGGTCACCGATAGCGTTTTCCGGCATTCCGGGAACGCTAGGGATGTGGATAAGCCCCCTGACAAAAAAGTCCAAAAAGCTGGACTATGCCGGGCGCAGGGTGTACGCTGCGTCCTCCCTTGGCCTCGGCCAGGCCAGCTCGGCCGTGCTGATTGCACACTTCTCCCAGGCCCTCATGGGCTCCCTGGATGAGGTAATCCCTCATCTCCCAGTCGACCTGCAGACCACGGTCAAGCAGGTATGGGACCAGGGAAGGGTGGTGGCAAAACAGCAACTCCAAACGGCTCTGGACATTGGAGACTCCTGTGCCAGATCAGTTGCGGCCGCAGTGGCTATGCGCCGCAGAGCATGGCTGAGGATATCCACCTTCACGGCAGATACCCAGCATAAACTGGCGGATGTCCCCTTCCTGGGGACTGACCTCTTCGGCCCTGGAGTGGAAGGTCACCTCCAGCGGATCGAAAAGTCCAATGCCACTCTGGACTCGGTCACCTCCGCCCAGAAGGACAAGGGCCGTTGCCAGCAACATAAGTCCTTTCGCCCTTCTGCGCCTGCGGCACGTCCAGCCCACCAGCATCAGGGCCAGCAGGCATGAGCTTGGCACCCCAAAGCCAAGCCTGCGGCTTCCTCTAACAGGAAGCAGGGAGGAAAAGGCCCAGGAGGTCCCTCGGCCGGTCCCTCCTCCAAGCCTGCCAGTGATGGGTTGAGGGGTGTCGCCCCAGCCTCGTCACTCCCCCCTGGGTTCCCCCGTGGGGGGACAGCGCCGCCACTTCCTTTCCGCCTGGTCCGCTATCACCACGGACCGCTGGGTGTTGGAGGTGGTAGGAAAGGGCCTGCCCCTGGAGTTCGAGCAGGCCCCGCCCTTCCGAGCCGTCTCCCCTTGGGGGCTACGGGGTCCACAGCCTCTCTGTCGGCTCGCCGAGCCGACATTGCCCTGCTCCTCGAAAAAGAGGTGATCAGGAAGGTGGCAGATCGTCCACCAGACCTGGGGTTTATGTCCAGGTACTTCCTGGTCCCAAAACGGACGGGGGGCTGGTGCCCCATTCTAGACCTGCACGACCTGAACAGGTTCTGAAGGTCTCGGACATTCAGGATGGTCACTCTGGCTCAGATAATCCCATCCTTGGAACAAGGCGTGTGGTTCTGTTCTCTGGACCTCCAGGACGCGTTCTTTCACATCCCAATCCGTCCATCCCACCAGAGATTCCTCCGTTTCAGGCAGAGTGATCCCTCTACGAGTTCTGGGCCATGCCCTTCGGCCTTTCCCTAGCTCCCAGGGTCTTCACCAAATGCATGGCAGTGGTGACAGCATTCCTGCGGTGCCAAAGGGTCCGGGTGTACCCCTACCTGGACGACTGGCTGATTGCAGCCTCCTCCAGAATGGAGGTGGAGTGGTCCAGAGATCTGGCCCTCCAGGTTTGCTCTCAGGTTGGCCTTCTCATCAACGAGACCAAGTCGGAACTCGTGCCAAAGCAGGTGATACAATTCATGGGGCAGAGCTCGACTCTCTGAGCAAACACGGCTCCGGTGGACAGGGCCAAGGTTCTTCCTCCTTTGCCCAATCATTTCTGGTTGGGCAATGCCCTACCGGGACTTCCTGCGCCTCCTGGGCCTCATGGCAGCCTGCATGGCGTGGTCTTAGGGCGGCGTTAGTACATACATCCCTTCAATGGGGCTAGCCAGCCAATGGTCACAACACTTCGATCCTTGGATCAGCTAGTGACAGTGACCATGGGGATGTGGAACGCTCTCCAGTGGTGGACCGTTCCAGCACATCTGCAGGAGGGCATCCCGTTCGTCGGCCCCGAGCCAACGGTCTCTCTATCGACCGATGCCTCTCTGATGGGTTGGGGTGCCCATCTGGGGGAGCACAGAGCACACGGCCTCTGGTCCCCTCGGGAGTCCTGATGCCACATCAGCCTGCTGGAGCTCGAGCGGTTCGTCTAGCCCTCACCACCTTCGCTCCATTTCTACGGGGTCAGGTGGTTCAGGTCCAGACGGACAATACCACAACCATGTACTACCTAAACTGCCAGGGCGGGACGCGCTCCATGCCTCTCTGCAGGGAAGCTCTCCGCATTTGGTCACTCGCGCGCAGCCTGGAGGCGGATCTCCTTGCCATTCCATGTGGCAGGAGCCTCCAACATTTTGGCCGATGCCCTAAGCCGGATAGAGTCTGCATCCCACGAGTGGTCTCTCCTGCCGGAGGTAGTATAAGATCTGTTCTCCCACTGGGGCATGCCTCAGGTGGACCTGTTTGCTTCAAGGGAGAATGCGAAGCTGAGACTGTTTCATGCCCTCCCCCCTCAGCAGGGCTCGCTGCAGGGGGATGCCTTCTCGAGGCCGTGGACCCTGGGCCTCTTCTACGCCTTTCCCCCATTTCCCTTGATCCACAAGGTGCTTCTCAAGGTGAGGAGGGACAACGCGCAGATGATTCTGGTAGCCCCAGACTGGCCCCGCCAGTTCTGGTATACAGATCTCCTCAGTTTCAACTCCAGGCTCCCGAGGCGGCTTCCAGCCCGCCCGGACCTGATCTCAGTCAGTCAGGGGAAGGTATTCCATCCGGACCTTCAATCCGTGCACCTGATGGCGTGGTTCCTGGCGGCTAGGAGTTCCAGGCCTTGGGTCTTTCGACGGGTCCTCAACATTGTTGAGGCGTCCCGTAAGGAGTCGACCAGAAAATGCTATGCCTTCAAATGGAAGAGATTCTCCATTTGGTGTCAGGGCAAGGGGTTGGACCCTTCCTTCTGTTCCTTGGCAAGCATTCTGGACTACCTGTGGCCCCTTTCTCAGCTAGGGCTTCGGTCGACGACCCTCAAGGTGCACCTGGCAGCCATCTTTGCTTACCGGGTGTGTGCCAGGAAGCAGTCGGTGGCACAGTAGAAGGTGGTTGGGCGCCTTTTCAAAGGCCTTGATCACATATCCCCTCTGGTGCGAGAACCTCCACCTCCGTGGGATCCACTGCTGGTATTGGCTAAGCTCATGGGCAAGCCTTTCGAACCGATGCACAGGTGTGACATCTCTCACCTGTCGTGAAAGACCGCCTTCTTGGTGGCTATCACGTCAGCAAGAAGGATGGGAGAGCTCCAGGCACTTTCCATCGAGTCTCCTTATCTGATCTTCCACAGGGACAAGGTTGTCCTGCGCCCCCACCTGAAATTTCTTCCGAAGGTGGTGTCGGAGTTTCACCTTAACCAGGTGTTGACTCTGCCTGTGTTCTATCCCAATCACACCTCGGAGGCAGAGTATAGGCTCCATACTCTGGACCCTAGAAGAACGCTCGCTTATTATAAGGAGCAGATGGGTGAAGTTCGGGTAGAGGTTCGCCAGCTGTTTGTCACCTACGCTGAAGCCACACCTGGCAGACCTGCAGCCAAGCAGGCGATAGGCAGGTGAGTCACCTCCTGCATAGATCTTTGCTGTAGGTTGGCGGGCATGGAGCCTCCCAAAGGTGATAAAAGCTCATTCTACCCGCTATACTGCTGCTTCGGTGGCTGCTTCCAGGGACGTCCCTATCCAGGAAATCTGCATGGCTGCTACCTGGAAGTCAGCGCACACCTTTATTACCCACAACCAGATCGACCTTGAGTCACGCTGGGATGCTGGTTTTGGGACCTCTGTTCTCCAGTCCTTGTTTCCTAAGTAGGGGGTGTGCGCCTTGCCTCCCTCCTCCCGGAGAACTGCTAGGAGTCTACCATGAAGTGTGGATTGAACAACATATCCATGTCCCTAGAAATACAGGTGACTCACCTGTAACAGGAGTTCTAGGAATGGTATATGTTGTTCATCCGCTCAACCCGGCTTCTAGCAGGCTAGATCTGGCGTCATGGGGCAGAGCCGAGAGTTTTACCACCCGGGTGGGTGGGAGGAGCCAGCTTGAAGATCTTCTGGAAAGATTTAAAGTGTCAAGGAACCTGCCATGAAATGTGGATGAACAACATATACCGTTCCTAGAACTCCTGTTACAGGAGAGTATCCTGTATTTATTTTCCGATCTGGATTCGCAGATCTCGTTTAGGAGGGTTTCAAATCTTGCACGAGACCATTGTTCCGATTCTCCGTCTGTATCGTACCCAGCCGCGTGGGAGCTCGCCGGGGAGAGAGTTCTACTGGGGGGATCCTCCAATAATCGAGTGTCATCCATACTTTTTTCTTTCCCTCTGGTTCGATTTCTGCCTCTGTAGCCTTCCAATTGTTTTCCTCCTGAGTTTCTCGACATTTTTTGTTGTATTATTTAGGATTTAGTAGGTTAGATCAGTAGACTGAATAGGGAGCTTCAAACGCTAAGCTCCTTGCAGTTCCGTGACGTCACCGGAAGTCCGGCTCCGTCCTCTTCAGTGAGGATACGGAGATGATGATCAACAAGTTACAGGACCCGGTAAGGCTGTCCGCACTGTGCAGTCTTTATGTACTGCCAGAAAGAGACAATTTTGAAGGTCTCGTTTTCATGGCAGAGTGGGTCAGCAGCCTCAAACTCAACAGGGAGGCTTCGGTCGGAGAGGCGGCCCCAGAGGATCGACGGGCTCTGACTCTCGCCAGACTAAACCTGCTCATGCCGCCTTCCCTCCCCCTCCCTCCAACAGCATTACTCCCAGAGCATCCCACCTCTCCATGATGTCTTGTTGGGAGAGGAGATAGGAAGTCCTTTTTTCTCTTTATGCAGAGGCCTGGAGAACGGTGAAATCCGACCAATAGTTCCTGGAACTGATGGAGCACGGGCACTCTAGAGTTTGTAGACATTCCATCGGACAGGCCCCCACCACCATCCAGTCAGTCTGTGCAGCATGCTGACCTAATTCAGCAGGAGATACAGGCCTTGCTCTCCAAGAAAGCCATAGAACCTGTTCCCACAAGTGAGAGGGGAACAGGGTTCTATTCTCACTTCTTCTTGGTCCCGAAGAAGTTGGGAGACTTGAGGCCCATGCTCTACCTCAGCGACCTAAATCGGTTGGTCGAGTAGAAAAGGTTCAGGATGGTTACTCTACAGGGCCTGCTCTCCATGGTCCATCAGGGAGGCTGGCTAGCCTCCCTGGATATGCAGGGCGCCTACCTCCACATCCTGATTTCCAAGTGTCACAGGAAATACCTCTGGTTCGCTTTGCAGGGCAGGCATTTTCAGTTCAGGGTGTTGCCCTTCGGCCTCTCCTCAGGTCTGAGGGTGTTCCCGAACCACCTGCCGGTGGTGGCCGCAGTGCTTCGGAGGAAGCGACAGTATGTGTCTTCATTCTTGGAAGATTGGCTCCTCTTGACCCAGTCCAGGGAACACCTTCAGAGTGCCATTTACGATACTTGCACTCTCTTTCGGAGCCTGGGGATCACTATCAACTCAGCAAAGTCGTCCCTGATCCCCTCACAGCTCCTGCCGTTCATAGGGGCCCTCCTAGACACGGTCGCAAGACGGGACAGATTGCCTTCGGGCTCTAGCCAGTCATCTTTATTCGGCCTCCACCGTGCCAGCCAGGCTTTTGCTCAGGTTGTTGGGTCACGTGGCGGCTTCAATCATCACAGTCCCTTTCGCGAGACTTCAGATGAGGACAATTCAGTGGAGCCTTCGGGTCCAGTGGGACCAGACATGGGATGACCTGGACCTGCCAGTCTCCATCACAGGACCAGTTCGCTCGGAACTACTGTGGTGGATGACGTCACCCGCCCTGCGGGAAGGGATTCCCTTTCAGAGGGAAGTTTCCGACCAGGTCCTCACCACGGACTCTTCAAACTCAGGATGGGGTGCACACCTGGGCATTGACAGGACTCAGGGATCCTGGTCCTTGACCAAGGAGTCCCTCCACATCAAAGTCGTAGAGATGAGAGCCGTTCTCTATGCTCTCCAAGCCTTGGACACGGCGCTCAAGCCAGGACACCTCCTTGTTCAGACGGTCAACACGTCGGTTTTCTACCTCAGCAAGCAAGGAAGCACTTGTATCCCCTGTGCATGGAACCTATGAGGGTGTGGGATTGGGCCATAGCCCACCAGATTACCATCTCAGCGGTCCATGTACCCAGTGTCCAAAACACACTGGCAGACACCCTCAGCTGAACAAAGTTGAGGGCTCACAAATGGTTGCTTCTTCAGTCAGTGGTTGCCTACCTATTCGCCAAGTGGGGGAACACCAGAAATGGACCTATTCGCTTCTGCCACCAACACAAAACTGCCCAGTTTTTGCTCGCTAGATTCCGAGCCTGATGCTTTCTGGCAAGACGCATTGTCCCTCTTCTGGAAGGGGGGAGGTTCCTGTACATCTTCCCTCCTTTTCTGCTCTTTCAGAGAGTTTTTCTCAAGACGCAGTCTGAGGAGACCGTGGTGATCCTGATAGCCCCTCTGTGGCCCTGTCAGATTTGGTTTCCTTTATTGCAACTACTGGCAATGGAAATACCAGTCTCACTTTCACTGAGCACTCACTCTTTCAGGACAACAGAACCTTGGTTCATCCGAACTTGCAATCCCTGCATCTTCACGCATGGCTCCTGAAGACCTAGTCGAACTTCGATTTGGAGTTTCGGACAAGGTCACCGAAGTCCTGTTGGAGGCTAGAAAACCCTCCACGAGAGCTACATACGCCATGACGTGGAAAAGGTTCTGTCTTTGGGCCACAGCACACCATCTGGATCCCCTTGCCTGTCCAGTTAGCATTATTCTGGATACCTGTTATCCCTGTCAGAGTCGGGATTGAGTTGCTCCTCCATTAAGGTACACCTGGCCGCCCTTTCTGCCCATCACATCCCTGTCCAGGGTAGAACGGTGGCTCAATTGGAGGTGTCCTGCACCTTTCTCAGAGGTATACTCCACATAAAACCCCCCGTTCGGGATACTGTTCCCCGTTGGGATCTTCGGTTTGTTTTGGAGAAGCTGACCCTTCCCCCTTTTGAACCCTCCTTGGATTGTGGGCTACATTTCCTTTCCTGGAAAATGTTGTTTTTACTTGCCGTTACTTCTGCTCGAAGGATTTCTGAGATTCAGGCCCTGATGCATAAGGAGCCTTATTTGTTTTTCCACAAAGACAGGGTAGCTTTTTGCGTACCAATCCTAAGTTTCTTCTAAAAGTCATTTACGAAATGACAAACCAAGAAGTCCAACTCCCCGTCTACTACCCTAACCGCTCCAGTCGGGGAGAGGAGCTTCTCCATACCTTGGATGTTCATCGCACGTTGCGATATTACCTATCCAGAACCAGGGGGATCAGAAAATCTGACCAGTTGTTTGTATCCTTTGCTTGACGGTTGGCTCGTGCAGTTCATCACTTCCTGTTACCAGAGGCATAAGAAACCCCTATCGGGTCTTGTAAGGTCTCATCCCATGAGAGGCGTTGCTGCCTTGTTCACAGCCCTTAAAAATGTCTGCTTCGGATATTTGTGCAGCAGCCACATGGCACACAGTCCACACCTTCGACAGACACTACAGTCTGCATATTGCCTCAAGACACAGAGACGGCTTCAATCAGGCAGTCCTGCATCGTCTGATCTCTTAGGGGCTCACCTCCTTCTTTTACCTCTTTCCTTCCACCCAGGGAGTTGTCTTCAGCTTGTACTGCTTGGGATTCAGCCCTATATGTGTTACCTGCTGCAAAAGCTATATGTCGAAGTAAGATGGTACAATTATGTAAGAACTTACCGTAACAGTAGATCTTTGAGAAGCTCTTGCAGCAAGTATACTTCCACCCTTCTTCCCCTGCATGTGTCTACTGCCTATCTGCTGGGCGAGAAATTTCCCTTAGTTTTCCTAGATGGTTCTCAGATGATCAGTCTGCCATTGTCTCCGGTGGTGCAAGAACTGAGACATGCTGGGGACCACCACCTCTTATACCACGTGGGATGTGGGGGCGGCGGGGCGGGCGGTCCCTGCTTGGTACTGCTGGAAGAAGTTTGCCGTGGGGTCCTGTTGCCGGCCAGCTACAGTCCTATATGTGTTACCTGCTGCAAGAGCTTCTCTCGAATATCTGTTGTTACGGTAAGTTCTTACGTAGCTGTACTTTACTCAACCTGTAACTGTAGATCTTCTACGGAATGGTCTCTTGCAGTAGGTCATTACTTCTGGGAGGTTTCAGCAGAGAACGCTGTCACACGGCACGGGTTCTTAAAAGAGGTGTCGGGGAAGGTAAGGGAAAAAAAGATAGAATTTAGGAAGTATAAGGAAACACAGAAGGAGCAGGACAGAGAACTGTACCAGTTAAAGCAGAAGGAAGCACGGAGGGTAGTCAGAATAGCAAAGGCCCAAACTGAGTTAAAGATAGCCAACTCGGTTAAGAAGGGGGATGAAACCTTTTATAGGTACATCAGGGAACATAGAAAGACAAAGGGAGGGATAGTGAGGATGAATAGAATGGACGGTGGGTGGGCAGAGAGGGACAGTGAAAAAGCAGGGATACTGAACGAATACTTTTGTTCAGTATTCACAAAAGAGAAGAAGGGGAGGCGCCTAATCCAGTTAACAGAAGCACTCTGGATGGGGGGTCGATCCCAGTCCTTTCACAGAGGAAAGGGTTATGAAAGAACTCCTAAAACTGTAGGTGGACAAAGAAATGGGGCCTAATGGAATTCACCCCAGAATTCTAAAAGAATTAAGGAGAGAACTAGTGACACCACTGACTACCCTTTTTAACAAATCATGGGAGAATGGTGTGGTACCTGCGGACTGGAGGAAGGCGGATGTGATACCCCTTCACAAAAGTGGGAGCAAGACAGAGGCTGGAAACTACAGGCCTGTCAGTTTGACCTCTGTGGTAGGGAAAGTGATGGAATTACTTCTGAAGGAAAGAATTGTTGAGTACCTAGAGACCAGTGGGGCAGAGGACCCAAGGCAGCATGGGTTCACAGCAGGGAAGGTCATGTCAGACAAATCTAATTGATTTCTTTGACTGGGTGACCAAAGTAGTAGACCAGGGAGGGGCTGTGGACATGGCCTACTTAGACTTTAGCAAGGCATTTGACACAGTCCCACGCAAAAGATTAATAGTCAGATTAACCAGCCTAGGAGTGGGTCCCAGGGTGGTAGCCTGGGTAAAACATTGGCTGGACAACAGGACACAGAAGGTAATTGTAATGGAGTCCACTCTGAAGAAAGAGGGGTTACTAGTGGGCTACCGCAGGGTTCAGTACTGGGTCCAGTCCTTTTTAATGTCTTTATAAGTGACATTGCAGAGGGACTGGAAGGAAAAGTATGCCTTTTTGCAGGTGACACAAAGATCTGCAATAGGGTTGATACACAAGGAGGTGTGGAAAGGATGAGAAGGGACTTGGCAAGGTTGGAGGAATGGTCAGAACTGTGGCAGCTTGGATTCAGTGAAAAGAAGTGCAAAATAAGCACCTGGGGAAGATTACACAATTGGGGGGAGGTGGTAACAACAAAAATGGAAAGGGACTTGGAAGTAATCATATCCGATAACCTTAAGGTAAGCAAGCAATGTGAAAAGGCAGTAGGGAGGGCTGGGGGGATACTGGGATATATAGGGAGAGGCATCATCAGTAGAAGACAGGAAGTTGTTATTCCTCTGTACAGACAGTTGGTGAGCCCCCATCTGGTGTACTGCGTCCAGTTCTGGAGACCCCATCTCTACAAGGACATAGACCGGATGGAGTCAGTCCAGAGGAGGGTAACTAAAATGGTGCAGGGTCTGCAAGAGAGGCCATACAAGGAGACTAAAGGAGCTTAATATGTATACCCTTGAGGAAAGGAGGGAGGGGAGGACATGATGGAAACTTTTAAGTACCTCAGTGGAATCAACAAAGTCCAAGAGGGTAGCATCTTTCAGAAAAAGAGTTGTGCAAGAACAAGGGCACACAATTTGAAGATAGAGGTGGGATGGCTCAGGGGCAATGTGTGAAAGTTTTTTTTTCACAGAGGGTGGTGAATGCATGGAACAGCCTTCCTGAGGAGGTTGTGGGGTCTAAAACTGTGGGAGAATTCAAGAATGCATGGGACAGACATAAAGCAATTTTATTGGGGGGGGGGGTAGGAAGAAATAGGCTGTTGGTTAACTAGGATCTGCAGCTTATCCTGTAGGTAGGGAAATGGGCAGACTAGGTGGGCCAAGTGGTCCTTATCTGCCATCAGTCTGTTTCTATATTGTCAGGTGTCTGAGACCCACACACGACACCACCTCCTGCACTTTTTGTAAAGAATTTAACCAAGCAATTTGCCGATGACGGTTACTAGAAATCAAAAACCTACTCATGGAGCAACAGGTTTCCCTGTTGGAAAAAGCCCTGGGGGCTCGTTCCAAGGGCTCCTCAGCTTCAGGGTCTCGATCTAGTCATACTAGGGAGAAGGAGAAATCCTCCCCTCACTCCCTTCTGCATGCACATCGATGGTGACTTCTGCTACATGTTCACCATCGACGGATGGTTCCTCATCAACGGGAGCTCTTCTCTCGGCAACGGAGCTTGCACAGGCACTTGATACAGTGCGTTCCACTGTTCCTCTGTCAATGAAGGCTTCCTTTTCTTCGTTGATGACCACTGTATGTCATGCAGCTAAGCAAATGACTGCTTTGTTGTCGGGAGCCCCTTTCCTGTCGATGTCGTTTCTCCCATACAGTGCTCATTCTTTTCCTGCCTCATCATTGATGACAGGAGTTCCTAAAGGCAAATCAACATCTTTTGCCATGCTTGATACCACCCACCTTCTCAGGTGCCTTCCTATAGGGGTGCAGCTGACCTACAGAGAGACCCTGGGATATATTTTTCCGGTGCTCGTCTGGATACCTCCCACCGACCTGTACCCTCTGTGACACCTATTACAAATAGCCAACCTCGGACGGTGGATATCCCACCGTCACAGGTGCCCAATATTGAACGCATTGTACACAAAGTGTTGCAGTACATGGGATATAGCCAGTCTCCTGTCCACACGTCGGCTAACCTTTCCCAGCATTCTGCCTCTCCGGGCTGTGCTGGGAAAAGGCTAGTTAACAGTATTGGCGAAGGCAGAGAAACAAACAAAAATGGGAGGTGAGGGCAGGAGGGTGCTAGAGTGTCAGGCGGGGTAGTAGAGAGGAGGTAGAGAAGCAAGAGGATCTTGGAGACACTGTTAAGTGAAAGCAGGTTGGCCCTCTAGAGGGGAGTTAGTATAACCTGCAAAGGGAGATACAGGGACTTAGTACAAAACTGCCACAGGGAGTCACCACGGGACCATGAAGGTCCTTAAAGGAAGGGCCAGCTCTGGATGGGAGGGTGGCTGGGGTAGGCGGGGCAGTCGATGCACAGTGTCGATGGGCTAACGCCCCTAGGAGAAATCCAACTGGCGCGAGGCTCCTGGCCTTACCTATTTGTGCCTCCGCGGTCCTCGCTTGCTCCCTTTGCTGCCCGAGAGAGCTCTTGGTTAGAGTGGTGAGGGAGGGGGGTCACGGAGGCTTATTTGTGCTTCCGTGGTCCTCGCTTGCTCCCTATGCTGCCCGAGGGAGCACTTGGTTAGAGTGGTGAGGGTGGGGGATCCCAGAGGCCTATTTGTGCCTCTGTGATCCTCACTTGCTCCCTATGCTGCCCGAGGGAGCTCTTGTTTGGAGTGGTGTATAGATTTCTCCTCCCCATTATTTATTACTAAGGAAATTTGCATGAAAACATGCTCTGTATCGGTAAGAGTTTATCTGCCTCTTTAGCTTACTTCATATGTCATGTCATAATCCTCTGTTGTGACATCGCAATAAGTTGCCATGGGAGTAACTGTAATGTCACAAGCATTCACTAAAAAAATACCACCAACAGTTTAATCTGGTTCAAGGTCAGTTGGAATTCATATGTATCCCTTCCCCTGGGACGTGCCTGAAAATAGGCAGAATTTGTCTAGTGCACTTACCTGGTCAGCAAAAACTAAAGAGAAAAAAAAAAGAGCATTATGATCTCAGATAGGGAGAAAGTAACAGGAATAGATGAATTCTTGAGGAGCGAAGATCCTGCGTTCATGCAGATGACCTCAATAATAAATAATGGGGAGGAGAAATACAAAACTAATGTGAAATACAAGCAGAACTATCTAAATATTATGTTTTACTAAGGTTCTCCTAATGGCATCAGCCACTCTTTAAAGACATTCTGGTGAATCAGCTGTTCAGGAAGAACTGCCTGTGTGTAGATGTGAACCATATACGACTCCTAGAACTGCGGTTACAGGCGATGAACCTATTTATCTTGGAAAGCATCTCTTCCACTAGGCCATACTGTACCCTCCTCCCTCCCTCCCTCCATCTGTCCCACTTTCGGTATCCTGAGGGTTATATCAGATACTGTGCCTGAAGCCTCATGGCATGCATCCTGTTTTCATTCCCATGCCTCTCCATGCTGCTTGGTACTGGTCTAATTTCTGGGTTCCTCGCAGTTAGAAGCCCTCTGATGCTAATCTCTGGCGGGGAACTAAAGGGTGTTAGTGCTACCCACATTGTATACCTGTCAGCACAGGGCATCCTTGTGGGTGGCCTCTGGCCAGCAAGATGTTTCCTTGTGGTCCTGACATGGACTACCTACAGTTCTAAAGGTGTGGCCTAATGTAAGAAATTCTCTTGAGCTACTGTTACAATAAGATCTTACTTTGAGAGGGTTTCTGCAGTAGGTCTTCACTGATCAGAATGCGCCCCCTGGCGTCAGGACTGTACGGCAAACTTCTAGCTAGCAATACATGGTGGGGGACCGCCCCGTCATCACATGATGGGACGACAGTATGACAGTATATAGGGGGTGGTCTCCAACGCCAGCCCTCCACTTCTTTCCCGCTGTCGACCTGTATACGTTGGACCTCGTGGTGAACTTGGCTACAGTCGACCGCCATTTTGTCAAATATTTTCTTTTTCTAAAGTTACTTTATCAGTAGTTAATGCATGTCTTCGCGTAAAACTAAGTGTTCACAGTGCAGTGCTCAGATTCCGCACGGGGATGATCACTCCCGCTGTGTCCTCTGCTTAGGCCCAAAACATCGGGTTGACTACTGTGACATCTGCCAGTCTTTCAACCAGGGCACATGCATCAGGCGCCAGAAAACCCTTGATGCCCGCCTTTTGAAGAAACTCCTTGCATCGATGGCAAATGAGCTTCAGGAGCTGCAGGAACGTTCCTCCTCTCCCACCTCAGAATGCAAGAAAAAGCAGCGCTGGGACTGGTTCCCTTCTACCCAGCGTCGCCAGACAGCTGACGCTACTTCAGGTGGGGTGTCCACCTCTGTGAGTACTCCTTCTCCACGGGCGCCATCCATTCCAGTGGATAGGTCACTGACTCCCCCTTCCGCCTTGGGCAGTGGGCGACAGGGGTATTCCTCCCAGGAGGATTCTACTTTGGGGTCTGTCGATAGCTCCCAGGCTGATCCGTCACCCTCCGGCTCAGCTGCCGGTTGCACAGCCTCAGTCGGTAAGCCGGTATCCAGCTACTCTGCTGTCCGCCCGACTGTGACTGATAAGTCTGATTCCAGCTCCTTCGTCCACACAGTCAAGGCCGATCAGTCGGTCATCAGCCTGTCTGACGACCTCTCGGCTGATGCTCTCCTGTCGGGCCTGACCCTACTACCCGACATCACACAGGGCCAGCTTTCAGGCACCTCATTGTGCCGCAAGGGTTCCCCTCCTGGGACTCACTGACCCAACCCGACTTCTCATTTCCCCCAGGACACGAGTGCTCTTGACCAGAAGATTCCTTCCCCTGCTATGTCGGATATCTTTTTTGAGCTTCCCGCTTCTCCAGTGGCCCACGAGAAGTCTGCTCAACCAAAGCATCTGAGTGCCTCACCTCCGGAGAAAGAGTCCAAGCAAATGGACCAGTACAGCCGCAAGGTCTGCGCTTCCTCCACCTGCACTATATGGTCTCTTAATTATGGAACCCACATGATCTATTTCCAAAAGTCTGCTCTGAACGACTTCAAGAAAGAGCTTGTCTATCCCAGGCAAGGACCTCCAAAATAAGCTGCTGGAGAAGGTGAGACTTAATAAGCCCACTTAACGCCACGCATTGCATGCCACCTATGACTCTGTGGCCTGATGCACCACTTTGAGAGTTTGCCTGAGGCGTCTGGCATGGCTCCGTCTTACGGGACTGGCACAAGACGTCCAAACCACTCTACTAGATGCCCCCTTCAGGGGTCCTGTCCTCTTTGGCGGTGATGCTAAAGATTTTATAATCGAGCTAAAGGAGAGCGGCAAATTCCTGTGGGATGTCCGCGCCATGTATCGCTCAGGCCAAAAACCCAAGCAGACATTTTGTCGCCCACAAAAGAGATGGAACAGACAGAACTACAACAGACGCCAGGGTACGCGCTCTGTCCCTGGTTCTGGAGCCTAGACACCTCAGACAAGAGCCCAGAAGGCCGCTGGAGGTGGCAAAGCAGACCTCCTCTCTGCTTCCTGACTTGAGGGGACCACTTGCTCTCGTCTTCTCAGAGGAGCCCGTGGGGGGGAGGTTCTCCTTCCACCTGTATGGGTGGGAGGCGATAACCGCTGATGCTTGGGTCCTTCAACTCAATGCAAGAGGGCACTCAATTGAGCTTCTGAGGAGACCCCTGGACACTCCGGGCAGGTCTCACTACCCTTCAGATCATCTGCCTCTCATCCAGCAGGAGATCCAGGCTCTATTAGACAAATCAGCCATAGAGCAGATTCCTTCAGAGCAGACGGGAAGGGGGTATTACTCCCATTTCTTCCTGGTCCCCAAAAAGCCAGGCGATCTGAGGCCCATTCTGGACTTCAGCCTGCTCAACCTGTTTGTGGAATACAAGAGGTTCCGCGTGCTTTACCCTCCAAGGACTCTTACCCCTGCTCCAACAGAATCAGTGGCTGTGCTCGCTGGACTTGCAGGATGCTTACTTGCACATCACTATCCTACAGGCCCACTGCCGTTTCCTTCGGTTCACCTTTTAGGAGAACCACTATCAATTCAATGGCCTCCTTTTTGGCCTTTCTTCGGCACCTCTGGTTTTTACCAAATGCCCGGCGGTGGTAGCTGTGGCTGTGCGCCACAAGGGGATTTACATGTTCCCATACCTGGATGACTGGCTGTCAGACCCATTTCAGGACAGTCTGATGGAGGCATTCTCCACCACCCTGGACCTCTTTACCAGACTTGAAATCACTATGAACTATGCCAGGTTTCAACTATCACCCTCTCAGTGCTTCCCATTCATTGAAGCGGTGCTGGATGTGGTCCAGCGCAGGGCCTTCTTGCCTCCAGACAGAGTGGACACACTGATTCAACAAGCTTTGTCTGTATCCAACTCTCAGTGGACTACAGCACACTCCGTCCTCTGCCTGTTTGGTCTAAAGGCGGCTGCCATACCCACAGTTCTGTTGGCCAGACTACATATGGGGGTGACCAAATGGACTTCCAGTGCAGTACGACCAATGCTTAGACGACATGGACCACAGGGTCCTGATCTCCAGCAGTATGAAGAGGGATCTTCTTTGGTAGCAGGAGCCATCCAACCTCTCCTCGGGGGGGGGGGCCTTTCCTTGACCCTTACAACCGACGCCTCAGGTAAAGGTTGGGGAGCTCACTTTGGAGACCATCAAACTTGAGATGGTCTTCACAAGAGGAACACTTACACATCAGCGTCCTAGAGAAGACAGCAGTGCTCTACGCTCTGTAGGCGTTCCAGTCCCTCTTGCGACTGGGAACACTCCTTATCCAGACTGACAATACTGCCACGGTCTGGTACATAAACAGGGAGGCACCCGATCATACCCCCTTTGCAGGGAGGCGATGCAGGTGTGGTACTGGGCAGTCCAGCACGGCCTGTTTCTGACAGCAGTCCATGTCCTGGGAGTTCACAACGTCCTGGTGGACAGTCTGTCACACCGTTGCACGGATTCACGAGTGGAAACTAAAACAGGAGGTAGTGGAAAATCTTTTTGATCAATGGGGTCGGCTAGAAATAGACGTGTTTGCCTCCCATTCAGCGCAAAACTACCTGTTTGCTCGCTCGTTCCCGGGCATGGTATTTTTTGGTGAGACACGCTGTCTCTTTGTTGGACAGGGAAGTTTCTGTACGCTTTCCCTCCCTTTCCAATTCTGCAGAAGGTTCTGCTGAATCTCCAAGCAGAGGACTCTTGCATGATTCTTATAGCTCCCCTCTGGCCTCGGCAGATCTGGTTTCCCTTGCTACAGCAGCTGACAACGGAACCCCCAGTACCTCTCCCTCTCCTTCATGACCTTCTGTCTCAGGAGCAGGGTGGCCTGTTGCACCTGAGCCTCAAGTCTTTCCACTTACATGCGTGACACCTTTGGATGTAGCGGTCTCATGTTTTGGAATCTCCACGCGAGTTGCCCAGGTTCTAGTGAAGGCTAGAAAACCATCCACTAGATCTACGTATGCCATGACATGAGAGTTACCATTTGGGCTACGCCAAGGGCCTGGACCCATTCTCTTGCTCAGCACCCCAGGTCCTCGAGTACCTCCTGCACCTGTCTGATTCAGGCCTCAGTTACACTTCTCTGAAGGTCCATCTTTCTGTGGTTTCCTCCAGTCACCTTCTGGTAGATGGCAAAACCCTAGCGCAGTTGGAGGTCTCTAAAACCTTTTTGAAAGGGATTCTCCACTTAAAACCTCTGGTCCATAGTCCGGTTTCCCTCCGGGACTTAATTTTATTTTGGAGAAACTTTCTTTGCCCCTTTTGAACCGGCAGCAAGTTACGACATGTGCTAGTTGTCCTGGAAAGTGCTCTTTTTGGTCACTATTATCTCAGCTTGAAGAATTTCAGAGCTTCAGGCCCTCGTTTGCAAGGAACCTTATTTAATTTTCCAAAGAGACTGGGTGGTTCTGCGGACTAATCCTTTTCTATCGAAAGAGGTTTCTAAGTTTACGTTGATCCAGGATGTTCAACTGCTGGTTTATTATCCCGAGTATCCCGATGGGGGTGAATACCTTTTGCACACATTGGTCGTGCACAGGATTTTGAGATACTATATCTCTTGGACCAAGGAGGTTCGCAAATCTGACCAGTTTTGTGGTTTTCGCACCCAGACGTAGGGGTATGGCCGTCTCTAAACAGGGCCTGTCCAAATGGTTGGTAAATTTTATCTCGTTCATCTATCAGAAGTACGAGAAATCTTTCTGAAGGAGGTTAAAGGTCACTCAACCCGTGGCATGACTCTGTCCACAGCCTTCCTTTGAAACGTGTCCGCTTTGGACATTTATGCTGTGGCCACTTGGTTTTCAGTCCACACTTTCGCCAAGCATTACAGTCTGGACTATGCCTCTAGGCATAGAGCCAGTTTTGGACTTGCTGTCCTGCAAGGCCTCTTATCCTAACTGGCTCTCTAGTTGGTAGACATTCCGCTTCCCAGACCGTAGTCTCCAACTTGATTTTCTTGACTACTTGGTATTCAGTCCTATCAGTGAAGACCTACTGCAGAAACCCTCTTGAAGTAAGATATAACAGTTACGTAAGAACTTAACGTAACAGTAAATCTTTGAGAGAGGTTCCTGCAGTAGATCACATTTTCCCTCCCACTTTCCTCTAGCTCCTGTTTTTCCTTTCCCTTTTTCATGGCTATTGTCAGCAGCTGAGGGCTCTAGGAGTCATGCTTCTTTCTCTCGTCATCCTTACAGGGATCTTTTGATGGGAGAACTGGAAGGTGGGCATGGGGACCACCGCTATATACTGTCACGCTCACGTCCTGTCATGTGATGCCGGGGCAGTCCCCTGCCATGTATTGCTAGCTAGAAGTTTGCCATGCAGTCCTGACATCAGGGGGCATAGTTCGATCAGTGAAGACCTACTGCAGGAACCTCTCTCGAAGATCTACTCTTATGGTAAGTTCTTACGTAACTGTTATTTCTTAAGTAATTGCTCTTTCAGACAACTCTGTCATGATGGCTACATCAGCCATGAAGGAGAGACTAAACACTCCCTGATGATGTCAGAAAATGCACAAGTGATATAGTTGGTGGAATCCAACCACCCATCACAGCGGTACACCTGACTGGTCTCTCAACCACTAGGCAGACAAGTTGAGCAGGGAAAGCATTCTGCCAGGACAATTGTCCCTAAATCTAGAAGCATTCCAACTTCTCTGCCATAGGTTCAGGTTACCTTAAAGGACCCACTGTAATGGGGGGGGGGGTGTGTGTGACCTAGATTAGCAGAAGCAGAGACCTGCAAGTACAGACAATAGCTGCTCTTTCTAGTCTTGGGAGCTCGATCTAGGCTATTGCTTCCTTTCGGTTCCCTGGTCCTTGTAGTCATTCAAAGGTTTCATGGGCCTGGGGACACATTCCTAGTCATAGCTCAGGACTGACTGCATGGTATTCAGACATGCTGAAGGCTCTGACTTTGGTATCATTTAAACTTCTTCAGAGGCCAGAACTATCTTTCAAGGTTGGGCTGTACATGCAAATTCTGAACCGTGGGCTCTGGTGGCCCACAGCCTGAAAGGAGGTGGTTTGTTCAGTTAAGACTGTTATCTTAAGTAGCACATTATTCTCTTCAGTCGAGCAAATGCTGTAGTACAGTACCCTATTCCAGAATCTGGGTAATGGTTTAAGTGCTGCACAGCACAAAATCAAGACTCAACCTCATCTTCTGTAGCCAGGGTGCCAGAATTTCTCTCCAGGATGGAGTAGATAAAAGAATAAAAGTGGGCGAGATGCATAGATGCACTGGATGGTAAATGTCCTCTAACAGTTTTATGTTTTAACAGAAAAACATCTCTAGAGCAAGAATCTGAGCTTCGATCCTGTCGGAAAACAATTCAACAACTGGAAAGCATTTTAGAGGCAACCAGGGCAGTCAAACGGCATGAAGTCTCTCAGCTGAACAAAATGCATGCAGAAACTATTAAGGTAGCGTTTCCATTATAAAGGTGGATTCCTTACTTTAGCTATATGTTAAATCCATAATTTATGTTGAGGGTTACCTTGAAGTTCAGTTACAATGTTGTAGATGTCTGGGCCGAGCCAATATCTCAACAGCTGGGGAGCAGCTTGCCATGCTGACCATTCAGATTTGCAAACAGAGCCCAGAGCAATAAAGCTGGCTGGCATCCCACAGGACTCTTTGTAGGAGAGAACACTGACTGTGGTGTTGTCCATTGGTGCTCCTAGGAGGTTGATGCAGGCAGGACCTGTGCTGTGGGTGGATGGTACTTGATATTTCACTTAGGATGAGGGATAGGAGAGAGCAAAACATGGGAGGTTGTGACCCAAATGGTTGATGCTTCTACAGCCTTCCTATCCACATTCCACTTGAGCCACTCCCTGTCTTGTGGAGGAGGCTGCCCCCCTCCTTTACTAGATCCTGGGTCAGTTACAAGGTGGTTTGCCTCCCATTTGACATAGGGTGTCTCTGGATGGATTTAGTCAGTTGAAAGATCTCTGACACCTTTTGAAAACATTGAATGTAGTGAAAACAAGTATCCTTTTCTGTTTAACTGAACCAGAACATGACAACTCCAACTAAAGCATACGACCTCCGATCCAGACTGGTTCCTCGGTTAAGCCCTGAGGGAGAGCAGAATGGTTATCTGGATATGCAGAGCCCAGGGGAGCAGGTGGATAACATTTTCAATGAGCCCATGCCTCCTGAGATGAACGAACAGGCATATGAGGCCATTGCTGAGGAGCTCAGAATGGTGCAGGTAAGCTATGCAGATAGGCTAACTGGCCAACAATCTGCAGAAAAATATGTATTTTTAGCTTTCAGTCTTCTGCAGATATCAAGTGAGCCATTCTGCTGTCCTGTGCTGTAAAATAATCATTAAAATATATGAATTCAATAGGATTATATTATACCCTTCAGAAATATTGTTTTGTTTGCCACCCTCTGGACTTCAGAAAATATTTATATGCCTAGACTTTTATATTTTTCTTTCCCCTTGTAAGAAGACTTTTTTTCTATTTCTCTTTTCCATTAGTAATTCAAACTGTCTCTTTTTAAATGGGATTGCTTGAGGTTTTCAGGAGAATTTTCTGTTCTAGGATCGTGGATATGTTCTAGCCACACTGTTTGAATGTCCTTTTCCTTTAAGAATCTTGTCGGAAGGTCTTAAAGCTGGTTCCTCCCATCCACCCAGGTGGTATAACCCTCTGCTCTGCCCCATGATGTCGGATCTTCCTTTCCGCTGGAAGATATAGGTTCCCTCCTTATTGCTCGCGCGTTTTGTAGGCCCTGGCTCTCAAATCTATGGATATACTCAAAATTAAACTTGTCCGAGTTACAGCAGATCGCTTCGTGATATTGACCGCTATGGAGGATAAATTCTCACCCGGTTTCTGCTGCTGCCCATGTGGGCAAAGGATGTCTCTCACCGACCCACATGCATGTACTGCCTGGGTGTTGGCCATGACACTTAGGCCTGTGAGATGTGTTGCGCATTTCACCCGAACGTCTTAGACAGTCATCTTGCATGGCTTTAATTGGCAGACCGGAGAAAGGGAACCCGCCGGTCAAGTCTAAGGAAGCCCGATAGGCGGTCTCCGCAGCTGTGGGGTCCGCTGAGCAGCTCGAACAAATGAAGACTTTCAAGGAGGAAGCGACTCTGATTGTGGATTGGTGCGGATCGGTCCTCTGTCCTCCTTCATTCCGCTCAACTCTGGTTCCACTTTCTCTGGATTCTTTCGAGAGATGTGCCGATCCCTCCCCATCAAGGGCGAAGGTACTTCGGGCTTGCATGTCTCTTGGTCCCGTAAAAAGGACAAGGAACCGAGAGATTCTTCGTGTCGTCTATGATGTTCCTGGGATCGTGAGTGATCTTAGTCCCAGGAATCACCTGTCTCAACTTCGGTCGAGGTTGCAGCCTTGGCTGCTGGCTTCACAGTTCTCCCATTAGGCCAGATGGCCCAGACACTGGACGATGATCTGGTTGAGATCATTCTCGACCCAGTTGACCCGTTGTCGCCCGAGGAGGCCGACAACTTTTTACTCAAGACTGTGGTCCTGCCTCTCTCTGATGTGGAGACCCAGCCGCTGGAAATCCCATTGGAGACCTGGTCCCTGACCTAGAGGAGCTGTGGTCATCCCCGGTCGACCCCTTTGGTCCCCCCGATGATCCAGGTCGAGGTCTCTGACTCCTTCGACCGACAGGCTGAAGAAGGCGCATAAACGCTCAAAGAGGCACTGACGACATTCTTCTTCGTTCTCGGATGAGGAGAGGCTTCGATGGAAACTACATTGATGCTACGAAGACTTAATGTGGCAACAGCTGATTATGTCTGGTCAAAAGCCGATCCTGGCTTCCACCCCGGACATTACTTGGCTTTCACCTCCTAGGCCGAATTTGACTCCTTCAGAGCTGGCCCGCGCCGTTCCTCCTTCCACGGAGCCGGTCAAATCCATCCCGGTTCAGCCAACATCAACCTCTCCACCAATCTTGGTGGAGCCGCTGTGACAGGGTGGAATAAGACCCTGTCCCTTTTGTTAGAGTAAGTGTTTAAAATGCAAGGATCTGTCCTTTCCTGTCTCTTCTCTGTCTGGTTGTGCAACACAATTTTCCTGTGAGACTTCGGATTTGATCACCCCAACAATCTCGCAGTTCTTTGCCTCTTACTGTCTGTTTTCCCTTGCTGTCTGTTTTCCTCACTTGCATATCTGCTAATATAAAAATATGTGCAAATCATTGTATGGAAACATAACTGAGATTTGGATCACCTTTGTTTAGAAAATATATAGTGTTACTGTTGAAATATGTATAATCATATTTTGAGATGATTGCAGAAAGCTATTGAAAACTCTAGAGGTTACTTGAGTGCAAATTTTCCAGCCTTTTGCAAAAGCTGTGGGGGGCCTCAAGACACACACTGTATTCTAGCAGCTCCTGAAACTTATGGGGACAGGATGTTTGCTAAGGATGGGGGTTGAAAAGACTTATAAAAGAGCTAAGCTGCAACTGCAAAAAAGATTGAGAAAGGGACACAGAGACTGAAAGAAAACTTTATTTTATTTTGCTTTTGTACATAGTTATACCAAATAAGTTTATTTTTTTGTGATACTGCTAGTGTAAATAAATAGTTTTTGGTGAATTTTACTGCAACTGGTTTTCCTATGCTTCCTGACCTGTGCCTCGACAGCCACCACCCAAACAGACCCCTTCGGGGGTGCCTGCCAAAGGGTATCTGCCTGTTCCAGGTCTCCCGCGTAGGCTTTGTCACCCTCACTTCTGACCGTCCTTGGTGGGTGGAGGGAGATTCAGGTGGCCGGTCGATTTATCCGGACTCCTCTGAGTCTGAGGACTCGGACCTTCATTCCCGTCCCCTGGATGAGGAATCTGTCAGTAGCGTCTCGATGGAGGAAGGTCCCTCTTCCTTTATGGGCATCCTCTGTCTCCTCTCCGAATCCACAGGGATGCATCTCGAGCCTGTTGAAAAATGGACTGAATATCCCTTCACTGCTATTCTCAAACGGAGGGGATTCACCGACTGAAGCCTTCCCAGTGGCTGAGGCCATTGTTGGTCTGGCTCTGGAGCTATGGCAGCACCCTGCCTTCTGCCCTACGCCATCTGCCCAGTATGGCCCTAAGTGCATGGCCATCTGGTCCCTTCGGGTTACAGAGCACCCCTCTGCAGAGGGCCTGGTGACTGGACCATTCTGCCCGAAAAGTTTGTCTCCTCTACGCTGGGCCTCCATCAGGAAAGCTAGGCCGTGTAATAGCGCACTTCTCTCACACCCCTCTGGGCTCTCTTGACGAGGTCCTACCTCACCTCCCCACAGACCTCCAGACCACGGTCAAGCAGGTCCGTGACCAGGGTTGGACTGTTGCAAAGCAGCAACTCCAGATAGCTCTGAATCTCTGGGACTTTTGTGCCTGCTCGGTGGTAGCTGCGGTTGCCATGCACTGCAGGGCTTGGTTGAGGGTCTCCACCTTCATGGGCGGACACCCAACACAAGCTAATGGACGTCCCTTTCCTGGGCACTGACGTGTTCGGCCCAGGTGTGGACGGTCACCTCCAATGCATCGAGAAGTCCAATGCTGCCTTGAACTCCGTAACTTCTGCACAGAAGGAATCCCGGGGTTCCAAAAAGCAGAAGAAGCCATTTCGGCATTCTTCCTCTGCGGCCAAGCAGCCCCACTTTCAAGCGGGGCAGCAACAGCAGGCACAGTCTTGGTGCTCTCGGACCAAGTCTGGATCTCTGGTGGCCCCTAAACCTGGAAGACGGGACTTGGGCGGTCCCCAGTCCGGATCCTCTTCCTTCAAGCCTGCTCAGTGACGGGATGGGGTGGCCACCGCCATACCTGTCACGCAAGCTCTTGGTCCTCCTGTGGGTCCGGCTTCACCACTTTTTCTGTGTGATCCGCTGTTACCACGGACAGGTGGGTTCTAGAAGTGGTTGGCCAAGGACTGCTTCTCGAATTCGAGCAGTACCCTCCAAGACGAGCCCGTGCCACATGGGAGGATATGTACACACTGTCAGCTCTTCCAGACGACATTGCCCAACTCCTTCGCAAGGAGGTGGTGGCCAGAGTCACGACCCCCTGTTCAACCCAGGATTCGTATCCAGGTACTTCCTGGTTCCGAAGCGGATGGGGGTCTGGCGCCCCCTTCTAGATCTGCACGACCTGAACCAGTTCTTCAGGTCACGCACTTTCAGGATGGTAACTCTGTCCCAGATCATACCATCTCTCGAGCAGAACATGTGGTTTTGCTGTCTGGAGCTCCAGGATGCATTCTTTCACTTCTCGATCTGTCCGTCTCACCAAAGGTTCCTTCGCTTTCGAGCAGAAGGAGCCCTATTAGAGTGTCGAGCCATGCCGCTCGGCCTGTCATTGGCCCCATGGTTATAAGCTTATTTACAAAACATGTAGGTAATGGACTTCAGCTTCTTTCTTTGGCCCACTTAAGAAGGCTTGAACAACTTCAGAAAATCAAGTGTTTAGTGGGCCCTTTGAGTCATGGACTTCACACCAATATGTTGTTTTCTCTTCTTTATTTCCCCTACGTTTCACTCTATTAAAGAGCTTGTTCACGGGGTTTCTTATTTTCATTCTTCATTTTTATAATATATGAAAACATTTTTTTATTTCTGTTCTTTCATCTAATCTTTGAAGTTTAAATTACAATTTTTTCAGCACATAAACATACCACTTCTGAGAGAAACTTCCTCTAGTTCATTTTTCTTAATGTGTTTTGAAAAAACTTGTTTTTACAATAATATTCTCTCTAATAAAACAAAGATGAAAGTTCAGTTTAACCTTCATAACGTATGACATTCACTGTTAGTATCAGACGAATGTTTAAATGTGAGTGCAGTCCAAGAGGACTTGACCTCCCTCCTTTCTGTGAAGAAAGCATACGATGCTTTTAAAGCAGCTTGTGGAGGGACTTCACTGTTCATTCACAGCTATCTGCTGTTAGAAACAAATTACATTCTGAGTATTTCTTTTACTCTTTACTCATTAAACTTTCTGAATATTGAAACTTTTTATTAAACCATTAATTTGTTGTAGTCGCTTACCTCCACTTTTGCTTTATGGTTCTCGTCCACCAAATTAGACACTACCTGGGATGCAATAAGGAATAGAGCCGGCTGCGATTTCATGTATGCTTTAATACAAGCCATAATTGTGGAGTGACAAATAGAAAATGACATCAAACTATCAGAAGAAGCATTGAGATTGAAAATGCAGGAAGAAGAATTTAAGAAAAATCTAGAAGACCATAAAAAAAAGATTAGACGAGTATGAGGAACGTCTCAAACAGCATAAAATTAAAAAAATTTATAAGAGATACTAATGACTATAGGGATAATAGAGTCTACACATATAAAAAAATTTAGAAGACAAAATACTTATAACCAATATCATACTTATGAAAGCACAGATAGTGACAGTAGCTACACTAGGGACCCATAGAGGGGGGCAGAAGTGACACATGAACTAAACGAGCATATGCCTAGTACATCAGCAGCTGGCCCAAATGAAACAAGATACCAATTAAGAAATCAAAGAAATACTTTCAGACGGGGGAAGATTTTGAAGGGGGGAGGGGAGGCTGAGGAGGAGGAACAGGTTGAAGGCCAATAAAGCCAACAAGAGGAGGACGAGGCAGAAATCTTCAGAGCATGACCTGATACCAATATTTAATTTAAGTAAAAGAGAGTTAACAGAAGACATTAAAGTTCTCAGCCTGGGCCTCTCTTTTGCACCTACACAACCCATTAACTTGTTTGACCTAGAAGTAGATTTGCAAAAATTCTATAGAACATTAAGACTGGAGAATCAGTTTGGAAGAGAAAATATTAATATGGACACATACAAACAAAATCTTAAACTTGAAATGGGGGTCAAGTCCAGATATAATCCTCCAATAGGGAAGAACCATGGGATTGAATCATTCTGTAAAATAACAGAAAGAGAAATCATGAAACTTTTTTCAGAACCAGGGAGCATATTTCCAGCCCGTAACAATTTAAACAAAAAGGATAAGATAGCGATAGAAAACCTGGAAAATGACAACCATTGTAATAAAAAGTGCAGATAAAGGAGGTGGAATCGTTATACGAGACACAGAACAATATAAGCAAATGTGTCTTAACTTCTTGGAGAATAGAGAAAACTACGTAATATTACCAAAAAATCCAACTGAAAATATTAAACTACAAATAGACTCGGCTCTAGAGGAATATGCAGTCATGGGATGGATTGAACCTTGGGAAGCAGAGATTCTTGTTAAAAATTATCCAAGAGTCCCCACCTTTTACGCCATACCAAAGATGCATAAAAATCGTACTTGTCCACCAGGAAGACCAATACTGTCCGGAAACTATTCCGTTTTTGAACCTTAGTCCAAGTATATTAATTTCCATCTACAGCCGTTAATTGAAGAATCTAGCTCTTATGTAAAAGACACCACAGACATGATTTTAAAATTACAAGCTATTTCAGAGAAAGGAATAAAAGAAAATAGCCTCATGGTAACACTAGACGTAGCTAACCTGTACACGTCAATACCACATCAGGAAGGTATCCAATGTATAGGTAACTTATTAGACTTAAGGCTGTTAGGAAGCAAACCTAAAACTAGGGTGCTACAAGAGATGGCAGAAATAATACTAACTAAAAGCTATTTTGAATTTGATGGGATATATTATGAACAATGCAGAGGCACAGCTATGGGGTCAAGAATGGCCCCCGTATATGCTAACACATATATGGACAATTTTGAGAAACATTTCATATAGCGTCAGTGGCTCAGTAGGTAGCACACTCGCCTCTGAGGCCGGGAGATCAGAGGGCTGTGGGTTCAGTTCTTACATCTGGCACTTGGGTTAATATCCCAGTACTGACACTGTAGTGCAGCATGAGAGGGGTGCTGCACTTCTGAGGTGCCGTCTTTCGGATGAGACGTTAAACCGAGGTCCCATCTGCCTGGATTGGTGGTAGTTCAGGTGGATGTTAAAGATCCCATGGCACTTATCAAAAAGAGTAGGGGAATTTCCCCAGTGACCTGGCCAAATTTCCCTCATTCCCCAAAAAAAAAAAAAAACCATCACCAACAGCTTAATCTGGTTCAAGGTTAGTTGGCATTCATCTGTATCCCCCTCCCCCGGGTCGTGCCTCAAAATAGGCAGGATTTGTCTACTGCACTTACCCGGTCAACAAAAACTAAATAAATATACAGTAAAACTGATAGCCAAATACATACTTGGTTACGCTATATTGACGATAGATTTATGATATGGGAAAGCGGTATGGAAGAATTAACAAAATTCCATGAAGAACTAAATTTAAAAGACACTAACATAAAATTCACAATGCATGCACATAAGAAACAAATTTCTTATTTAGACTTGATGCTTAAAGTAGAAGGTAACAGGCTGGAGACATTGTTATACAGAAAAGAGACTGACAGAAATACTGTCTTGCATGGAAACCGCTTCCATGAGACAAACCTTAAAAAAAAGTATACCCTGTTCCCAACTCACTAGGTTAAAAAGAAATTGCAGTACAGAAAGGAACTTAGAGAATGAGACAAGATGGATGATAAATTTAGAAACCGAGGGTATCAAGAAAATACACTGGTACAGACTGAAAATAAAGTACAGCAGAAAGACAGAACAGATTTATTAAAAACAAAGCACACACAAGAAAGGCAACAGAAGGTTGTATTAGCAACCAAATACAGCCGTAAGATGACAGACATAAAGAAAATCATTAACAGACACTGGCACCTTGTCCAGATGGACAATGAACATATTCCAGAACTACAGACAAAGCCCATAATTGTAGCAAAAAAGGTTAAAAACCTTAGACCAACTGGTTAGGTCTCAGTACAAATTACCTGAACAAAAAAAGAACCAGTTACTATTAGGCCCTCTAGCACCAGGGATGACCCCATGTGGAAAATGTTCTGTATCTAATTATACATCCAAAAAGTAGGCTTTTACACATCCGCATACAGGAAGGAAACATCCAAACATTATATAGACTGCACCACTGAAGGAGTTGTATATATTATACAGTGTCCATGCGATATGTTGTATGTAGGACAGACTAGCAGAATGCTTAAAATAAGAATTCAAGAACACAAGGGGGACATTAGAAGGAGAGATGAAAACTCACCAGTAGCTACCCACTTTATGCACGCAGGCCATAGTGGTGCCTCCCTAAGATTTTTGGGGGTAGAAAATGTATATGTACCAGAAAGGGGAGGCAACTGGAGTGATCTGCTTTTAAGCGCAGAAATGCGGTGGATTTTTTATCTAAAAACTTTAGAGCCCAATATTGGTATGAACATTGAAACAAATTGGAATGCTTGTAAATAAATAGGAATTATACATGTTCAAAACTTCATCTTTGATATAATAAACAGATAGCCACATGATGTTAATGATGAACTGAATCAGTATGTAAGAACAAACACATGTTATTCTGCCACATCTTTTATCATACTAACTGTATAAACATCATATGTAAAGATATCAGAAAGTTACATAATTTGTAAGGTGGTGGTGATTGTTGTAAAACCTGATTAATTTAAAAACACGTTAAAAAAAAAAAAAAAAAAAAGTTTTTGTTTTGTAACTATGGAAGGTCAAAATGGTTTGACCTTCCAATATAATAAACAGTACTAGACCTGTAAAGATAGAATTCTCTATTTCAGCAATAATAGTGTTAGGATACATTTCCAATATAACTTTTTGAGTGGAAAGTCAAACTAGCTTGACCTCCTGGTGCAGTAAAAAACATCTGACTGTTCAAACCAGGTTCCATCACCCTACTTCTCCACATAGTTGAACTAAACGTACGGCTATATAATGGATTGTTTCTTCACTAATATAATGTATGAACATACACTGGAAAGCAGCCAGGCTAATGATACAAGCCTGTTTTGTGCAAAAGTCGATCGCGCTTGGAGCGCAATGATGTCTAGGTTGCCTAGTAACATTCCGCGCATGCGCGGAGACACTGTGTGCCACGTCATGATGTCATGACGCTGTGCGACCGTCGGATAGCACAAAACAGGCGAGAGGATTCAGTGAAAGCAGCTATGTTTTCAAACAGCTACCGTTTTCTCATGCAGCAGATGAGACGAGAACCATAAAGCAAAAGTGACGGTAAGCGACTACAACAAATTAACTGTTTAAACTTTCTGAATATTGAAACTTTTTGTTAGTGAGTAAAGAGTAAAAAAAAAAAAAAAAAAATGCTCAGAATGTAATTTGTTTCTAACAGCAGATGGCTGTGAATGAACAGTAAAGTCCCTCCACAAGCTGCTTGAAAAGCATCACTAAGGTATGCTATCTTCACAGAAAGGAGGGAGGTCAAGTCCTCTTGGACTGCACTCACATTTAAACATTCGTCTGGTACTAACAGTGAATGTCATACATTATGAAGGTTAAACTGAACTTTCATCTTTGTTTTATTAAAGAGAGAATATTATTGTAAAAACATAAGTTTTTTAAAAATACATTAAGAAAAATTAACTAGAGGAAGTTTTTCTCAGAAGTGGTATGTTTATGTGCTGAAAAAATTGTAATTTAAACTTCATCAAAGATTAGATGAAAGAACAGAAACATAGAAAGATAGAATTTGACGGCAGATAAGGGCCGCTTGGCCCACCTAATCTGCCCATTTTCCTACCTGATGGATAAGCTGCAGATTCTAGTTAATCAACAGCTTACTTCCTCCTACCCCCCACAAGAATTGCCTCATGCCTGTCCCATGCATTCTTGAATTCTCCCACTGTTCCTGACTCCACAACCTCCTCTGGAAGGCTGTTCCATACATCCACAACCCACAACCTATCCTGTTGCTTTGTATGCTTACTGTCTCCTCCCTCTATGTATTTTTACACTTACTTTCCTACTGCCTCTGTGCCCTTACAACTCTTGCCCTTCCTGGTCTGGGACAGGAACTTTCTGTAGTCTTAAGTAGTCTCCTTCTTCCGTGCCTGGATTCAGACCTCCAGCAGCTTGGGGGAGGGGAGTTATTTTTTTTAGGTTCCTTCAAGGTTGATGAACCTAATGTCTCAGTGATCCTTCCCTTCCTACTGCCAAACAGGAAGTTCCTGTTGTCAGTCAAATCCAGTGGCTATAAAAGTAGAACTGGCTGTGGGTGGAGGGATAGAAGCAGGGCAATTAGTAAACAAATCTGTAGTTCTAGACTGCTGTATCTTGCTCTGAAACCAAAATGTTCTGTTCTGTCAAAAACAGCAGGAAGCTGTAATTGGAGACAGCTGCTTTTGTACTACTAAGCTGCTAAGCCACACCCCCAATTAGATTCACCCTCTGCTCTGCAAATTAAGCTGATACAGCCCCCTTCCTCAGAGAAACGGTGACTTTTTTCTTTTTTTTACTTAAATGAGATCCCCTTCTTCTAATAAAGTATCTGTTTGCTTAATCCAAACAGGTACTAACTGCTGCAGAGATAGAAGTGATTTTATCAGTAAAAAATCTGTAGTTCTAGACTGCTGTATCTTGCTCTGAAACCAAAGTGTTCTCTTCTATCAAATACAGCAGGACAGAACAGAACACAACAGAAATCATAAAAATGTTTTCATGTATTATAGAAATGAAGAATGAAAATAAGAAACCCCGTGAACAAGCTCTTTTATAGAGTGAAACGTAGAGGAAATAAAGAAGAGAAAACCTGTTGGTGTGAAGTCCATGACTCTGAAAGGGCCCACTAAACACTTGATTTTCTGACATTGGCCCCACGGGTCTTCACCAAATGCATTGCAGTGGTGGCGGCCCATCTTCGGTGTCAAGGAGAGTTTAGCCACACCTCGAAGACTGGCTCTTGGCAGGATCCTCCAGGCAGGCGATGAAGAGTTCCAGGGACCTGGCCTTCCAGACCTGCACTGACCTTGGTCTCCTGATCGAGGCCAAGTTGGAACTCTTACCTTCACAGGTGATATGCTTCATCGGGGCAGTGCTAGACTCTTGCCAAGCCAGAGCCTGGCTCCCGACGGACAGGGCAGATGTTCTCTCTACCTTTGCCGAATCATTTCTGGATGGGCATTTGCGCCCTGCCCGGGACTCTCTGCACCTTCTGGGAGACATGGCTGCCACACCACCGAGGTGCGATGGGCTCGGTGGCATATGCACGCCCTCCAATGGGAGCTGGCTTCCCAATGCACTCAGCGTCACGGTCACTTTGACCAGCTGGTCACTGTAACCCAGAAGATGTGGGACGCTCTCCAGTGATGGACCATCATGGAGCACTTGAAGGAAGGGATCCCGTTTGTCCGCCCCGTGCCGACTGTTATCCTCACAACCGATGCCCCTCTTACGGGTTGGGCAGCCCACATGGGGAATCAGAGAGCCCACGGGTTGTGGACACCAGAGGAATCCCGATATATCAACCTACTGGAGCTCAGCGCAGTCAGACTGGCACTGTCAGCATTCACTCTGCTCCTTCGGGGTCAAATGGTGCAAGTCCTGATGGACAATATCATGACCATGTACTATGTCAACAAACGGGGTATCACACACTCCCAGCCGCTGTGCAGGGAAGTGCTCTGCATCTGAACCCTCGTGAGTCGACTGGAGGCAGATCTCCTAAGTATCCATGTGGCAGGAGCTTCAAACCAATTGGCAGATGCTCTCAGCCATATGGGCGAGATGCCCCATGAGTGGTCTCTCCATCCAGAGGTAGTTCACAGCCTGTTCTCCCACTGGGGCAAACCTCACTTGAATCTGTTCGCCTCCAGAGAGATCACCAAGCTGGGGCTGTTTCATGCCCGCCCTCCTCAGCAGGGCTCGCTGCAGGGGAATGACTTCTTGAAGCTGTGAACCCCAGGCTCTTCTATGCCTTCCCCCCACTTCCCTTGGTTCGCAAGGTGATCCTCAAGGTCAGGAGGGACAAGGCACAGGTGATCCTGGTAGCACCAGACTGGCCTCGCCAGTTCTGGTATCCAGATCTCCTCAGTCTCAGCTGCAGGACTCCGCGGCATCTTCCAGTATGCCTGGACCTGTTGTCAGTCAGTCAGGGGAAGGTACTGCATCCGGACCTTCAATCCCTGCTCCTGACAGCCTGGTTCCTGAGTGGCTAGAGTTCCGGGCTCTGGGTCTCTTTGAGGATGTGCTCACGGTCGTGGAAGCAGCCAGAAAGGAGTCAACCAGGAGGTGCTATGTCTTGAAATGGAAAAGGGTTTTCCATTTAGTGACAGGGTAAGGGCCTGGACCCTTTGTCCTGCCCAGTAGCTATCATCGTAGACTACCTTTGGTCTCTGTCCGAAGGGGGTCTTAGGTCTGCGACCCTTAAAGTCCCCCGACCCCTCCGGCTACTGAGCAGTGTCAGTGGCTCAGTAGGTAGCACACTCGCCTCTGAGGCCGGGAGATCAGAGCACTGTGGGTTCAGTTCCCACATCTGGCACTTGGGTTAATATCCCAGTACTGACACTGTAGTGCAGCATGAGAGGTGCTGCACTTCTGAGGTGTCAGTCTTCGGATGAGACGTTGAACCGAGGTCCCATCTGCCTTGGATTGGTGCAGTTCAGGTGGATGTTAAAGATCCCATGGCACTTATCGAAAAGAGTAGGGAATTTCCGTGTCCTGGCTAAATTTCTCATTCAGTAAAAATACCACCAACAGCTTAATCTGTTCAAGGTCAGTTGGCATTCATCTGTATCCCTCTCCCCGGTCGTGCCTGAAAATAGGCAGGATTTGTCTAGTGAACTTACCCGGTCAACAAAAGCTAAATAAAAATAAAAAAATAAATAACAGATCCCCTCCGGTGCGTGAACCTCCACCTCTGTGGGATTTACTGCTGGTATTGGCAAAGCTCATGGGCAAACCATTCGAAACGATGCACAAGTGTGAGATGTCACTCTTGTCGTGGAAGACTGCCTTTTTGATGGCTACCAATTGGCCAGAAGGACTGGGAAGCTCCAGGCGCTCTCAGTGGAGTCTCCTTCCCTGGTCTTCCACAGAGACAAGGTTGTCCTGCGTCCCTACCGGAAATTCCTTCCGAAGGTGGTGTCGGAGTTCCATCTTAACCAGGTGTTGACTCTGCATGTGTTCTACCAGAACTACACCTCGGAGGCAGAGTACAGGCTCCATACTCTGGACCTGAGATGGGTGCTTTCTTATTATAAAGGGCAGATGGCAGAAGTTCGGAAAGAGGTTCGCCTGCTGTTTGTCACCTATGCTGAAGTCGCACCTGGCAGATCTGCTGCAAAGCAGACTATTGGCAGATGGCTTATATCCCGCATTGATCTCTGTTACTGGTTGGTGGGCAAGGAGCCTCCTATAGGGATAGGAACTCATTCCACCTGCCATAGTGCTGCGTCGGTGGCTGCTTCCAGGGACATCCCTATCCAGGAAATCTGCCGGGTTGCCACCTGGAAGACAGCAAACACCTTCATTACCCACTACCACATTGACCAAGTCACGCTGGGATGCTGGTTTTGCGGCCTCATTCCTCCAATCTCTGTTACCAAAGTAAGCATAGAGGGGATGTGCACCTTGCCTCCCTTCTCCCGGAGAACTGCTTGGAGTCTACCAAACAGTGTGGATAAAACGAGATATCCACAATCCTAGAAAAACGGGTTACTCACCTGTAACTGTAATTCTAGGAGTGGTATATGTTCATCCACACGAACCCACTCGACCTCTCCGGCTTAGACGCACAACCTGAGCTTCCATGGGGCAGAGATGAGGGTTATACCACCCGGGTGGGTGGGAGGAGCCAGCTTTAAAACCTTCCAGCAAGATTCTTAAAGGGAAAGGACATGCCAAACAGTGTGGATGAACAACATATACCACTCCTAGAAGTACTGTTACAGGTGAGTAACCTTTTTTTTTTTTTAATGACCCAGTACTTGATGGCCCTGTTGTAGTGAGGGACCTAGATTGGGATGCTGGGAACACAAGGACTAACTCATGCTGCAAACATCCAGAGTTTTAAAATGGTGGTGTTGGAAGAGAAATTATTAACCAAAAGGAATGTTGTGAGTGAGAAAGCTGCTCTGTGATTGAGTTACTAGCAGTTCGTATTTGACAGGCAATAGACTGCCAGTGTGAACAAAACTGCAGCATGTTTAGTCAGTATTGGAATGTGCTTTACAGTATAACTGACAGTGTGAACACAAGATCGGATGAACCGCTGGCTGATGGAAACCAAGCAGTTTAAAAAAAAAAAAAAAAAAATCATGAGGAAATGGAGACATTTCAGTTATGTAAAGTCTACATAGGTTAAAAAAAAAAAATTATGTGGTGTATCTTGTTCCTGCTCCCACCACCCCGTCATGATTTTGAGCTGCAGTGATGGTGGGGCCGTTGTTTTAATATTTCAAAGTTAACTCACTCCAGCCCTCCATGAAGTAAACCTCTGAGAGAAAAAAAAGCATTGGTTCCCAGAACCCAATTAAACTTTGTGCATATGGTTTTAAACCAATCCTATTTGAGTGGTCACAAATCAGGATCTGCACAAAGCCAGACATTATTAAAATTTGGTTTCTGAAGATGTTTGACTAAAGAACCGAACAGTTATTACTACCTAGCTCCAGTACACTGTACACACATGGGCAGTCTTCCTCTGGCTCCACCCTCTTTGCACTTGGATCTGCATGCTTGAATAAGACATAAAGGCCATAGAAGTGTAGGAGCATCTGGAGGAAAAGGAAGGGCTCAAGGGCACCCAGAGGAAAAGGACAGTAAGTGTGCTGTGGGCTGTCCTGGAGATGAGTGCTGGGGCCGCTATCCATACAGGGGTGTAGCCAGGAATTTTAAAGTTGTACTCTAGAGATGACGGAACTGTTGCACCCACCAAGGTAAACACAAACCAAAACGGGTGATCTTACTTTGAGAGGGCTCTTGCAGTAGGTAATTACATATAGGTCTGATGCCGGCAGGCATCAGGACCCCACGGAAAAATTTCTAGCTAGCAGTCTCTGGCGGAGGACTGCCCCCACGTCAGGTGACCGACATCATAAGACGTCAGTATAAAGGGGCGGTCCCCCATGCCCGCCTTCCAGTTCTTTCCCGTCGTTAGCTCATGTCAGTGCCTTGCGGAAAAGTTCAGTGCTCGTCAGCCTCAATCGTAGGTAGTTTTTAGTTATTTTCGATTTTTCAAATTTTTGTCAGGTGTTCATTGGTGTATGTCGTCCCCTACACCCTCCGAGCACAAGAACAAGTGCAACTCGTGCGGTGCCCAACTCCCGCTCAAGGACGGCGATTCCCAGTGCCTCTTCTGCCAAGCCCAGATCATCAGGTGAGGTGCCAGCACTGCCTTAAATTCAACGCAGCCACCCGCAGACTGCGGCAGCAGTCCCTGGAGGCCCATATTTTAAAGAAGAAAATGTCCTACCTGGAAAAGGAGTTAAAAAAGCTCCAGCAAGCGTCCACTTCCTCCGAAGGACATCTCAAGAAAAAAGACAAGGAGAAGCACCGGGACAAGGGCTCCTCATCCGCCGCATCTCCCTTGGGAGTCGATGTGCTCCAGTAACGTTCCTCCCTGGGGGACCGATCCGCGTTGGCCCGCCCGTCTGGCTCGGGCTTTTTGGGTGCCTCCGGGCTATTGGAGGCCTCCACTCCTGGTAAAGCCGCCACCGTGCGGCCTACTGGTTCGAGCGGCTCTGGTAAGCCGGACGTCTGCTCCTCAGACGCCCACACAGAGAAGGTCGATAAGTCGCCCGACCCCTCGGGGCGGCACACGGCCCTTCTGCCCAACCTGGCTGCCTCTCCTTCGTGACCTGCCTCGGGCAACGGGTCTGCTAAGTCGGACGTTGGCTCCTTCGGCGTCCGCCCGGACCCCACTGATAAGTCGGATTTCAGTTTGCCAGACGTCTGCACGGCGGCTGAGCTGACGCCGGACCTTCCAACGTCTGCAGTTTCCGGCTCCCCGCAGCCTTCGCTGCCCTCCAGGGCCCCTGGGTCTCCTCAGCCTGACCCTGGGGATTTTTCTCCTCCATTCCAGGCGATGCCGAGGTTCCTGCTGCACCCCCGTCGGACCGTCTGCCTGCTGGGCCGACCGACCTGATGTCGGCTCCCTGGACGCCGGCTCCCCGGCCCCGACGCTGGTCTTGCTGACCACGGGCGACATCCCGCTTCCAGATGCCGCTCCAACGCTGGGCCCTCCGCCCACTGGGCCTTCTGCTCCAGACCCACCCGTGGGCCCTCCGGCCGGGCTGTCTGCTCTGGCAGAACCCTTGGTTCCCAGGTATCTGACCCCGTCATATCAGACGCCATCTTACCCGGGTCCGCAGTATCAGATGCCCCAGTACCTGACGCCGGCCTGTCCGACGCCGCAGTACCCGGGGCCTCAATACCCGACGTCGGGTTATGGATATGCGCCTTACGGGTATAATCCATACCCGTATCCCCCTCCTCCTCCTCCTTCACCGCCTCCTCAGCCGCCAGTGGACTTGAAGGAGACTCTGACCTCCTGGTGGGCTGAGGCCAAGTCTCAGCTCACCAGAGAGTTGGAGAGTAGTCTCTCGACGACGGTGCTGGTTCCGGTTCCCGACGTTCGCGACGACAGACTCTCTCCCCACCTCCGGACACCAGGGCCGAGCCCTCTGGTTCCAGGGTGGGGCAGGACACGCTTCCACAAGGGCTTCCCAAGGGGTCCGTTCCTCCCCCACGCCGGGAGAGTGAGTCTTCCTCATCATCTTCTTCTTCCTCCATGGACACCTCGGACGACTCTGACAGTTGCTCCGAGCCGGATGACGAGCCACGCTCTCCATCTAAGCCCAGACCAAGGACTCCTCCGAAGTCTCCTCTGGAGGATCCTTCTTTTACGGAGTTGCTACGCAAAATCCAGGAGGTTCATAAGTGGCGTTCCTTGGAGCTGGATCCCCAGCTTAAGAAACTTGCTGAGCATCTGGATCTGCCCATGACAGCTCCCACCTTAGTGCCACCCTGGATTGAGCCTCATGCCGATCTTGTTTCCACTATTTGGAAGCAACCGTCTGCTTTAGCCCCACTTCCTCGGAAGTTGAACAGGCTATATCAGGCTCCCGAGGGTGTTGACTTTTTAGATTCTCACCCTCGAGCTGATTCGGTTGTGATTAGCGCCGCTCATGGCCGAACAGCGAACCCGAAACATCTGAACTCTTCTCCACCTGACAAAGAATCCCGTCTTTTGGGCCAGTACGGGAAGAAGATCTATGCTTCTTCCACTCTGGGTATTAGGGCCCTAAATTATGTCTGTCACATGGGGGATTACCAGAAGGCGATTCTTAGTGAGGTGGAATCCAAATTGGACTCCCTTCCGGACTCTCAAGTCAAACAGGAAGTGGCTGACCTTGCCTGCTCTGCACATTCGGCCAGTCGGCACATGCTTCGTGGTACTTGCGATGCAGTGGACACTGCTGGTAGGAGCTCTGCTTTCGCCATAGGCTTGTGGCGTCCGGGTTGGTCCCGGAAGTGCAGTCTGCTATTCAGAAAGCACCCTTCCGGGGTTCGGTGGTGATGTCAAGGACATCATCACTGATCTGCAGGAGAAGGGGACCGGTCTGAGGTCTGTGGACTCCATGTACCATCCCCATCAGACGCAGCGCCGTCCCTTTCGCAGACTGAATCGGCAAAAGGCGAAACCCCAGGGAAAGCAGGCAACTAAACGCCGGGCCCCTCCGGCTACCGAGTCCCTTCCGCCCAAAAAAGCAGCGGGTGCTTCAGCCGCGGTGCTGTCCCATACCACCTGACTCCTTTCCTCTCCCACAGCCTCTTGGCCTTTCAGAAGAACCGGTAGGAGGGAGGTTTTCCCTCCACCTCCCGTGTTGGGAGAGGATAACTACAGATTCCTAGGTGCTCCAGCTGATCACAGAAGGACACTCAATAGAGTTTCTCCAGAAACCACCTAATCACCCTCTCCCAAGGTCGTCATACTCTCAGGAACACCTTCTTCTGGTCCAGGAAGAGATTTCAGCACTTTTGCTGAAGGAGGCAATAGAACCCATCCCCCTTTCTCTTCAGGGACCGGGGTTACTATTCCCACTTCTTCCTGGTCCCGAAGAAGACAGGAGATGTAAGGCCGATTCTCCACCTCAGTTTCCTGAACTTGTTCGTGGAGTACAAGAGGTTCAGGATGCTCTCCCTACAGGGCCTCCTGCTCCTCCTTCGGCCCGGACAGTGGCTGTACGTTCTGGATATGAAGGATGCTTACCTGCACATCCCTATCTGCCCTTCTCACCGCAAATACTTTTGTTTTGCTTTTCAGGGGAACCACTGCCTGTTCAAGGCCCTTCCATTTGGTCTTTCCTCGGCACCCTGGGTGTTCACCAAATGCCTTTCAGTGGTAGCTGCCTACCTGCGTACCCAGGGGGTGCAGGTTTTCCCGTACCTGGACGCTTGGCTTCTGGCGGCCCCGTCCGGGGAGGCTCTCCTGCTCTCCCTTTCCTTTACCCAGGGGGTGTTCTTCTCCCTGGGCATCACCATCAACCACTCCCAAGTCCCACTTGATCCCGTCCCAGAGGCTCCAGTTTATCAGGGCGATCCTGGACACGATCTCTGGCAGGGCCTTTCTGCCACCGGACAGGGCGGCCGCACTCCAGGCTCAGGTCAGCCTGTTGTCCGGCCGCAGGCGGGTCAGTGCTAGGTTGGTCCTTCACCTCCTTGGGCTTATGGCTGCTGCAATCTCAACAGTCCCTCGCGCTCGGCTCCACATGAGGATCTCTCAATGGATGCTTCGGTCTCAGTGGGATCAGTTGGTGGACGACCTGGACCAGCTTGCCCTAGTCTCCTCTCCCATGGTTCAGGACTTGCAGCGGTGGATGGTTCAAGAGAACCTTTGTCAGGGAGTTCCCTTCTGTCTTTCTCCCCCCTCCCAGACTCTGACCACAGACGCCTCGGGCGAAGGTTGGGGAGCTCATCTCGGTCCTCACAGGACCCAGGGCTCCTAGTCCAAGCTCGAGAAAACGCTTCACATCAATGTGCTCGAGCTTCGGGCAGTGCTTTATGCTCTTCAAGTTCTGCATCTGCACCTCCTTCCCGGCCACTTAGCCATACAGACTGACAATATATGTGTGGTATATTACATCAACAAACAGGGAGGGACTCGTTCCTACCCTCTTTGCAGGGAAGCGATGGGAGTTTGAGATTGGGCAGTTCAGCACAACCTCCACCTCACGGCAGTTCACGTCCTGGAAGTCGAGAACACCTTGGCAGACAAACTGTCGCTCGTCTGCTCAAGCTCACGAGTGGGAACTGGATCAGAGGGTCTTAGACGATATCTTCCTACGTTGGGGAACACCCCACAGGTAGACCTGTTCACCTCACCTCTAAACACAAAGCTTCCTGACTTCTGCTTACTTTCTGCAGAGCGCAGCATTTTTTGGAGAGACGCTCTGTCTCTAGATTGGAAGGACAGATTCGTCTATGGTTTCCCCCAAATCCCTCTGATTCCGAGAGTCTTATAGAAGCTCGGTTCGGAAGGAGCTCGAATGATACTGATCGCTCCTTTCTGGCCCAGGCAAGTTTGGTTCTCTCTTCTGCAACAATACTCTGAGGAACCTCCTCTTACTCTTCCTCCGTCGAGACTTTTACTGACCCAGGATCAGGGGACCCTGGTCCATCTAGATCTCAAGTCCCTTCAACTGCACGCATGGCTCCTGCAGACGTAGCTCAAGCCCGATTTGGGATTTCACCCGAGTAGCTGAGATTCTGGTGGAGGCCAGAAAACCCTCCACTAGGTCTACCTATGCCATGAAATGGAAACGGTTCACAATCTGGGCCGCTTCAAAAGATTTCGAGCCTTTCTCGTGCTCTGTTGGGCGGCTGCTGGATTACCTGCGCCACATCTTTGATCTGGGTCTCAGTCACTCGTCCTTGAAAGTACACATGGCGGCCATTTCGGCCTACCATGTCCCTTTTGCAGACAGGATGTTTGCTCAGCTGGAGGTCTCTGACTTTCCTTAGAGGGGTTCTCCACTTGAGACCCCCTATCCGAGTTCCTGCCTCTTCTTGGAATTTGAATTTCATCCTTGAAGCTTACTCTGCCCCTTTCGAACCGGCGGCCTCAGAAGACATGAAGTTCCTCTCATGGAAGACTCTTCCTAGTGGCCATTACTTCTGCTCGTCGGATTTCGAAGCTGCAGGTCCTGATGTGTAAAATCCCGTATTTGATTTTTCACAATGAACGTGTGGCTCTGCGCACCAACCCTAAGTTTCTCCCCAAGGTGGTAGCGAAATCTACATTGAACCAGTCCATAGAGTTACATGCTTTCTTTATGCAAGACTCCAATCAAGGGGAGTATCTCTTACACACTCTGGAAGTTCACCGAATTCTGAGATACTACACTAACAGAACCAAAGATCTCAGAAAGACTGATCAACTGTTTGTCTCTCTTGCCCACAAAAGAGAAGGCAATGCTGTTTCTAAGCAATGCCTGTCCAAATGGTTGGCTCATTGCATCATTTTCTGTTATGACAAGTACAAGACCCTTCCAGGTCAAGTGAGAGGCCACTCCACCAGAGTCGCTGCTGTCTTAGTGGCTTGTTTCAGGAATGTGTCAGCGGCGGACATTTGTGCTGCTGCCACTTGGACTTCCGTCCATACCTTTACAAAACATTACAGTTTGGATATTGCCTCTTGCCGTAGAGCAGGCTTCGGGCTTGCTGTTCTGCAAGGCCTCCTTTCCTAAGGCCTTCACAGCTAGAGGATCTACTTTGAGTAGCTTTCCTCCTCCCGTTTGCCTTCTGTTCCAGACTGCTTGGGACTCAGTCCTATGTAATTACCTACTGCAAGAGCCCTCTCGAGTAAGATAGTACAGTTACGTAGAACTTACCGTAACAGTGAATCTTGAGAGAGGCTCTGCAGTAGGCTAACTCCTCCTGCCTTCCATCCCCAAGCTTTTTAGCTCCTTTTCCAGGTTGGGAAATATCCGCTTCTTTCTTGTCTCGCCCTTTTGGGCCTTTAGCAAGAAAGAAGTGGAAGACGGGCATGGGGGACCACCCCTTTATACTGACGCCGTATGACGCCAGTCACCTGACGTGGGGGTGGTCCCCTGCCAGAGACTGCTAGCTAGAAATTTTTCCATGGGGTCCTGACGTCTGCCGGCATCAGTCCTATATGTAATTACCTACTGCCAGAGCCTCTCTCGAAGATCTACTGTTATGGTAAGTTCTTACGTAACTGTACTTTTCCTCACCACACAGATATTGCTCCACCCTTCATTTCATTCATGAATATGTAGTAAACCAATGATCCTAATAGTCTCATTTTATTTTTTCTCACACACACTACCAATCGAGCAGATGTTGGCTGGCTTTTAGTTAAGGTGGTTAGGATACATTGAGATGAGCATCTGTACCACATCAAGGTAGTCACCCTTACAGAAGTCCATTCACACCAGCACTCATGCATACTTACTTGACTGGGTCAGTCAGACAAGCATGGCCTCTAACTTTAGCACTCACACATCTTCCAAAGATCATTCACAGATGCACTAAAGCATCTAAGAAGGGAATAAACAGTTCTTCAGGTACATCAGACTCTGTGTTTGTTGCCTTGGCCTGGGGCTCGTGTTGCCCCTGTATTTTCCAGATTTCAATGTACTCAGCAGAGTGCACTGAGTATGCCTGCCAACACCCATGTAGGGATGGTATGCAGACCTCAAACACAGGGAGAGAAGTTGGATAAGGTCCTCGGGGAAGCCATCATCAGGATGGTGAGTAATGGGGAGGTACTGCTAGTTGGAGACTTCAGTCTGCCAGATATGGATTAGAGCCTTCCAGCTGCTGCTTCAGCAAGGAGCGGGGCCAGCCTTGACTCCCTACTTGGGGCTTTTCTCTGGTATCTAGAAAGTGAACCCACTGTGGATGGGGCAGTGCTGGACCAGTGGTTAGAAACTGGGACGACATTTCCGACATCACAGTGGGTAGTCCCCTAAGTGCCGGTGATAAATGTGCAATGTGCTTTAAAATTAAAGCGGGAACAGAGGGCACATGAGTATGAAGGCCCTGGAGTTTAGGAGGGTGGATTTTAAAGCAATTGGAAACTGTCTCGTTGGGGTGGGTGGGAGGATTGCCATGGTGGGGTAGAGGTACAGTGGGGAAACATAATGAAGAGCATAATTAAGGCAGCCAGTGTTTGCATGGAGGAAGTGAGTAAAAGCAGAAGCAATAAGACTGTTATGTTTTTTTTCTAGTGAAGTGGCCAAGCTGATGAAGAAAAAAGGGTGGCATTTAGGAGGTATAAGGAAATGCATAGGGAGGAAGACAGGGAGGTGTACCAAATAAAAAAGAGAGAAGCAGGAAAGGCAGTGAGGGAAGGAAAAGTGCAGACAGAGAGAAGAGTAGCTGAGGCGGTAATTAAAGAGGATAAGACATTCTTCAGGTAGATAAATGAGAAGAGGATGGCAAGGGAAGGGATAGGATAAGGAGTGGGGGATGGGAGGACTGCAGAGAGGATGAAGAAAAAGCAGACATCCTGAACAGCTACTTCTGTGCAGTCTTCACGGTGGTGGGGTCCTTGCTAAATGAATCTGATTTCTTTGCTTGAGTGACGGAAATGAATCGGGGAGGGCAGTGGACATGGCCTATTGAACTTTAGCAAGGCCTTTGACACTCTGCCACACTGGTGCCTGATAAAGAAATTAAGCAGACTAGAGGTGGGATCCAGAGTGGTGAATTGGGTTAAAAACTATTTAAATGAATAGCGGTCAGAGAGTAGTTGTTGACTGTAATGATGTGGGAGTGACCAGCGTGGTGCTGCAGGGCTCATTACTGGGACCAGTCATCTTCAGTGACTTCATAAGCAAGATTGCAGAACTGGAAGGAAGGTGTGCCTTTCTGCAGAGGACACCAACATCTGTAATAGATTGGACATTCAGGAAACTGTGGAGGAAATGTGTAGGGAACTATGGAAACTTGATGGTTAGGAGAATGGCAGTTGGGGTTCAGTGCCTAAAATGCAAAATCATGCACCTAGGGCATATAAACTCAGTAGCTGATCATAGGAGTAGGGGTGGTGTACTGACAGTCACTAAGCAGGAAAGGGACCTTTGGTGTATCATATCTGATGACCTCAAAGCTGGAGGGCATTATTACAGATCAGTAGATATGGCCACTAGAATGCACAGAGAAATGCAATTCCAGGTGGAGGGAGGTGGTGTTGCCACTATTTTGGTCGCTGGTGAGATCCCACCCAGAGTATTGTGTCCAGTTCTGGATGCCACAGCTCGGAAAGGACATAGACAGGCTGGAGGCATTCCAGAGGAGGGCAAGTAAAATGGTACAGGGCTTGGTGTTGAAGCCCTATGAGAAGACTGAAGAAGCTCAACTTGTACACCCTAGACGAGAGGAGTGGGAGTGGGTCCATGATAGAGACTTTGGAGAACCTCCCAGGGTAAACATTGTGCAGGAGGGTACTCTCTTTCAAATGAGCAGGAACACCAGGACTAGAAGGCATGCATTGAAGCTTGGGGGGATTTATGAGGGATGTGAGGAAGTACTACCCCACTAAAAGAGTTGTAGATGCCTGAAACAGAGTGGCAGCGAAAGTGGTGGAGGAAAAACAGTAGGGGACTTAAAGCATGCGTGGGATAGACATTGGGAAATATTAGTAATGCTATGGATGTGGATATGGTGCGCTGTCCACACTTCTGGCAGTTCTTTCTTCTTCTTTAAATCTCACTGGAAGATCTTTAAGCTAATTCGCTCCAACCCACCCAGGTGGTATCCTCCTTGACACCGCCCCGTGATGTCAGATCTTCCTCTCTGCTGTAAGCATCCAGTCTCTTCCTTTGCAGATCCTTTTTGTGGTGTAGGCCCAATCTTATGTCTTTGAGCTTCTGCAATTTGCAACAACCAAATTAAATCCTTTTTCCTTCCATATGGAGCATGACGACCACAAAACGGAGCTGAGGTTCAAGCAGTGTGCTGCTTGTTCCTAGAAGATGTGCACCAATCCTCACGCCTTGTGTGTTTATTGCCTCAGGACCCAGCATATGATCTACAGGCTTGAGGCCTGTGCCAGTCCCTTCAGCCCTCCACATTTGAGGACTGCTACTCCCGCCCTCTTTTAGGTCACTCTTACGAGTTTGGTCCAACAACACCCGTAAGGTGATCTTTCGTGGTTGCGGGGTTGGTGACAGAGCTTACAGTCTTCGAAGAGGCTGGGGCCCAGGCTGCAGCAGGCACAGCTTTGTCTTCCACGTTACTCCCGGTGGGCTTCACCGGAGCGTTCCAGAACTTGTCAGTCCCTTCCTACTGTTGAGGAGGGCCCTTCCCAGGAGTCTGTCTTTCCGGTCCTCCAGGTCCAAGAGGTCCCATTGTAGGTCATGGGATTGGGAGTGTGTTGGCTTGTCCCGGTCCTGCGATTCTGCATCTGGCTTGATGGCTGTTGAGCCATTGGCTCCGGACGACGCTTCTGTCATCCAGGTCCATGCTGCTGGCCCTTCGGTATCCTCGTTGGGCCTGCTGGTCAAGATGTAGGTAGACCAACCTGTCGATCTTTCTTGACCTGGTCGACCCGTTGCCGGAAGACAGTGGGGATGACTCACTTTCTAGGACTCTGGTCCTTGTGACCCTCTCACAAGAGGGGCTGGATAAACTGACTGATTTGCCTGTCTTCTCTTGGCAGATCGACCCCTGGGGGTTCCTTGGAGCATGGTGCCTCCCTCCCCGATGACCTGCCTGTCATTGGTCGAGGTCCTGGTCAAAATCCTGATCAGGCTCTCTGTCAAGATCTAGGGATTCATGGCATTCCCACTCTTGACCGGCCTAGAAGCATCATTGGCACTAGTCTTCGGATAAGGACAGGCTCCACCGTAAATTGTGGTGCTGTTGCGAGGAGCTTGTTTGGCTACTGTGGAATTCGTGCCACGCCGGGCTCCATAGGCCCCAGTGCTCCCCTGGTCGCTTTTACCGCATCTTGTGCTGGTTCCCCAAGTTGAGCCCCGCCAGCTTCACTGCCATTCGGGTGGTTCCCCCACCTCCGCAGCCCTTGTACGTGGACCTGTCCAAGGGTGCTCACCCTGCTTCCGGACTCCCTGGCAGGCACTCGATGAAGATCATCCTCTCAGATAAGCTGTGGGTTTTCACGGGGAGCTTGGGTTGAGGGCGGTTTTTGAGGAGTCCTCCAACTCGGTGGACTTTTCCAAGCAGTCCCTTCGGACTCCGGCCTTCGATCGGGAGTCCTCCGAGGAGCTCACCACAGAGCAAGGGCCAGTCTCCTTCGGGGCTCTGCTCTGCTTGCTCTGTCAGTGGGGATCCCGTTGGAGCCAGTCCAGAAGCGGGCCAGGTACCTCCTGACAGATTCTGTACAGGGATGACTCCCCAATGGTTGCCTTCCCTGTGGCAGAAGCCATTCTTGGTCCCACTCTTGAACTGGACCATGCAACGAAGGTCTATGTCACGTCATCCCTGGGCCTTTGGCAGGCTAGTTCGGCCATCATGAAGGCCAACGTCTTCCATGAACTACTGGGAGCTTTGGATCAGGTTATCCTCCACCTTTCTGCAGACTTGCAACTGGTGATTAAGATGGTCTGGGACCAGTGACGTTCAGTGGCCAAGCAAGAGCTCCAGACTGCCTTGGACAGAGGCTCCTGCGCCGGGTCAGTTGCTGCTGTGGTCGCCATGCGTTGCTGGGTGTGCTTAAGGATCTCCACCTTTACGACAGATACCCTACACAAGTTGGCAAATGTCCCCATCTTGGGTACTGACCTGTTTGTGCCAAATGTGGATAGTCATCTCACCCGCACTGAGAAGTCCATTGCCACTCTGCACTCAGTTTCATCCTCACAAGAGGATCCTAAGGGCCAAAAACAAAGGAAAAAGCTATTTCACTTTCGGCCCTACTCGACACTTCCATACAGACCATCACAGCCCCAAGTGGGGCAGCCCCCGGCCTGGCTGCCCAACCCTAAGCTGGCTGCCTCTGGCTCCAAGATGTTCGGAGGCCAAGGAGTCTGGGGTCCCTTGGCAGTCAGTGCTGGAGCTGCCGTCAAGTCTGCCTAGTGATGGGTCGGGGTGTCATTCTCCCTCCCGTTCTGTCCCAAACTTGGACTCCTGTGGAGGGTCGGTGCTGCCATTTCACACATACCTGATATGTTGTCATGTTGGATAAATCGGTGCTTAAAGTGGTGGGTTGTGGCCTGCCTCTAGGCTTCGAGGCTCTCCCTCTGTCGAGCCCATACCCCACAAGAAGACATGGTGTCCTTGGACATGTCACCTGCCCTTCGGGAGGACATTGCCCAGCTCCTTAAGAAAGATGCTGTGGCTTGTGTTCTGGACCCCAATGCTGGTCCAGAATTTGTCTCCAGATATTTCCTCGTTCCAAAACAGATGGGGTGTGGTACCTCATACTGGATTTTCATGATTTTAATCAGTACTTGAAGTGCAACTTCCGTGTGGTCACCCTGAACCAAATCATACCATCCTTAGAGTGGGACATGTGGTTCTGCTCTTCGGACCTCCAAGATGCCTTCTTCCACATCCCGATCCGTCCGTCCCGCCAGCGGCTCCTTCAGTTCGTTTGGAAGGGGTGCTGTCCGAGTTCTGCGCCATGTCATTTGGCCTGTGCTTGGCATCCAGGATCTTCACCAAATGTAAAGCCGTGGCGGCAACATTTCTGTAATGCCAAGGGTTCTGGGTGTACCCTTACCTGGACGACTGGCTGGTCGCTGGTTTGGCTGGTCGCTGGTTCATCCCGGGAGGATGTGGCACAGTCCAGGGATCTGACCCTCCAGAACTGCTCGGCCTTGGGCCTTCTTAGCAACCCAGCCGGAACTCCGCCCCTCACAGGTTCACTTCATCTGAGCAGTGCTCAAATCCCTTTGGGCCTTGGCCCGTGTCCAGTGGAGAGGCCGGCAGAACGAACCTCCTTTGCTTGATCATTTCAAGTTGGGCACTAGTGCCCTGCTTGGGACTTGCTGAGGTACATGGCTTCCTGCATCAGGGCGGTCTGGTGGGTCTGCTGGTGGATGCTCCCCCTGCGATGGGATCTGGCCCACCAGTGGTTGCAGCACCTCTGTCACCTGGACCGCCTGGTCATGGTGACACAGCCAATGTGGAATGCCATCCAGTGGTGGCTTGTCATGGAACATCTGCAGGAAGTAGTCCTATTCATCATCCCAGAGCCAACAGTCACTGTCATGTCCGCATCTCTGCTGGAATGGGGTGCCCACTTGGGGGACCACAGGGCCCACGGGCTCTGGATCCCTGAGGAGTCCTGATGCCACATCAGTCTGCTGGAGTGCCATGTAGTGTGCCTTGCTGTGACAGCTTTCAATCCAGTTGTGTGGGGTTCCGGTCATGCAGGCCAAGACTGACAACACCACGACTATGTACTAACTCAGCAAGAAGGGCAGGATGTATACCGGCACATTGGTAGTGCTACCACTTGCGACACTGGCCACCTGGGTTTGTGAACGAGCCCAGAGCATCAGAGGGCCAGCCCGGGGGGATGTTTGATTAGCACCCCAGAGACCGCCTTCTCTTGCTTTCCTGTGTTGCAGAAAGTGTTGCTCAAGGTGTGGAGAGACATGACGCAGATGATCCTGATGGCTTTGGACTGGCCACTCCAGTTCTGATACCCCGATCTCTTCAGTCTCGGCAGCAGGCCTCCATGGCACATGCCTCTCCATCTGGACCTGCTCTCTTACATTCAGGGGTGGGTCATCCACCTGGTCCTCAGTCCCTGTACCTTAATGCCTGGTTCCTGTGCAGCTAGAGTTTCAGGCTTTGGGTCTCTCCGACAAGGTCCTTCATGTTGTTGAGGCCTCTCGGAAGGAGTCGACTTGCCAGTGCTATGCCTTCAAATGGAAGAGATTTGCCTTCTGGTGTCAAGGCAGGGAGCTGGATGCCCTGTCTTGCTCTGTAGCTAGCATTTTGGACTACTTGTGGTGCCTCTCTATTGTCCTTGAGGTCGATACCCTCAAAGTGCACCTGGCAGCCACCTCGGCATACCAAGTGCAGGCCGTTATGCTGATGGTGACTCAGGAAAAGGTGATTAGGTGCTTCGTTAAGGGCCTCTAGCACTTGTCCCCACCAGTGCCTGAACCACCACCACCTTGGGACTTGTTGCTGGTACAGGCAGTGCTCATGGGCAAGCCATTTGAACCGAAGCACATGTGTCGCATCTCCCACCTGTCGTGGAAGACGGCCTTCTTGGTGACTATCGGCTCCGCCAGAAGGATCAGTGAGCTCCAGGCACTCTCAGTGGAGTCTCCATATTTGTTTTTTCCACAGGGACAAGATGTCCTCTGCCCCAACCAGAAGTTCCTCCCAAAGCTTGTTTAGGAGTTTCACCTGAACCAAGTGATTAATCGCCTGGTGTACCTCACCACTCCAACCTCAGAGGCCGAGCACAGGCTCTAAATGTTGAACCTGAGGCGAGCGCTTGCCTACTACACAGAGCACATGGCTGGAGTTCGGAGAGAGGTTTGCTAGCTGTTTGTCACTTATGCTGAAGTCGCTTCTGGCAGACCAGTAACTAAGCGGATGATCAGCAGCTGGATAGTATCCTGAATCGACCTCTGCTATAGGTTGGCTGGTAGGGAGTCTTCCATAGGACTTGAGGTTCATTCCACCAGACGTACCTCTGCCTCAGTGGCTGCTTCCATCCAGGAGATCTGCAGGGCTAGTACCTGGAAGTTAGCTCACACCTTCATTTCCCATTGCCACATCGACCTTGAGCCATGCCAGGATGGTGGTTTTGAGGCCTTGATTCTCCAGTGTCCCCCCCCGGTAGGGGTGTGCACCTTGCCAGAAGTGTTGATAGTGCATCATAGACACATCCCTAGACAAGAGGGTTACTCACCTGTAACTGTAGATCTTCCACAAAGTGGTTTCTTGCAGCAGGTGATACACTTGGGTTGTCGCCAGAGGTCGTTGTGGCACACGGCAGCTCTTCTAGCAGTCTTTTCCAGGGGCTGCCCACACATGACATCAGCTCCCTGTTTCCTGTATAAGTGTGGGCAGTCACTGATATCCTCAGTTCATTGTCCCGCCATATTCAGCTCACATGCAGCAGCTGGAGCAACTTCAGCAGCAGTCATTGACGAGAATTTGCGTGAACAACGAATGTCCAAAGAATCTTAAAGCAAGATAGTGCTATTTTGTTCCTGCCATTGCGGTAGAAAGATCTACCACTTTGACAACCACACTACTTGTGTAAGGTGTTTAGGACCCACGCACGACACCACTTCCTACATACATTGCCAAGATTTCAACCAGGCAACCAGTCGACGACGGCTGCAGGAAATCAGAAACCATTTACTGGAGCAGAAATCGTCTCTCATGGAGAATCAGGGGGCTAGTCCCAAGAGCTCCCCCTCCACTGATTCTCATAAACGGCACAAAAAGAAGCCCTCCTCAACCTCCATGCCTAAGCGCTCGTTGACTGCCACCGTTACAGGTGCCCCACCGTTGACTATGCGTTCTCAGACTGCTTCCTCGTCAATGGGAGGTTATACCCTCTTGTCGACTGCGCTTTCCAGCGCATTGACGGCAGTCTATGATGAACCTCTGGTGGATTCCTTCGACATCCCATCGACAGGTGCTCCTCTCCAGTCAACGGGGACATCATTTTCACTTCATAATGCAATTTCCCGAGCCGCTCCGTTGACAAGGAGCCGCATTCCACTGGGGAAACAGACTGCATTTGCCATGCATTCCGCCCCTCCACCCTCACAGGTGTACACTTACGGGCCAGGTGGACAGGGATCAGGACCCTGGACTTACCACTCAGGGGCAAGACCTGCTCAGGCTATGCGTCCAATCCCCCTGGTTTCCCAGAACCCCCCCCCCCAGTTCCCAACTGGATGTTAATTCAGCATGTCTTGCATGCCATGCAGCATGCTCAGCCCTCCGACCCAGGAGTGCCGAGCCACCCATCTCGTTCACCTACTCCTCCACCTAAACGTTTTCATGGTGACAGGGTCCCTTTACCACCCTGATCATCTCTCTCTCTCTCGTACGTGGATGACTACCTATTAGACGAGGCTGAGGAATTCCAGGACAGGGATTTCCAGCCCCAGTCTCTCCTATTGGAGATTTCCTCTTTAAATTAGGATTTATCCAAGTAGGCAGCTGCCTGTCCTCCGGATGACCCATCTTTCCATGAGATGATGGTCCAAACTCAAAGTCATGGGATTCTCTACTACCGAACATGATAAACAGCGTAAGGATATGGCAGAATATCTAGAGTTACCAGAGAATCCGGTCTTAGTTTTACCCCCCACTAATCCAAACCTACCAAAATGCTATGCTTGCAGCCTGGAACCAGCCTTCTACTGTTACGGCTACTCCCTGCAAGGTGGATCGCCTCTACCAGGCTCCTCTGGATCATCCCTTTCAATCCACCGCTCCTGAAGAGGACTCGGTGGTGATTGCTGCCGCTCAAGATCGTACTAAACGACTGAAACACATGAGCTCCTTACCTCTGGATAAAGATTCCCGTAGGACAGATTATTTGGGGGGAAAAGTATTCCAAGCAAGTACCATGAATCTCAGAATCCTAAACTATATGGGACATAGCCTCCCTGATTCAGAGGTAACAAGACATTGCACACTCTGCACGGGGGCCTGGAGCTAGCAAGGCATCAAGCTAGGGCATCTTACAATGCCAATGAGGTAGCTTCCAGGGTCGTAGGGACAGCAATCTGCATTAGGTGGACGACATGGCTGCGTCTTTCCTGGTTGTCACCCTTGGCCCAGCGTAGGGTGATTTCCTCCACCTACCGGAGAACCCGTTTCTTCTCCTGTAGGGTGAGACTGTGTCTGTCGGGTTAAATTCCTACCCCCCTCCGGGGGGCTCCCCATCTCAATCTCCCCAGTCTCGGGCCTTGCCGGGCCAATAGAGGTTCTCCCTCTGTGTCTCCCCCACTGGGGGCTAAGAACTTAGTCCCTTAGAGTCTTGGGCCCCCTTCGGGGGAGCTTTGTAATCACCCATGTGTGATGAATGGTGAAGACTGACACAGATAAGATATGAAAATTACGTACCTACCGTAATCTTTCTTTGCATCTTCACCATTCATCACAATTCCCACCCTCCATCTCCCTGGGGCCTCAGTCTCTTTGTCCCCTCCCTCTGCATGCCTGCGTCTCCCCCCTTCCCGGTTGGTCAGGAGAGGAAGAGATAACCTTAACTTTTGGTCCCTCTTATCTCTTTCATTGTGTCGCTCTGCAGGAGTATGCTTGCCAAATACCTGTGCCTTGGATTTGGCGGCGTAACAGGCTTGTTGGGCAGTAAGTTTTTCCATAATTGGGACCAGATAGCGAGACTTAGGTTTGTCTCTTCCCCTCCCACTTAACGTTTCCTTCCCTTTCTTCTTTCCTTCCTAAAGATTAAGAATTATGGTAGGTACGTAATTTTTATTTTTTCCGCATGATGGTGTTAACGTGACTCCAAAAACCACGAGAGTCACTGACAGAGGTCCTAAGGAGCTGACTGTGGTAATTGCCCTTGGCAGATCTGACGGAAACCTTACATAGGTTTCAGAGTCTTCTGTACTCCACCCAATTCGATGTGGACTGGGTTAGCTTAGCTTTGTTCCAGGCTTTGTCCCTGTTTCTGAGAGAGGACAGGAGTGAAGAATTTAACCAGCGGGTAGCAGATCCCCAGATATGGCGCCTTTCTACTGGGATATATTTGTCTTGAAGGTTCAAAAGTGTGGTAAGCAGGCATTGAGCAGCAAGTTCCATATTACAAGTATTATATAGAGGTGCCCAGTCCTTGTTGTGTAGCTCCAAGATTAGGGCTCTCTTATCCATTTTTGAAAAATCCCTGAAAATAATTTCTCTGGGGGTGGTTTAGGGGCCCTAGCCTTCCAAACACAGTAAACTGGGGAGTGGTCACTGATTGAGTCTGGTAAAACTCCAACAGCACTGATCCTCTTGGGCCTGTTGGAGATGACCCAGTCTAGAAGAGACTGGAGACTGCTGTTACTAGCCTGTTTGGTCGGGAGAGTGACCAACTGAGACAGATGTAACCTGCTGAGTTCAGCAGCATAGAGATGAGTTTTTCCCTAGCCAATCCAGGTTGAGGTCCCCCATAACAATGAGCTCTTGTCTTCCCTTTAGCGAGAAAAGATGGTCAGTTACCTTAATCAGGCCTGTTTGTCCATTTTTAGGAGGGTTATAGATACACACTACATTTAACTTCTTAGTGAGACCTAAGGTAATAACTATATGAATTGTTTCACATTGACAGGTAGTGTTGACCGGGAGGACCCGTAATGTCAAGATCTTACTTCGAGAGGGTTCCTTCATTAGGTCATCACAAATAGGACTGACATCGCAGACTTTTCTAGCAATCCCTGATGGGGGTCCGCCCACCCGGCATCACGTGACTGACGTCAGCATGACGGTATATAGTGGGAGGTCCCCATGCCCGCCCTCCAGTTCTTTCCTGCAGTCGCCTCGTGCTAGTCGCTTCGCAGACTTCATTCAATGATCGTTGGAAAGTTGTTTTTCGCGCAGTTTTTCAAACTATTTTCTTCACAATAATTAAGTTTATTTCTTGTCTTCTCCAAAGAAGTGCTCCAAGTGTGGCACTCGGATACCGCACAAAGACGGTCATTCCAAGTGCGTCATCTGCCTAGGCCCAGACCATCCAGTCTCCTCTTGCCCCGACTCAGTCCTTCAACCAGGCTACCAAAAAGCGGAAACAGCAGGTGTTGGAGGCCCATCTTCTCGAGGTCCATTTACTTTCTCTTGAGAAGAAGATGGACGAGCTTAGGGACTCGTCTGAAAAATCTTTCCTTAAAAAGCATAAGGAGAAGACTGAGGAGCGGGCTTGCTCTGTGGACGAAGTCAGGCCCTTTACCAGCAAGGCCCAGCCACCATCGAGGCACCCAGGTAAGGAGAAACTTCAGGCAGATAAGTCGGCGACCGCGCTGCACCGGCCGGTAAGCTGGCCTCTGGCTCCTCCACAGACCACCAGGCGGCCGTTAAGTCGACTCCCCTGGTTGGGGGCAGTCGCTCGGCCTCAGTCGCTAAGTCGGCCGGGGGTCCTATCTCCGACCGCCCGACCACACCCGCTAAGTCGACCGTCCCTGGCAACCACATGGGGTCGGGGCCTAACGGCGAATCAACGTCTGGCGGGACTGAAGGGAGACAACCCCGCTCCCTCCTGTTCTTCCCTCATCCGTGTCCTCGCATTCCACCACGGACACGTCCGCCGAGGCCGATGGGGACGCTGGTGAACCTGTCTATTTCGGGGGTTCTTCCCTGTGCTCCCCCACCGAGGACCCGGGTCAGGAGGCTCCTTCTCTGCTGGAAGGCCTTTCTCTGGAGGCCCCTCCTCAGCTCGAGAGCAGACTGCCGGCGCCTCCAATGCTGCCAGTCCGTACAACAGTCCTGACGCCGGGACCGCCCGTGCCTCCAACCCCGCCAGTCCCTACAACAGTACAGATGCTGGACCGTGGTCAGGCCTGTTCCGTCGGCCATGACCCTGGACCAGACTCCTCGACGTGAGACACTTCGTCTCGGTGTCGACCGCCCCTCCCGCGATCCCTTCTGGCACCGGATCGGTGCCGGCGACGACTTCAGTCCCTCTAATGTGGACTGTCCCATGCGGATCCTAACCTGATTTACACAACAGCAGATCCGATGTGGGTTTCCCCCGATGTCTGGGCCAATGGGGTTTTATAACCGTCCCCTCACTGTCCCCCATTACCCCCACAGGTATCCTGGGGATCCCTACCTGGAGGCTCCCACTCCTGGATGGAGTCCAGTGGGACAGTTTTTTTACCAGGGTTATCACCCCTATACCCATTACATGGGTTCGCATGGATATTATCCTCCTCCAGTCGCCCTTCCTCTCCCCCCCCCCCCAGCCTCAACCAGCTCCACCTCCACCCCCTCTGGCTATGCTGGATTTCAAGTCCTTCCTACGGTCTTGGTGGCAGGGAGCAAGGTCGGAGTTGGTTTTGGACCTGGAAGCGAGGCTCCCACCTCCGCCTCTTCCTAGGTCCCCTTCCCCAAGCAGTTCGGGTCCGATTGTCCATCTCTCGGGGTAGAATCGACTGGACGTTCCCCTTTCTCGCTTCGAACACCATCCAGTTGAGGAGGCAGACAATGTCAGTTCTGATGGGTGGGAGTGAGGACTCTTCAGAGGAGGAAATTGTGGAGGAACCCAATCTGAGAGGCAAGACCTCACCGAAATCGCCACCTGAGGATCCTTCCTTCTCGGATCTCATGAGGGCTCTCAGAGATTATTTCGATTGGGAGTCGGAGGAACAGAACCTGATGAGGCAGCGTCTCGTGGAGCACCTCGACCTAGAGTCCCCGTCTCCCATCCCAGTTCCTCTGTGGATGGCCCCCCACCAAGACCTCACCACCATTGTCTGGCAGATGCCTCACTCTATACCAGCTGTCCCCAAGCAGGCAGACAGGCTTTACCGGGCGCCTAAGGATGCTCCTTTTTTGAAGATCCATCCGAAGGCGGACTCCGTGGTCATTTCAGCAGCTCATGATCACTCCGCTATGCCCAAGCACTTGAGCACTACTCCTCCAGATAAGGAGTAGAGGCAGATGGACCAGTTTGGCAAGAAAATCTACTCTTCTGCCATTTGTGCGCTCCGCTCCCTCAGCTACATGGCCCATATGGTGTCCCAACAAAAAACGACTATGGCCAGGTTGGAGACTAAGGTCCAGTCTATGGATCCTTCACCTCTCAAGGAGGAACTCACCAAGGATCTCTGCCTCTCCAAGATCTCTTGTAGGCATGCTTTATGGGCCACCTACAAATCAGGCGATTCCGTGGCCTGTACCTCGGCAACTGTCGTTGCCCTGAGACTGCACTCCTGGCTTCGCCTCTCGGGCCTCGCTAACGAGGTTCAGTTTGCGATTCAGGATGCCCCATCCCGGGGCTCGGTCCTTTTTGGAGGCGACACCAAGGACATCATTACAGAGCTACAGGACAAAGGTGTTGCCCTTACATCTGTTTGGTCTATATACCGATCAGGTGCTCCTCAGCGATGACAGCAGCAACCCTTTCAGAGGAGGACCTGGAGACGGGAAATCCGCTCAGGCGCATCGCCAGGGTAAGCGGAAGGCCACGGGTACCATCACTCCTCCTGCCTCCAAGAATCTGCAATGTTCAGGGGGTCCTTCCCCTGACCGACCCACCATTTCTTGACTCCCGGCCCCACTGCCTCCTCAGCCTCTTGGCGAGGAGCAGGTGGGGGGGGGGGGAGTTCGCTCTCCACATGCAGGAGTTGAGGTTCATTACCTCCGACAAGTGGGTCCTGCAACTAGTGGCTTTAGGTCACACCATAGAGTTACTGGAGCTTCCTATGGGAAATCCTCCATTGAAGTCCTCTTACACTCGGGATCAGGCTATCCTTGTTCAAGAGGAGATAAATTCTCTCTTGCTAAAACAAGCAATCGAGGGAGTCCCCTCAGGGCAAACAGGAAAAGGCTTCTGCTCCCATTTTTTCCTGGTTCCAAAAAAGACCGGGGACTTCCGACCCATTCTAGATCTCAGTCAGCTGAACCATTATGTCGAGTACAAGAAGTTTCGCATGCTGACACTCCAGAGCCTTCTTCCACTCCTGTTGGAGAATCACTGGCTCTGCGGCCTGGATATGCAGGATGCCTACCTACATATCCTTATTTTCTCCAGCCACCATCGGTTCCTGCGTTTCCTGTTCCGGGGGGAGCACTTCCAGTTCTGAGCGCTTCCCTTTGGGCTGTCTTCAGCACCTCGGGTTTTTACAAAGTGCCTAGTGGTGGTTGCAGCGTTTTTATGCCACAGAGGGATTGCAGTGTTTCCTTACCTGGACGATTGGCTACTAGTGGCCCCATCCAGGGATGTGTCATTGGAGGCTCTGTCGTTTACCCTGGACCTGTTCAATCGACTTGGGATCACAGTCGGCATGCCAAAGCCATACCTTATCCCCACCCAGAGACTGCAGTTTATTGGGGCGGTCCTCGACACGGTCCAGTGCAGAGCTTTTCTTCCTCCGGATAGAGTGGAGACTCTGGTCCACCAGGCCTCCAAGGTGGCATCTTGCTGGGCCATCCCAGCCCGGGAGGTCCTTCACCTGTTAGGCCTCATGGCAGCTTCCATTTGTACTGTTCCCCTAGCCAGGCTCCACATGAGGATCACTCAGTGGTCCCTGAGGGTGCAATGGGACCAGCTTCTGGACGATCTTGACCATCCGGTACTCATTTGTTCAGCGGTCCGGAAGGATCTTCTATGGTGGATGAATCCACACAATCTTTCCTTGGGGCTTCCATTTTGAAGCCCAGCACCCGTCGCCACTCTCACCACGGATGCCTCGAACATGGGGTGCGGTGTGCATCTGGAGGAACATCAAGCCCAGGGACTTTGGTCCGGCTTGGAGCTTTCTCTTCACATCAGTGTTCTAGAGCTCAGGGCGGTCCTGTATGCTTTACAGGCCTTTCAACCCCTGTTGCCCGAGGGAACACTGCTGATCCAAACGGACAATATGTCAGTGGTTTGGTACATCAACAAACAAGGAGGAACCCGGTCATACCCTCTTTGCAGGGAGGTGACCAGGGTGTGGAACTGGGCAGTCCAGCACCACTTGTCCTTAGTGGCCGTGCATGTACCGTGAGTTCTAAATGTCCTGGCGGACAGTCTCAGCAGATCGCAGACCCCTGCTTATGAGTGGGAACTTCATCAGGAAGTGGTGGAATCCATCTTCCAAAATTGGGGGCAGCCGGAACTCGACCTATTCGCTTCTAATTCAATGCAAAACTTCCCAAGTTTTGTCTGGCCTGCTCCAGAGTCAGGTGCTCTGACGACGACTATCTCTATCCTGGACAGGGAAATTTTTGCACGCCTTCCCTCCATTTCCCATTCTGCTGAGGGTCCTCCTCAAACTACAGGCGGAGAAGGCCAAGATGATTCTCATCGCTCCTCTTTGGCCGAGACAGATTTGGTTCCTGCTGCTTCAACAGCTATCCAGGGAACCACCGGTTCCACTTCCACTGACACACGACCTCCTTACTTAGGATCAAGGCCGTCTGGTTCATCCAGGGCTCAGGACCCTGCATCTGCATGCATGGCTCCTGCAGACGTAGCCATCTTTCGCTTTGGGGTATCCTCTCGAGTGGCACAGGTCCTTGTCGAAAAGCCAGAAAACCTTCCACCTGTTCCACTTATGCCTTGAAGTGGAAGCGGTTTCCATTTGGACAACCGCAAAGGGCTGGAACCTATTTTCTTGCTCGGCCCCACAAGTCATGGAATACCTCCTTCATCTATCGGACTCGGGTCTAGCCTATTCCTCTCTGAAAGTGCACCTCTCCGCTATCTCGGTGTACCACGAGCTGGTGGATGGTAAACCTGTGGCTCAGTTGGATATCTCAGACTTTTTTGAAAGGGATTCTTCATCTGAAACCCCCCATCCGCAGCCCAACACCACCATGGGACTTGAATTTCGTCCTGGAAAAGCTCACCTTTCCTCCTTTCGAGCCAGCAGTGAGCTGTGACCTACGCTTCCTATCTTGGGAAGGCGTTGTTTCTGGTTGCTATCACTTCAGCTCAGAGAATTTCGGAGCTTCATGTGCTGGTTTGTAAGGAGCCTTACCTGATTTTTCACCGGGACAGGGCGGTTCTCAGAACCCATCCGAGGTTCCTTCCAAAGGTGGTGTCTGAAGCTACTTTGAACCAGTCGGTAGAGCTTCCAGTATATTATCCGGCTCCTGCTAATAGGGGTGAGGCACTCCTCCATACGATGGATGTCCACTGGATTCTCCGGTGTTACACACACCGAACCAAAGATTTTCGCTCTTGCAATCAATTGTTTGTCTCCTTCGCACAACGAACACGAGGCAAACCGGTTTCCAAGCAGGGCCTTTCCAAATGGTTGGGCAACTGCATTAGATTCTGTTATCAAAAGTATGATAAACTCCTCCCAGGCTCTGTCAGGGGGTCATTCTACTAGGGGTATGGCCACTTCTGCAGCCTTCCTTCGTAATGTTTCTGCAGTGGATATTTGTGCTGCCGCTACTTGGAGTTCTGTCCATACCTTTACCAAGCATTATAGTTTGGACATTGCTTCTAGGCGGAGGGCTGGCTTTGGCCTAGCTGTCCTGCAGGGTCTGTTGTCCTAGGCTGGGTCCTTTCGGACTTCAGTCTTTTCCGTGGATCTTGTTTTTCCCCCTCCCTAGTTTCTCTCAGTCTCTCCTTAGAGGGACTGCTTGGGACTTGGTCCTATTTGTGATGACCTACTGAAGGAATCCTCTCGAAGTAAGATAGTACAGTTACGTAGGAACTTACTATAACAGTAGACTTTCGAGAGAGGTTCCTTCAGTAGGTCCTATTTTTCCCCTCCCTCCTTCCCCTCATTTTATTTTTTACAGGGTGTCGAAACCTGTTCGCTTCTGCTGCTAGGCCTCTTCCTAGCTTCGGCGGGAGAACTGGAGGGCGGGCGTGGGGACCGCCCACTATATACTGTCATGCTGACGTCAGTCATGTGATGCCGGGTGGCCGGACCCCCATCAGGGATTGCTAGAAAAGTCTGCCGTGCTGCCTGACGTCAGGCGACGTCAGTCCTATTTGTGATGACCTACTGAAGGAACCTCTCTCGAAGATCTACTGTTACGGTAAGTTCCTACATAACTCTACTGTCCTGTCTGGTATATCACAAAACACCACCACCCTTTTTAGCATTTGGATGATCACATCTGTGAAGTTTATATCCATTGATCCTACATAATGAATCTGGTATATGGAATTTTAACCAGGTTTGGTTAGACCTAAGACATCAGGGGAGTTGTGAGCAATCCTGGCTTCATACTGCGCAAAATTAGCTGGCAGACTTCTAATGTTCATATGTGCAAGCCTAAGCGCCTTTTCTGTGAACCAATAAGATGAGTTCTTGGGAGCGATGCCATCAGGAGGGCCCGGGTTAGGTTCAATGTCACCGGAGAGGGGGAGAGAGAGAGAGAGAGAGAGAGATGACATGGGGTACCCAGGTCTTAATGGGACAGGTTTGGAGTTTGCCCTCCAGTGACATATAAAAAGAGGAATGGCTTAGGTAGTCAGCTATACTTTATGCTAAAAGCACTTGACATGTCTTGAGTTCCAGAAACCCAGTAGAGCGAAGGGAGTATTTTATATAGCTGGGTAGTGATTTGCAGTTATTGTGGAAAAATACACTGAAAAGTACTAATTTGTGTGTTCCATGTCATCCCATTTTCCAGCTGAGCTTCAGCAAGATGGCAGTAGGCTTTGCCCACAGTCATAAAAACCAGATCTGGTGAGGCCATAAGGGGGCAGTAGCAATCATCATTGACCCTTCCATCTGGAGTTGATTAACATAACATAGAAACATAGAATTTGATGGCAGATAAGGACCTCTTGGCCCACCCAGTCTGCCCATTTCTCTACTTAATGGGTAAGCTGCAGATCCTAGTTAACCAACAGCCTACTTCTTCCTACCCCCACCCGCTAGAATTGCCTTATGACCGTCCCATGCATTCTTGAAATCCACCGTTTTTTTTACTCCACAACCTCCTCAGGAAGGCTGTTCCATGCATCCACAACCCTCTCAGTGAAAAAATACTTCTAGGAGTGTGGATATGTTCATTCACACTGCTTGTCACGTCCCTTTCCCCTTTAAATCTTGCCGGAACTCTTCAAGCTGGCTCCTCCCACCCACCCGGGTGGTATAAACCTTGGCTCCATCCCAAGACGTCAGATCTTCCTTTCCGCTGGAAGATGCAGGTTCCCTCGTGCTTCACAGCAATCCGTAGGCCCTGGATTCAAGGCATCGGTTTTAACCGCAACTTACCTTAAAACACGTTCGAGTTGTTGATTCCGATAGTAGCACATCTGACATGGATGATAAATCTGCTCCCAGATTCTGCCAGTGCTCCTGCGGCGAGAAGATGTCTCGCACCGATCCCCACCAAACGTGCGTCTGCTGCCTTGGTGTCGGACATAACACCTCCACCTGCACGTTCTGCCTGGCCTTCAATCCCAACGTCCTGGATGACCGCTTGGCACGCCTAAAATTGGGGAGACTGGAGAAAAGGAACCTGTCTGTGAAATCGATGGAGGTGAGGTGGGCGGTTTCCATGGCTGTGGGATCCGCCGAGCAGTTGGAGCAAATGAAGGCTTTCGAGGAGGAAGCGGCTCAAGCTTCGGCCAGTCGGAGCTTTTTTGTTCCTCTGAACCTCGGGTCCACCTTTTCGGGGTCCTTCAAGGAGTTGTGCCAGTCTCTCCCCACCAGGGGTGAGGTGCCCTCGGGCTCGCACTCCTCCCACCCTCAGAAGAGGGAGAAGGACCCTAAGTCTTTGTCCAAATGGAGACGTTTTTGGGACAGAGAAAGGTCCAAGTCCTAGGAACACGCGGTCTCGACCTCGGTCGATGTCGATATCCTCGGCTGCCAGCTTCACGGATCTTCCTTCTGGCCAAGAGATCGAGGAAGTGGCCGACAAGGCTGAGATTTCTCTCGACCTGATGGACCCTATTTCGGCGACTCCGGTCGACGATTCTTTGGAAAGGACTCTGGTCCTTGTCTTTCCCGATGAGGAGACCCAGCCCACTGGTGTCACTATCGAGGAAACTGTTCCGGACCCTCTGTTTTCACCGACCCCTGTGTCTCCCGATCGACCAAGTCGCCCAGCCCAGTCTCGATCGAGGTCCAGAACCCCCTCTGTCAAATGACCGAAAAAGAGTCATAAGCACTCTAAAAAGAGGCATACTTGAAGATCCTTATCTTCCTCGGACAAGGAGAGGCTTCGACGGAAACTCCGTCGACACTATGAGGCTCTTATGTGGCAACAGCTGATTTTGACTGGGCAGAAGCCGGCTCCGCTGTCCACCCTGGTCATCACTTGGCTACAGTCTCCTGGGCCGACTCCGGAACCGAAGCCTTCAGTTCCTTTGCCCACGGTGCTGGTCCGTGTATCCTGCTCAGCCCATCTTAGTTCTCTTACACTTAAGCTGCTTCAGGGAGGGCTCCTCAAAGAGAGCGTACAGACACTGGGATTCCCTCGCCTCCTGTCCATCATGGTTACCCCTGACAGCCCCGCGATCGAAAGGGACGTAGGCGGGAGACCGTTATACCACGACTCCTCGGACTCTGATGTCACAGGACTACACTCCCATCCTGGGGATGATGAGTCCTCCGTGGCAGGTTTAGAGGAGGGTCCTTCCTTCTTTCAAGGCATTCTACGCCTGATCTCCGAATCTACCGGAATGCCCCTGGAGTCTATCCAGAAAAAGGCGGAGTACCCCCTTACTGACATCCTAAAAAGTGGGGGTACCCCAATAGAGGTCTTTTCAGTGGCCGAAGCCATCACTGGCCCGGCCCTTGAGCTCTGGCAGTGCCCAGCTTCCTGCCCAGCATAGTCTACCCACATGGCCCACAAGTATGTGGTGCCCATGGGGTCCCTGCCGGGATTCACAGAACATCCTTCGGCCGAGAGCCTGGTGACTGCTTCTGTGTTTAGACGTACTGGTAGCTCGGCTGACACAGACCGACCCCCGGACAAGGAGTCCAAAAATATGGACCACTATGCCCACAAGGTCTACCTGGCCTCTTCCTTAGGCCTTAGTCAGGCCAGTTCGGCTGTCATTATGACACACTTCTCTCATGCCCTCCTCAGGTCATTAGATGAAGTCCTCAGTCATCTCCCAGCGGACATGCAGACCACGGTCAAGCAAGTCCGTGATCAGGGCCATGCCGATGCAAAACAGCTGCTCCAGACGGCCTTAGACATCAGGGATTCTTGTGTCTGCTCTTTAGCAGCCGCAGTGGCCACTTGCTGCAGGACCTGGCTGTGGCTATCCTCCTTCCTGGTGGATACCCAGCACAAGTTAGCTGACGCTCCTTTCCTTGGTACTGATTTGTTCAATCCAGGAGTGGCCGGTCACCTTCAGCATATCAAGCAGTCCAATGCCACCTTGGTTGCTACCTCCCCAAAATGTTCGGGCAAGAACCAGCACAAAAGAAAGAAGCCGTATCGGCATCTTTCCCCTGTGGTCAGGCAGCCCTCCAATCAAGGAGGCCAGCAGCAGCAGGCTCAAGCTTGGCACCCACGGCCCATGCAGGGTCCTCAACAGCCCCGTAAAGGAGGCCGAAGCGCAGGTCCAGGAGCCTCCTCCTCCTCTAAGCTTGTTTAGTGACTGGTTGGGGGTTGCCACCCCTACACCCGTCACGCCAGCTCGTGGGGGGCTGGCTCTGCCACTGTCATTCCGCCTAGTCTGATATCACTTCGGACAGGTGGGTTCTTGAAGTGGTCAGTCAGGGACTGCCTCTAGAGTTCAAGCAGTACCCTCCCAGCCGAGCCCGCACCCCTTGGGAGGGAAGAATCTCAGCTTGCATTCAGTCGGCTCGTTGAGATGACGTAGCTCAGCTCCTCCGCAAGGAGGCGGTAGGTCCAGTGCCAGAGCTACCTGCAGACCCAGGCTTGGTCCAGGTACTTCCTGGTGCCCAAGCAGACGGGGTTGGCGCCCCATCCTAGATCTCCATGACCCAAATCAGTATCTCAGGTCTCGCACCTTCTGGTTGGTAACTCTAAACCAGATCATACCATCCCTGGAGCGAAACATGTGGTTCTGTTCACTAGATCTACAAGATGCGTTCTTTCACGTCCCAATCAGTCCGTCCCATCAGTGGTTCCTCCGCTTCAGGGTCGAAGGGACCCTGTACGAGTTCTGAGCCATGCCGTTCGGCCTGTCATCAGCCCCTCGGGCCTTCACCAAGGGCATTGCTGTAGTGGCAGCCCATCTTCGGTGTTGAGGAGTACGTATCTACCCTTATCTCGACGACTGGCTCTTGTCAGGATCCTCCCTTCAGGAGGTGGAGAGATACAGGGATATGGCTCTTCAGACCTGCTCTCAACAAGGCCAAGCCGGAACTCGTGCCTGCTCAGGTGATGGGCTTCATCAGGGCAGAGCTCGACTCTTGTCAAGCCAGATCTCTGCTCCTGGTGGACAGGGCAGAGGTTCTTTCCTCCTTTGCCTGATCATTTCTGGTTGGGCACTTGCGCCCTGCCCGGGACTTTCTGCGCCTTCTGGGTTACATGGCGGCGTGCACTTCAGTGGTCCGTTGGAGAGGTTCGCCAGCTGTTTGTCATCTGCGCTGAAGCTGCTTCTGGCAGACCTGCAGCCAAATGGACCATTGCAAAGTGGATTACATCATACATAGGTCTGTGTTTTGAGTTAGTGGACAAGGATCCTCCCCGAGGGATAAGTGCTCATTCTTCCTGCCATACTGCTGCATCTTTGGCTGCTTCCAGGGACATCCCTATCCAGGAAATCTGTCGGGCTGCTACCTGGAAGTCAGCAAACACCTTTTTTACCCACTACCACATCGATCATTGAGTCACGCCGGGATGCTGGTTTTGGGGCCTCGGTTCTCCAATCCTTATTTCCCAAGTAGGGGGTGTGTGCCTTGCCTCCCTCCTCCCGGAGAACTGCTTGGAGTCTGCCAAACAGTGTGAATGAACAACATATCCACGCTCCTAGAAGAACAGATTACTTACCTGTAACAGTAGTTCTAGGAGTGGTATAGGTTGTTCATCCACACGCACCCACCCGACCTCCCCAGCTTTAGGCGCACAGCCTGGCTTCCAGCAGGCTAAGATCTGGCGTCATGGGGCGGAGCTGAGGTTTATACTACCCGGGTGGGTGGGAGGAGCCAGCTTGTAGACTTCCTTCAAGATTTAAAGGGGAAAGGGACATACCAAACAGTGTGGATGAACAACATATACCACTCCTAGAACTACTGTTACAGGTGAGTAACTTGTTCTTCCTCACGTTACCTTTGAGCCGTCCCTCCATAATCTTCAAATTGTGCCCCCTAGATCTTCCTGGACATAAAGTCTCCAGCACTCATTCACACTGATGGGATCTATGCCGGAGGCGCTAAGACCCAGTGGGAGCAGACTTTTTTGCAAGAGGGTCGGAGCCAAAGATGAAGCCACGAGGAGTGGCGCCGCGAGCCTCTGCTCATGCGGCAATGACTGTCTCGGCGTCAACCCTCCAACCGCCTCAGTTCCTTTTCCCCAGCCATCGAATGCGCTTCAGTAATGACGTCGCTCGCCCCCCGGGAGTCAAACTTCAAACTAGCAGCATAGTTTTTAGTTTATTGTTTTGTAATATATCTCGAAATAAGTACCGCTTACATTTAACTATACTTATTAAAGAAAAGAAGTCTTCAGCCTACATTGACAGCGTCCATGAGTGGGTCAGGTGACGGTAGGGAGACTTCTGTGAAAGCTGTTCAGTCAACCGAGCCAGGTCCAGTCTGCCGCCTCTCCGGGGGTCTGACAATGGATGGTCTGATGCTCGAGGATGGCGGTCCCTCCGAAAGCATAAAAGAAAATGGTCGCCTCCTGGCACCATTCGGCCTCAAGCTCTTATTCGGTCCACAAGTCAAAAAAGAGAAGGCATCACTCAAGTTCGCCTTCTGGTATGTCTGCACATCGATGGTCGGTTATTGGGGTCAGGTGCCAGTCTTCTCCTCCCGAGTCGCCGGTTTCTGTCTCCGGTGACTGACCTCTTCGACATTGGAGCCCTTCCCCGCCTTTTGGAAGGGCTTCCGATGAGCAGTTTCATCAGTGGGCCGCTCTTATGGAGCAGTGGGCTTGGAGGTTGGTCCAGCTGCCTGACCTGGTCACTCCGAGGCCCTCGGGCCTTTTGAGGGATTGGGTAGGGCGGTTGGACCTCCCTAATTGTGCGGCGCCCTCTTCGGTGCCGTCGACTCCGCACCCCGGTGTTTTCCCCCTCACATGGCTACTGCGCAGGGGGCCACACTGATGCCTCTATCTCCTGGTACTTCTGCCTTTTTTCAAATCGCAGTTTTCAGAGCCCTGGATTGCTTTTGGTGCTGTAGGCGGCGTCTGGGATGCTTACGGTGTTGATGGGCCTCTCGACGCCGCAGGCCTTGTTGACACCTGCGGCACTGCGGACTTCAGCGCCGTGGCATCTGTCAGCGCCGGGTGCTGGGCTGTTTCATTCGGCGCCAACTTTCTTGTCTTTGACGCCGTGTTCCTCTTTGGTGCCGAGGCTTAATGCGGCGTCATATATTTCCTAGTGAGTTTCATTTCTTTCCTGTCCATACAGTCCCTCCTGGGCTGTCAGGAGATATTGAGCTTGACCCAGATCTTCGGCTTGTTGATGATGATGTTGAAGGGGCAGGAATTAATCCTGCTGCAGAGCCTGAAGTCGAAGACCTGTCATTTATATGTCTGCTGAAAAATTTAAATTCTACTCTTTCTCTCCAGACTACAGATATCTAGCCTGGGAATCTCTTAAGACTCCAATATCTTCATGTCCACGAGATCCCTATGGATTTAACTCCCCCAGTACAACTATCCTTTGAGACGTGCTCTCAGATGGTATGGAATAATTTTATTTATTTCACAATTCGGAAAGTATCTTTGAGTTGAAGACTCATTTATAAAGGTTCCACATCACATTTAGTGGTACAATACAACAGTGAACATACTACAAAGTAGTACTCAGACTGGTTGCAGTGAATATGGTAAATAGCTAACTATCTGATTTGGAGTTATTGTATAGTGTAAAAGCTAGTTAAATAGTTCCTGGACAGTAGCCGAGTAGGCCGCATGGGGGGGGAAGAGGGGAGAGCTGGCCAGAGGCCGCTGTCAGGGGAGGTCAGGTAGATCAAGGACAGTTGCATCGGGAGAAGGAGTGGAGGTCGTCTCTGAGAGTGACTTTGAAGGGGCCAATTCTGGTTTCTTTGGTAAGAGCACTGGGTAGACAGTTCAACAAGGAAAGAGCCCTGTGACTGAAAGTTCTTTGGAATTGGGAGGTTCTACACCTGGGCACCGATAGGAGCATCTTGCCGGCACTACGGGTGTTTCTATGTATCGGGGCTGGTTGGATAATGGGGATGAGGCTGGCGGGTGTGCGACCCAGCACAATCTTTTTTGCCATGAGACGTGTGGAACCGTATTCTATTGTCAAGGCTTAGCCAGTTTGTGGCAGTGTATAGCGAGCATGTTTGTGTGAGACGATCGCAGCCAAGGACTTGACAGCAGGCTTTGTTCAGGGAGTGCCTGAGACAGCCTAGGGCCAAAGTGTTCGCAGCTCCATGGATAAGAATACTGTAGTCAAGGAGGGAGAGGACAGAGGAGGAAACAGCAGGCCGAAGGGCTTCAGGAGTTAGACAGTGTTTGAAGCGATAGAGGAGACCGAGACGGTCGTTAAGGGCGGTAGACAGGTGATGGATATGCTGGTGGAAGTTGAGGGTTGGGTCTAGGGTTATGCCCAGGTGTTTGAAAGTATCCACTTGCTCTAGGGGGGGGTAAGATTGGTGGTAAGGATATGAGGGCAGAGCGTCTAACGGGAGTTCAGGGTATGAGAGAAGTACATGACTTTGGTCTTCATATGGTTTAGTGTAAGACGCTGTGTGGAGAACCATTTTTTGGCATCAGAGGAGGAGGAGGAGGATTGGAGGGAGATATGTAGTAGGGTGGGGTCTGCGTTGGAAGAAAAGAGGACAGCATCATCGGCATATAGTATTAGATTGCCTGAGCAGGACGAGGGGAGGGAGTTAAGAGAAAGACTGAAGAGTAGAGGACCGAGAATGGACCCCTGGGGCACACCCGTGTGGACTGGTAGTCTGCTAGATAGGGCGGTACCAATTTGGACTTGCTGGTACCGATCAGACAAGTAGTCTGTGAACCAGCTAAGGGCATCCAGGGAGAGACCGATGTTGGAGAGGGTATTAAGTAAAAGGAAGTGGTAAACAGTGTCGAACGCCTTTTGAGAGGTCGACAAATACAGTGCCTGCGATGTGACCTCGGTCTAAGGTGGAGTGGATGTGAGAGGTGAACTCCAAGAGGGCAGTCTTGGTGCTGTGCTCTTTGCGAAAACCATGTTGCTGTTTACAGAGTAGTTTATATTTGTTAAAGTGTTCGGTGAGCTGATCGGTGACAATACGCTCAAGCGCTTTCGATGGGGGGTGGGGATAGGCGATAGTTGTTGGTGGGAAGCACGGTCCCCGCTTTTAAATATGAGGGTAATGGAGGCAGATTTCCACCGGGAGGGGACTTTCCCTTGACAGTGCGAGGGTTGAGAATATGGGTGAGAGGGTGGAGTACCTCGTGAAGAGTGAGCCGGAGAAGCCTCATGTCCAAGGAGTCACTACTGTAATTGGCATGGCTAAGGGCTTTCTCCAGGTAAGGTTTGGCTGATACAGGGGTGACGCATCGAAGGTGGAAAGGAGGGGCAGTCGGAGGGGACCTTGTGTAGTGGGTAGGGGGAGGATCGAAGAAGTTGTGGGGGAGGACGTGTGAGCTTTGTGAAGGAGCGATTAAGGCTAAGGCAGTATGGGTGGGGTATGAGAATAGGCATCCATCGACATCAATCAGGTTGGAGGGGATTATGTGTCTTGCCACAGATGTCCTTAATATTATTCCCAAACTTGCGCCCTGAGTCCTAGGCAGAGGTAAGGGAGGATTTATAATACTCTGCTTTTGCTTGGCGTAAGGCCCACGAGCAGTTGTTCCTGGCCTCCCTGTACCTTTGTCTGTCGGATGGCAGACTGCTTTCGTTGGATATATACCATAGCGAGTCCCGGGTGCGCATCAGGGTTAGAAGGCGATAGGTGATCCAAGGGGCAGGATTGCCTTTGACCATCCTTTTTTGCAAGACGAGCAAGGGAGTCGCAGACAGCATTGAAGATAAAAATGAAGAGGTCGAGATGTCAGTTATGAAGAACCAGTTCAACATAAGGAGGTGTGATTTTAGGCAAGCAAGTTTACCAGGCCCTAGTTTGCGTTGCAGTATAATTTTCGGGGGGGTTTTAGGAGCTTTGCACGACCATGAGCAGAGGACGGGAGTGGTCGCTTATGGCATTAGGGAGTACGGTGGTGCTTGTGATCTTGTGTGGGCGATTAGTGAAAACCAGATCATGTAGGGAGGAGGACCCAGTGTCTTGGTTCAGGCGTGTGGGGGTGCGGATTACTTGGATAAGATTTTGGTCAGTAGCAGCATCAATGAGTGGGGCGGCTGTCCTGGCCAGCCAGTTGGTATTGAAATCCCCTAGTACTATAATTTTATTATTTGACGGGAGCGTGGCAAGGTAGGACAGGACAGAGTGAAAAGAAGCACTCTGATTCCTAGGTGGAATGTAAACTGCTGTGATGAGAAGGGGGGTTTGGGAGCAACCCAGGGTAAGTTTGAGGGCAAGAGCTTGGGGGCCAGGATCCAGTGGGGGTGGATGGGAGTAATTGACCATGCAAGGTGTCTTTAGCGTGTATGGCGCAGCCTCCCCCTCTTTTACCCTGCCGGTCATCCCTGTAGAGGTTGTACCCGGGGAGGGTTATCGTCGAGTTTGGAATTTGGGGGGAGAGCCAGGTTTCAACCACAGCAATGATGTCAGGATGACGTTGAAGGACCCATCCCTGGTAGTTGTCCCACTTTTTTAATAGGCTACAGACATTGATGGGGGCAATGAGAAGGCCAGAGGCCTGGTTAAGTCTGGGAGCGTTTGTAGTGGGCGGGCCTGGGTTCGGGTGGATATTGCCCGAGATTAGGAGGAGGAGGGATCTGTGGATAGAATTCCAGGCCAGTTTTTTGAGGCAGTGGGATTTGCATCTGAGGGAACCCTGAGTGATGGACCGAGTAGGAATAGGGAGAGTAAGTATGTGTGGGGTGGCCAGTGTGAGAGAGAGTAGAAAGGGTTGGGGGATCCTAAGAGCCTGTAGGGGTGGGAGACAAGGGACAGATGGAGTGCAGAGGGTGCATCTGGCATAGTGGCAGTAGCTTTGGATTGTGGAGAGAGTAGGCAGAAAGGCGGCCACATCAGAACAGAGGAGTCTCATGTGAGTTGTTGGCAGAGCATAAAGGGAGAGCTGCCAGATAGGCAGATAGGTGTCAGGGGGAGAGGGACGACGATAATCAGGGAGACGGGAGTATGGTAGAAGGAGCACCAGGAGCAGCAGAGTAGGATGATGCAGAGGCATGGGAATAATAGGAGGGAGCTAAGAGGGGAAACGCCTGCAGAAGGAGATGAAATAATCAGAGCTACCTCTAGTGGTCAACTGGTATAGCCTGGTAATGGAGAAGCAGGTTGATTGGTTCAGATGATCAGTCTATTAGGGGGATCCCTTATAAAAGGGAGTCTCGACCAAGGGGGCGGTGGGGAGCCGCGTGGTAGCATCCGGCAGGGTCAACTTGCTTGTCCTACAAGCGCTCTTATAAATTGAGCCAGCGAGTCACTCAAGAACCGCACTCTTCAGGATGTTTCGGGGCGGGGAGGGTGTCCGCTCAGTAGCCTTCGGGACCTCCGTTTGTGCACTGCAAGCAGCTGTGAAGAAACAGCAAAACAAATAAGTGAGCTTTATACTGCGGGGGTGAGAGCAATGCAGATCTCAGCAGTGAAATAGTACACCAAATGAAGGACAAGCCTAATCCATAATCCCACTCTCATCCCTTCTGTGGCTAAGTCCCTAGATAGGAAGTATGCTGCTCCCAAAGATCGGCCCATTTTGGCCTCCCAGGCCTTTGCTGACCCTGTTGTAGTCTTGGTAGAGAATGAGAAGGCCGTTCTCCCTCAGGCATCTACAGCTCGGCCTATAAACAAAGAATCTCGTAAAATAGACACCTTAGGTAAGAGAGTCTTTGCTGCCTCCACCCTGGGTATGCGTATTGCCAGCTACTAGAGCTATTTCTCTCATGAGTATGTTCTTCGGCATTCGCTCAAACTGATGGTGGAAGCTCTGCCCGAGTCGGACACTAGTTCAGAGCTACTTCGGACCATAATAAGGGGTATCAAGTCCAACAACCAGCAGGTTAAAGCAGCTAGGGACGCTTGTGATACTGCTTCCCGAGCGGCGACGGGCATTTGTACCTGTTGTCAGTCCTGGCTATGCACTTCGGGCTTCACGAATAATACTCAGCAGCAGGTCATGGCATTACCCTTTGACGATATGTATCTGTTCGGACCTCAAGTAGAGCAACCTCTGGAGGCCACACATAAGACTAGGTCGGCCATTAAAACTGCTCAACCCGCTCCCATCCCTTCGGGTGTCAACAAACGCACTCACAGCCGTCCTCTTTCGGGCAAGGGCAGGGGAGGTTTTAATGAAAAACAAGCCCCCCAGCCTCAAAAGAAAACTTAGCAGAAAGCACAAGGGCCCAAAGTGCCCAGTGCCGCCTTCTGAGTTTCTGGCCCAGGTCCCACCTCAACTGCCTGAGGGGGACCCTTCCTCAGTGTTGGTTGGACGTCTGACTCAGTTCTACAACCAGTGGAAATCCATAACATCAAGACAAATGGGTCCTCCAGATAATCCGCGAGGGGTACTCCCTCAGCCTTTCAGAGGTCCCTCCGGATCATCCTCCCAAACGACAACCCAGGCTGTCAACAATTCAGTCAGACCTTCTTGCCTCCGAGTTAAAAGGCCTTCTGAACAACAGGGCAGTAGAAATAGTTCTGCTGGATCAATGAAACACAGGTTTCTACTCCCATTACTTCCTGGTCCCGAAGAAAACCAGTGGCATGCGCCCCATTCTGGACCTCAGAAAGTTAAACAAGTTTCTTCTCAAGGAAAAGTTCAAGATGATATTGCTAGGGACCTTGTTACCCTTGCTTCATCAACACGATTGGCTAGCTTCCCTGGACATGCAGGATGCCTACCAACATATTCCTATACACCTGAAGCACCACAAATACCTAAGGTTTATGGCACTGGGCCAACATTATCAGTTCAGATTCCTGCCCTTTGGGCTATTTTCGGCGTCACAAGTTTTTACAAAGTGTTGTGCAGTTCTTGCAGCGCATCTCAGAAAAATCAGAATACAAGTGTTCCCATATCTGGATGACTGATTTCCAGCAAGTCCCTCCAGACAAGAAACTCTGGACGCCGTAGCCACGGCTTCAGACTTTCTCACGTCCATGGGAGTCCTGCTAAATCTCAAAAAATCGCAGATGCAGCCCTCACAGAAGCTCCTGTTTATAGGAACTCTTCTGGACACCTCCTGTGCGAAAGCTTTTCTTCCAGAGGACAGAAGGAGCGATATCCTACAGATGGCCTGGTACATCAGAGAAAATAGCTCAGTTCGAGCTATCTCGATGCAGCAGATACTGGGTCTCATGGCATCCGTCGTGTTCACTGTACCCCTAGCAGGTCTCCACATGAGAACCTCTCAATGGATACAGTACTCGGTGGTCCCCAACCACTCAGCCTCAGTCCTTTCTCATCAAGGTGACAGAACCACTGAAGAGCTCACTCACCTGGTGTTTGCAAGAAAACAACCTTCTGGAAGGGTATCCCTTTGCTGCTCTGGATCATCAGATTTCCATACCACAGACGCGTCGCTGATGGGGTGGGGAACTCACTGTCAGAATCTCCACACCCAAGGCACGCGGACTCTGGTTGAGTCCCAGCTTCACATAAAGATCCTGGAAATGATAGCCGTCCTCTATGCAGTCCGGGCTTTGAAGGACATTCTCTGTCACAAGGACTTTCTCCTTGAAACAGACAACTAAGCAGTGATGTATTACATCAACAAGCAGGGCGTTGCTCACTCTTACCCCTTATGCAGGGAAGCGATGAGAGTGTGGGAATGGTATCTAGAGCACATGGCTCTAATTCAGGTGGTCTACCTGCCAGGAGTGCAGAACGAAATGGCAGACTTTCTCAGCAGAACCAAGACAGATCCTCACGAATGGTCTCTTAACTCAGCCGTAGTTCAGCCACTATTCGCAGAGTGGGGAACTCCAGACCTGGACCTTTTTGCATACCCACTCATCACAAAACTGCCGCTCTCCAGCTCCAGAAATCCAGGGCCTGACATTTTCTGTCAGGATGTATTCAGGCTGCAGTGGACAAAATGCTTTAAATACGCTTTTCCTCCTCTTCCACTAATTCAGAGGGTACTTCTCAAATTCAAGTCTTGGGGTTAAAATGATCCTCATTGCTCCCTTCTAGCCTCTACAGATATGGTTTCTGCTACTCAACAGTATGTCAGAAACCCCTCTGAAGGCACTCCTCCTTCAGACGAACCTTCTGACCCAGGGTCCCGTGGTCCATCCCAATCTGAGGTTGCTTCACCTTCATGCTTGGCCCCTGAGGAGATGGAGGAGAATAGGTTCAATGTCTGTCGGAGAGTTTCAGATATTCTTTTGGCTGCACGCAAGCCAGCCACCAGAAAAACCTACACCGCCAAATGGAAGAGTTTTTCTATCTCGTGTGCAAAATCCTCTTTGAACCCTTTTTCCTGCGCACCAAATAAAGTCTTTGAGTACCTTTTAGACCTCTCAAATTCAGGTCTACAATACTCTACAGTCAGAGTTCACCTTTGTGCTATTTCAGCCTATCATGAGCTGGTACTTTCTCTGTCCCTGGCTCAGTTGCCTGTGGTTAAGAGGTTTCTTAAAGGTATATAATGATAGACCTCCTATCAGACATCCAGTTCAGCCTGGGACATTAATCTCATGCTAGACATGATCACTTGAAAGTCCTTTGAGCCTCTAGCTACCTGTGAGCTGAAATTCCTCACTTGGAAAACGGCCTTCGTGGTGGCCATCACCTTGGCCCACAGAGTTTCTGAAATACATGCTTTGGTTACACTGTATTTCATAGGGACAAAGTAGTTCTTGGTACCCATCCCAAGTTTCTCCCTAAGGTTATCTCAGAATTCCATCTAAAGCAACCTTTGGTCCTGCCTACTTACTTTGCGAACTTCCAAAATGGAGAGCATGCCCTTCATTCTTTAGATGTTAAGAGCGCTACGATTCTATCTAGATAGAACAAAAGAGATTCGCAAGGCTCAATAACTGTTTGTTTCCTTCAGCGAGACCCAGCTGGGTCAACCTGACGCTATCAGATGCATTTCAGTGTGGCTGGTGGCATGCCTTAGCCACTGTTATTCCATGGCACAAGTGAAGCTGGAGGGAAGAGTGTACGCTCACCCTACTAGAGCAGTCGCAGCATCCCTGGCGGAAATCTACAATGTTCCTATTGCAGACATTTGCAATGCGGCTACCTGGAGCTCAGTGCATACTTTCGTCGAGCACTATGCCCAGGATGTCCATACCAGGTGACATCTTTCGTTTGGCAGGACTATCCTTAACGGACTTCTGTCCTAAATTTGTGAGCTCTTGGTTTCTCCTGCTGCCCTCTTGAGGGATTATTAGCTCGGTACTCTCCCATCAGTGTGAATGAGTGGTGGAGACTTTATGTCCAGGAAGATATGGAAATTATGTACCTACCGTAATTCTTGATCTTCTTGGACAAAATCTCCACCACTCATTCACACGCCCACCCTCCTTCCCCCGAGCTCACCTCTCTGGTCTTCACTCCCTCAAACTTTAGGCTGTGAAGACTTCTTTGTTGACCCTTCTAATATGGGTCGTCCAGACTATCTTATATCCAGTTTTTGTTAGGCTAATCCTTCTAGGTTAGTTACACTGCACCTCCTTGGAAAAAAGGTACTGAGGTGGTTGGAGGGTCGACGCCGAGATAGTCATTGCCGCCCGAGCAGAGGCTCGCAGCGCCGCTCCTTGCAGCTTCATCTCTGGCGCCGGCCCTCTTGCAAAAAAGTTTGCTCCCGCTGGGTCCTAGCGTCTCCGGCGTAGATCCCATCAGTGTGAATGAGTGGTGGAGTCTTGGTCCAAGAAGATCAAGAATTACGGTAGGTATGTAATTTCCATTTCTTGCACACCTCTTTTTCTGAAAGATGTTGCCCTCTTGGACTTTGTTGATTCCCTTGAGGTACTTGAAAGTTTCTATCATGTCTCTCCTCTCCCTCAGTCCGTCGAGGCTATACATATTAAGGTCCTTAAGTCTCCATATGTCTTCTGGTGCAGACCCTGCACCATTTTAGTTGCCCTCCTCTGGACTGCCTCCATCCTGTCTGTTTTTGCGGAGATTGGGTCTCCAGAACTGCACGCAGTACTCCAGATGGGGTCTCACCAGCTGTCTGTACAGAGGGATAACAACTTCCTGTTTTCTACTGGTGATGCCTCTCCCTATTCATCCCAGTATCCCACCAGTTCGCCTTACTGCTCTCTCACATTGTTTGCCCACCTTTAGGTCATCTGATATGACTACCCCAGGTCCCTTTCCATTTTTATTGTTGTTAGTATCTCACCCCCATTGTGTACTCTTTCTCCTGGGTTTTTGTTTCCCAGGTGCATTACTTTGCACTTCTTGGCATTGATTCTAAGCTGTCATACATTGACCATTCCTCCAACCGTGCCAAGTCCCTTCTCATCCTTTCCACCCCACCTTGTGTATCAACTCTGTTGCAGATCTTTGTGTTGTCTGCAAAAAGACACACTTTTCCTTCCAGTCCCTCTGCAATGTCACTTATAAAGACATTATAGAGGACTGGTCCTAGTGCTGAACCCTGCATTACCCCACTAGTAACCCCCTTTTTTCAGAGTGGACTCGGTTTACTATTACCCTCTGTGTCCTGTTCGCCAGCCAATTCTTTACCCAGGGATTAGAAGCCGTTGAAGGAGTCGGAAGGGAGGGAAGGCATACAGAATCTTCCCTGTCCAGGAGAGGGACAATGCATCCTGCCAGAAAACTCCAGGCCTGGGATCTAGCAGGCAGAAATGTCAGTTTTGCATTGAGTGGGGAACACATAAAGGTCCAACTCGGGCCGACGCCATTTGTCGAAAAAGTCGTTGGCCACCAAGGTCAGAAGTTACCTTTCGTGAGCCCTGGACTGCGAATGGTTTAGCGTGTCTGCCAGGACGTTTTGGATGCTGGGAACATGGACGACTGAGAGCTGTAGGCTGTGCTAGATGGCCCAATACCAGTCTGTCATTGCTTCCCTGCACAGGAGGTAGGAATGAGTCGTTCCCCAGCTTCTTTATATAATAAACAATGCACATATTGTCCATCTGAACGAAGAGTGGACCCCGGGAGAGCGGAGTCCTAAAGGGCATACAAGACCGCTTGCATCTCCAGAATATTGATGTGGAGATGCTGCTTGTACTCTGGCCAAGTCTCCTGTGTATGGTGAGACCCCATGTGGGCATCCCAACCGAGGCTTTAAGCGTTGGTGATTAGAATCTGCTGAGGGGGTGGGGTAGTGAAAGCCACTCCCTGAAACAGGTTGCTGGGCTCCAACCACCACAGAACTACCTTATTTATTTATTTATTTTTTTGGGGGTAAATCTGTTTATTTTAGAACTACCTTCTTGACTGGGCCCGACACCAGCTCTAGGTGATCCAGGGGGTATACCCACTGGTCCCATTGCACCCGAAGGGTCCACTGAGGGATTCTCATATGTAGCATTGCTGAGGGAACCATCACAGTGTCTGCAGCCATAAGCCCCAGGAGCCTGAGGAAGTTCCTTGCCTGAAAGTGGCAGTTGTGAAGCAGGAGGTGGGCCTGAGCCATGAGTTGCTCCGCCCTGTCCGGAGGAAAAAAGACCTTGCCCGGAGTCGTGTCCAGGACAGCCCCTATTTAAATGAGGCACTGGCAGGGGGTATGGAAGGACTTGGAAAAATTGATGGTAATGCCTATGGACTGAAATAGGCTGCAAGTACCTTCCAGAGTCTGCAAGAGACGGTCCCTGGATGGGGCCACCAGGAGCCAGTCATCCAGGTAGGGAAAAACATAAAAACCCTTTCTCCTCAAAGCTACAGCCACGACCACCAGGCACTTGGTAAACACCCTGGGGGCCGAGATAAGGACAAAGGGTAGGGCCCGAAAACTAGTAATGCTCCTTGAATTGGAAGCTGAGGAAATGCCTGTGGGTTGTAAAACCTTTGATGTGCAGATAAGCATCCTGCATATCTGAAGAACATAACCAGTCCCCCTGATGGAGCAGAGGCAGTAAACCCTGCAGAGTGACCATCCTGAAACGTTTGTTCTGTATGTACAAGTTGAGATTGCTCAGGTCCAGGATGGGTTGGAGGTTCCCTGTTTTCTTGGGAACCAGGAAGAAGTGGGAGTAGTACCCTCAATCTTGTTGGGAGTGAGGGATGGGCTCTGTGGCCTTCTTTTGCAGCAGGACTTGCATTTCCACCCATATGGAGAATGTGACTTGGTGGATATACAGACGCCCTTTATGAATTTGCAGGGGGCCACTCCAGAAACTCGAGTGTGCCTGTGCTTTATTAGGTGAAGCTCCCAGTTGTCTGTCGTAATGGTGGTGGAGGGAGAATCGACCCCCTACTGCCACCTCCTGAAGCTGTATGGGTGGGGGGCTGGCAAGGATTCGGGAGGTGGGGGCAGCTCCTGATTGGGCTGCATCAGCACCTCTTGTGGCCTAGGGAGGGTTGGAGGAGGGCACAGGCAGGGCTGCCCCTGGCTTACGCTTGCCCTGGGCTTTAGGGTCTTTTGACTGCCTCTTGGAGGAGCAATGAAAAGTAGCCCTGTGACCTGATTTCAACTGGGTGTGGTACATAGTGGACCGACTTTAGGGCCTTCCCCGAGTTTTGGAGCTCAGAGATAATGTCTTGGAAGTCGCCTCCATACAGATTGGACCCCCGGAAGGGGGCGTCCAGAATACTGGACTGAACATCAGGGGCAAAGCCCAAGATCCTGAGCCATCGTGGCACCACAGATCTCAATGTCTGCCCCTGCCTTCCGTCCAGAGGTGTCCACTGCATCACACGCTGCCCATAGGACGTAGCTACCGACATCGGACCCTGTCTTCAGGGCCTGAAGAGTCTGCTGTTTGGAGGGGTCTTCTGGCATTGCTGCGACTGCCTCCCTAGCCTGGTCCCACAGAAAATTCTGGTACCGCACCATGCAAGTCAGATAGTTAAGGGCCTTGATAGCAAGGGTGCCTGAGGCAAAAGCACGCTTGCCCACCTGGTCCATCTGCCTGGATTCCCTGTCTGGAGGAAGGGCACTGAGGTGCTTTGGATGCTTAGTAGTAAAAATATTTTTATACAGGAAAAGGTGTTACAAATTCACACCATTAGGATCAAAATCCCATTTGCAAGGTGGTCCTATTTTAGGCTTATAAAGCATCACTTTATATAATCCATACAGTAAAAGAACAAAGAACACTTGATGCAGTGGTGACCATCGTGTCGGCCTTGGGATGCTCCCTGAAAAAGAACTTACCAGCCGGAGGATGGTGCTGGTAGTCTGTGTGCCTTTTTATGTACTGCAGGGATAGTGTGAGGTTGAAGCCATGCGGCCCTAGTAACATAATCATATGATTCTACCATCGGGGTGGGGGGGACTACCAGAAGGGGAGCACCCTACTGTTGAAGATAAATGGCCAGGCGGTGACGCTCGAGGTCCTGCTCCTCAGTCTCCCACCCCATCGTAGGCTGGATACATCTCTTTGGATCCATAAAGGTGGGCTAGTCCGGTGGAGACTTTGGGATGTTAATGGGTTCACCTTCATCCCCTGAGGAGACCCCTTCCAGTGTGGAGGACTCTGAACTGGCTTAATCATCCGAGTTAGAGTCCTCAGTCCTTACTGTTGGCAGGGTGTTGATCAGCTGGACGAATAAGAGTTCCATCGTCCGTATGTGTAGGAGGAGTGCTTGGTGGTGGTTGAGCAGGGACTGGAGAAGTAATGCCCCTAGGAGGCCCATGGGGGTGGGAAGGCTAGGGCAGGCCTGGTTAAGGGGTCTGTGACTGCATAAATGCCCAAAGCGCCTATACTGTTTTCCATCTTCTTAAATGATCTGCCCTTGGTCTGCCCCCACCCTTCCATTCACATGTATGCAGATGATACAGTACTGTATGCCTTTGGTCCATCCTCCTCTGAAGTAGCCATCAGACTCCAGTGGGACTTCAACAATGTCCGACTCTGGTTTCGTTCTAATCAACTTTTTCTAAACCCTAAGAACACTGTCTCCCTAACTTTTGTCACGAGGTCGAAACTCTCCTGACGTCTCTCCACCCCCATTTTCCACACTACTGATGGTACCACCCTGGAGGCTTGTTCATCCTTCAGATACCTTGGCCTCTGGCTAGACCAGCACTTTGACTTTACATCGCATATCGACGCAATCCTCAAGAAACTGCACCTCATGCTTGGTGCCTTACACCTCAACAGAAGTTGCATCCCTCTGCTAAAGCATAAGGCAATTGTACAAAAAAAATTATCCTCCCAATACTGGACTACGGGGTCGTAGTCTAGGGTGCTACTCCCAAGTCATCCCTAGTCAGACTTGATCATCTCTTGTATTCCTTCTGTCACTTCACCCTGGACTGCCCTCCCACTAGCCATCACTGCGACCTCTACAGGTTCTGAGACCTCCCATCCCTCCAGGATCGGAGACTGACCCACTGTGCCATGACAATGGCAAAATTCTAGACGCAGTCCCTCCCTTCACCTTGCAGCAACCCTAGAAGCTCTACCCCCGCCTACATACCCACTCAGGAACATAGACTCCCGGCTTCTCTATGTCCACTGCTACAGGTCAGGCTGCCTTCAAATACCGCATGCCTAAATTATGGAACACCTTGCCGGTAGACATTAGGCATGCCTCCAACACACAGTATCTCGACTTCCTCCTTAAGACTCATTTCTCCTCCACCTGCACATGCAGCTAGCACGGTTGTGGGCCTAGGATTGCGCCTGATAATTACTGCCCAATCTGCTGTGAAGCACTGCTCCATACTTGTGCTCATGAACCCCTACCCATGCCGAATCATAGTGTTACTATGTTATAACTTAGTACTGTGCATATTACTTTGTGTATAATCGTCCTCAGCTAGTGGTTAGAGCAGTGCACCCACTGCATCCTCGGCTTATGTATTCTCTATATATATTCTATTACAGGGCAAGTCTAAGTATACGTATTGTAGATATATTCTTTTGTATTTATACTGTATATTCCATTGCATTTCTCGTTTATTTTTCCTTGTATTTCTACTGTAAATTCTCCACGCCCCCGCCTCCCCCAGGGCACACCTGGAATTGCGCGGTTAGCGCTCAGTATGCCTCCCTGGTAAAACTCTTAAATAAATATCAGGCCGTGGTAATCCACGGGTGCTGGAGTCAGACCTCCAGGCACTGGGTAGTTGTAAAACGACAGGGGACCAACCGGTGCAGAATACAGGTAGGCTGGCACCTGCCCTGTGGGAGCCAGATATGAGTAGGCTGGCGCCAGATCCCCTGACGTCAGAGTGGGATTACCTAGGCTGCGGTGTGGCTGGCCTGGGTAGAGGCGCAGGTGTTGGTCCCCCAGGCTGTGGTAATGGGAGGCTGGGCGTGGGTCCCCCTGGCAGAGGGGGCAAAGGCCCTGTGGGCATTGGGGGTGGGGCCGCGCTGGACCTGTGAGTTGTGGGAGTACAGGAGCTGGCCCTTTTGGGGGGGGGGGGGAGGTTCGGCCTGGGGCGACGCTGATGTCTGGTGAAAAAAGACTGATGCTGGAGAAGAGGGCTCCACTAGGGCTTGCTGGGAGGGAACTGGGCTAGTGGAGACACCTATACCCAGCAACGCCTGCCCCTGCGACTAAGGGTCAGGCCCAACGGAGATCCTGGAGACAGAAACCACTGTCGAGGGCGTGGGTGATGGGCGGTAGGGTGAGAGCTGGCGTTGGCAGCACCCACGCTGACTGGAGGAGCTCCAGTCGAGCCTGCTATGGAAGAGCCCACTGAAAATAAGGGCTGGAAAAGCAGGGTATGGACAGATACACCCTGCCTTGAGGAGCTGCCACCAATCACAGAGATCCGGGTGGGCGACTAGGTCACCGGCAGTCCTGAAGGAGAAAGGGCGTGCTGGACCCCGGAGGTCATCCCTTCCAAGGGAGAAAGACCTCAAAGCATTCGATGGAGGAGCCTTTGGGGGGTGGGGCAGGGACGGTCCTGGTCTTTGTCCCGGTGTCTGTGCTTCCTTGAGGACTTATCCTTGGACTTGGATGAGGAAGAGCCTGATGACTGGGAAGGGGAGCAGAGGAGCTCCGGGCCTGTAGCTCCAGTTCCATCTGGGTGACCTTCCGCTTGAGGATGTGGCTCTGGAGGGTCCTCTGGTGTCATTTCTGGTGGACGGATTAAATTTCTGGCAGACCTTGCAGGCCTGAACGTCATGGTCGGGGGCCTAGACAGAGGAGGCAAGCAGAATGGTCATCCTTACCCCGGATCTGTTTACCACAGGTACACTTAGTGGAGTGTTCAGAGTTGAAGGCTGAGAAGACATGAAAGAAAGAGTGGACACTGAAATTTTTTTTTGAAGTTTAGTCAACTCAATAAAAAGAAGGCATTGCAATAAATGGTGGGAAAACTGACTGTTGACTGTAGCTGCGGCAGCGTCCATGGTCCAATGTGCGCTGGTCGATGACGGGAAAGAACTGAGGAGGGCTTGGGGTCACCCACCTTATATAGGATAGTCTGACGTCAGACACTGACGTTGGAGATGGGCGGTCCCCTCTGGTATACTGCTAGCTAGAGAGGTTTCCGTGTGTTCCTAGTGCCTGACATCTGAGTCCTACCAGTGATGACCTGCTGCAAGAGATACCCTCAGAATAAGATTATATTGTCAGGATCTGGAAGTCCGTGGCAATAAATCTGGTGGCAGTAGATGAAGCTGACATATTTAAGAAGGGTTTGGATGTTTATATAAAAGGTTCCAATGTATATGCATACTGTTGCTGAAAAAGTGAGAGGGCAGCCTTGATGGGTCAAGTTACGTAATTCTTTTTCATAAATCTTTAGTATGACCTTTTGTAATGATTTTATGTCATAAGGGACTAAGCCAATGCTTAGTAAATAAGTCAGAGATTTTAGTGACAAAGAAATAATGTGGCCTACCTGGGTTGAAACTCAGGCCCCTGGAATACTGTCCTAATGCTCTACCACTTAAGCTACAGGTTCACAAGATTGGTTTTAATTAAGATTTATATTTGGTATTCTAGGATTGTGGATATGTTATTCATCCACACTTATTGGCATGTCCCTTCCCCTTTAAGAATCGCCGGAAGGCCTTCAAGCTGGCTCCTCCCACCCACTCAGGTGGTATTGCCTTGGCTCCGCCCCATGATGTCAGATCTTCCTTTCCGCTGGAAGATTCAAGATGCCTCCTCTTTGCTCTGGCTTTTTATAGGCCCTGGCTTCAAAGCCTTCGGTTATTCCGAAACTTCAACTCGTTTGAGTTGGTGACAGTGATTCTCATAGTTCCATCGTGAAAGATAAATCTTCCCCAGGATTTCGCTGGTGCTTGTGCGGCCAAAAAATGTTGCGCACTGATCTGCATGCCGCGTGCGTTTACTGACTGAGTGTCGGCCGTGACACCAAGATTTGCGAGATGTCTTGCTTTTCACCCAGACGTCCTAAACGATCGCTTCACACGCCTCAGATTGGGCAGGCTCGAAAAACTGAATTCTCCGGTGAAATCTAAAGAGGCCTGGTGGGCGGTCTCTGCGGCTGCAGGATCCACCGAACAGCTAGGGACCTACAGTCTCTCACTCCTCTCTGTACCATAAGAGGGATAAGATCCGAATCTGTCTTCGTCTTGGCGAAGATGCTCTTGGGATCGTGAGTGATCTCGGTCCCAGGAGCCGGCAGTATTGACTTCGATCGAAATTGCCTCCTTGGCTGCTGGCTTCTCGTCCTTACCATCTGGTCAGTTGACCAAGGTCTCGATTGACGAGGTTGAGATAGTTCTCAGTCCTGTAGATCCGTTGTCTCCCGTTCCGGTCAACTACTCTCTCAATAGGACCCCAGTCCTGTCTTTTCCTGATGAGGAGACCCAGATAGTTGGGGATCCCATCGAGAAACTGGTCCCTGATCCCGGGAAGTCACCGGTCCCACTGGTGTCTCCTGAGCGACCGACTTGGCCAGTCCGATGGAGATAGAGATCTTTGACCCCCTCGACAGAGAGGCCAAGGAAGGTGCACAAGCGCTGCATAAAGAGGTGACACCATCGGTCATCCTCATCCTCCTTGAATGAGGAAAGGCTTTGGCAGAAGCTCTGCCGACGCTATGAGGATTTGATGTGGCAGCAGCTGATCCTGTCTAGACAAAAGCCGACCACGGTCTCTACTCCAGCCATTACTTGGCTTTCGCCTCCCAGCCCAAAGCAGACTCCTCTGGAACTGGTGAAATTGGTTCCCCCACCCTCGGAGCCAGTTAAACCCGCTCTGATTCGGCTCATATGTCTCTCTACTGATTGTGCTCTAGCCACCGTCTAAAAAGCCTTTGGGAGGGGCTCGTATGAATGAAGCTTGGTCAACCCCAGGTCTTCCTCACAGGATCTCTGTCACCCTCACTCCTGATCGCCCAGGCACGTTGAGGGTGACCTTGGCGGCCGACAGTTATATCCGGATAACTTGGATTCAGATGACACCGACCTTCACTCTCACCCGTGGGATGACGAGTTGGCTGTTAACCTGTCGACGGAGGAAGGTCCTTCGTCCTTTCAAGGGATTCTCCGCCTTATCTCCGAATCCACAGGGATGCCCCTGGAACCAGTCCAGAAACGGGCAGAGAACCCTCTCACTGACATTCTCAAGAGAGGGGATACCTCAACAGAAGCCTTTCCTGTGGCCGAAGACATTGTTGGCTCGGCCTTGGAGCTTTGACAGCATCCTGCCTCCTGCCCAGCGCCATCTGCTTGGATGGCCCGCAAGTATGCGGTGCCCATGGTGTCCCTCTTGGGGTTCACAGAACATCCCTCGGCCGACAACCTTGTGACCTCCTTTGTGTTCAGATGTACAGGCAGCTCTACTGACACCGATAGACCCCCAGACAAAGAGTCCAAGAAACTGGACCACTCTGCCAGGAAGGTCTGTGCGGCCGCCTCTTTAGGCTTCCATCAGGCAAGCTCAGCTGCCATCATGGCACACTTCACCTATGCGTCTGGGGTCCTTGGACGAAGTTTTCCCACATCTCCCCTCGGACTTTCAGACTACGGTCAAGCAGGTCTAGGACCAAGGCTGTGTCATTGCCAAGCAACAGCTTCAGACGGCTCTGGACATTGGGGACTCGCGTGCCTGTTCGGTGGCAGCCGTGGTTGACTCAAGCCGCAGGGCTTGGCTGAGGCTTTCCACCTTCGCGGCGGATACCCAGCACAAACTTGCTGATGTTCCTTTCCTGGTCACCGATCTCTTTGGTCCAGGTGTGGATGGTCACCTTCAGTGAATCGAACAGTCCAATGTCACCTTGGACTCTGATAATTCTGCTCAAAGCGCTTTTTGGCCTAAGAAGTTGCAGCAGAAGAAGCAGCCTTTTTGGCACTCTGCTCCTGCGGCCCAGTAGTCCTCCTTTCAGGGAGCACAGCATCGGCAGGCACAGGCTTGGCGCCCCCGATCCAAGCCCGGACCTCCCCAGGCCCACAGAGGATGTCGGGGTTCAGGCCCTGGATCCTCTTTCTCCAAGTCTGCCCAGTGACGGGATGGGGTGGCCACCCCTATTCCTGTCACGCCAGCTCTGGGTTCTCCCTTGGGGGGTCGGCTCCGCTACTTCCTTTCCACCTGGTCCGCTGTTACCACGGATAGGTGGGTCTTAGAAGTGGTTGGCCAGGGTCTGCCTTTAGAATTTGAGCAGCACCCACTCAGCCAAGCCCGCGCCCCCCGGGAGGAGAGAATATCAGCCAACACTCAGTCTGCTCTGAGACACAACATAACCCAGCTCCTCAAGGAGGCAGTGGTCCAAGTGGCAGATCCTCCAATCAACACAGGGTTCATTTCCAGGTACTTCTGGTCCCGAAGCGGATGGGGGGGCTGGTGCCCCATTCTAGATCTGCACGACCTGAATCAGTATCTCAGGCTACTCTCCTTTTGGATGGTAACTCTGTCCCAGATCATACCATCCCTGGAGCAAAACATGTGGTTCTGCTCACTGGATCTTCAGGACGTGTTCCTTCACATCCAAGTTCATCCGTCTTACCAGCGGTTCCTCTGATTCAGAGCAGAGAGAACCCTTTATGAATTCCGAGCCATGCCATTCGGCGAGTCATCGGCCCCATGGGTCTTCACCAGATGCATTGCAGTGGTGGCAGCCCACCTCAGGCATTGAGGGGTTGGAATATACCCCAATCTCGACGATTGGCTCTTGGCAGGTTCCACCCAACAAGAGGTGGAGAGGTCCAGGGACCTGACCCTCCAGACCTGCTCTCAACTTGGCCTCCTGATCGAGACCAAGTCAGAGCTCGTGCCTTCTCAGGTGATGTGCTTCATCGGGGCAGAGCTCAACTCCAGGGAAAACACCAAGCTGAGGCTGTTACATGCCCCCTTCCCCCTGGGGATCACTGTAGGGGGATGCCTTCTCGAGGCCGTGGAACCCAGGTCTCTTCTATGCCTTCCCTCCATTTCTCTTGATTCAGAGGGTGCTCCTCAAGGTGAGGAGGAACAAGGTACAGGTGATCGTTGTGGCCCCAGACTGGCTATGCCAGTTCTGGTATCCAGATCTCCTCAGCCTCAGCAACAGGCTCCCGAGGCGTCTTCCAGCACACCCGGTCCTGATCTCTGTCAGTCAGGGGAAGGTCCTCCATTCAGACCTTCAATCCCTGCACCTGACAGCCTAGTACCTGAGCGGCTAGAGTTCCAGGCTTTGTGTCTCTCTGAGGATGTACTCAGTGGAAGCATCCAGAAAGGGGTCTACTAGAAAGTGCTATACCTTCAAATGGAAAAGATTTTTCCATTTGGTGTCTGGGCAAGGGCCTGGACCCTCTGTCCTGTACCATGGCTAGCATTTTAGACTACATTTAGTCTCTGTCCAAAGGAGGGCTTTGTTCTTCGACTCTTAAGGTGCACCGGGCAGCCATCTCTGCTTACCAGGCATGGGCCGGTCAGCAGGTGGTGGCACAGGAGAAGGTGGTCTGGTGCTTTTTCAAGGCCTTGATCACATATCCCCTCCGATGCGTGAACCTCCACATCTGTGGGATTTACTGCTGGTCTCGGCAAAGCTCATGGGCAAGCCATTCAAACCGATGCGCAAGTGTGAGATGTCACACTTGTCATGGAAGACTGCCTTCCTGGTGGCTATCACGTCTGCCAGAAGGACAGGGGAGCTCTAGGCGCTCTTGGTGGACTCCCCTTATCTGGTCTTCCACAGGGACAAGGTTGTCCTGCGCCCCCACCCGAAATTCCTCCCGAAGGTGGTGTTAGAGTTTCACCTTAATCAGGTGTTAACTCTGCCTGTGTTCTACCCGAACTACACCTCAGATGCCGAGTACAGGCTCCAAACTCTGGACCTGAGATGTGCTCTCTCCGATTATAAAGGGAGGACGGCGGAAATTCGGGACGAGGTTTGCCAGCTGTTTGTAACCTATGCTTAAGCCGCCTCTAGCAGACCTGCAGCAAAGCAGACAATCGCAAGATGGATTACATCTTGCATTGATCTCTGTTACAAGTTGGCATGCAAGGAACTTCCCAGAGGGATAGGAGCTCATTCTACCCGCCATACCGCTGCGTCGGTGGCTGCTTCCAGGGACATCCGTTTCCAGGAAATCTGTTGGGCTGCCTCCTGGAAGACTGTAAACACCATCACCCATTACCACATCGATCCTGAGTCGTGCCTGGATGCTGGTTTTGGGGCCTCAGTTCTCCAGTCTCTGTTCCCAAAGTATGGGGTGTGCGCCTTGCCTCCCTCCTCCCGGAGAACTGCTAGGAGTCTACCAATAAGTGTGGATGAACAGCATATCCACGATCCTAGAAAAAGCAGGTTACTCACCTGTAACAGTAGTTCTAGGAGTGGTATATGTTGTTCATCCACACAGACCTGCCTGACCTCCCCGGCTGCGACGCAGAAGCCTGGCTTCCAGCGGGCTAAGATCTGGCATCATGGGGCGGAGCCGAGGTCTATACCATATGGGTGGGTGGGAGGAGCCAGCTTGAAGACCTTCTGGCGATTCTTAAAGGGGAAAGGGACATGGTAATAAGTGTGGATGAACAACATATCTACTCCTAGAACTACTGTTACAGGTGAGTAACCTTTTTATACTGTATCTACAAAGTAGACTTTTGTTTATTTTACAATGTATGTGCCCAGGATAGTCCTACATTCCCAGTGGGTTTCTCCTTCCACCCCATGATACAACTGAGAAAAGTGGAGCCCCCGGGTGGTCAGGTAACTTGCTCAAGGTCACACAGTGAGTATTTGGCTTTGGGATTGGGGTCTCCTTTCTCACAAGTTTGTGCTGTAGCTACTGGAATACACTGCTCTGTTTTTTACTCATACTGCAAATGCCTCAAAAGCTTGGAATCTCTCTTCCCCCCACCCCATTACTATCAATGCTGGGCACCCAAATCCATCTCAGTCTTATTCTTATTCTTGTAGGGTAGAATCCGTTGAAAACAAATACTAAAACTTTTCACTGTATGGGGATCAGTTTTCTATTCACTTGGTGAGAGGATCTGTTATACTGTTTCTCAAAAATTGTAGATGCCTCTTAGAAATATACAGAGCATGACATATGCTTGGAAATGCAATTAAGATTGAAACGTTTTTCCTAAAGTGTATTGGATCCATAACTGCTTTTCAAGAAAGTTCATTCAAAAATGGAATGGTTGCCTGCTATCAAGCTCTTTAACTAATATGATCACCTGAGACCTGGGCCACCCAATGGCACGAGTGGGACCTAAATCTAGAGGCTACACTATGTTCAGAAAGGATAGGGGGGAGGGAAGTGGGGGTGGTGTAGCACTGTTAGTCAAAAATGGCATTGGTATTGGAGGGGTGTAAGAGAGTAAAAGGCGGAGTGGCATACAGACCACCTGCACTGTCTGAGGCTCTGGAAGAAAGTTTTGTGGCAAATCTCGAGGGACACTGTAGTTTGGGAAAGGGAAAGTAGTGGTAATGGGGGACCTCAATATGTTGGAAACTGACTGCAGGACTGTTGTCACCAGTGGGCAGGGAGCAGAGGCTGCTGGATGTTTTCCAGCATGCGTTCCTGACCCAGCAAGTGGGTGAGCCAACTAGGGAGGCCCAAAGACTGGACATGGTCCTGGCGGACAGTGATCAGATCAGGGGCCTAGAGGCGAGGGACCCATTGACGAGGAGTGATAATGCCACAGTCTGGTTCTTCTTGGACCTAGGAAGGGGAAGGAAAGCTGAACAAGGACGATAGTAACCGACTTTAGGGGTACAGACTTCAGGGAGATGGGAAGGATCCTTAACGATCGTTTGGACAGGATAAAGCCAGACATGGATGCTGATAGCAGGTGGGGGATCATTAGGAGGGGAATACAGGAGGTTACCAAATCCTGCGAAAGGGAAAGGTACAAGTTCGGTAAGGCCAGAAAACCCTGCTGGTGGACCTGGGAGGTTCAGGAAGGGGTGAGGGACAAGAAGGCAGCAGGATAAGTATATGGGAGGGTTGGGAACAGGCAGAGGTCCTAAATTAGTACTTTGCATCAGTTTTTAGCAGGGGATGGAAGGGCTATGTCTTGCGGCGGGGGCAAACCGGAGGAAACGATGGGACCGGTAGAGATCAATGGCCCTGACAGGTCTGTGAAAAGGGAGTGGCCTCCGTGGACAGGTGGGGGGATCAGCAGTACAGGATGCAATGGGGAACGGGGTGGAGGCTAAAATTCCAGTAGAGAGTAAGGGAAGCCCTCCGATACCTTCGGATGGAGAAAGCACCTGGGTCAGATAAGATGCATCCCAGGGTGCTGAGGGAGCTGGCGGATGTCCTGGCAGTTCCCCTGGCGGAGCTCTTCAGCATCTCCCTGAGGACTGGATTGGTGCCCCAAGACTGGAGGGTGGCTCATGTCGTGCCAATCATCAAGAGGGGGTCAAGGGAGGCGGCAGGAAATTACAGACCCGTTAGCCTGACATTGGTGGTTGGGAAGGTGATGGAGGGTATCGTCAGGGATAGGCTAGGGGGCGTTACTGGAGCAAAATGGATATTTGGACGATAGGCAGCATGGCTTTTACCTGGGAAGATTGTGTCAGACGAACCTTGTGGAGTTATAGGACTGGGTGACGAGGGCCCTGGACTTGGGTAGGCCAGTGGACATTCTCTTTCTGGACTTCAGCAAGGCATTTGATTCGGTACCCCACAATGGCCTGCTGGCTAAACTGAAGAAAATGGGGGTAGGGAGACTGTTAAGGTGAATAGGAAATTGGCTCTCTGAGCGTACTCACAGGGTGGTGGTTGGGGGGGGGGCTAGCCTCATCCACAAGGTGGGTTACTAGTGGGATGCCCCAGGGGTCAGTGCTGGTGCCACTCCTGTTCAACGTCTATGTCTCCAACATAAGGGAGGGGATCAGGAATGAAATGAGTATCTTTGCAGAAGACTCAAAGCTGGGCGCAGTGGTGAATGAGGAGGAAGGGTGGGTGGCCTTGCAGGAGGATCTGGAGGCTCTGGATAGGTGGTCAGGAAAATGGAAACTAAAATTCAATGCGACGAAGTGCAAGGTTCTGCACCTGGGAGTCAGAAATCCAGGCCAGGAGTATACCCTGGGAGGAGAATGAATTCAAGTCACGGCGGGTGAGAGGGACCTGGGGTAGTGGTAGATGTCAAAATGAACAACTCTGAGACCTGTAGGAGGGCAGTGGCAAGGGCAAATAGGATGCTGGGATGCATTGCCAGGGGGATTACCTCCAGAAAGGCGCAAGTGATCCTACCCCCATAGAACTGTTTGGTTAGGCCACACCTTGAATATTGGGTGCAGTTTTGGAGAACACATTTAAAGAGGGATGTTACAATCCTAGAGAAGGCCCAAAGGAGGGCAACCAAAATGATCTGGGGCCTGGTGGAGAGGACCTATGAGGAGAGGCTCAGGGAGCTCGACATGTACACCCTGGAGGAGAGGAGGGACGGGGGGGACATGATAGAGGTCTTTAAGTACATAAAAGGGATTAATAAGGGGGGCCCAGTCAGGGTGCTCGAAAAGGAAGGAGGAGGGACGACGAGAGGAAACGGGTGTAATCTGGAAGGGGGCAGGCTCAGAGGAGAGAGGAGGAGGTGTTTTTTCCACTGAATTGTGGTGGAGCCATTGCCCAGAGAGCTGGTAGAGGCGGAGACTGTGGTTGGGTTTAAGAGGGGATAGGACAGGTACGGGGAAGGGTAAATCTGACCATGTCCAATGCAGCTGGTACATCTGCAACTGGGGATAGTATAACCCAAGGGGAAGGGGAGGACACCAAAATCGGCCCTCAGTGCGGGTGCTGAAAATCAAGCAGACTCAAAAGACCCTTAGGCCTATTCTGCTGGCATTTTAGTATGTTAGTATCTTTATAGAGGTACAAAATCACACGTACCCCATAATCATAATGCAGTGTGACTTGCATATACATTCCACGATGCTTTGCATTATAGGATATGTTATTTTGTCTTTGAAACTAATAAATGCAAAAAAGGTGAGTTACATACAGAGCCAGTTTTGAAGACCAGATAGATGCCGGCCCTTTGGTACAGCCATTGCGCTACTGCTCACAACGCCGGAAGCTTAGGTTCGGAAGCGAACCAGAGTTGTTGGGGACTGACTAGTAGGAGGAGGAGGATCGGGACTCCCAGATTATGCTTTCCTGTGGGGTGGGAGGGAGGACACTGTGCTCTTGTGCATGGGAGTGGCTTAGTAGTTTGGATAATGCTGGTGTATGATGTGAACCATGCTTTTGTGCCTTGCGTGCTTGCGACACAGTCCAGGTTGGTGTCTCGGGGCAGTGGGCTTAAACAATGTAAAGGCAGCAGACTCTGGGCAGAGTGGTGGATCAACCATTAGTAGTCGCCACATTGGCAGTGTGGCAGCCCTGCTTCAAACTGGATCCTGGAAAGTGGCAGTTGGGTCTCTGCTGTACCCCTTCATGGGGGTAAGCTCAGGGCAGGAAGCTAGTAACTCCACGGGAAGCTGGGTGATTGGGCTGAGGGGGTCAGTACAGATGGGTTCACTGGTTTACCAAGAAGTAGGCAATATAAAGGTCAGAGAGACAAAAAAAAGAAAAAGGGAGAAATATTCAGAATGAGTAAGGGAGTATGAATTGGGGATGCTAAAATGCTTTCTGTTCGTTTAAGGCTGGGTGCAAGTTGAGCACCAGCAGTGAATGACTGTGCATTGTGTTTCAGGAACAAGTGACTGATCTGCAGACCAAACTGGATGAGGAGGAGAGCAAAAATGTGAAGCTTCAGCAGCAGATTACTAAACTGGAACATCAGTCTGCACAAATGGAGGAGGTGAGACCAAAACACATCTTTGCAGTTGTGTAAATTCTCTGACCAAATGTGCTAGCTGTATAAAATTTTAAAGCAGACTGGGTGGGTAGTTAAGGTCTTTTTCTGTCATGTCTTTTTTTATGTTTCTATATGTTGATCATGGAGTGCTCAGGGCAATGGCATTTATTTCAGGTAGGGGGTGATGAGAATTTTCTTAGATCTTCATAAAGTCTTTATTTTTCTGGCATGAGACGAGCCCAGGGTTAGATGTTGGAGGAGTTAGGATGGCGAGACAAGCATATCTGTAAGTAGAAAATATTTATTTTAGAACTTCACTGAGCAGCATGCATCACTATGCAACCAGCTCAAAATAAGTCCGTGGTTTCATTTTTTGCATCCAGGTTTTTGGTCTAGAGTTTGGCACTGCCTGAAGTGTTGGTAATTAAGAGTAAAACCAGTCTGGCTGATTAATAGAAACATAGACAATAAAGGCAGAAAAAGTCCAGAGGTCCATCCAGTCTGTCAGAATTCCCAATTTATCTCTGGGGCCAACTATTCCTCCAGAGTCCTAGCCGTCCCCACTCCCCTTCCATTCTCTTCCCCGATTCTAGCACCCTGAGCAACCACTGTATCCTTCATTCTGTCTCAACAGTGCTTAAAACTTCTAATGATTTTTGCATCCACCACCCCAGCTAGTGGCCTGTTCCATGGCTTCACCACCCTTTCTGTACAATAGTATTTCCTCATTTCCCTTCGGAATCTCCCTCCTATTGGATTCCACTCATGACCACATGATCCCAAGCTGGTATCCAAGTTAAAATAGTTCTCTGCAGTTCACCCTGTTGGGCCTGTATAAGGGGGACGGCCTACATCTGTCCAGGAGTGGGACAGCGCTCCTCAATAAGTGGTTTAAGTGCTTCCGGCAAACATTTAAACTAGTCGGGGCATCATCTAATTAACTGAGACTGGTCCCCTATTTCCCAAGCTCAGCACATAGATGATGCATTGCACTGCTTCACCACCACCTTTAATACTGCCTGTGATGCTTTTGCACTGACCATCAAAGTGACCACTAAGAAACGTAGTGCCCCCTGGATCACCCCAGAACTCATACAACAGTTAAAAATGTGTGACAACCTCTGGCATCGTGCCACTGCCTCTGGTTTGCTAAGCGATAGGCAGGCCTATAATGCTGCCTGCAATAAGTGCACCTGGGCAATCCGCAAGGCCAAGGCGGAGCACTACAGAACTGCCCTAGCCACCTCCTGGGGTAGCACAAGAAAGTGCTGGGATAACCTCAAGGAGCGTAATGGTAAATACCACTCTCCCCCCCCCCCCCAACTTAGTGTCAACAGTACTACTACCACAGACACACTTCACATAGCTAACTGCCTGAACTCCACCTCAGACCTCAGCTCAGTCCTCCCTAGCAACTTTTTCGATCCAATTCAGCCTACCCCACCACCTGAGCTCCTCCATCCCCCTTCAAACTCGCTCATTACCCCTACAGAAGCAAAAGCCTACCTGTCCAAAGCCATCCAGAGCTCCAGTTACTGCAGACACCTTCGATATGCGTATCCTATACCTTGCGCTAAACTCTTATCTCCCCACTCACAGACCTTCTAAATCTGTCCCTGCGCCTGGGCCAGTTCCCAACCTCATGGAAAATGGCAGTGATAACGCCAATATTGAAATGTGGCGACAGCTCCCTCCCAAACTACTACTGGCCCATCTCGATTCTCCCCCCACTCTCTAAAGCCCTTGAAAAGATCATGGTCAGTCGGCTCACTGACTACCTCCTCGCACACAACCTCTTATGTAGGGAGCGGCATGGTTTCAGAGCTGGTCATAGCACTAGGACCACCCTCACAGAATTTGCTAACTCCCTGCGCTCCACGCTTGACAATGTGCACCTCGCAGAGGCCGTGTTTATAGACCTCTCAAAGGCCTTCAACACAGTTTCTCACCCCCTCCTTCTTAACACATTACAACAAATTGGAGTCTGTCATTGTCCACTGTCATGGTTCTCCAGGTATCTAGAACCCAATGTGTTAAAATTAATAATCCCATATCTACTATGCTGCCTGTGCGCACAGGAGTTCCCCAGTGATCTATCCTGGGTCCCCTGCTATTCAGCATATGCCTCAATGCCCTGCCTAAATCCTGCCCCCGGCAACCTTGTCCTCTGCGCGGACGACGCTGTTCTTTATGCCGCACATCCTGATCCTCCCTCCCTGTCTCTCTCTCTCTCTCTCTATCCGTGTCACCTTACAAAACTCCTTCTCTCAGATTGAACACTGGTTTGCTGAACACAGATTGGTGGTCAACATTAAAAAAACTAAGACGATGCTCTATGCCTACCGCCAAAACGGATCAAAGGATTTCCTCCTGGAAATGCTCTCCGCCTCTCTCATCCCACTGGAACAGGTCCAAAAGTATAAGTATCTAGGTATTACATTTGACTCTTCTTTCTTGTTCCACGAAAATATAAAAATCCTCACCTCTGCCACCAACACCCGCATTGGTCTCCTGTACAGACATAAAGACTGCCTGCCACCTGAAGCACTTCACCTAGCCTTTACCTCCTCAGTCTTATCGCTGGTGGACTATGGCCTCACAATCTATGCTGCCACCGACCCTACGGCACTTCATCAAATACGAGTAGTCATCAGTAAGGCCTGCCGGCTCCTGTCTGGTGCCGACAGAAATACACATACGTGCTCACCAATATCATCTCCCTTGAGGACAGACTATTACACCAGACCTGTCTCTTCAGCAAAAAATTCCACCTGGGTTTAACCCCAATAGGTGTCATGGCTTCTCTACAGGCAGCCACCATCTCAGCGTCCACATGGCCGCCCAAAAACTATCTGAAAGGTGCCTAGGGTCAGGACCACCCTGGCCCAGCGATCCTTCCCCCTTAGAGCTCCATCGTGGTACAATGCCCTCCCACTGGCCGTCACATCAGTCACCAACCTAGGTCCTTTTAAAGCTGCCTTAAGGACCCTTATAAAATGGCAAGAAAAAATCTAGAAATCTCATTGGCCAAGAGACATCAGCTGACTGTACATTAAATCTCTATATATGCACAGTCATCCTGGTCCTAAACCACATCACACAATGAGGAAGTTAATCCTCCTACAACCAAAACTGTCTTCTATCAGTCCTCCTGCATCCAGAACTGATCTTCCATCACAAACATGGCTGCTACCTTTACACTGTGAAAACCTTCAACAGGGCCCTAAAAATAAAACTACCTTAAATAAAAAAAAAATAAAACAAATGAATTAAATGTTTACCTGATCATCACACTCTCCTTACACACATAAACAAATTAGAAACATTAAGTATTGTTTATAGTTTTCATTACAACTGTTTCTTTACTGACAGTGAAAAATCTATCTTCTATCTTTACCTGCTCATCAGGGAAATCTCTTCTGCTTGCCCTGACAGTCAGATAGAGGCTCTGGCTCTAAAACAGGCCTTTGTTGTCTGGGTGTACAGTATGTTAGGAGAGTAACATTCTACCAGTGGAAGTGAGCAGAATTTCGAATCCCTGTATTCCATGATAAACGTTCTATGTCTTGAATGTGGGGAAAAACAGAAAAAAAAAAAAAAAAAAAGGATGAAGAAAGTAAGCAATATGGTAATACTTTATAAATACAGAGAAAAGGTGGGAAAACACAGTTGCAGAGGCAGATCCAAACTGCTCAACTGTATCGCTGATGTTTATAAAAGCACGTACATTTTAATCATATATAGGTGTTTTCAGGTGAAATCTAACCCCCCCCACACACACGACCGAAAAAAGGCAACTTGGCAGGTTTAAAGTTTTTTTTTTTCTCTTACCAACCTTTCACCTCAATAGCAGTTTTCTTCTTATGTACTAGACAACACATAAGTAAAAAGCAAAAATAGAGAAGGTTGCCTTCAATGAAAGTTTATAACTAAAGTGTAAAGAAAATGAAGTTTTAAACACTACTTATGTTTTACAAATTTACAGATGTTACACTGCATTTTTATGATAATTTACATGTTACAGAAAAAATATTTATTTTTAACCAATACTACTAATAAATACTTTTACTGCAAAGTACTGTACTAATTAACTTATTGCTGAGATATGGTATTTATTCATTAATAGGGACTACTTTTTTAAGATTTCAGATGTTGTAGAGGCAATGTATTGTATACTCTTTTGAAAATAGTAAATACGTTTTAATCCTTATCAGAGTAAATCCGTCTAATTCTTTTATGATAGTGGCCCATTTTATAAGTGTGATAAGCCACTCCAGGGTGTGCATTAAAGGATTTTAATGTACTTCACAGGGGCGTAAGGACACTCTGCCTTTGGCCTCGTGCCTTAAATCTTTTAATGCACACCCTGTCGTGACTTATTACTTATATATCCTCTCCTCACGTCGATGCCAGTGTAACCTGTGGATCCTGTACCACGCTGCTAGACTACGTATCCGCCCTTGGTCTGGCAGTGGAGAGCCCTCACTATTTCTAGCCTACAGGCTCCTCACCTCCTTCGGTTACCATATAGTTGCACTGGACTATGAATGTAATGTATTATGTATAAGACAAGGCCTCTCTGAGGCGGCTTACTACCAATTCATATCATGCATTGCTTTAGCTACCAATTGTGTAGGTCTTAACCGCTCATTAGGTAAATATGTTGATAGCTCTGCCCTGTTTTAGCTACCAAATGTATAGGTATTAACCAGTGCTCATTGAACTTATACTCTGTATGATTGCTCACCCACATTTATTCTGTGTATGTACTGTATGAATGTCTGTTTTTATTCTGATGTGGAGCTTTTGGAAACGAGTCTGATGCAAAGGGTTGTAATTTCCGATTTCCTAAAAAGATAAGTAGGAACAGGGAGACTCAAGCAGCCCACCACCACAGGTTAGAGCAGCAAGAAACGGGAAAACGGAGGGTAAGCTGTTGGGAGGTACACCTGAATCAGTTATAAAGGGTAGGGCAGAGGAAGGGAGGCAGCAAAAGCAAGAAACCAGGGTTGGAGGGAAGGAAGAAAAGGGCAAAAGAGTAAATAAAAGGAGGGCAAACAATTTATTTATTTATTTACGAGATTTACCAGGATGGCATACTGAGCAACATGCTCGATTCCAGATGCGACCTGGGGGCCTAGGCCCAGTACATGGCATATATTAGAACAAATTACAAGTACAGTGATTGAAATAAAGAAACATAGCATATGATTTGTACAATTACAATACAGTTTTTGAGTATGAAGTACATAGGGAAATAGGTATAACATATACTCCAGGTATAGTATTACAGTAGTTTACAGACATATATGCACATAACAGGAGTATAACAGGAGCAATAAAACATGGAAGGTCATGTAATCAAATGCCAGCAGCCTGGAGAATAAAATCCCAGACCTGGCGACCTTAATGGTAGAGGTGGACCCGGACATAGTGGCAAGAACCGAGATGTGGTACACCGCAAATCATGACTGGGAAGTAGAAGTGTACCAGCAATGTAGGAGGTATAGGGAGAGTAACAAAAGGGGTGGGAGGTGGTCTTGTACATCAGAGATGGTATAAAAGCGACAAGTGTGGGAGGGGAGGCCGAGGAACTGTGGGGCCACCCTTGATCCAGGCAGTGGTACAACAATCTGCACAAGGGTCATCTACAGGCCTCCAGCTTGGTGGGGCGGGGGTAGGGGGCTTCCAGACGAAATACACAAGATGGCAACAAAGGGGGAGGTACTGCTGCTGGGTCATTTTAAGATGCCAGACGTAGATTGGGCCATCCTGGCAGCTGCTTCAGCCAGGAGCTGACATTTTGGGACTCCCTGCAGGGGGCAGGTCTCAGGCAGATGGTTCTAGAGCCCACCAGAGACGGGGGAATTCTGGACCTAGTATTGACAAATAGACACACAGTCACAGACGTCCAGGTGGAAGGTAACCTAGGGTCCAGCGACAACCTCACTGTGTGGTTTAACATGGGCACAGGGTCACAGTCAAGCCACAGAAAGGCGAGGGTCTTGGATTTCAGGAGGGTGAACTTTGCTAGGATGGGGATATTTATCAAGGATGCCCTGGTGAGAAGGGAGGTAGGAGGGGGGCTTTAGGAGCAGTGGGCACACCTTAAAGGAGCCATAGTGGAGGTGACAAACCGGTGCATTAGTCCGTAAAGCAAAGGCAAGAGAGGGAGGAAACCAATATGGTTCTCAAAAGATGTAGCCGAGAAAGTAAGGGCAAACAGGTTAGAATTCAGAAAATAAGGGGAGACAGAAGGAAGAGGATAGGGTGATCTACCTAAATTGTCTGAAAGAAATGTGGAAAGCTGTTAGGAGCGTAAAGGCTCAGACAGAGGAGAGATTAGTGAAGACTGTAAAGAAAGGGACAAGACATCCTATAGATGCATCAATGAAAGATGGAAGTCCGGGGGGGGGATTATAAGGTTTAGAGGCTATGAAGTGGAGTGTATGGAGGGAGACCTGGAAAAGTCAGAAATAATGAATAATTACTTCTATTCGGTATTCATTGAAGAGTGGGAGGGAAAGGGACCACAGCATGACATCCGGTACAAAGAGGGGAGGGAGGTAAACACCAATCTTACTTTGATAGGATTCCTTCAGTAGGTCATTACATATAGGACTGGAGCCACCTGGCGTTGGGCCTCACGGCAGACTTTTCTAGCAATTCCTGACGGGGGACCGCCCACCCAACGTCACGTGACTGTCAGCGTGGCCGTATATAGGGCGTCCCACGCCTGGCCTCCATAGTTTTCCATTGTCGCCTCATGTCAGTCGCATTGCAGACTTCCATACACTGATCATCGTTCTTGCGTTGGATTTTTCCTTCGCCAAATCCTTATCAATATTCCTACTACTTGATGTCTTCACCCAAGAAGTGCTTATCCTGTGGCACGCAGATCCCTCATAAGGAAGGTCATCTGAAGTGCGTGATCTGTTTGGGCCCAGACCATCCTGTCTCCTCCTGCTCTGTGTGCCAAACCTTCAGTCACGCCACCAAAAAGCAGACAGCAGGCTTTGGAGGCCCACCTATTAAAGGTCTGCATAGCTTCTTTAGAAAAACAAATGGACCGCATTAGAGAGTCCTCTTCGGAGAAATCTTCTCCCTCAAAGAAGCACCACAAAGAGAAATCTCCTGATCGGGAATGCTCCATGGATGAGACCTCGCGGCTCTCGATGAGCAAGGCCCAGCCACTGCCAAAGACTTTGGATGGTAAGTCTGGCAAATCTTCAGCGAGTCAGTCGACCGTTGGCTCCTTAGACGACTGCACCGTTACGGCCACTAAGCCGGCCCCAGGCTCCTCCGGGGACAGCACGGCCGCCGGTAAGATAGCTCCTCAGCCTTCGGGGACCCGCCCGGCGGCAGTCGATAAGTTGGCCTGGGGCTCCTCACCCTCCCTCCTGGCTCCGCCTAAGATGCCCATCACAGACGGCCGCTCAGGCGCGGTTCTCCTGTCAGGGCCTAGTGGCGCCTCACCGGATGACCGGCAGAACCAGGGGGAGAAGGCTACTCTTCCCCCCTCAACCTTCGCCTTTACCCTCCCATTCTCAGGCAGGTACTTCAGGCGAAGACGGCACAGAACCCCTCAATGTTGTAGCTTCCTCTGGGTCTGTCCCGCATTCTCCTGATGGGGTCATGGAGAAAGAGGCTCCTCTTCGGCCGTCTGGCCTTCCAGTGGAGGTCCCTCCTCCTTCAGGTGGGATTCCTTCGGAGCAAACGATTATCCCGGCCCCGATCCCACCGTCTAATCTGATGAATCCTATTCCGACGCTGGATATTCCGATGACTCTTCCACAGCCAGGGCGCTGTGGTCTGCTCCAGCCTTGGCTCCAGTGCCAGACCCGGTCCTGCCATCGGGCCCCCTTCGTCTGGCCCCGCCACCAGCCCCTCCGACGCTGGATCCCCTTCTGGTGCTAGTCCCAACATTTGTCTCCCTGACATTGGCTATCCCGACGCCGGACCCCCTGACGATTTATAGTATAGCGGGTCTGATATGGGTACCCCTTCCATCAGATCCGACGACTGGGATTTACACAAGACCCCGGACTATCCCACATTACCCTTTCGGGTATCTTGGGGACCACCTCCCAGCTGGTCCTCCTCTTGAATGGAGCTCTTTTGGGCAGTACTACCCTGGTTATAACCCCTACCAGGGATACCAGAGTTGCCATTACCCGCCCCACCGGTTATGCAGTCCCAGCCACAACCTCCTCCTCCACCCTCCCGTCTAGGCCAGATTTTAAGACTCTCATCCAGTCTTGGTGGCAGGGGCGCTTGAGTTGGTTTCAACCCTGAGACGAGATTTCCTCTTCCAGTCTCCTAGGTCTGCGTCCCGAGAGCTCATCTTCATCTAGGGTACATATCTCGAGGCTGGTAAGACATTACCCTTCCCGGCATCAGTCACCTTCCTGATGAGGGGGCAGGCGAGGATGACGACGACGATGATGGTGATGGTGCCTATGAGTCAGCGGAGGACGCCCTGGAGGAGCCAGAGGGTCAGTCAGGCAAGGTTTCCCCCAGAGAACCCTACCTTCTCGGATCTTCTGAGGTCCATGAAGGATTTCTTCGACTGGAAGTCAGAGGAACAAGACCCTATGAGACAGAGACTAGCCGAACACCTGGACTTAGTCTCGGTCTCCGGTCCCCATTCCTCCCTGGATCGGACCTCACCAGGACCTCACCTCTGCGGTCTGGCTGATGCCTCATTCCCTCCCGGTTGTCCCGAAGAGGGTGGACAGGATTTACCGGGCGCCGAAGGACACTCCGTTTCTAAAGACTCATCCTAAGGTGGACTCTGTCATCTCAGCTGCTCATGACCGCTCCGCTGCACCCAAGCACATGAGCACTTCTCCTCCGGACAGAGTTGAGGCAGATTGACCAGTTCGGTAGAAAGGTTTACGTCTCAGCCACATGCGCACTTAGATCCCTCAGCTATGTGGCCCACATGGTGTCCCACCAAAAGGCTACCCTTGCCAGGTTAAAGGCTCATGTCCAGGCTATGGAACCCTGGAGCCTCAAAGAGGAGCTTGCCAAGGACCTTCGTGTCTCTCGCTTTTCATGTAGGCATGCCTTGCGGTTTACATACGACTCCATTGACTCTGTAGCTCGCACCTTGGCAACTGCCGTTGCCCTAAGACGGCATTCCTGGCTTCGCGTCTCTGGCCTTGCCAATGAGGTACAGTCAGCGATTCAGGATGCCCCCTTCCGGGGCTCAGTTCTTTTTGATGGGGACACCAAGGATATCACTGATCTCCAGGACAGAGGCCTCGCCCTCAGATCAGTAAGGTCCATGTACCGATTGGGCACTCAACAGCAGCAGGAGCCCTTTCGGAAAAGGACCTGGAGGCGGAGGAAGCAGGCCCCGGCTTGGCGCCAGGGTAAACTCAAGTCCACGGGTTCCGCCAGTCCTCCAGCCTCCAAGAACCAGAGGCGCACAGGGGGCCCTTCCCCTGAACTTCCTGACTCACTAGCCCCACTACCTCCTCAGTCTAATGACGAGGAGCAGGTGGGGTGGAGGTTCACCTGCCATGTGCAGCAATGGAAGACAATAACTTCCGATGCATGGGTCCTGCAATCAGTGTCTGTCGGACACACCGTAGAGTTTCTGGAGCTTCCTCAAGAATCTCCGCCCAATAGGTCGTCTTACTCCAGGGATCAGACTCCTCTCATCTGGGAAGAAGTTCAAAGCCTCTTGCTCAAGGAAGCAATAGAGCGTGTTCCCCTCCGGCAATGGGGCAGGGGGTTTTACTCCCACTTTTTCCTGGTTCCAAAAAAGACTGAGATTTCAGGCCCATTCTCGACTTAAGCAACCTCAATCAGTTTGTCGAGTACAAAAAGTTTTGGATGTTGACGCTTCAGAGTCTCTTCCCACTCCTTCTGCAGGATCATTGGTTGTGCACTCTGGACATGCATGATGCTTACCTGCATATCCCGATCTTCCCCAGCCACCGCCTTTTTCTGAGGTACCAATTCCAAGGGGAATACTTCCAATTTCAGGTGCTCCCTTTTGGTCTGTCCTCTACATCCCGGGTCTTTACCAAGTGCTTGGCAGTGGTGGCGGCTTCCTTACGCCGCCAAGGTATTGCGGTTTTCCCTTAACTGGACAACTGGCTGATCTCAGCCCCATCCAGGGACTCTTTACTGGAGGCCGTCTTTCACCTTGGACCACTTTGGCAGACTAGGGATTACTATCAATATTACCCAAGTCATCCATGATCCTGTCCCAGAGACTACAGTTCATTGGAGCAGTCTTGGATACGGTCCAATGCAGAACCTTCCTTCCTCCAGACAGGGTGGAGACCCTGATCCGTCAGGCTTCGCGAGTGGCTTCCTCCAAGACCATCCTGGCCCGGGAGATCCTCCGCCTTCTTGGCCTGATGGCGGCCTCCATCACTACTGTTTCCCTGGCGAGGCTTCACATGAGTTACTCAGTGGTCCTTGCGCGTGCAGTGGGACCAACTTCTGGACGACCTGGACCATCCGGTACTAGTCTCAGTAGTGGTTCAAAAATAATTGCTTTGGTGGAGGAACCCCTGCAACCTTTCCTTAGGACTACCTTTCAGAAGCCCTGCTCTCCTGGCATCCCTAACTACAGACGGTTCGAACATGGGATGGGGAGTGCATCTGGTGGAGCACCAAGCTCAAGGCCTGTGGTCCAGCTTGGACGCACCCTTGCACATCAACGTTCTGGAGATGAGAGCAGCCTTGTATGCTTTGCAAGCCTTCCAGACCCTCCTTCCCAAGGGATCACTGCTGGTCCAAATGGACAATATGTTGGTAGTCTGGTACCTCAACAAACAAGGAGGAACCCGATCGTACCCCCGGTGAAGGGAGGCGATGCGGGTGTAGAACTGGGAGGTCCAGCACAATCTGGCTCTTGTGGCCATGCACGTTCCAGGCGTTCCAAATGTCCTGGCGGACAGTCTCAGCAGGTCTCGGACCCTGGCTCACGAGTGAGGAATTACATCAGGAAGTGGCAGAATTCCTCTTCCTAAATTGGAGGTGTCCGGAAATCGACCTTTTTGCCTCCCATTACAATGCAAAACTTCCCAGTTCTAGGGACATGGATATGTTGTTCATCCACACTGTCTGGCAGGTTCCTTGCCGCTTTAAATCTTGCCGGAAGGTCTTCAAGCTGGCTCCTCCCACCCACCCAGGTGATAAAACTCTCAGCTCCGCCCCATGACACCAGATCTTCCTTACCGCTTGGAAGCTCAGGTTCCCTCCTTAACGCTCTGCGTGATAGACTGGATCCTAATTCTTCGGTTCGCCTGAAACTCATTTTAACATTTTCAAGACTTCGGTCATCTTTCTCCCTCGCGGCTGTGATGGACAAATTGACTCCTGGATTTCGACGGTGCCCTTGTGAGCAGAAGATGTCCAGGATGGACCCGTACTCCACGTGCGTCTACTGCCTCGGCCTAGAACACGACCCGCAGGCCTGCAAGTCATGCCGCTTTTTCGCCATCGTCCTGGAGGACCGCACTGCCCGGTTACAGCTTAGCCTAGAAGTGCTACCACCGTCAAGTCGAAGAGGGGCCTGCTGGCGGTTACCGCTGTGGCTGGCTTGGCTGAGCAACTTGAGCAGATTATCGCCTCGAGGAGGTGTGCCCAGGCCGTGATCATCCGGCTTCCTCGGTCGCGACATTTATCCCGCTTCTGTCTGGGTACTCTATTCAGCTTCGCTCAAGGAGCTTTGCTAATCCTTTCCACGAAGGGAGAGGGCCATTAGGACATTCCCTCGGTCCAAAAAGAAGGACTCAAAGGGTAAGTCCCATCACATGCTCGTGGGAGCGGGAGAGGCTCCTTCTCCGGACAGCTGACTGTCGACTTTGGTCGAGGTTGCGCTTAAGGCCGCTTTGGCTTCCACGGTATGTCCCTGGCCAGGCCAGCCGCCAAGATACCATTTACGCGGTCGAGATCTTTCTCGACTATCGGACGTGGGCTGTCCGACTGGTGAGGCCGACAACCCTTCTTCACCAATTCCCCAAGGGGAGACCGAGGATCTGCCTGCGCCTCCAGTGCAGCAGTCCCCGATTAAGGCTTCCGAGCCGAGGGAAGAGCGGGTGTCCCCCACCCCTTCCCAGACCCGTCCTCGGAAACACCAAGGATCTCGGTCTCAGACTTCATCTCTGTCCAGCCGATCCTGCTGACATCGGCGGTCTCTGTCTTGGCACCGAGGTAAGCGGCGCCGCCGCTCGTCCTCGTCTTCCTCCTCTGAAGAGTAGAGGCTTCGGCGCAAATTGTGTCGACGCTACGAGGACCTGATGTGGCAGCAGTTACTTCTGTCCAGGACCAAGCCGACGCCATCGCTTTCCCCGGCCATCAAGTGGCTGTCACCTGAGCGGCCGAAACAACCCCTCGCTGTAGCCAAGGTGCCCAAGCCTGGGCTGGTTGTTCAGCTGAAACTTGCTGCCCCACCGATTGTGGTGGAACCTCCGCCTCCACAACTGAAATCGGGGGCGCCGACTAAGGACTCTCAGTCGGGTCAAGGCCTGCCTCACAGGTTGTCGGTCACCCTCACTCCCGACCGTCCTCGGCAGGTGGAGGGTGGCTCAGGCCCCAGGCAGCTCGTCGCGGACTCCGAGTCCGATAACTCCTCCCTGTTCTCCAGGCCTGTTGACCTGGAGTCCTCCGGAGGCCAGTCGTTGGACAAAAGCCCATCGTCCTTGATGGGTTTGCTTCGGCTCATCTCGGAGTCCACCGGTGTGCAGCTCGAGCCCATATCCAAACAGGCCAAGTATCCCCTGACGGAGATACTGGACCGAGGGGATTCCCCACGGAGGCCTTTCCGGTGGCAGAAGCCATTGTTGGCCCAGCCTTGGAACTTTAGCAGCAGCCTGCTTCCTGCCCTGCGCCTTTCAGCCAGGAAGTATGCGGTCCCTACTGGCTCTTTTCCGGTTTCCGGAACACCCCTCTGCCGAGGGTTGGTCACCGATTTCAGATTTTCCAGTGTTCCGGGACGCTAGGGGCGATGAAAACCCCCGACAGCAGGTCCAAAAGCTGGACTCACCGGGCGCAAGGTGTACGCTGTGTCTCCCTTGGCCTCCGCCAGGCCAGCTCTGCCGTGCTGATGGCACAATTCTCCCACGCCCTCATGGGCTCCCTGGATGAGGTGATCTCTCATCTCCCGGCCGACCTGCAGACTACGGTCTGGCAGGTGCGGGACCAGGGTAGGGCAGTAGCTAAGCAGCAGCTCCAAGCGGCTCTGGACATAGGAGACTCTATGCTAGATCGGTTGCGGCCGTGGCCATGCGTCATAGAGCAGGGTGAGGATATCCACCTTCACGGCGGATACCCAGCACAATTGGTGGATGTCCCTTCCTGGGACCGACCTTTCGGCCCTGGAGTGGAAGGTCACCTCAGCGGATCGAAAAGTCCAATGCCACTCTGGACTCGGTCACCTCCGCCCAGAAGGACAAAGGCTGCCGACAGCAGCAGCACAAGTCCTTTCGTCTCTTCTGCGCCTGCGGCACGTCCGGCCCAACAGCAACTGCACCAGGGCCAGCAGGCTCATGCTTGGCATCCCAAACCCAGCCCATGGCTTCCTCCAGTAGGAAGCAGGGAGGTAAAGGCCCAGGAGGTCCCTCGGCCGGTCCCTCCTCCAAGCCTGCCTGTGACAGGTTGAGGGGTGTCGCCCCCAGCCTTGTCACTCCTCCCTGGGTTCCCCTGTGGGGGGACGGCTCCACCACTTCCTTTCCACCTGGTCCGCTATCACCACGGATCGCTGGGTGTTGGAGGTGGTAGGAAAGGGTCTGCCTCTGAAGTTCGAGCAGGCCTCACCCTTCCGAGCAGTCGCCCCTTGGGGGGGGGCCACGGGGTCCGCAGCCTCTCTGTCGGCCCGCCGAGCCGATATTGCCCTGCTCCTCGACAAAGAGGTGATCAGGAAGGTGTGGATCCTCCTCCAGACCCGGGTTTGTGTCCAGGTACTTCCTGGTCCCAAAAGCGGACGGGGGCTGGCGCTCTATTCTCGACCTGCACGACCTGAACAGGTTCCTAAGGTCTCGGACCTTCAGAATGGTCACTCTGGCTCAGGTAATCCCATCCTTGGAATGAGGCGTGTGGTTCCGTTCCCTGGACCTTCAGGACGCGTTCTTTCACGTCCCAATCCGTCCGTCCCACCAGAGATTTCTCCGCTTCAGAGCGGAGGGATCCCTTTACGAGTTCCGGGCCATGCCCTTCGGCCTTTCTCTAGCTCCCAGGGTCTTCACCAAATGCATGGCAGTGGTGACAGCATTCCTGCAGTGCCAAAGGGTCCGGGTGTACCCCTACCTGGACGATTGGCTTGATTGCAGTCCCTCCAGAGTGGAGGTGGAGCGGTCCAGAGATCTGGCCTCCAGGTTTGCTCTCAGGTTGGCCTCTCTCATCAACGAGGCCAAGTCGGAACTTTGCCAAAGCAGGTGATACACACCATTGGGCAGAGTCGACTCTGTACGAGCCAGAGCACGGCTCCCAGCGGACAGGGCCGAGGTTCTTTCCTCCTTTGCCCAATCATTTCAGGTTGGGGAATCGCGCCCTGCCCAGGACTTCCTGCGCCTCCTGGGTCGCATGGCGGCCTGCACCAGCGTGGTCCGCTGGGCCCGCTGGTACATGGGTCCCCTTCAATGGGGACTGGCCAACCAATGGTCACAGCACTTCGATCCTCTGGATCAGCTAGTGACAGTGACCCAGGGGATGTGGAATGCTCTCCAGTGGTGGACCGTTCCAGCACATCTGCAGGAAGGCATCCCGTTTGTCCGCCCCGAGCCGATGGTCTCTCTACCGACCGATGCCTCTCTGTTGGGTTGGGGTGCCCATCTGGGGGAGCACAGAGCACACGGCCTCTGGTCCCCTTGGGAGTCCTGATGCCACATCAACCTGCTGGACCTTCGAGCTGGTGCGTTAGCCCTCACCCGCCTCGCTCCGCTTCTACAGGGTCAGTGGTTCGGTCCAGATGGACAATACCACAACCGTGTACTACCTAAACCGCCAGGGCGGGACGTGCTCCATGCCTCTGTGCAGGGAAGCTCTCCGCATTTGGTCACTCGTGCGCAGCCTGGAGGTGGATCTCTTCGCCATTCATGTGGCAGGAGCCTCCAACACCCTGGCCGATGCCCTAAGCCGGATAAGGGCTGCATCCCACGAGTGGTCTATCCTGCCGGAGGTAGTACAAGATCTGTTTTCCCACTGGGGCACGCCTCAGGCAGACCTGTTTGCCTCCAGGGAGAATGCGAAGCTGAGACTGTTTCATGCCCGCCTCAGTAGGGCTGCTGCTGGGATGCCTTCTCGGGGCCGTGGACCCTGGATGCGTCTCTCGCCTTTCCCCATTTCCTTGATCCACAAGGTGCTTCTCTCAAGCGAGGAGGGACAAGGCGCGGGTGATTCTGGTAGCCCCAGACTGGCCCGCTTAGTTGTGGTATCCAGATCTCCTCCAGTCTCAGCTCAGGCTCCCGAGGCGGCTTCCAGCCTGCCCGTCCTGATCCTCAGTCAATCAGGGAAGGTATTCCATCCGGACCTTCAATCCCTGCACCTGACGGCCTGGTTCTCTGGAGCTGCTGAGTTCCAGGCCTTGGGTCTTTCCATTTGCGTCCTCAACGCTGCTGTAGGCGTCCCGAAGGAGTCGCATCAGAAAATGCTATGCCTTCAAATGGAAGAGACTCTATTTGGTGTCAGGCAAGTGGCCTGGACCCTCCCTCCTGTTCCTTGGCAAGCATTCTGGACTACCTGTGGTCCCCTTCTCAGCAAGGGCTTCGGTCGACTCACCCTTGTGATCGCAGCCATCTCTGCTACCTGTGCGGGCCGGGAAGCAGTCGGTGGCACAGGAGAAGGTGGTCGGGCGTTTTCAAAGGTCTTGATCACACATATCCCTCCGATGCGAGAACCTCCACCTCCATGGGATCTACTGCTGGTATTGGCTCTAGCTCATGGGCAGGCCATTCCGAACCGATGCTGGGTGTGACATCTCTCACCTGTCGTGGAAGACCGCCTCTTGGTGGCTATCACGCCAGAAGGATGGGAGTAGCTCCAGGCGCTTTCCATCGAGTCTCCTTATGTGGTCTTCCACAGGGACAAGGTTGTCCTGCGCCCCCACCCAAAATTCCTTCCGAAGGTGGTGTTGGAGTTTCACCTTAACCAGGTGTTGACTCTGTTGGTGTTCTACCCCAGTCACACCTCTGAGGCCGAATATAGGCTCCATACTTTGGACCCTAGAAGAGCTCTCGCTTATTATAAGGAGCGGACGGCTGAAGTTTGGGGAGAGGTTCGCCAGCTGTTTGTCACCTATGCTGAAGCCGCACCTGGCAGAACTGCAGTCAAGTGGATGATAGGCAGGTGGGTCACCTCCTGCATAGATCTCTGCTATAGGTTGGCGGGCATGGAGCCTCCCAGAGGGATAAGAGCTCATTCTACCCGCCATACTGCTGCATCGGTGGCTGCTTCCAGGGACGTCCCTATCCAGGAAATCTGCAGGGCTGCTACCTGGAAATCAGCACACACCTTCATCATCCACTACCACATCGACCTTGAGTCATGCCGGGATGCTGGTTTTGGGGCCTCGGTTCTCCAGTCTTATTCCCTAAGTAGGGGGTGTGCGCCTTGCCTCCCTCCTCCTGAAGAACTGCTAGGAGTCTGCCACACAGTGTGGATGAACAACATAGCCATGTCCCTAGAAATACAGGTTACTCACCTGTAACAGGAGTTCTAAGAATGGTATATGTTGTTCATCCACACGACTCCACCCCGACCTCCTCGCTCTCGGACGCACAACGGCTTCCAGCCTGGCTAGATCTGGCGTCATGGGGCGGAGCCGAGAGTTTTACCACCCGGTTGGGTGGGAGGAGCCAGCTTGAAGACCTTCCGGCAAGATTTAAAGCGGCAAGGAACCTGCCAGACAGTGTGGATGAACAACATATACCATTCCTAGAACTCCTGTTACAGGTGAGCAACCTGTATTTTTTTGATCGCTCGTTCCAGGGCATGGTGCTTTATTGCATGACGGTCTCTCTCTCTCTCTCTCTCTCTCTCTCTCTCTCTCCTGGACAGGGAAATTTTTGTATGCCTTCCCTCCATTTCCCATTCTTCAGAGGGTCCTTCTCAAGCTTCAGTCAGAGAAGGCGAGAATGATTCTCATCGCCCCTGTCTTGCCAAGACAAATTTGGTTTCAGCTGTTAGAACTGCCATCGAGGGAACCACTGGTTCCACTTCCAGTGACCCACGACCTCTTGACCCAGGATCGAGGTCATCTGGTATATCCGGGGCTCAGGACACTGCATCTTCACGCATGGCTCCTGCAGACATAGCAATTTCTCACTTTGGGATCTCCTCCCAAGTTGCTAAGTCCTATAGAGACCAGAAAACCCTCTCTGGTTCACTTACGCCATGAAGTGGAAATGGTTTTCCATCTGGGAGACTTCCAAGAATTGGATCCCCTTTTCTTGTTCAGCCCCTCAAATCATGGAATACCTCCATCTGTCAGACTCTGGTCTGTCATATTCGTCCTTGAATGTCCACCTTTCCGTAATTTCGGCATACAGCGAGCTGGTGAGTGGTAAATCCGTGGCTCAGTTGGAAGTCTCAAAAACCTTTCCAAAAGGGACCCTCCATCTGAAACACCCCATCCGCAGCCCAACTCCACCTTGGGATTTGAACTTTGTGTTGGAGAAGCTCACCCTTCCCCCATTTGAGCTGGCCATGAGCTGTGATTTGCATCTCCTTTCCTGGAAGACATTATTTTTAGTTGCCATTACCTCGGCCTGAAGGATTTGGAGCTTCACGCTCTGGTTTGTAAAGAGCCTTATCATATTTTCCACAAGGACTGGGCGGTCCTCAGGACAAATCCTAAGTTTCTTCCCAAGGTGGTGTCAGAAGCCACACTGAACCAATCAGTAGAGCTTCCTGTTCACTTTCCATCCTCTTCCAATAGAGGTGAGACGCTCCTGCACACCCTGGACGTCCATCGGATCCTTTGGTGCTGCACACAGTGGACCAAGGATTTCTGTAGCTGTGATCAGCTTTTTGTTTCTTTTGCCCCCAGGTCTAAGGGGAAAGCAGTTTCCAAGCAGTGCCTTTCCAAATCGTTAGGCAACTGTATTCGGTATTGTTACCAAAAGTACCAAAAACCTCTGCCGGGTCTCATCAGAGGTCATTCTACTAGAGGCATGGCTGCTTCCACTGCCTTTTTGCGGAACATGTCTGTGGCTGATATCTGTGCCGCAGCCACTTGGAGTTCTGTCCATACCTTGATCAAACACTACAGTCTGGACATTGCTTCTAGGCAGAGGGCTAGCTTTGGCCTAGCTGTCTTGCAGGGCCTTCTGTCCTAGGCTGGGTCCATTCTGGTTCCCAGTTTTCTGTTGGAGCTATTTTCTCCTCCTCCCCGGTTTCTCTTGCTCTCTCTTTGGAGGGACTGTTTGGGACTCTGTCCTTTATGAAATGACTTACTGAAGGAACCCTCTCTTAAGTAAGATAGTACAGTTACGTAGGAACTTACCATAACAGTAGATCTTCTAGAGAGGTTCCTTCAGTAGGTCATATTTTTCCCCTCCCTCCTTCCCCTCATTTTATTTCTTACAGGGACTCCAAATCCTGTTTGCTGCTGCCAGGCCTTTGCCTGCCTGGCTTCATGGAGAACTGGAAACTGAGGGCTGGTGGGGACCACACATTACATATATATACTATAGCCACGCCCCGGTCACGTGATTGGTGGTGGTCCCTGTCGGATTGCTAGAAGTTCGTTATGCCCTACGCTTGTGGCGCCAGTCCTTGTGTATGACCCATTGAAGAACCTCTCGGTTATCTACTGTTATGGTAAGATTTATTTGAGACACAGTTCTGGCAGGTTACACCATTAGACTGAAGCTGGCAGGCCAGGACCCCACTTGGTATTTCACTAGTTATCTTTCAGCGGGACCGCCCGACGCCTGTCCCGCCTCCGTCTTGTATGTGGTATAAGGGGGCTTCCCCCCAGATTCCTCAGTTCTTTTTCCCCACGACTTGCATGTCTCGACCCTTCGGTTTTCAGTCTAGCGCATGACGCCATGGTTACAGATTTTCCTCCGAATTCCTTTTTTCAAGCAAGATTGTTGATGCCTCCGACCTCGTGTCCCTCCAAGGTGTTTCTGGAAACGGATCCCTCAAGGACTCCCCCACTGCTCGCGCCAGGTGCCTGGGCCCAGACCATTTCTACCCGGCCTGTTCGTTCGCCAGGGTTCAAATTCTAACCAGGATCTGACGCCGAAGGCTCTGGCTTTTTTGTTGAGGAGAAATTAAAACCATGTCCCAAGGGGAATCATCCAGATCCCATAAGCACGCGGCTGTAGAAGGGAGAAGGTTCTCCAGGTCCCCGCCCAGGCTTGGAGTCCCGCAGTCTCCCTAGGTCCGACTGCTCTCATTCCAGGCCAGTTTCAGCCCTCCCTGCCGCGGTACCCGTTTCTTCTCAGGCCAAGTCCGCCAGGTCGCGCCGTCTTTCTAAGGTTTTGCTAAGTCCGGGAGCCATCACCATCATCTAGTCGTTCCTTCGCGACTTCGACGTCCGTCGCCTTCGTGCCTCCTCGAAACTTGGAGCCACACCGCTAAGAGACCGTGATCCGACGCCGCTCACCATCGCGGCCGACGTCATTCCTCCTCCTGGCAGTATCGTTGTCTTTGTAGCGACGCCGGGGGACCGATCTGCTCTTCCTGTGGAGAGTGGCCCGCCTGATTGACATCGGTCAGAGACGCTGACTGAGGAGGATTTAACGCGCCCGAGGACCATCGGGCGATCCTGCCCGTTGAACTCCCAGGCCCCTTTTTCTTTACTCGGAGGCCCTGTGGAGTCGACGCCGACCTGGAGCGCCGTCCGCACCTGGGCCGCTGCCGACTTTTTACGGAAGTGAAGGATCTTCACTATTGGTGGATACTATTAAGAGGGCATGCCCCTATTACTTTCCTCCTCCTCCGTGCTGCCCCCTCACTTGGGTCGGCAGGTCCTTAATCCCCCCGGGAGCCTGGATCCTCTCCAGGGAAGATCAGAAAATGAGACCTCTGTGAAATCTCTTCTGGATCACCCAGCCTAAGAGGTCTAGGAGACACAGACGTCTTCCGACGAGGACACAGGATCAGTTCACCCTCTAGATCCTCATCTCTCCATCCCTTCTCCGACCTAATGGAGACGCCTAGATCCTCCGATGACCTTCTGCTCATGGATACATGCTGTTATATCCAGGAGAACATGGGATGGATGTGAAGAACTAGACTTGAAGGTTACGCCTGCCAAATATCTTCGGCAAAGGACCCAAGCTGTGGTGGGACGCACTTGTGGAGGCTGTTCGTGGACCCATCAGTATGGAAGCGTCCATTCTCGCTTCCTCGGCAAGAAAGCTGATGTCTGTACAAGGTCTAAGGAGGACCAGTACTGACACAGCAGCCTCAGGCTGACCTCTGGTCATCACAGTTCACATGACCGTCACAGAGGCCGGAACATCGAGTACCTGCCACTGACCCAGAGTCCAAACAGTTGACGCTTGGGTAGGTAACACACGCTTGCCCGCGCCTCTGATCCTGAATACCTAACCCATGGTTCACTTCCAGAACGCTTGGGAACAGGGTCTGAGGCTGCTGAAAGTGTTGGCAGAGCGAAGGAGGAGATACTCCAGCCTCCGCACGGTTCAGACGGGGGGCCCATGCTTCGAGCCGCATTTACCCGCGACTCACGGGCCCAGCAGCAGCTTTGGTGTTTGCTCGAGACACTCCTGGCTACGCTGCCTGCTTTCACCCCGACGCCCAGAAAACATGACGCCCGCTCAGGGAGAAGTTTTATTTGGTAATCTTCTGAGAAGATGTTATCAACCTTCAAGAGGCTGGGAAGGCGGTGTTGGTCGCTCACACCACCTGCTTTGTCCTTTCGGGAGCCAAAGCCGCCATGGGCGACACAGAGGCAGCAGCCCGCTTGTTACACATCAGAGGGATCCTTCTGAGAACCTAGGAAACAGCCCGCCGAGGTGCTCCCCAGGGGCCGACCCAGCCTGGGTTTATCTGCCGCCACAGCCTGACTTTTTCGCCCCCTCCCTCAGGATCAATGGAAATCATGGTCGGGTCGATTGTGAACTTCCTGCCGGGATGGCAGGCTATTACCAACGGCATGTGGGTTCTGCATGGTCGTCTAGGCCACTTTATAGAATCTCGCAAAGCCACCCTGAGGCCTCCTTGCCTCCGGCATCCGGTCAGCACAAAATTTGATTCATGAGTACCGCGCTCCCAAGAAAAGGAGCGATAGAGTACGTCCCGGAGAACCAGAGAGGGCGAGGATATTATTCCCACTTCTTCCTGGTTCCCAAGAAATCAGGGGACCTCCGTCCGATTCTGAGACCTCAGCGACCTTCAATGTGCGGTCGCCTACAAAATTCCGCATGGTGACTCTTCCGGGCCTTATTCCTATGTTGAAACAAGACGCTTTTTATTGCTCTCTAGACATGCAGGACGATACCTGCATATCCCCATTACAGGCTAGGGCACCAGATGTCTTGGGCGCTCGAGTTTCTTGACCACCACTTTCAGTTCCGAGCTCTTCCGTTCGGTCTGTCATCCGCACCATGGCGGTCTTTACCAAGTGCATGGCAGTCGTGGCAGCATCTCTGAGAGACAGGGCCACTATGTGTTCCCGTGCCTCGGCGATTGGCTTCTCATGTAGCCGCCTCAGAGGCGTTATTGCCAGCCAGTTCATTTTAGGACTTGTTCCACTCTCTAGGCATTCTCATAAATTATAGTCTCTCCTGGTACCGTCAAGAGAAACTGCAGTTTAATAGCGTGTCCTGGACACTGTTCAGGGAAGAGTTTTTCCGGACGACAGGCGGGCGCGTCAGATCCCCTCATAAAGGGTTTGTCGTCTAACAAGATACGTACCTGCCAGGTCGGTCCTTAACCCCGCTCGGACATGGCTGCGCTATTCCTACGGTCCCTTTGACAAGGCTCCATGCGGCAACCCAGTGGATGCTCCAGGTACAATGAGACCAAAGGCAAGACCACTTGCAGCATCCGTCAGGATCACGTAACCTCGGTCATCCGAGACTGGCAGTGGTGGCGAGTCCTCGGTCGCCTCCAAGGTGTCCTGCTTGTAGCGCCTGTCCCGGAGGTAACCCTCACCAGGACGCCCTCAGGGCTTGGTGGGGGCACACCTGGGCGGGGTGATCCAGTCTACGTGGACCCCGTTGGAAGCTCATCTCCCCATATCAATGTCCTAGAGATGAGGCGGTTTCTCCTACTGCGCCTGCAGGCCTTTCAGTCCGCAATCCCACCTGTATATCCTGCTTCAGACAGACAACAGCGGAGGTGATGCATTACCTCAACAAACAAGGAGGCGCACACTTACCTCTTTGCAGGGAGGCCATGAGGTGTGGGATTGGGTAATCGGACACGGGCTAAATCTGATCACTGTGCATGTTCCCGGTGGGACAACACACCAGAGATCGGCCTGAGTCGCCCTGCAGGCTGTAGAGTCCATGAGTGGGAACTTCTTCAAGAGGTAGCAGGGATCTGTTTCTTGATGGGGAATTCCAGAATAGACTTGTTGCGATCCCCATCCAACGCAAAACTGCCCAATTTTTGCTCGCTAGATCCAGGCCTGGTGTTTTCTGGTGAGATGCGTTATCCTCTCCTGGGTGAACAGATTCTCTACGCTTCCCTCCTTCCTGCTGATCAGAGAGTTCTTCTCAACTGTGCAGGAGCACGCTCATGATCCTGGTGGCCCTTTCTGGCCCAGACAGATCTGGTTCCTTTGTTGGTGCAACTATCTCGTGAACCCCGCCTCCCGCTGTCAGCCAGCTCCCACCTCCTGTCTCAGGAGAATGGTTCATTAGTCCATCCGGACCTCGCTCTCTGAACCTGCGTGGCGCTCCCTGGGGAGACATAGCCATCTTAAATGCGGGGGTCTCGCGGGGTTGCGGAGTTCTTTGGTAGCTTAGCTAAGCCAGCACCAAGATATGTATCGTGAGCCATGGTAAAATGGCGTCATTTTGTTTATGGTCACGAGCTCTGATCTTCCTTTTAGGTTGTCCTGTGGGAGTAGTTTTGGATTACTTCTCTCCTTTTTCATTCAGGCCTAGCCTACTCCTCTATTAAGGTGCACCTCTGCGCCATTTCTGCTTATCACCTCCCGGTGGGTCATCGTACAGTAGCTCAACTGGACGCCTCAGGAATTTCTAGGGAGTGTTACCTTGGGCCTCCCATTAGGGACCCTGTGCCCCCATGGGATCTGCTCTTTGTCCTGGAACAGCTCACGCCCTCCTTTGAACCTGTCATGATCATGAGCTATTGCTTTCTGTCGTGGAAAATGTTATTTTTTAGTTGCTGTTACCAGCAGAAGAATTTCTGAGCTTCACGCCTCATGTGCAAAGAGCCTTGATTTAGTTTTCCACCGGACAGAGTATCCCTGAGGACTAATCCTAAGTTTTTACCTAGTGGTTGCTCTTCACTCTCTCTAAACCAGGACATTGACCTTCCGGTCTACTTCCCTAGTTATTCAAATAGAGGAGAGGCTTTGCTCCACACCCTGGATGTTCACCGCAGACTGAGGTATTACCTCAACAGAACTAAGCCCTCTTGTAGTTCTGATCAGCTTTTTGTTTCCTTCTCTGAGAGAATGAGGGGCCAATCAGTATCCAAACAGTCTCTGTTTCGCTGGCTTGTCGAGTGTATTTCCTACTGTTATGATATAAACGAAGCTCTCTCCCGGCTCGGGTCCGGGGTCATTCTGCTAGGGTGTGGCTACTATCCTTTGCAGCACTCAGAAACGCCTCCACCTCTGCTATTTGTGTTGCAGCCACTTGGAGCTCTGTGTATACTTTATCAGGCATTATAGCCTGATATCGCCTCTAGGCGAAGGGCTGGCTTCGGCCTTGCGGTGCTACGTGTCTCCTGTCCCTAGGTTCAGGACCTGGAATGTACTTCCTATTTTCCTCCTCTCGGAATTTCTGGCAGCATTACTGCTCGGAATCAGTCCCATGGTGGGTATCCGTCAAAGAGCTGTGTCTCAGGTTAAGATAGTGTTAGTTAATGTAAGAACCACTGTAACAGTAGAGTCTTCGAGAACAGCTCTTGCAGCAGGTACTTCCCCTGGAGGAGGCATGGCTTTACCTCAACATGTTGGGATTTTCATTCCTTATTTTCCTCTGACGGTGGATCCTCGGTCTCCCATTCTGATGTCATCCTGCGGCCGGGAGTCTCCGGCGGGAGAACTGGGGAATCTGACGGGACCGCCCCCTTATGTACCACGCCTGACGTTGGAGGCGGGACCGACGTCTGGGGCGGTCCCTGCTGAAGATAGCTAGCTAGAATTTTTCCGTGGGGTCCTGACGCCTGCCGGCTTCAGTCCTAATGTTGTAACCTGCTGCAAGAGCTGTTCTCGATGATCTATTGTTACGGTAAGTTCTTACGTAACTGTACTTTCCTACATAACTATACTTTTTTTACCCAAGGTGGTGTCACAAGCCACAATGAACCAATCAGTGGAGGTTCCGGTTTATTTTCCGTCCCCTCCGAACAGAGGTGAGGGACTTCTGCACACCATGGGCTTCCATCGGATTCTTTGGTGCTACACACATCGAACAAAAGATATCCATAACTCCGATCAGCTTTTTGTCTCCTTTGCCCCATGATCTGTGGGCAAGGCTGTTTCTAAACAGTTCCTTTCCAACTGGTTAGACAACTGTATTTGGTACTGTTAGCAAAAGTACGACAGACCTTTGCCGGGTCCCATCAGAGGTAATTCACTAGAGCATGACTGTTTTCCGCTTTTTGCAATATTTCTGCGGCTGATATCTGCGCCGCAGCCACGTGGAGTTCTGTCCATATCTTTACTAAACATTACAGTCTGGACATTGCTTCAACGCAGAGGGCAGGTTTTGGCCTAGCCTTCTTCTGTCCTAGGGTGGGTCCATGCTGTTCTCAGTTTTGCTGGAGTTTTTCTCCTCCTCCCTTGTTTCTCTTGGTCTTTCTTTGGAGGGACTGCTTGGGACTCAGTCCTATATGTAATGACCTACTGAAGGAACCCTCTCGAAGTAAGATAGTACAGTTACGTAGGAACAGTAGATCTTCAAGAGAGGTTCCTTCAGTAGGTCATACTGTTCCCTTCCTCCTTCCCCCATTTATTTTACACTCGGACTCCAAATCCTGTTTACTCCTGCTGTCGGACCTCTTCCAGACTCTGGCTGGAGAAGTGGTGGGCTGACGTGGGTACCACCCACTGTATGTGGCCACGCTGACGTCAGGTGGGCGGTCCCCCATCAGGGATTGCTAGAAAAGTCTGCTGTGTGGCATGATGCCAGGTGGCGCCAGTCCTATATGTAATGACCTACTGAAGGAACCTGTCTCGAAGATCTACTGTTCTAGGAGCATGGATATGTTGTTCATCCACACTCTGGCATGTCCCTTTCCCCTTTAAATCTCACCGGAAAGTCTTCAAGCTGGCTCCTCCCACCCACCCGGTGGTAAATACCTCGGCTCCGACCCCTGATGCCAGATCTTCCTTTCCGCTGGAAGATTCAAGTTCCCTCGTGCTACCTCAGCAGTTCGTAGGCCCTGGATTCTCAACGTCAGTTTTCACCACAAGCACTTTCTCCAAAACTCATTGGAGTTTGATTCCGATCCTAGCGCATTGTACTTGGAGGACAAATCATCCCTCGGATTTCGCCGGTGTCCCTGTGGCCAGAAAAATGTAACGCACCGATCCCCACCTCTCGTGTGTCTATTGCTTATGTGTGGTATATGACACCACCTCTTGCACCATCTGTCTGGCCTTCCATCCCAACGTCCTGGATGACTGTAAGGCGCTCCTAAAATTGGGGAGACCAGAGCTCCGGAATCCACTGGTGAAATCGAAGGAGGCAGGATGGCAGTTTTCGAAGAGGAAGCTGCTCAAGCTTCGGCCAGCCGAAGTTTTTTCATGCCTCTCAACCTTTGCTCTACTTTTACTGGGTCCTTTTGGGAGTTGTGCCAGTCTCTCCCCACCAGGAGTGAGGCGCCCTCGGGCTCGCACTCATCCCACCCTCGAAGAGGGACAAGGACCCCAAGTCTCCTTCCTCCAGAAGGAGACGTTCCTGGGACCAAGAGAGAGGTCCGACTCACAGGAACTTGCGGTCTCTACCTCGGTAGAGATTGCTTCCTCTGCCGTCGGCTTTTCGGACCTTCCGTCAGGCCAAGGCACCGAGACCGAGGAAACGGCTGAACTGGCCGAGATCACTCTAAACTCAATTGAGCCTTTGTTGCCGACTTTGATCGACGACTCCTTAGAAAGGACACCTGTCCTTTCCTTCCCCGATGAGGAGACCCTGCCCTCGGGTGTCTTGATCAAGGGAAAGGTGGCGAAACCTCGGTTCTCTCTGACTCCGGCGTCTCCCGATCGAACAAACCGACCCTATCGGTCTTGATCGAGGACCAGGACCCCTTTGGTCAAAAAACTGAAGAAAGGTCACAAGCACTCCAGAAAAATGCGTCGCCATCGATCCTCATCCTCCTCGGATGCGGAGAGACTTCGACCGAAGCGCCGTTGACGTTATGAGAATCTCTTGTGGCAACAGCTGATTCTGCCCGGTCAAAAGCCGTCTCCGCCGGCAGCACCAGCCATTACTTGGCCCCTGCCTCTTAGGCCAACGCTGACCCCTCTGGAACCGAAGGCCTTGGTTCCCCACCTGTGGATCCGGCACATATTCCAGCTCGCCCTATTTCGGTCTCCCCACTTATATTGGTGGAACCACCACCTAAGCAGCCTCAGGAAGGGGCTCCCTTGAAAGAGGACCGGACAGACACCGGACTGCACTGTCTATCCATCACTGTTGTCCCCGATCGCCCTCGGCGTATTGAGGGAGACATAGGCGGGAGACCATTACATCCCGACTCTTCGGACTCTGATGCCACTGGTTTGCACTCGCATCCGGGGGATGACGAGTCATCAGTGGCAGACTTAGAGGAAGGTCCTTCCTGTTTTCAGGGCATCCTCTGCCTGATTTCCGATTCGACCGGAATGCCCTTGGAGCCTATCCAAAAGAAGGTGGAATACCCCCTCACGGATATCCTCAAGAGGGGGAATACACTTATAGAGGCCTTTCCAGTGGCCGAAGCCATTGTTGGCCCAGCCCTTGAGCTATGGCAGTGCCCTGCCTCCTTTTCAGCTCCGTCTGCCCTCATGACCCGCAAGTATATGGTACCCATGGGGTCCCTGGTGGGGTTCACAGAGCATCCCTCGGCCGAAAGCATTGTGACTGCTTCTGTGTTTAGATGCACAGATAGCTCAGCTGACACTGACCGCCCTCCGGACAAGGAAACATAGAAACATAGAATTTGATAGCAGATAAGGACTGCTTGGCCCACCCAGTCTGCCCATTTCCCTACCTAATGGATAAGCTGCAGATCCTAGTTAACCAGCAGCCTACTTCTTTCTACTCCCACCCCCTAGAATTGTCTTATGACTGTCCCATGCATGCTTGAATTCAACCACTGTTTTTGACTCCACAACCTCCTCCGGAATGCCGTTCCATGCATCCATAACCCTCTCTGTGAAAAAATACTTTCTTACATTACCTCTGAGCTGCCATCCCCCCCTCCAATCTTCAAATTGTGCCCCCTTGTTCTTGCACACCTCTTTTTGAAAGATGCTACCTCTTGGACTTTGTTGATTCCCTTGAGGTACTTGAAAGTTTCTATCATGTCCCCTCTCCCTCCTTTCCTCGAGGCTATACATATTAAGCTCCTAAGTCTCTCTTCATATGTCTTCCGTGCAGACCCTGCACCATTTTAGTTCACCTCCTCTGGACAGCTTCCATCCTGTCTATGTCTTTGCGGAGATTGGGTCTCCAGAACTGCACACAGTACTCAGATGGGGTCTCACCAGCTGTCTGTACAGAGGATAATAACTTCCTGTTTCTACTGGTGATGCTCTCCTATGCATCCCAGTATCCCCCAGCCGTCCTTGCTGCCCTCCCATTGCTTGCCCACCTTTAGGTCATCTGATATGACCACCCCAGGTTCCCTTTCCATTTTTGTTGTTGTTGTTAGTATCTCACCCCCCATTGTGTACTCTTCCCTGGGTTTTTGTTTCCCAGGTGCATCTTGCACTTCTTAGCATTGAATCTAAGCTGCTATACATTTGACCATTTCTCTAACCTTGCCAAGTCCCTTTCATCCTTTTCACGCCACCTTGTGCATCAACTCCTCTTGCAGATCTGTGTGTCATCTGCAGAGACATATTTTTCCTTCCAGTCCTTCCATTGTCGCTATAAAGACATTGAAGAGGACCGACCTAATACTGAACCCTGCGGCACCCCACTAGTAACCCCCTTCTTCAGAGTGGACTCCATTTACTATTACCATCTGTGTCCTATTTTCCAGCCAATTCTTTACCCAGGCTATCATCTTGGGACCCACTTCCAGGCTGGCTAACTTGTATATTAATCTTTTGTGTGGGACTGTGTCAAATGCCTTGCTAAAGTCTAGGTAAGCCATGTCCACAGCCCCTCCCTGATCTGCTACATTGGTCACCCAAAGAAATGTATTAGATTCATCTGGCATGACCTTCCTGCTGTGAATCCATGCTGTCTTGAGTCCTGTGCCCCTCTGGCCTCTAGGCACTTGACAATTCTTTCCTTCAGAAGTGATTCCATCATTTTCCCTATCACTGAGGTTAAACAGGAGTCCAAGAATATGGACCATTCTGCCCGGAAAGTTTATGCGGCCTCATCCTTGGGGCTTCGTCAGGCCAGCTCGGCTGTTATCATGGCACACTTCTCTCATGCCCTCCTGGAGTCATCAGATGAAGTCCTCCCTCATCTTCCAGTGGACATGCAGACCACGGTGAAGCAAGTCCATGACCAGGGCTGTGCTGTTGCGAAACAGCAGCTCCAGACAGCCCTGGACAGTGGAGATTCCTGTGCCCGCTCATTAGCAGCTGCAGTGGCCACTCGCCGCAGGGCGTGGCTAAGGTTATCCTCCTTTCTGGCAGATACTCAGCACAAGTAGCAGATGTGCCCTTCCTAGGCACCGACCTCTTCGGTCTGGGAGTGGCAGGTCACCTCCAGCGAATAGAACAGTCTAATACCAGCTTGGATGCTACCTCTACGAAGGGTTCTTCGGGCAAGAAACAACAGAAGCGCAAGAAGCCTTTTCGGCACTCTTCCCCTGTGGTCAGGCAGCCCTCCTTTCAAGGAAGCCAGCAGCAACAGGCCCAAGCAGGGTCCCCAACAGCTCCGTAAAGGAGGCCGAGGTGCTGGTCCAGGAGCAGCATCCTCCTCTAAGCCTGCTCAGTTACGGGTTGGGGGTTGCCACCCCTACACCCGTCACGCCAGCTGTGGGTCCTCCCGTGGGGGTCCGGCTCCGTCACTTTCTTTCTGCCTGGTCCGGTGTCACTTCGGACAGGTAGGTTCTGGAAGTGGTCGGCCAGGGACTGGCTCTGGAATTAAAGCAGTACCCTCCCAGCCAAGCCCGCACCCATCTGGAGGAAAGGATCTCTGCTCGCACTCAATCGGCCCTTCGGGACGACATTGCTCAGCCCCTCCACAAGGAGGCAATAGCTCCAGTGCTGGATCCTCCTGCAGACCCAGGCTTCGTGTCCAGGTACTTCCTGGTGCCGAAGCAGACGGGGGGTTGGTGCCCTATGCTAGATCTCCATGACCTGAATCACTATTCTCAGGTCCCGCACCTTCCGGATGGTAAAAGTGAACCAGATCATACAATCTCTGGAGCGAAACATGTGGTTCTGTTCACTGGATCTGCAGGACACGTTCTTTCATGTCCCAATCTGTCCATCCCACCAGCGGTTCCTCCACTTCAGGGTCGAGGGGACCCTGTTCGAGTTCCGAGCCATGCTGTTCGGCCTGTTGTCGGCCCCTTGGGTCTTCACCAAGTGCATTGCAGTGGTGGCAGCCCATCTTCGGTGTCGAGGAGTTCGGATATACCCTTATCTCGACGACTGACTCTTGGCGGGTTCCTCCCTTCAGGAGGTAGAGAGGTCCAGGGATCTGGCCCTCCGAACCTGCTCCCAACTCTGCCTCCTTATCAACGAGGCTAAGCCGGAACTCGTGCCCTCTCAGGTGATTGGCTTCATCAGGACAGAGCTTGACTCTAGTCAAGCCAGAGCTCGGTTCCCGGCAGACAGGGCGGAGGTTCTCTCCTCCTTTGCCCAATCATTTCTGGTTGGGCACTTGCGCCCTGCCCGGGACTTTCTGCGCCTTCTGGGCTACATGGCAGTGTGCTCCTCGGTGGTCTGTTTAGCCGGGTGGCACATGCGCCCCCTCTGATGGGAGCTGGCTGCCCAGTGAACTCAGCGTTATGGTCACTTCGACCAGCTGATCACTGTAACCCAGAAGATGTGGGACGCTCTCCAATGGTGGACCGTCCCAGACTGGTTGCAGGAAGGAATCCCGTTTGTCCGCCCCTAGCAGACTGTTGTCCTGACGACCGATGCCTCTCTCGTGGGCTGCGGAGCCCACATGGGGGACAGCAGGGTCCATGGGTTCTGGACCCCCGAGGAGTCCCGATGACTCATCAACCTGTTGGAGCTCAGAGCAGTCAGACTGGCCCTGTCAGCTTTCGTTCCTCAGCTCCGGGGTCAAGTGGTTCAAGTCCAGACGGACAATATTACGACCATGTACTACCTCAACAAAGAAGGCGGCATGCACTCCCGTCTGCTGTGTAAGGAGGTGCTGCGAATCTGGACCCTCGTCAGCCGGTTGGAGTCGGATCTCCTTGCCATCCATGTGGCAGGAGTCCCGAACCAACTGGCGGTTGCTGTCAGCCACTTAAGCCAGACATCCCACGAGTGGTCTCTCCATCCAGAGGTAGCTTACAATCTGTTCTCCCGTTGGGGCAAACTGTTGGTGGACCTGTTTGCCTCCAGGGAGAACATCAAGCTAAGCCTGTACCATGCCCGCCCCCCTCAGCAGGGCTCGCTGCAGGGGGATGCCTTCTCGAGGCCATGGACCCCAGGCCTCCTCTACGCCTTCTCTCCATTCCCCTTAATCCACAAGTTGTTATTCAAGGTGAGGAGGGACAAGACGAAGGTGATCCTGGTAGCCCCAGATTGGCCACGCCATTTCAGGTATCCAGATCTCCTCAGCCTCAGCTGCAGGGCCCTGGAGTGGCTTTGTACATGCCTGGACCTGATATCAGTGAACCAGGGGAAGGTATTCCACCCGGACCTTCAATCCCTGCACCTCACAGCCTGTTATCTGAGCGGTTAGAGTTCCAGGCTCTGGGTCTTTCCAAGGATGTCTACACCGTGGTGGAGGCATCTCGTAAGGAATTGACTAGGAAGTGTTATGCCTTCAAATGGAAAAGGTTTTCCATTTGGTGTCAGGGTAAGAGTCTGGACCCTTTATCCTGCTCTTTGGCTAACATTCTAGACTACCTTTGGTCTCTCTCCAAAGGGGATCTACGGTCTTCGACCCTTCAGATGCACCTGGCAGCCCTCTCTGCTTGCTGGGCCAGTCAGCTGACATTGGCACAGGAGACAGTGTTCGGGCGCTTTTTCAAAGGCCTGGATCACATATCCCCTCCGGTGCATGAACCTCCACCTCCGTGGGATCTCTTGCTGGTTTTGGCAAAGCTCATGGGCAAGTCATTCGAACCCATGCACAAGTGTGAGCTCTCACACTTGTCATGGAAGACTGCCTTTCTGGTGGCTATCACGTCTGCCAGAAGGACAGGGGGGCTCCAGGAGCTTTCGGTGTACTCCCCTTATCTGGTCTTCCACAGGGACAAAGTTGTCCTGTGCCCCCACCCAAAATTCCTTCCAAAGGTGGTTTGAGTTTCACCTTAACCAGGTGTTGACTCTGCTGGTATACTACCCTAACTACACCTTGGACGCTGAGTACAGTCTCCATACTGTGGACCTCAGACGTGCTTTCTCCTATTATAAAAAGAGGACAGCGGAAATTCGGGGAGAGGTTCGCCAGTTTGTCACCTACGCTGAAGCAGCTTCTGGCAGACCTGCAGCCAAACGGACCATTGCGATATGGATTACATCTTGCATAGGTCTGTGCTACGAGTTGGCGAGCAAGGAGCCTCCCAGAGGGATAAGAGCTCATTCTTCCTGCCATACGGCTGCAACGGTGGCTGCTTCCAGGGACATCCCTATCCAGGAAATCTGTCAGGCTGCTACCTGGAAATCAGCAAACACCTTCATTACCCATTACCACATCGACCTAGAGTCACGTCAGGATGCTGGTTTTGGGGCCTTGGTTCTCCAATCTCTGTTTCCTAAGTAAGGGGTGTGCACCTTGCCTCCCTCCTCCCAGAGAACTGCTAGGAGTCTGCCAAAGAGTGTGGATGAACAACATATCCATGCTCCTAGAAAAACAGGTTACTCGCCTGTAGCAGTAGTTCTAGGAGTGGTATATGTTGTTCATCCACACACACTCACCAGACCTCCCTGGCTTTAAGCGCACCACGTTGCTTCCAGCGGGCTAAGATCTGGCGTCATTAGGCGAAGCCGAGGTATATTCCACCCCGGGTGGATGGGAGGAGCCAGCTTGAAGACTTCCAGCAAGATTTAAAGGGGAAAGGGACATACCAAAAAGTGTGGATGAACAACATATACAACTCCTAGAACTACTGTTACAGGCAGGCCCCCGATTTTTCTGCGGCACATCGGAGCAAAGTTCTGCGGCAGGGTTCTCATTTGCCGCAGAACTTCTGCGGCACTCAACACCAATTTCTGCGGCACATTTTTACCCTTAATTTTTTCCTTTTTTTTTTTTTTGCCATATCTGACACAATGCACGCTCATAACACAGTCATTTTATGGGCGTTTGTCACCAAATTTTCAACATAGCCAGTTTAAGACCTCTGCTCATGAACAGTATCACTGTGATTTTATTAATCTGCCCGGAACATTGATTTCGCACACCGACTGCGCCATTCTGCGCTACAAGGGTGGAAACACATTTTGGGTGAGATGGAAAAATGACAGCTGTACTACCTATAAGACAGTGTGGTGAAATGGCAATGTTGAAACTCTGGAGTGAAAATATTGAAATTTCGCGAACTTACGAGCCTGCGTAGGAACTGCATAGCGCTGCGCTAGTTAAACAGTCATTTTGGAATTTTGGCACCAAATTTTCAACATGGGGTTTTGGGCCCCTTCTCATGAATGTTGTCATGGCGGTGATCCGGTCCCAAGGGTGATTTCACATTCACTGCGCGAAATCACCTTCGAGCTGAATCGAACGCCATGACAGTGACATTATCCATGAGAAGGGGTCCCAAAACCCCATGTTGAAAATTTGGTGCAAAATTCCAAAAATGCCTGAGATATGCATTAATGCTGAACCCTCCTATCTAGCCCATTATACAGCTTACCGCATTTCCTCAGTTCGCGGTCGCTTTGAAGAGTGCAGACGTGTTCCCGTCCATCAAGATCGTCGCGCCAGAGTCCGAGGTAAGTATGGGGGTGTGGGGAGGCTGGCGCATGGGTGGGTGCGGGATGTGGAGGGGGCTCGAGACGCGCCGTAGGCAGTTTTTGTTTTACAGGGGAAAAAAGACGCTATGGGATTGCTTGCCACGCCTGGGGTGGGCTCCCAGCGTGGCACAACCCACTTTCGGGGCGTTCAGCCGACGGGGATCGGGCACCTCTGTCGGCAAAAAAAAAATATTAGCACGCTTGCCACACTGGGGTGGGCTCCCAGCGTGGCATATAAGACATTGGAGGGACAGTGAAGCCGACGGGGATTGGGCACCCTGTCGGCAAATGAAGCGGACCGTTGTTCAGCGGGCGTCAATTCCGCTGGTGATGGGAAATTCATGGATATTTCACGCTTCACGACTATGGAAAACTCGGGGCCCTGGTTACAGGTGAGTAACCTGTTTTTACGTACCTACCGTAATTCTTGAACTTCTTGGACGGAGTCTTTACCACTCAGTCACACTGATGGGACTACGCTGGTGGCGCTAGGACTCAGCGGGAGCCAATAAACAAGAGGGCCGGTGCCTAGGTAGTGCCGTGAGGAAGTGGCACCGCGAGTCTGGCTCGCGGCATATAGGCTACCTCTGTGTCGACCCTCCAACCGCCTCGGTACCTTTTTTTACCGAGGAGGTGCATCGTAAACTAACCTGTCGGACATAAGATAGTCCGAATGACCTGTGTAAGAAGGGTCAGCACAACAAAGTCTTCACAATCCTGTCATTGACAGAGTGAAAACCACAAACCGATGTGAGCTCGGAGGATGGCAGGTGGGCCGTGTGAATGAGTGGTGGAGACTTCGTCCAAGAAGATCAAGAATTATGGTAGGTAAGTATTTTGCATATCTTCCTGGACATAGTCTCCACTACTCATTCTCACTGATGGGAGAGTACCGGGTAAATATCCCCGAGACAGGCGGCAGGAGAGAGGGGGTCTCACTTAGGACAGAAGTCCATTAAGGATTGTCCTGCCAAAGAACTGGTGCTGACTGGCATGGACATCCAAGGCATAGTGCTTTACGAATGTGTGCATGGAGCTCCAGGTGGCCACACTGCAGATGTCCACAATGGGCACATTACAGATTTCTGACAGAGTGGCTGAGACTGCTCTGGTAGAATGAGTGTATACTCTGCTTTCTAACTTGACCTGTGCCATGGAGTAGCAGTAACAGAGGCATGCTACTAGCCATGCTGAAATACACTGGATAGCAACAGGTTGGCCCAGCTGGGGCGTGCTAAAAGAGACAAACAGTTGTTTAGAAGTGCAGATTTCCTCAGTCCTGTCTAAGTAGAACCGCAAGGCTCTCTTCACATCCAGGGAATGTATGGTACACTTTCTCTCATTCTAGAAGTTCACGAAGTAGGTAGGAAGGACCAAGGGCTGGTTCAGATGGAATTCTGAGACCACCTTGGGAAGAAATTTGGGGTGGGTCCTGAGAACCACCTTGTCCTTGTGAAATACAGTATACGGAGGGTCTATGACCAAAGCATGCATTTCCGACACTCTACGGGCGGAAGTCATGGCCACAAGGAAGGCAGTCTTCCAAGTCAGAAATTTTCGGTCACAAGTAGCTAGGGGCTTGAAAGGTTTACGGGTGAGCATGTCTAACACAAGGTTAATGTCCCACACTGCTACTGTTCTTCTGACCAGTGGCCTGGTATGTAGAATGCCCTTAAGAAACGTCTTGACCATCGGAAGCTGAGCCAGAGACATGGGTGTACAGGCTCATGGTACGCCGAGATTGTGCAAAGATGAACCTTAAAGGTGGAGTATTGCAGGCCTCTGTTTGAGACATCTAGAAGATACTCTAGGACTTTGTTTGGTGGGCAGGAAAAGGGGTTCCAGGAGGATTTTTCACATCAGATGGAGAAATGCTTCCACTTAGCCATGAAGGTTTTCAGAGTAGCTGGCTTGTGTACCACTAATAGGATATCAGAGACCCTAAGTGAAACGTTAAACCTGTTCACCTCTATCTCCTCAGGAGCCAGGCATGGAGGTGAAGGGACTTCAGGTTGGGATGGACTACAGGGTCCTCTGTCAGCAGGTTTGTATGAAGTGGAAGCTGTCTCGGAGAGGTTTCTGATAACCTGTTGATTAATGGAAACCAGATCTGATGAGACCAGAATGGGGCGATGGGAATCATTCTGCCCCCCGTGCTTCCAGTTTGAGCAGCACCCTCTGAATTAGGGGAAGAGGAGGAAATGCGTACAGAAAGCGTTTTGTCCACCGCAGTCTGAATGCATCCTGATAAAAAATGCCAGGTCCTGGATTTCTGGAGCAGAAGAGAGGCAGTTTTGCATTGAGTGGGAATGCAAAAAGGTCCAGGTCTGGAGTTCCCCACTTTTCGAAGAGTGATAGCACGACGCTTGCATCGAGAGACCACTCGTGAGGATCTGTGCCATTCTACAGAGATGATCCGCCAGGTCGTTCTAGATTCCTGGTAGGTATACCGCCTGGATCAGAGCTTTGTGTTTCAGACACCATTCCCATATTCTCATTGCTTCTCTGCATAAGGGATAAAAGTGTTCTCCCCGCCGTTTGTTGATGAAGTACATCACTGCCTTGTTGTCCATTTGAAGGAGAATGGCTTTGTGACAGAGCATGTCCTTCTAGGTGAGGACTGCGTAGAGGACGGCTCTCATTTCCAGAATATTTGTGTGAAGTTGAGACTTGTCCCGACTCCAATGACCCTGGGTGTGGAGATCCTGGCAGTGAGCTCCCCATCTCATCAGAGATGCATCCATGGTGATGGAGATCTGGGGATCTAGAGGGGCGAAGGGATAACCTTCCCGAAGGTTGTCCTCCTGAGTCTACCAGTCCAGTAACCGCTTCAGCAGTTCTGTCACCTTGATGCAAAAGGAGTGTGGGTGTGTGGTCGGAGACCACTGGGTGCTGAGCATCCACTGGGTAGTTCTTATGTGAAGGCGAGCCAGAGGCAGAGTGAACACTGAAGATGCCGTGAGAACCAGCATTTGCTGCATCGAGAGCCCCCAAATGGAGTTGTTTGCTCTGAACAGGGCCATCTGAAGGATGTCGCTCCTCCTGTCCTCTGGAAGGAAGGAAGGCTTTTGGCGCTGAAGGTATCCAGAAAGGCGCCTATGAAGGGGAGGGCTGTAGGTGCGACTTTCCCAAGTTCAGCAGGACTCCCATGGACGTGAGGAATTTTGAAGCCGTAGCCATGGCTTCTAGAGTTTCTTGTCTGGAGGGGCTTGACAGCAGCCAATCATCCAGATACGGAAACACCTGAATTCCAAGCTTCCTCAGATGTGCTGTGAGAACTGTGAAGTACTTTGGAAAGACTGGAGGTGCCGAGGATAGCCCAAAGGGCAGGACTCTGAATTGGAAGTGCTGACCCAAGGCACACACCTGAGGTATTTGCGGTGGTTTGGGTGAATGAGAATGTGTTGGTAGGCGTCATGCATGTCTAGGGAGGCTAGCCAATCGTGTTGATGAATCAGAAGTAAGAGTGCACAGAGTGATATCATCTTGAACTTTTCCTTGAAAAGGAACTTGTTTAACTTCCTGAGAGCTAGAATAGGGCGCATGCTGCCTGTTTACTTTGGAACTAGGAAGTGATGGGAGTAGAAACCTGTGTTCGGTTTATCCAGTGGAACTCTCTCTATTGCCCTGTTCAGAAGGCCTTGGATCTCGGAAGCAAGAAGGTCTGACAGACACAGCTTGGGCTGCCGTTTGGGTAGTTGATCCGGAGATGTTTCCGACAGATTTAGAGTACCTCTCGTGGATTATCCTGAGCTCCCATTTGTCTGAAGTGATAACTTCCACTGGTCATAAAACTGAGTCAGACGCCCTCCTTCTGTCAAGAGAGTCCCCCTCGGACAGCTGAGATGGGACTAGGGCAGGATTCTCAGAGTGTGGCACTTGGGGCCCTGTGCCTTCTACTACGTTTTCTTTTGTGGCTGAGGGGTTTGGTTTTTGATAAAACCCCCTCTGCCTTTTACCACGAAAGGCCTGACTGTTATGAAACGGACGCCTGTTCCCGCCCCTTTGGGGGGCTGCGGACGGCGGTCTGGCCGTTTTGATGGCTGTTCTAGTTTTCTGAGTGGCCTCTAGCACTTGCTCGACCTGAGCACCAAACAGGTATGTACCATCGAAAGGCAAGGTCATAAACCTCTGTTGGGCATCATTTGTGGATCCTGAGGTGCGCAACCAAGAGTGGTGACTGGTGCACTGGACTGCCTGTAGTCAGACCCCCCCCTTCCCGTAGAGGGCAGCAGACCAGACCCAGCCCGGCTGACTGAAGAGCTTTCATGCAAAGTCTCCCTATCGTCACCTGTCTTGCTCATGATTGACTGCGTTGAAGGAGGGCTGAAGACTTCTTCTGACGATAAGTTACTTTAAATAAAAAATTTTTTTTCTAGAAAACAATAAAACTAATGATAAACTAATAGAAACCGAAGACTATAGCTGCTGTCGTATAGACGTGAAGTTTGACTCCTGGTGGGTGAGCGTCGTCGTTACTGAAGCGCACTCGATGGCGAGAAGAAAGGAACTTAGGCGGTTGGAGGGTCGACGCCAAGGTAGCCTATGCCGCACAAGCCAGGTTCACGGTGCCATTTCCTCATGGCCCTACCTAGGCGCTGGCCCTCCTGAAGATTTTTGCCTCCCGCTGGGTCCTAGTGCCTCCAGCATAGTCCCATCAGTATGAATTAGTGGCATAGGTTATGTCCCGGAAGATCAGCAAGGGAAGAGAGAGACAGTGAGAGGCAAAGAATTGCGAGATTGTTGGGGTAATCAAATTCTAGGTCTCAGAAGAAAATTTGGTTGCACAACCAGACAGACGAGAGACAGGAGAGGAAAGAACCAAACAGATACCTGCATTCAAGCTTTCCATAACAACTAGGACTGGGTCCTATTCAACGCTGTCACTTACACTTCCCAAGAGGAAACCTGTTTTATCAAATACTTGGTGAAGACTCAAGGAGCGGAGGAGAGGCCGAACTGTAAGGTTTGAAACTGATAATGTCTCTCGTGGAAGTGGAACCTCAGGAACTTCCGATGGGGAGGAAAGACCCTTATGTGCTGTTTATATTTAGGCCCTACCTGTGACCTTTGTACATAAGACTTGTAACTACTAAACTATTTGAATTAATTTGTTTAGCTGAACTTGTTGTTAATGTTAGTCCCTATTTCTGTCTTAAATGGTTCCTCTGTGTGGCTTTCACTGTATTTTGTAAGTAATTGATTTATATTCTTATTGAAATGATACCTGTATGTATTGTCCTTATGTCTATGTATGTGTACCAGGACCTCCTTGTGAATGAGCTTGCTCAATGGAGTATTTTCCTGCAATAAACTTGAACTTGAATGTGCAGCAGGTAGGCGTCCTGCATATCTAGGGAGCAGAGACCATCCCCTTGGCGCACAAGGGGAATGAGGCTTAGTAGAGAGACCATTTTGAACCACTTGTACTCTATAAAGAGATTTAGGGAGCTGAGGTCCAGAATGGGCCAAAGGTCTCTATTGTCTTTTGGTACCAGGAAAAAATGAGTAGTAGTAGCCCTGCCCCTGTTGATCCAGGGGGACCGGCTCTATCGCCCATTTCTGAAAATGGGCCTGAATCTCTCCTATCTGAGGGATGTGTGAAGGAGGATAATGAGAGGACTCTGGTGGCTTTTCCGGGAGGGATTTGAATGAACTCGAGAGTATGACCTCTCCTATAAGGTCTAACACCCAGAGGTTTGAAGTGACGTTACTCCATCCCTCTACATAGAGGGAGAAATTACCCCCTACTGCCTCCCCATCCTCCGTCTCCTCCGCTGGAGGAGGGGGGGCAGGTAGTGAGTCATTGGGCAGATCCCGGAACAGGCAGAGAGGACTAGGTGGACTTGGGGACTTTAGAGGTGGAGCTCCCAGGAGTTTGGGTTGGTGTCTTTCTCTTGAAACCACCTCTCTGCTGAAATTGGCCACGGGTATTTTGCTGAGGGCTTACTAAAAGGTCGTTCGCGGAAAGGTTTCTGGTCCCCTTTATACATCCTTGGGACAGACCAGATAGACTTCCCAGAATTTTGGAGGCAAGACATCAGTTTCTCAGTCTCCTCCCCAAAAAAGGACGGAACCCTGGAAGGGAAGGCCCAGGATCCCGGACTGTAGATCCTGGGAGAATCCTGAGACTCTAAGCCAGGCGTGGCGCCTAAGGCAAACGGCAGATGCCGCTGTCCTAGAGGCAGTGTCTGCAGTGTTGTTTGAGGCCCTCAGGACACGAGTGCCTACGTTTGAACCCGACTTCAGGATATCCAGAAGCTTGGTCTTTTGTGCAGAGTCTGGCAAGGCCTGAACCACTTCTAAGCCCTTCTCCCACATCGCATTCTGGTACTGGACCATATGCATGAGGAAGTTGAGAAATCAAATAGAGCAGGTGGAAGCAGAATACATTTTCTTGCCCACCTGATCTAAAAATCTAGACTGCGTTAGGAGACTGCGAACTGAGATGCTTAGGCTTCTTTGATTTGTCGTGAGCAGCCGTAATCGCCATGGAGTCTGCCAGAGGGTGTTCTGTGAAGAAAGGCTCAGTACAGCCTGTCCGATTTTTGGAGACTGCCGGAATGGTGTAAGGATGTTTCCAACTGATCCGAGTGAGATCCTGGAATGTATCGATTAGAGGAGGAACAACCAAGGACTTCGACTCCTTCTGCCTCAGGTACTTGGCCAACCTCTGGAGCTCCGGATCCAGATCCTCCGTCTCCCATCTGTTGGAGTACTGGATGTGCCTCATGACGTCCATAAAAGTAGGATCATCAGGAGGGGATCTGGGAGTGTCCTTTTCATCTGGGGACACAGGCTTTTCTCTTGAGGGAGAACAGTCTGATCCAGATTTGCTCGAGTCTGAACAGTGGCCTCCAGAAGAGGTGGAAGCTGATCTAGAGTGTGAATAAGATCTGCTTCTCTCACGGGAATGCCACCCACTAGTAGACCGGCGATGGCTGTGGGACTGGTGACAGCTGGTAGAGCACCGATGATGGCTATCTGACTGGTGTCTGCTGACTTGACGACCACCACCTGCTCAGGGAGCGAAGGCAGATAGTGCTGGGTGAACGGTAGTGACATCGGTGCCACTGTTCCTTAAGTAAAGTCCGACCACAGGTGTCAGTAGGAGTACGTGAGTGGGACTTTGGTTTAGGCTTAGCAGAGGACGGTTTAGAAGTGGGAGAGGAAGCATTTTCTTCCCAACCTTTTTCCTGATCTTCCTCCTGAGTCGGAGTTGGATTTAGCTGCGGTGAAAGGACATCCTTCACCTGGCCCCACCGGAACTGGAAGAGTTCACTCAGTTCTTTTGAGAACTGCGCAGCTGATGGCCCCGCCAGGTGGCGAGGTTTATCTGGCGTGGGTGGGACGATAGGTGAGTAGGAGAGGTCCATTGGGTCCCTGGGAGAGGGAGCAGACCAATCCCCTTGGACTTCGGGTGTAGCGACCCTATGTACCAGCAAACATTCAGGGGCCGAGGTAGTTTTGGCCGACCTTTGCCCTTTGTCCGGTACTGTCAACGGTTTGGAGCCATCTGGCTTACAGACCATCGTCTGTTTAGTCGCTGAAGCTTGAGCGGCCGAGGAACAGTGAGCTGAGGCCAGCTTAGAAACAGACTCCTGTTCTCTGTGCCCAGAGGTCTTACCCAGAGTCCCGCGACAGGACAGAGGTCCCTGCAAGGGTGCTGCCTTCACCTTCAGGGTAGATAAGGTCTGTGTGAAACCCGAGCCCTGATTGCCACTGCCTGCCATTGGTAGTTTGGCTGGAGTGGAGGAGTCCTGCTGCCCCGTGGAGTGAGAATGGTGGGAGGAGTGGTCAGAGCCTCCCGAGTTGGAACCTGAGAAGGGCTTTTTCTTGTGGGGTGACCGGGAGCATGAAAGCCCCCTGGACAGACCCCAGTCCTTTTCTCGGTACTTGCGTTGATCTGAGTCCTTTTTCTTGTCCTTGTATTTGGAGGACCGAGAAGAAGTGGAAGATTTTTCCGCCAGTGAGCTCTACATAACGGCCACTTGCCATTCTAAAATGTGGGCTTTAAGTGCCTTAAGGTGGCGAATCTTGGTCCGGCCGGTAAAGCCACTGCAAATAGAACAGGGCTTGGTGTCATGAGCAGGCCTTGGTGTTGTGGTCGGGCCCTAGGCAGAAGACCCAGGCTTTGTGCTTATCCTGCACCGGTATCTGGCAGCTGCAGGCACACTTCATCCTGTTCTTCTCGGTGGAGGAAACCAAAGACGGTGAAGTTGATATACAGCTGTAACAGGAACAGGTGAAAAGCAGACTTTGACAAAATAAGAAAAGAATTTGTATTAAATTCACTGGAAACTACTCATAAAGTTCTAAAAGGCAACCAAAGAGCCAAAGTAGAGACGGGTCTGTGGCAGGAAAAGAACTGAGGTGGGGCTGGGGATCGCCCCTGATGCATCATTGGCTGACGGGGCGGAGCCGGTATCGGGGGCGGTCCCCGATGGAGACTTAGCTAGAAGGTTTCCAATGGGTCCTAGTGCCTGTGGCATAGTCCTAATGGTAATAGCCTGCAGTCTAACTATGCACTTTGATATTGTAGACTTTTTTGGTCTTTTTAACGTATTTATTCTGGTGTGTACTGCTTTAACAGTCTTCTGTATTTGATGTCTAGTATGCTCACCCCATACACCTTTGAGAAAGCACGTGGTGCGAAACACGTCAGGCGATGTGGGGCGAACTAGGAAGTACACCATATTGTGAGGAAGCTTGGATTTATTTTACCACCGCACTTTGGATTTAAATAAAGGAATGAATTATTTCTCTAAGAAATTGCCTGATGGTGAGTCCTTGCTCCATTCTCTTTAAACTGTGGCTGAATATTGCCAGTTTATTGACACAACAAAGTGTCTTACTCTTTAGCCTTGGGCAGGCGTGCCGGTCTCAAACTGTTTCTTTCTTAATGGCAATAGCCTGCTGCAAGAGCTCCCATTTAAAGCAAGATCTGTAGTTTTAGGAGTGATATATGGTTCATATCCACACTGGCAGTTCCACTGAACTGCAATGACTGGTCAGAATGTCTTTAAGCCAAGCTTCTCCCGCCACCAGAGCAGATATATCCCCCTGACTCCACACAGTGGCATTCGATATCGCATGTTGGAAGCAGGATCAGGTACCACTTACTAGAGGAGGCCTGATAGGTTGTGTGGATGTGTACCACAAGCCACTCCTAGAACCACGGTTAGAGGTGAGCAACTTATTCTTCTAGGGTGTGGATATGGTTTACTTATCCACACTCTGGCAGACTCCTAGCAGTTCTTCGGCTGTAGGGTGGCAAGGCGTACACCCCTGCTTGTGAAAAAGAGACTGGAGAACTGAGGTCCCAAAAATGGAAATTACATACTTGCCATAATTATTGATCGTCCCAAATATCTTCACCATTTATTACCTATGGGTCCTACCAGAGGTCAGGACCATGTACGGAAAGAAAACGAGCGCTGCCTCTTTAAATTTTTCTGAGCTAGAGGAGTCGATGCCAGGACAGCGCTGCCCACGCCACCAGTGTTCTATGTGGTGCTCGCTGGTTGGTCAGTAACGGGCGCTGACCCCTCCCATAACTCAATTCTTGTCCGCCAGGCAAGGAAGAAAGGATAAGGACAGGGATAGAAAGAGGGCAAGTGTGCCCATGTGATTTGGGGGGGGGAGGAGAGATAAATTTAAAGACTACTGAAAAAAGGGGGTATAGCCAAGAGGGACAAACAAATAAGGTAGGGGTGACCAGCATGCTGGGCAGCCCGAAGGCAGAAGAAAAATATAACAAAACAATTGGATAAGAAAGAAGGAAGAAGAGAGGGAAAAAGGGCCAACAAGTCTCCCCCCTGAGGAGGGATCCACTCCGCTACAGTTCCTCTCCCTCCTAGACACCCAGTCCCCTCCAAGAGGACCAGACAGACTCCTCAGACTGAAGAATTGAGGGCATATTGAGATGTAGGCCCTAATGGGCCGGGGCGCCACAAACCTAGCAGTCCCTGACCAGAGCGCTGTCAAAAGAACAGGAGGGGGAGGACAGAAAGCCTTCCCATTCCTCAGAAGGGAAAAAACGTCAGAGGCCCAGGTGGCCACTCTTTCTTCCCAAAGCTTCAGAGAGGTTTCCAGGAGAAGATCCAGAGGACCCCCACCACAGAGAATTTTTTCAGACTGACATCCCTTCTAATTACCTTCCTTCATCATTTCGCCTTCCTTCATCATTCCCCCCACCCCCCCTTTTTTTTTTTTTTTGAAGGAGCCACGACCGTGGACCCCTACAACCAGTTCAAGAAAGGGTCGAAATCTTGACGCTACAGCCAGGAGACCAAGTTAGGAGGCTAACTGGTATTATAACCACTAGATGTAGGACTTTTCTCCAGAGCACCTGGCCAGCATGTAGCGTCGAACAAATGCGACCTTTAGTAGGATCAGACCAGCTGAAATAACAATAAGGAAATCCTTAAAGGGAATACTCCCTACCCCCTACAGGGGAGTGAAAAGGAAAACAAGGTTTTAGAAAACCAACCCAGGAGGGCTGACAGAGCCTGTAATTGGAAAACAGGGTTTGCCTCCCACAAAAACTATCCCTTACCTTGACTCTTGTCCCAAATCAGGGAGTAGGGAGAGGGGAAAAGGGAAGGGACAGCGCTGCCCAGTGTCTGGTTACAGGGAGGGTGGCTGGGTGTAATGAATAGTGAAGATATTTGAGAAGATCAATAATTACAGTAAGTGCGTAATATTCATATCTTCCCCAGATTAATCTTCACATTCATTACCTATGTGTCCAAGATGGTAAACCCTAAGGGAAAAAATATTTTCCCCAGCCTCCTGTGGGGGATAAACAGGAGGAGGGGCCCATTTAGAGGCCTGGCAAGGCCAGCGAGTGCTCCCAAGACCCGGGAGGCAGAAGGCACCCCTGTAGTACTTACTCACTGTGCCCTACAAGAAAAGAAGTGGGCCCCATGGAAAGGTTAGGATATCACTCTATGCCGGGCCAAGGGTGACAATCTTGACAGGCAAAGCCATGCAGTCCACCTAATGTAGACTAAAGTTCCCACCAGCCTGGAAAGCCACCTCATTGGCGTCATAGACTGCCCCAGAGAGGTGTCTTGCCAGCTCCAGGCCTTGAGCGGTGAGGTGAATGGCTTGCCTGGTTCCCTCACCATCAGGCAGAGCTGTTAGAACCTGTCCTAGCAGTGTCCAGATGTGCCTAGCATAGCCGCCTGCTGCACCTGATGTGTCACTATCTGCAGAAGAAGGCATGCTGAAGAAAACGCACTTCTCCCCCACCGGTCAAACTTCGCCGAGTCTGCGTCAGGGGGGCGGTCGTGACAAGGGTGACGATGCCCAGATAGGCCGAATAGTCTGGTAAAACGTAGTCTCAGGGCAGCTGGAGGTCTGTGGGGTGTTGGTCCAGAGGCACAAAAAAGGGGGTACAATAGCGACTCCTAGCAGCCACACAGGGGAGTGTGTGGGGGGCAAGAGGACAGAAGAGCAGGGGAGAGGCTAGCTATCCAGCGGAAGGTAAACCTAGGCAGCAGAGAAGAGCATCAGGCAAGAGTGTCTGTGGGGAAGTAGAGTGCAGTGAGGAGATTAGAGAGGCTAGAGCAGCTTGAGAGTGTAAGCAGGAGAGCTCCCTCAGGTGGACGGCTAATAGAAGCTATAAATGGAGAAGTGGGGACTTAGTAATTTCACTGACAGGAACTCACGTGACAGGAAGGGGCGGAAAGCGTCAACGGGCTAACACCCCAACAAACAAGCTGGAAGGGAGGCTGATTACTTCTGCAGCCCCGTGGATGCTCCTGCCCCAGGAGATATTGTGCTATGTTCGGCCTGGTGTCTGTGTGGGGAGGGGGGATTCTGGAGGCCTATATGGGAGGAAGGAACAAAGGCCTGAAATTAGTATGCAGCGGGAGAGCTATTTCCAGATGAGCCCGCCCCTACTGCGCATGCACAAGCTGTTGGGCTCCCAATCGGGATATAGCCCCTACTGCGCATGCGGAGAAATCCCAGGAAAGATGGCGAGGAGATGCCAGGACAACGCACTCAGTAACACTGGTAAGATTCCCTCATGACCATCAGCTAGTACATTGCAGGCAAACAATGTTGAGCAGGCTACAGTTGCAGTTCTAACAGTCTAGAGAGGCAGTTACACTGTGCTAAGACTACGCAGTAACAACGGTCTAAACAGTCTTAAAACAACCCAGCAAACCCCTCCAAAACCAGTTAGCAAGTTCCGTGAAAGTTGTCCACAAAAACAAACCGTAGCTGTGTGGGGACAAATAAAGCCGTGCTGACGTCCGATAGCACTCCCAACAAACAAGCTGGAAGGGAGGCTGATTACCTCTTGCAGCCCCGCGGATGCTCCTGCCCCAGGAGATGTTGTGCTGTGCTCGGCCTGGCATCTGTGTGGGGAGGGGAATTCCGGAGGTCTCTTGCAGCTCCTCAGATGCTCCTCTCCCAGGAGATGTTGTGCTTTGTTCGGCCATGGAGAGTATCTTTTGCATACTCTGGATGTACATAGAATCCTGAGATACTACACTAATCTGACTAACGATCTCAGGAAAACTGATCAGCTCTTTGTTTCTTTTGCACACAAAAGAAAAGGCAATGCGGTTTCCAAGCAATGCCTATCTAGGTGGTTAGTGAATTGCATCAATTTCTGTTATGACAAGTACAACAAAACCCTTCTGGGTCAGGTCAGGGGTCACTCCACTAGAGGGATAGCTGCCTCTGCTGCCTCTTTCAGGAATGTGTCAGCCACAACTTGGACTTCCGTTCATACCTTAACAAAACACTACAGTTTGGACATTGCCTCTCGCGGTAGAGCAGGTTTTGGATTGGCTTTTCTGCAGGGCCTCCTATCATGAGACCTGCATAGCCCCGATTTATATCAGTAGTGGTTGACTATCCTCCTCCTGTATTTCTTTTTGTTCCAGACTGCTTGGGACTCCATCCTATATGTAAATACCTATTGCAAGAACCCTCTCTAAGTAAGATAGTACAGTTACGTAAGAACTTACCACAACAGTAGATCCTCGAGAGAGACTCTTGCAGTAGGTATTGCCATCCCTCCCTCCATCCCCCTGAGTTTTCTCCTTTTCTATCTTATATGGGGGCATATCCTCTTCTCTCTCGTCATGCCTCTTCTGGCCTTTAGCGGGAAAGAATTGGAAGGTGGGCGTGGGGGACTACCCCTTTATACTGACGTCGATCACCTGACGTGGGGGCGGTTCCCCGCCAGAGACTGCTAGCTAGAAGTTTTTCCGTGCGGTCCTGATGCCTGGCGGCTTAGTCCTATATGTGAGTACCTACTGCAAGAGCCTCTCTCGAAGATCTACTGTTCTAGAAGCATGCTTATGTTGTTCATCCACACTCTTTGGTATGTCCCCTTCCACTTTAAGATCAGCCGGAAGTCTTCAGGGTGGCTCCTCCCACCCACCCGGGTGTTATGTACCTTGGTTCCGCCCCATGACGCCAGACCTTCCTTTCCGCTGGAAGATTGAGGTTGCCTCCCTCAAACTCACACATTTTGTAGGCCCTGGCTCAAAAACCTTCGGTTATTCCAAAAATTCTTCTAGTTAGTGACTGTGAGTTTAATGCTTGGATTATGGAAGTCAAGTCTTCCCCGGGATTTCATTGGTGCCCTTGCAGCCAGAAAATATTGTGCACCGATCCCCACACCGCGTGTGTTTACTGCCTTGGTGTCGACCATGACACATTGAAATGCAATATGTGTCTCACCTTTCATCCTAACGTCCTCAACAACCATCTCACACGCCTGAACCTGGGGAGGCTGGAGAAACGTAACCCTCCGGTGAAAGCCAAGGAGACTCGGTGGGCAGTTTCCGTGGCTGCAGGATCTGCCGAGCAATTGGAACGCATGCAGGCATTCGAGGAGGAAGCTGCTCGCACTGCAGAGACTTCTCAGAGCTTCTTCGTTCCACTCAACCTGGGCTCCACCTTCTTGGGCTCCTTCCGAGAGTTATGCCACTCTGTCCCGACCAAGGGAGAGGCGCCTGCGGGCTCGCACTCCTCTCGATCCTGTAAGCGGGAGAAGGATCTGGGATCGTGTTCATCTCGACGGAGACGTTCTTGGGAGTGGGGAGAGATCTCTGTCCCAGGAACATGCGGTCTCGACCTTGGTCGAGATTGCCTCTTCGACTGCTGGCTTTTCAGCTTTGCCGTCTGGTCAGTTGACCAAACTGTCAATCAACGGCATGGAGATCGTCATTGACCGATTGATCCCTTATCACTGACTCCGGTTGATGATTCCCTCGATCGAACTCCTAACTTAGTCTTCCCAGATGACAAGACCCAGCCTGCTAGGACTCCGATCGAGGAAGTGGTCCCCGACCCCGGGAAATCACCGGTCCCGCCGGTGTCTCGCGAGCGACCGAGTCAGCCTGTCCGATCTTGATCGAGTGTCTGAGCCCTCGACCGGAAGGCCGAGGAAGCTGTTACAAACATCTAAAAAAAGAGGCGATGCCATCGGCCGTTTCAGATGAGGAGAGGTTCCGGGCGGAAACTCGGGTGCTACGAGAACCTCATGTGGCAACAACTTATTTTGACCGGGCATAAGCGGACTCCGGCTTCAACACCGGTCATTACCTGGCTTTCGCCTCCTAGGCCGAAGCAGTCTCCTTCGGAGCTGATTTAAGTATGTTCCCCAGCCCACGGAGTTGGTAAAATCTCCAGTTCGGCCCAAAACAGTCTCTCCACTGATCGTGGTGGAACTACTGCCCAAGCAGCCTGTGGAAGGGGCTCCTTCCAAGAAAGACAGGCCAGACACCGGGCTTCCCCAGCATTTGTCGGTCACTGTCACCCCAGACCACCCTTGGCGAATCATAGGTGACCTGGGCGGTTGGCAGTTGTATCTGGATTCCTCGAATTCGGACGTCACTGGCTTGCATTCTCATCCAGGTGATGATGAATCAGCCGTTGGCTTGGAGATGGAGGAAGATCCCTCGTCTTTTCAGGGCGTTCTTCACCTCATCTCTGAGTCCACAGGGATGCCCCTGGAGCCAATCCAGAAAAAGGAGGAGTACCCTCTTACGGACATCCTTAAAAGAGGGGATACACCGACTGAGGCCTTTCCTGTGGCCGAGGCTATTGTTGGCCCGGCCCTAGAACTCTGGCAGCGCCCTGCCTCTTGTCCAGCTCCGTTTGCCCACATGGCCCACAAGTATGCAGTGCCCATGGGGTCCCTTGCAGGGTTCACAGAGCAGCCTTAGGCTGAAAGCCTGGTGACTGCCTCTGTGTTCAGGTGTACTGGCAATTCTGCTGATACTGACTGACCTCCTGATAGTCCAAACTTTTGAACCATTCAGCCAGGAAGGTCTATGCGGCTTCCTCCTTGGGCCTTCATCGGGCAAGTTCGTCCGTCGTCATGGCACACTTCTCCCATGCCCTTTTAGGGTCTCTGGATAAAGTCCTCCCACATCTCCCTACGGACATGCAGACCCACGGTCAATCACGTCCGTGATCAGGGCCGAGCTGTTGCCAAACAGCAGCTTCAGATGACCCTGGACATTGGGGATTCTTGTGCCCTTTTGATGGCTACCGCAGTTGCCTCTCGTCGCAGGGCTTGGCTGAGGCTCTCCTCCTTCCTGGCGGATACCCAGCACAAACTAGCTGACGTGCCCTTCCTAGGGACCGACCTGTTCGGCCCGGGAGTGGCTGGTCACCTTCAGCGCATCGAGCAGTCCAGTGCCACCTTGGACGGTACTTCTGCCAAGGGTTCTTCGGGCAAGAACCAGCAGAAGAAAAAGAAGCCTTTTCAGCATTCTTCCCCTGCGGCTCAGCAGTCCTCCTTTCAAGGTGGACAGCAGCAGCCTCGAGCTTGGCGCACCCCCCCCCCCAAGCCCCCACAGGCCCGTAAAAGAGGCCGAGGTTCAGGTCCTGGAGCCTCCTCCTCCAAGCCTGATCAGTGACGGGTGGGACTGTCAACCCCTCTCCGGTCACCTCAGCTCTGGGTTCTCCGGTGGGGGCAGACTCCGCCACTTCCTTTCCGTCTGGTCCGTTGTCACTTCGGACAGGTGGGTTTTCGAAGTGGTCGGTCAGGGACTGCCTCTGGAATTCGAGCAGTACCCTCCAAGCCGAGCCTGCGCCCCTCGGGAGGAAAGAGTATCCACTCAGACTGTCTGCTCTCCGAGACGACATCGCTTAGCTCCTCTTCAAGGAGGCAGTAGCTCCAGTGGCAGATCCTCCAGCAGACCCCGGCTTTGTCTCCAGTTACTTCCTGATGCCCAAACGGACAGGGGGGCTGGTGCCCCATTCTAGATCTGCATGACCTGAATCAATATCTCGGGTCACACACCTATTGGATGGTCACTCTGTCCCAGATCATACCATCCTTGGAACGAAACATGTGGATCTGCAGGACGTGTTCTTTCACGTCCCAATCAGGCCGTCCCATCAGTGGTTCCTCTGCTTCAGGGTCGAAGAGACCCCGTACGAGTTCCGAGCCATGCCGTTCAGCCCCACGGGTCTTTACTAAATGCACTGCAGTGGCGGCGGCCCATCTCAGGTGTCGGGGGGAGGATTTATCTTTACCTCGACAACTGGATCTTAGCAGGTTCCACCCAACAGGAGGTGGAGAGGTCCAGGGACCTGGCCCTACAGACCTGCTCCCAGCTTGGCCTCCTGATTGAGGCCAAGTCGGAACTCATGCCTTCTCAGGTGATGGGCTTCATCAGAGCAGAGCTTGACTCTTGTCAAGCCAGAGCTCGGCTCCCGGCAGACAGGGCGGAGGTTCTTTCCTCCTTTGCCCAATCATTTCTGGTTGGGCAATTGCACCCTGCCCGGGACTTTTTGTGCTTTCTGGGTTACATGGCGGCGTGCACCTTAGTGGTCCATTGGGCCTGGCTGCACATGCGTCCCCTCCAATGGGAGCTGGCCACCCAGTGGACTAAGCACCTAGGTCACTTTGTCCAGCTGATCACTGTAACCCAGAAGATGTGGGACGCTCTCAGATGGTAGACCACCCCCAGACCGGTTGAAGGAAGGGATCCCATTTGTCCGCCCCGAGCCGACGGTTGTCCTCACGACCGATGCCTCTCTCATGAGCTGGGGAGCCCACATGGAGGACAAAAGGGCCCACAGGCTCTGGACCCCTGAGGAGTCACGATGCCACATCAACCTGTAGGAGCTCAGAGCAGTTAGACTGGCATTGTCAGCTTTCGCTCCTCAGCTCTGGGGTCAAGTGGTTCAAGTCCAGACGGACAATACCACGACCATGTACTACCTCAACAAACAGGGCAGCATGCACTCTCGTCTGCTGTGCAGGGAGGCGCTCCGCATCTGGACCCTCGTGAGCCGATTGGAGGCTGATCTCCTAGCCATCTATGTGGCAGGAGCCTCAAACCATCTGGCAGATGCTCTCAGCTGCTTAGGCCAGACAATCCCCCGAGTGGTCTCTCCATCCAGAGGTAGCTTACAGCCTGTTCTCTCTCTGGGGCAAACCGATGGTGGACCTGTTTGCCTCCAGGGAAATCACCAAGCTGAAGCTGTTTCATGCCCGCCCCCCCTCAGGGCTTGCTGCAGGGGGGATGCCTTCTCGAGGCTGTGGACCCCAGGCCTCCTCTACGCCTTCCCTCCATTTCCCTTGACCCACAAGGTGCTCCTCAAGGTGAGGAGGGACAAGACTAAGGTGATCCTGGTAGCCCCAGACTGGCCGCACCATTTCTGGTATCCAGATCTCCTCGGCCTCAGCTGCAGGCCCCCGGAGTGGCTTCCAGCACACCCGGACCTGATATCATTCAATCAAGGGGAAGGTATTCCATCCGGACCTTCAATCCCTGCACCTCACAGCCTGGTACCCAAGCGGCTAGAGTTCCAGGCTTTGGGTCTTTCCAAAGATGTCTACAGCATGGTAGAGGCATTCAGAAAGGAATCGACCAGGAAATGTTATGCCTTCAAATGGAAACGGTTTTCCATTTGGTGCCAGGGCAAGGGCCTGGACCTTTTGTACTGTCCAGTGGCTCATTCTCTACTACCTTTGGTCTCTCTCCAAGGGGTGTCTATGGTCATCGTCCCTTAGGGTGCACCTGGCAGCCATTTCTGCTTACTGGGCATGGGCCGGTCAGCCGACGTTGGCACAGGAAACGGTGGTCAGGCGCTTTTTCAAAGGCCTGGATCACATATCCCCCTCCGGTGCATGAACCTCCACCTCTGTGGGATCTTCTGCTGGTACTGGCAAAGCTCATGGGCAAGCCATTCGAACCAATGCACAAGTGTGAGTTGTCACACTTATTGTGGAAGACTGCCTTCCTGGTGGCTATCACATCTGCCAGAAGGAGAGGAGAGCTCCAGGCGCTTTCAGTGGACTCCCCTTATCTGGTCTTCCACAGGGACAAGGTTGTGCTACGTCCCCACCCGAAATTCCTTCCGAAGGTGGTGTCAGAGTTTCACCATAACCAGGTGTTAACCCTGCTGGTATACTACCCTAATTACACCTCGGAGGCTGAGTACAGGCTCCATACTTTGGACCTGAGACGTGCTCTCTCCTATTACAAGGAGAGGACGGTGGAAATTTGGAGAGAGGTTCGCCAGCTGTTTGTAACCTACGCTGATGCTGCTTCTGGCAGACCTGCAGCAAAACGGACTGTTTCAAGATGGATCACATCATGCATAGGTCTGTGCTACGAGTTGGCAGGCAAGAAGCCTCCCAGAGGGATAACAGCTCATTCTACACGCCATACTGCTGTATCGGTGGCTGCTTCCAGGGACATCCCTATCCAGGAAATCTGTCGGGCTGCTACCTGGATGTCAGCAAACCACTTGATCACCCACTACCACATCGACCTTGAGTCACGCCGGGATGCTGGTTTTGGGGCCTCAGTTCTCCAATATCTGTTCAAGTTTATTACAGGAAAACTCCATTGAGCAAGCTCACTCACAAGGAGGTCCTAGGTGTACTGTTCCCCTAAGTAGGAGGTGTGCGCCTTGCCTCCCTCTTCCCAGAGAACTGCTAGGAGTCTGCCAAAGTGTGTGGATGAACAACATATCCACGCCTCTAGAAAAACAGGTTACTCGCCTGTAACAATAGTTCTAGGAGTGGAATATGTTCATCCACACAGACCCACCTGACCTCCCCAGCTGTGGACGCAGAACACCTGGCTTCCAGCGGGCTAAGATCTGGCGTCATGGGGCGGAGCCGAAGTATATACCACTGAGGTGGGTGGGAGGAACCAGCTTGAAGACTTCCAGCTGAACTTAAAGTGGAAGGGGACATGCCAAAGAGTGTGGATGAACAACATATACCACTCCTAGAACTACTGTTACAGGTGAGTAACCTGTTTTTATGGTAAGTTCTTGCATAACTGTACTTTTGAGATGATTGCAAAAAGCTATCGAGAACTCAAGGAGTTAACCTGAGAGCAGTTTTTAAGCCCTTTTTCATAAGCGGTTGAGAAGGGTCCTCAGTTCTGGGACATTGTGTTCTTGCTGCACCTGCCTGAAACATACAAGAACATTTTAGAAAAAAACAGGATGCTTGTTAAGTAGGGGAATTGCAAAAAACTTATAAGAGAGAGAGAGAGAGCTGCAGTGTTTTGACACACAGAGATTGAAGGAAAACTCGGATCTTCTCTGTTTATTCTGTAAACAGTTATTCTGAAAAATATTAGTTTTTTTTTTTTGTTACTGCTAGTACTAATAAACACTTTTGTCGAATTCTACAAATGCTCCAGTTTTTTCCTGTGCTTCCTGGCTTGTGCCTCGTCGACAATCCCTGGTGAGCTGTTCTGCATATTTTTTATTTACGGCAAATTTCCGCCCGGTCCGTCTGATGGCTTTGCCAACGGGTCTCCGGTGGGTGTACTGAGGTGGGGCTGGGAACCACCCCTGATATACTATTGGCTGATATCAGGGCGGAGCTGATGTCGTGGATGGTCCCCGCTGGAGACTGCTAGCTAGAAGGTTTCCGATGGACCCTAGTGCCTGCGACATAGTCCTAATGGTAATAGCATGCTGGAAGAGCTCCTCTCGAAGATCTACTGTTACGTTAAGTTCTTATGTTAGTGTACTTTACAGGTGATGAACCTATTCTTTACTTACTCTTTACTGTTGCATAGTAGATTAATATCAGACTAATTTTGCCTGGTTGTAGGCTGACATCTTCTTTTACTACAAATCCCAGAATCCCCTGCAGTTGACATCGGAGCAGTAGGCAGCAAATGGCTATTCAGTAGCCTGCATTGTATGTTAGAGCTTTTATAATCTCCGATCTGATATTTTCGGGATTGCTTTTCTCTGGGAGTAAAGTACATTCCTCTGTGACTACATAGCCCATGGCAGACAGTTGAACCAGCAAACAAAAGATCAGAGCTTATATAAACTCTAACATGTACTGCACTGCTGTGATGTCAACTGCAGGGGTTTGTGAGATTTTTGGTGACAAAAGATGGCAGTCTATGACTAAGCAAAATTAGTCTGATGCAGTCTACTTCATTGCAGTAATGTGTAAATAAGTCAAAATGTGTTTGCACACAAAGTGTACGTTGGAACCAGCTCCACTCTTGAACATGGAGGGGCCCTTGGTGGTGACTGTTCCCCTTTTAGAGTTTGGCTGTTAATGCTGAAGTAGGCATCTCATAAGCCCATGTTGTTGACTGGTCCCACACAGGAGCACACAAGACCTGAGCATCTCTTCTTGCCTAAGGGGCACAGAATTGAATTGTTCTTGTATGAGTTGGGCATCACGGAAAATAAAGTGGGGCACACTGTACGGTGAGAAGAATTGTGGAAGGTGAGGGATTCGGCAGTTGTTGTTGGCGGGTGTGCGGCACACATGGTGCTATGCTGGTCCCATAGTTGTGGTTGATCTCTTGATTAAAAGATTTGCTGTCGCCTGGTCTAAGCGCCTCCAGCTTAAAAACATAAGTTGTAGTCCATGAAGAAGATATTCTGGAAGATCTTCAGTTGCATCAAGTATGTAACTTCTTTTTTCAGTGCAGCCATGACATTTCCCTATTTAAGCAGGGTGTACCATCATTAGTACACACTGTTCAGTTTTTTAGCAAACAAACTTTGCCCACAATAAACAGCCTGGATTAACAATGCTGGATCTTCCAAGAATCTGTCTTTACCATTCATTCACACTAATGGGTCTTAGCTGGAGGTGCTTCGACCACATGGGAGCAAAGTCTTTTGCAGCTTAGGTGGGGACAGACAAGGCTGGTGGTGTCACCGACAAAGCCAACATACTGACATTGTGCATGGGAGCCAGCCAGTAACCGATGCCTTTCCCTTCCTTTCCTGTGCTGTGTTTTTTCCCACTTTAGAGCATGCACTATGGTAACAGCTGAAGTGTGAAACTGCATCAGCACTTGGACACTGTTCGCTCCCGCTTTTTTCTTAACTTTTTCGATGCTGAATAACTTTAGACGCCAAATTCAGCCACTTTTAACATTTCTGCTCTGTCCAAGTTCATGGTCAAATTAGTATTTTCCATGCCTTTTTACTATTTTGTCTGTCACCTTGCCGAGTCTGAAGGCGCAAAAGAGCGGCTGCCTTCTGTGGGGACCCCGGCCCCCTTGCAGCATCGGACCAGTATCCGAAATTCTACACCTACTTTGGTCCTGACCACAGCATGGACCGATGCGATGCCTGTTTTTTCCTTGGTGAAGCTTGGGTTTACACCACACACTGACACACTTTCGGAGGCGGATGTCGCACCTGTGATGCCAAGTTTGAACTCCTCTGGGCCTTTCACCTGGGCCCCTTCCCAGTACCTCTGGTACTAAGGAAGACCAGGATCCTTTCAGTACTTGACTTGCAGAAATGTTGGAGGTCATTGTCTCTTCCCCCACCACCCCCACCCCATCCAGCTGTCCTGAACAGCAGACATCCCAGTGGTGGCCAAACAGTAGCTTCAGATGGCTCTGGACATTGGGGACTCATGCGCCTGTTCGGTGGCAGCCGCAGTTGCCTCCTGCTGCAGGGCTTGGCTGAGGCTTTCCAACTTCACGGTGGATACCCAGCACAAACTTGCTGATGTTCCTTTCCCTGGCACCGATCTCTTCGGTCCAGGTGTGGATGGTCAATTTCAGCGAATCGGAACAGTCCAGTGCCACCTTGGACTCTGCAACTGCTGCTCAAATTGTTCTGACCCTAAGCAGCAGAAGAAGCCTTTTTGGCATTCTGCTCCTGCGGCCCAGTAGTCCTCCTTTCAGGGAGCACAGCATCAGCAGGCTTGGCGCCCCTGGCTCAAGCCCGGACCTCCCCAGACCCACTGAGGAGGTCTGAGTTCAGGTCCTGGACCCTCTTCCTCCAAGCCTGCCCTATTCCCGTCATGCCAGCTCTGGCTCCTCCTGTGGGGGATCAGCTTCACCACTTCCTTTCCACCTGTTCCACTGTTACCACCAACAGGTGGTTCTTAGAAGTGGTCGGCTAGGGTCTGCCTCTAGAATTTGAGCAGCACCCACCCAGCCGAGCCCACGCCCCACGGGAGGAGAGAGTATCAGCCAACACTCAGTCAGCTCTGATAGACGACATAGCACAGCTCCTCCTCAAGGAGGCAGTGGTTTGAGTGGCAGATACTCCAGTCAGCCCAGGGTTCATTTCCAGGTACTTCCTGGTCCTGAAGTGGATGGGGGTCTGGCACCCCATTCTAGATCTGCACGACCTGAATCGGTGTCTCAGGCCGTGCACCTTTCGGATGGTAACTCTGTCCCAAATCATACCATCCCTGGAGCAAAACGTGGTTTCGCTCACTGGATCTTCAGGACGCGTTCTTTCACGTCCCAATCCGTCCGTCTCACCAGCCTTTCCTCTGCTTCAGAGCAGAGAGAAACCTTTACGAGTTCTGAGCCATACCATTTGGCCTGTCATCGGCCCCACAGGTCTTCACCAGATGCATTGCAGTGGTGGCAGCCCACCTAGGGCGTCGAGGGGTCAGAGTATACCCTTACCTCAATGATTGGCTCTTAGCAGGTTCCACCCAGCAAGAGGTGGAGAGGTCCAGGGACCTGGCCTTCCAGACCTGCTCTCATCTTGGCCTCCTGATCGAGACCAAGTCGGTACTCGTGCCTTCTCAGGTAATGTGCTTCATCGGGGCAGAGCTCGATTCTTGCTGAGCCAGAGCTTGGCTCCCGGCGGACAGGGCGTAGGTGTTCTTATCCTTTGCCCAGTCATTTCTGGTTGGGCATTTGCGCCCTGCCCGGGACTTTCTGCACCTTCTGGGTTACATGGTGGCCTGCACCACCGTGGTCCATTGAGCGAGGTTGCATATGCGCCCCCTTCAATGGGAGCTGGCCACTCAGTGGACTCGGTGCCAAGGTCATTTTGACCAGCTGATCACTGTGACCCAGAAGATGTGGGATGCTCTCCAGTGGTGGACCGTCCTAGACTGGTTGCAGGAAGGGATCCCGTTTGTCCGCCCCGAGCCGACAGTCGTCCTCACGACCGATGCCTCTCATGGGCTGGGGAGGCCAAATTGGGGACAACAGGGCCCATGGGTTCTGGACCCCCAAGGAATCCCATTACCACATCAACCTGTTGGAGCTCAGAGCAGTCAGACTGGCACTGACAGCATTTGCTTTGCAGCTTCGGGGTCAAGTGGTTCAAGTCCAGACGGACAATACCACGACCATGTACTACCTCAACAAGCAGGCCGGAACGCACTCCCGGCTACTGTGCAGGGAAGTGTGCTGCATCCGGACACTCGTGAGTCAACTGGACGCAGATCTCCTAGCCATCCATATGGCAGGAGCCTTAAATCAACTGGCAGATTTCCTCAGCCGCGTAGGCGAGATATCCTATGAGTGGTCTCTCCATCCAGCGGTAGCTTACAGCCTGTTCTCCCACTGGGGCAAACCGATGGTGGACCCGTTTGCCTCCAGGGAAAACACCAAGCTGAGGATGGTTTCATGTCCGTCCCCCTCAGCAGGGATTGCTGCAGAGGGAAGTCTTCTCGAGGCCCTGGACCCCAGGCCTCTTCTACGCCTTCCCTCCATTTCCCTTGATTCACAGGGTGCTCCTCAAGGTGAGGAGGGACAATGCCCAGGTGATCCTGGTAGCACCTGACTGGCCACGCTAGTTCTGGTATCCAGATCTCCTCAGCCTCAGCAACAGGCTCCCGAGGCATCTTCCAGCACGCCCAGACCTAATATCTGTCACTGGGGAAGGTCCTCCATCCGGACCTTCAATCCCTGCACCTGACCGCCTGGTACCTGAGCGGCTTGAGTTCCAGGCTTTGGGTCTCTCCACGGATGTACTCACAGTAGTGGAAGCTCCAGGAAGGTGTCGACTAGAAAGTGCTATGCCTTCAAATGGAAAAGGTTTTCCATTTGGTGTCGGGACATGGGCCTGGACCCTCTGTCCTGTACTATGGCTAGCATTTTAGACTGGCTTTGGTCTCTGTCCAAAGGAGGTCTTCGTTCTTCAACCCTTAAGGTGCACCTGGCAGCCATCTCTGTTTACTGGGCGCAGGCCATTCAGCAGACGGTGGCACAGGAGAAGGTGGTCTGGTACTTTTTCAAAGGCCTTGATCACATATCCCCTCTGGTGCATGAACCTCCACCTCTGTGGGATTTACTGCTGGTTTTGGCAAAGCTCATGGGCAAACCATTCGAACTGATGCACAAGTGTGAGATGTCACACTTGTGGAAGTCTGCCTTCCTGGTGGCTATCACGTCTGCCAGAAGGACAGGAGAGCTCCAGGCGCTCTCGGTGGCCTCCCCTTATCTGGTCTTCCACAGGGATAGGGTTGTCCTGTGCCCCCACCCCGAATTCCTCCTGAAGGTGGTGTCAGAGTTTCACCTTAACCGGTTGTTAACTCTGCCTGTGTTCTACCCGAACTGCACCTCTAATGCTGAGTACAGGCTCCATACTCTGGACCCGAGATGAGCTCTCTCCTATTATAAGGGGAGGACGGCGGAAATTCGGGGTGAGGTTCACCAGCTGTTTGTCACCCACACTGAAGCCACTTCTGGAAGACCTGCAGCAAAGTGGACGATCGCAAGATGGATTACATTTTGCATTGATCTCTGCTATAGGTTGGCGGGCAAGGAGCATACCACAGGGATAAGAGCTAATTCTGCCCGCCATACCGCTGCTTTGGTGGCTACTTCCAGGGACATCCCTATCCAGGAAATCTGTCGGGCTGCCACCTGGAACACAGCAAACACCTTCATTTCCCATTACCACATCGACCTTGAGTCATGCCTGGATGCTGGTTTTGGGGCCTCAGTTCTCCAGTCTCTGTTCCCGAAGTAGGGGGTGTGCACCTTGCCTCCCTCCTCCCGGAGAACTGCTAGGAGTCTGCCAATTGGTGTTGATGAACAACATATCCACAGTCCTAGAAAAACAGGTTACTGACCTGTAACAGTAGTTCTAGGAGTAGTATATGTTAATCCACATGGACCCACCCAACCTCCCTGGCTGCAACGCAGAAACCTGGCTTCCAGCGGGCTAAGATCTGGCATCATGGGGCGGAGCCGAGGGCTGTACCACCCGGGTGGGTGGGAGGAGTCGGCTTGAAGACCTTCCGGCAAGATTTAAAGGGGAAAGGGATATGCCAGTTAGTGTGGATGAACAACATATACCACTCCTAGAACTACTGTTTTTCCCTCTCCCTCCCTAGCAGAAACAGCACTGCTAGAGGCGGAGGTTCAAAAACTGCTACAGCTCAGAGCAGTGGAACCAGTTCCTAGCACCCTCAGAAGAAGAGGTTTTTTTACTCCAGGTACTTCCTAACAGCAACAAAAAGTGGGAAGTGGTGGCCAATATTGCATCTCAGAGCTTTAATCAAGCACTTGGAAAAAAAAAAAAAAAAAAAAAAAATTCAAAATCGTAACTCTGGTTCGGATTCTGCCAACAATCCAAAAAGGGGAATTGCTGGCATCACTGGATTTGAAAGATTAAGAATGCATGGGATAGACATAAAGGAATTCTGGAGGTCAGGGGTAAGGGGCAACAGACTTCCTGGAAAACATAAACTGAACTTACAAACTTAAATGGGCAGACTGGGTGGGCCATAGGCCCTTATCTGCCGACACTGTCTATGTATCTGTGTACTGTTATGTAGAATTTGATGGCAGATAAGGACCGCTTGGCCCACCCAGTCTGCCCACTTCCCTAGCTGATGGATAAACTGCAGATTTAAGTTAATCAACAGCTTACTTCCTCCTGCCCCCCCCCCCAAAAAAAAAATTGCCTTATGTCTGTCCCATGCATTCTTGAACTCTCCCACTGTTCCTGACTCCACAACCTCCTCAGGAAGGCTGTTCCATGCATCCACAACCCTCTCTGTGAAAAAATACTTTCTAACATTACGTCTGTGCCATCCACCCTCTATCTTCAAATTGTGCCCCCTTGTTCTTGCACATCTCTTTTTCTGAAAGATACTGCCCCCAGGTGAGTAACCTGTTTTTTCCTTCAGGGTAGCACATGAGCTTTCAAGGCACACTTCTGCCCCTGGGCATGGGAGCCTCTTCCTACCTGTGACCAGTCTCAGGTGCTGCTGGACCTGTGAGGCGTCTGCACCCTCAATTGGTGTCCCCCTTCCCCCCCACGCATGGCTGACGGATATCTTACCACAGGATGATCCATCTCTTCCCGTATTTAGGGAAAATTTGGTACTCTGAATCATTAGGGTGAATGAATGGTTAAAATTGATTCTGGGAAGATATGAAAATAATGTACTCACTGTAATTGTTGATCTTCCAGAAGATCTTCACCGTTCATTCACACACCGGCCCACCATCCCCCCTCAGGTAAGCGCCAGGGCCTCCAGGCAGCTCACACTGTTGTGCTCAGCACACTGACAGTTTTTCTGCCACTCTCTGAAGAAGTTTTTCACCCTCTTCTTCTAAAGTGGAATACTCCTATTTCCAAGAAAACCAAAAAAATGGGATGAGGGTATCTATATCCCTGTTCCCAAACCAAAAAAACAAACCAAACACACAACAAATACTTGTATTTTATTTGCTCTCCCCACTGCCACAGTAGTTCTTCCATTCTAAGGGATATCTCTTAGGGTGTATCCCTGTTGTTGGTGCTCGCAACATTGGCTTCACCTCATCCACATCTGTAAACTTCTGCTTGGGACAAGGTGCAGCCATCTGGATTTTCCTATTTTACAGGGAGGGGCAGGTGTGATCACATTTTCTTTTCTATACCCCTCAGCTTGTTGGAGAATTCTTTGGTCTATACTCCTCCGGTTGTCACAGTTCGCATTGTTACCTTTATTTTGTTCCTTGCTGCTTTGGAGTGGCAATATTATAGTATTTGTGCTCTCTGACTCTGTCTGGTCACACTTGTATCGCTCCACTTGGAAGCTTTGGGGTTTTTTACCCTACGAAATTGAAATCTTCCTCTTGGGAGTACAAAGGTTGTTTTTAATCCAGTCTGGCATTCTTCCATCTTAATTACACCAGGGTCTTTTTCTAGGTCTCTGTGTATACACCAGAGCTGTATGCCAGGGCTGCTGCTCAGCTCTACCCTTTTTGTCCAGGTAGCTGATAATGGTCTCTGGCTCTCTATACCTGCTACCTTTGTGCCACTTAGTAGGCCCAACTGTTAGTTTTTCTAAGTTGGTAGGTTTTATTGTATTTTACATTATATCCTTTTCCTAGTCTTTGGAGTAGAAGTCTATAGCCACCTTCTTTTTTTTCCTCATACTTGATCTTACTTCGAGAGGGTTCCTGCAGTAGGTCTTCACATATAGGACTGCACGGCAAACTTCTAGCTAGCAATCCGTAGTGGGGTACCTCCCCTGACGTGGCATGACAGGATGTCAGCGTGACACAATATAGGGGCGGTCCTCACACTCTCCCTCCAGTTCTTTCCTGCCGTCGACCTGTGCAAGTTGGACCTCGCAGTGAACTCTGCTCCAGTCGACCCCCATTTTCTTAAGTATTTTTCTTTTTTCTTTATTTCAGTTCTGTTGTTTTTTACATGTCTTCTCCGTCGCGTTGACCGAAGAAGTGCTCGAAGTGTAGTGCCCACATCCCACACTGGGACAAAAACACTCCCGCTGCATACTCTGCATAGGCCCCAGTCACCGGGTTGACTACTGTGACATCTCCCAGTCCTTCAACAAGGCCACACACGTCAGATGCCAGAAAGCCCTCGATGTCCACCTCCTGAAAAAAATGCTTGGCATCGATGGAAGAGGAGCTTCAGGAACTGAAGGAACATTCCTCCTCCCCCACCACCGAGCATAAGAAAAAGAACGGAGAAGAAGCGCTGGGAACGGGACACATCCCCTTCTTCCCAGCATCGTCAGACCAGTGACGCCACCTCTGGTGGGGCTTCTACTTTGGTGAGTACTCCTCCTGCTTGGTCTCTGGGGAACCGGTCACCGTCCCCCCTTCCCGCCGCAGTCAGAGGGTGGCAGGGGTGCTCTCAGCAGGAGGGCCTTTTCTCTGGGCCTGTTGACAGATCTCCGGCTGGTAAGTCACCCTCTAGTTCTGCCGAAGGGCGCACAGCCTCCGTCGATAAGCCGGACCCCAGGTCGTCTGTAGTCCGCTCGACCTTGACCGATAAATCGGACGCTGGCGTCCCCAGCGTCCACTGTCGTGGCCGATCAGTCAGTCGTCGGCCTGCCCATCGATTGCCCGGCTGAGGCTCTCCTGCTGAGTTCTTCAGACTCACCCAACATCGAGCAGTGCTAGCTTCCAGGCACCCTCTCTTCCCGCAAGTGTTCTCCTTCCCGGGACTCCTTCATTCCTCTGACCCTACCTGACCCCTCGTTTTCCCCGTATGTCCAGGACATGAGTGTGTCTGCTTTGGGGGTATCCTCCCCAATGTCGGGTCTGTACTTAGAGCTTCCCGCTTCCTCAGTGGGCCTGTCAGTAGGGGTCTCCTTTCCTAGATCCCCCTTTGCCTCACTCGGACCAGGTAGGGGATTGTTTTATTCCCCTAATGACCGACTCCTCACCGGTCGACATGCCCTCTGACCTGGCGATTGCCTCTGGCTGGGGCACCCCTCCTGCCTAGATGCTGGAGCCTCCGTCCAGCCCTTCCGGGGTACCAACCAGGGCTCCAGATCACGTGAGCCTGCCGATGGACTCTTCTGCTCCCAGCATTCCCTCTGCCCTGCCTCCCTGAGGGTCATCGGCCCCTCTACCTGCTGGGCATCTGGACATGAATCCTGGCTACTCTTCACTGCAGCTTCCATATTACCCGGCACCAGGGAGGCCGATGCCGGGCTACCCGTCACCCGCTCCGGTGCCAGGGTACCCGATGCTGGGCAGTATGTACCAGGGGTACCTTTCCCAAGCTTACCCCTACTGGTTCCAGGCTACTGGCTACCACTCATATCCTCCCTCTGGGTACCCAGGCTTCCAGCTTCTGCCACCTCCTCCTCCTCTGCCGCCTCCTCCACAGCCTTTGGTGCTGGACGGATTGCAGGCCGATTCTCCAGGGGCTATCCCTGCATAGTGGAAGGATGCCAAATACCTGCTCCTGTAGGAGTTAGGTCGCCCTCAACAAGTCATGGTTTCTACCCTGACCCCCAGGGCAGTTCCTCGGGGCCCCTCCCCGGTCGACCATCAGTCGTCAAACGAGGACTCTAATAGACGTCCACCTGGGGTCCTTCCTGGACAAAGGGCTATTGAGGAGGCTTCAGACAAGGCATCTTTCTTGAGTAGACTGGAATAGTCTGACTCGGAGGCAGACTCAGTCTCTTCGGCTAGCTCCGGGGACCCGCACCTCTATCAAGCTTCAACTGAAGGAGTCTCCCAAATCTCCGCCAGAGAATACTACTTTTACAGAGCTTCTTCATTCCATCCAGCAGGCTTGCGGATGGGCATCCCAGGAGCTGGATCCTAAAAGAAAGCGTCTCGCAGAACACTTGGATCTGACCACTCTACGGACCCTATACCCATAACTCTTTGGACAGGGCTTCATGAAGACCTGATGTCCACCATTTGGCAACAACCATCATCCATCCCTGTGGTCTCTAAAAAGGCCCCCAGAAGGGGCTAGCCTCCTTACTGTGCACCCAAAAGCCAATTCCATAGTTATCACAGCAGCCCATGACAGGTAAGTTCAGCCAAAGCATCTAAGTGCCTCGCCTCCCGGACAGAGTCCAAACAGATGGACCAATATGGTCGCATGGTTTATGCTTCCTCTAAATGCACCATTAGGTCTCTCAATGATGTGGCACACATGATTATGTTCCAGAAATCTTCTCTAGGCGATCTGTAATCGGAGCTCCAGTCAGTCTCAGATGAGGATCTCAGGAACAGACTACTCGACAAGATGAGACTCACCAGGTCCTCCTGTTGCCACGCATTATGAGCCACCTGCGACTCTGTGGACTTGTTGGCCTGCTGCACTGCTTCGAGCCTCTGCCTGAGACGGCTGGCATGGCTGCACGAAGTGGGTCTGGCAAAATACTCTGATGCACCCTTAAGGGGTTCTGTTTCGTTCGGCGGCGATGCTAAAGATATCGTCACTGAGCTGCAGGAGAGCGGCAGATCACTTAGGGGCATCTGCTCTATGTACCGCTCCGGTCCTAAGCCCAAGCAGCTTTTTCGCCATCCACAGCAAAGGTGGAACAGACAACCCCAGGCTAGACACCAGGGCAAGCATTGGGCCACGGGATCTGGTGCCCAGACTCCCCCAAGCGAAATCCCAAAAGGCCGCGGGACGTACTAAAGCAGCCTTCCCCTCTGCCTCTCGACTCTGGGAGGTCCCCTCCACCTCCTCCAGCTCTTCCAATGGAGCAGGTGGGAGGAAGATTCACTCTCCATTTTGGAGCGTTGGAGGCAATAACAGATGCTTGGGTCTTACAGATAATTGCAAGAGGTCACTCGACAGAGTTCTTGGACAGACCCCTAGTCAATCCTCCGGTTTGGTCCCATTACCTGTCAAGTCATCATCTCACTCAAGAGGAAATCCAGGCTCTCTTGTCAAAGTCAGCCATAGAGATGGTTTTTCCAGCACAAGAAGGAAGGGGGTACTGCTCCCATTTCTTCCTGGTGCCAAAAAAGACCGGTGATCTGAGGCCCATTCTCGATCTCAGCCTGCTGGACCTCTTCTTCGAATTCAAGAGGTTCTGCATGCTAACCCTTCAGGTACTCCTGCCCCTGCTCTTGAAGGATCAGTGGCTATGCTCTCTGGACATGCAGGACGCCTACCTGTACATCCCTATCCTCCTGGCCCATCGCCATGTTCTCCTTCCAGGAGAACCACTATCAATTCAGGGTTATCCACTTTGGTCTTTCCTCGGCACCTCAGGTTTTCACCAGGTGCCTGGCGTCGGTGGGGATTTACATGTTCCCGTACCTGGATGGCTGGCTTTTGTCAGCCCTGTCTCAGGGCAGTCTGCAGGAGTCGCTCTCCACCACCCTGGACCTTTTTCCCCCCATATTGGCATCATGGTGAATTACCCCTAATCCCTTCTTTCACCCTCCCAGCAGCTCCCAATTTATCGGTGCAGTGCTGGATACAGTCCAGGGCAGAGGCTTTCTTCCTCGGGACACAGCAGGTACTCTGATGCAATAAGCTTTCGCTGTATCCAACTCTCGTTGGACCATAGCCCAATCTGTTCTTCATTTGCTGGGACTAATGGCAGCAGCCATTCCCACAATTCCTTTGACTAGACTGCACATGAGGGTGACCCAGTGGACACATTGGGTCCAGTGGAATCAACGCTTGGATTACGTGGATCACAGGGTCCTAGTCTTCAGCAGCATGAAGAGGGATCTTCTCTGGTGGCAGGAGTTGTCCAGTCTCTCCTGGGGGGGGGGGTTCACCCCTTCCGCCTTCCATGACCCTCACGATGGACGCTTCTGGTCAAGGTTGCAGAGACCATCGAACCCAGGGGAGATGGTCTCCGCAAGAAGTTCATCTGCACATCAATGTTCTGGAGATGAGCGCCATGCTCTATGCTCTCCAGGCATTCCAGACCCTCTTATGCCCGGGGACTCTTAAGGGTCCAGACCGACAACACTGCCATGTTCTGGTACATCAACAAACAGGAAGGCATCCGATCGTACTTCCCTTGCAGAGAGGCAATGCGGGTATGGTACTAGGCAGTTCAGCACAACCTATTCCTGACAGCAGTCCATGTCCCGGGTGTTCACAGTGTTGTGGCGGATAGTCTCAGCCGCACCATCATGCAGGCTCACGAGTGGGAACTAAAGCGGGAAGTAGGAGAAGATCTGTTAGATCAGTGGGAAAGGCCAGAAATAGATCTCTTTGCCTCCCCATCCAACGCAAAACTACCCAACTTTTGCTCACTCGTTGCCAGGCCTGGTGTTTTTTGGCGGGACATGCTGTCTCTCTGTTGGACAGGGAGGTTTCTATATGCTTTTCCTCCCTTTCCAATCCTTCAAAAGGTTCTGCTGAATCTTCAAGCAGAGGGAGCTTGAATGATTCTCATCGCTGCTGTTTGGCCTTGGCAGATTTGGTTCTACCTGCTTCAACAGCTGGCATTGGAACCTCCAGTACCTCTGTTTCTCCTTCATGATCTTCTGATGCAGGAGCAAGAGCAACCTGGTGCATCCGGACTCAAATCTCTCCACTTTTGCAGCGTGCGCAGCACAGGCGTGGCTGTTTTGAATTTTGGGGTCTCCTCACAAGTAACCCAAGTCTTGGTGGAGGCCAGGAAGCCTTCCACCAGAGCAGCATATGCTACGAAACATAGAAACAGACTTTAACGGCTGATTAGGACTGCTTGGCCCACCTAATCTGCCCATTTCCCTTCCTATTGGATAAGCTACAGTTTCTAGTTAACCAACAGCCTACTTCTTCCTGCCCCCCACCAGAATTGCCTTATGTCTGTCCCATCCATTCTTGAATTTTCCCTCTGTTTTTGACCCCATAACATGAAGTGTTGAACTTATGAAGTGGAAGAGATTCACCATATGGGCGATGGCCAGTGGGCCTGGACCCATTCTCTTGCCCGGCGCCCCAGGTCCTAGAGTACCTCTTGCATTTATCTGATTCAAGCCTCAGCTACTCCTCTCTGAAGGTCCATCTCTCTGTGATTTCCGTTTACCACCTTCTGGTGGATGGCACAAACCTTGCGCAGTTGGAGGTCTCAAAAACCTTTCTTAAAGGGATCCTCAACTTGAAACCTCCAGTCTGTAGTCTGGTTCCCCTGTGGGATCTAAACTTTGTTTTAGAGAAGTTTTCTTTACCCGGTTTTGAGCAGACAGCAAGATGTGATATGCGCTTTGTGTCTTGGAAAGCACTCTTTTTAGTTGTGATTACTTCAGCTTGAAGGTTTTCAGAGCTTTAGGCCATCGTTTGCAAGGAGCCTTATTTAATTTTCCACAGAGATAGAGTGGCTCTGTGGACTAATCCCTTGTTTTCTCCAAAAGTGGCTTCTGAATTTACGTTGAACCAGGATAGGATATTCAACTGCCCGTTTACTATCCTGAGTATTCCAATAAGGGCGAATACCTTTTTGCACACTTTGGACATGCAAAGAGTTCTGAGATATTACATTTCACGGACAAAGCCGGTGTGCTAGTCCAACCAGTTGTTCATTGCTTTCGCACATAAATGCCAGTGCACAGTGATTTCCAAGCAGTGCCTATCCAAATGGTTGGCTAACTGAATCATCACATTTGTTTACCATAAGTACGAGAACCCCTTTCCGGGGGAGGTGAAAGGACACACTACACGCGGCATGGCTGCTTCTACTGCCTTTTTTGGAATGTGATATCTATTCTGCGGCCTTCTGGAGTACAGTCCATACTTTCACGAGTCATTACAGCCTGGACATTGTCTCTAGACACAGGGCCAGCTTTGGTCTTGCCATCCTTTAAGGCCTTTTGTCCTATCCAGAGTCTAGACTTTTCCACCTCCTGGATCTCAGTCTCCGACTCTGTGTTCTCTTGACTGCTTGGTATTCAGTCCTATATGTGAAGACCTACTGCAGAAACCCTCTCAAAGTAAGATGATATAGTTACATAAGACCTTACTGTAACGGTAGATCTTTGAGAGAGGTTCCTGCAGTAGGGCACCTCTTTCCCTCCCACCTTCACCCAGCTTCTGTTTCTCCTTTCCTGTTCCAGGTTTTTTCAGCAGCTCCGGGCTCAAGGAGTATACTCCTTTCTCCATTTTTTTTCCTTTCAGAGGTCTTCTTGTTGGGAGAACTGAGGCGAGGCGTGGGGACCCCTGTATAGTGTCACGCTTACGTCCCATCATGTGGTGTCGGGGTGGTCCCCCCGCTATGGTTTGCTAGCTAAATGTTTGTCGTGTGGTCCTTGTGCTTGGGTGGGGAGGGTACAGTCCTATATGTGAAGACCTACTGCAGGAACCTCTCTCGAAGATCTGCTGTTACGGTAAGTTCTTACGTAACTATAATTTTCTTCTTCTGGCAGACAGAACTAAGGAATGAAGGGGACTAGCGTCGGTTACTATCTGGCTTTCGGGCACATCATTACATCTGCCTGTTTCCTCCTAAACTGCAGAAGGCTTTGCTCCTGCAGGATCCTAGTGCCTAAATACCCATTAGTGAGAATTAATGGTGAGGATATTCTGGAAGATCAGCAGTGATGGTGAGTACATCATTTTCCTTTGAGGTTTTCTTTTAATTGAACCTAAGATGGCTGTAACTGAGTTTTTGTAGTCCTATAGGGAATTGCTTACGTCCTCCATTTATACACCAGAATCTACAGCCTAGTGGGTTTTTCAAGCAAATAAGTAGTGCCTCACCCAATCAGATAAAATAAATCTGTCTACTTCTCTCAAGTTACACAGTGAAACTTCTCTAATTGGCTGCACTTGTTCGTGTGGTTTTTTTTGTTTGTTTGTCCCTACCATAGAGCTGCTGCAGTGTCAGGCAATGGACTACAGCTTGAATGCTTCCCACAAATAGAGTTTAGAATTAAACTTGTCTTTCACTACAACAGATCTTCTTGAAAAGAAGATACTGGGAGCTGCTTCAATGCTAAATGCTGGCCAGAGGGGGAAAAATAGAGGACTGTATGCAAGTGATTGAGGATAGCTTGCACAAAGAGTGTGTGGTGGTATTATTTTTCATGTGTGTGGGTCATAACTACGTGGTTTCAAAAAAACTTTATTAAACTTTCAGTAACACTCATGGAAATGACAGCTCGTGTTTTATCAGCTACAATGCGTTTCCTCCAAGAGACCATAATTACTAAAAGAAAAAATAGCAAGAAAAATCAGACTGGGCTTACAAAAACCTGCCCAAGTAGCTAGAGCTAGGCGACGAGATCCACCTTTTGTTTTAGTTAATAGATGTGAGTTTCTGACAAAGTCCTGTTCTGCTGTTCTTTGCACCTCATGTTTAACCATTTCATTGTCTTGCCCTCTGGTTTTGATACATAGATACATAGACAGTGTCGGCAGATAAGGGCCTATGGCCCACCCAGTCTGCCCATTTAAGTTTGTAAGTTCAGTTTATGTTTTCCAGGAAGTCTGTTGCCCCTAACCCCTGACCTCCAGAATTCCTTTATGTCTATCCCATGCATTCTTAAATCCTGTGATTGTTTCAGCCCCACCACTTCCTCTGGCAGGGTGTTCCACTTGTCCACCACCCGTTCTGTGGAAGAAATTCTTCCTCCACGCTTCCTCTGAATCGCCCCTCCTCCAACTTCATCCCATGCCCTTAGTCCTGGAACATCTTTTTCGCTTAAAAATAGTGCATTCCTGCACCCTGTTCCACCCTGTAAGATACTTGTATGTCTCTATCATATCCCTCTCTCCCTCCTCTCCTCCAGGAGTACATGTTCAGTGCCTTCAACCTGTCCTCATAGGACTTGTGATGCAATCCATGCACCATCTTGTTGCCCTCCTGAACCTTCTCTAGCCTGTCTATGTCCTTCACGTAGGTATGGTCTCCAGAACTGCACAGTGTACCCAGGTGCGCCTCACTAGTGTCTTGTATAGTGGAATTATGACCTCCTCTTTTCCTGCTGGTGATGCCCCTGCCTATGCATCCCAGCATCCTATTTGCTTTACCTGCTGCCTTGTCACACTGTTTCCCTGCCTTGAGGTCATCGAGATGATAACTCCAAGATCCCTTTCCTGCTTGGTGCATGCTATATCCCTCACCCCCAACTGATATATTGTGCCAGGTTTTGTGCCCATGCATTATCTTGCACTTCCTTGCATTGAATTTCAACTGCCAAACCCCTGACCATTCTTCAAGTTTCTGCAGGTCCCTTCTCATTCTGTCTACACCCTCTGGTGTGTCTACTTACAGAGCTTTGTGTCATCAGCGAACAGTGAAATTCTGCCTTCTAGGTCCTGCGCAATGTCACTGATGAAGATATTGAATAGTACCGGTCCCAGCACTGATCCCTGTGGTACCCCACTGGTCACTCTTCCCTCTGTCATTTACCACCACCCTCTGTGTCCTGCTGCCCAGCCAGTTACCTACCCACCGCACTACTGTCCTGCCCACACCCATATTCCCCAGTTTGTGCAATAGTCTTCTATGTGGCACAGTGTCATGGCCCCATTGCTTTATCAACTCTTATTACTTCCAGTTCCTTCAGGACCCTTTCCCTGTTTGTGAGCACAAGGTCCAGTATTGCCTTCTGCCAAGTTGGTTCTATGACCAGTTGCTTGAGGAAGGCACCCTGAAGGGAGTCCAGGATAAATCTACTCCTAGTTGATGCTGCTGCTGGGATGCTCCAGTCCACGTCCGGAATATTGAAGTCTCCAACCAGTACTACTCACTTGTCTGCCATCCTCTGGATGGCTAGCATCAGCCCTCATCTGTTTCTTCCTCCTGGGCTGGTGGTCTATAGACCACACCTCAGCGGATGGCTGGCCCCATTTTCCTTTCCAGCTTAACCCAGTATCTCTCCCCATTTTGTTCCTCCTGGATCTCTGTGGCCCTTATGTCATTTTTCACATACAGTGCCACTCCTCCTCCTCTTCCTGCCTGCCCTGTCTCTTCTGAATATGTTGTAGCCAGTATGGCCAACCCCAGTCGTGGTTATCATTATACCAGGTTTCAGTGATGGCCATAATGTCCAGGTTTGACTGCACCATGACAGCCTCCAGATCTTCCATCTTGTTGCTAAGGCTCCTGGCATTTTACACATGACTTTCCATGATTTGACCTCCCTAGACTGTTTCGCTGTTCTACCTCCAGCCCTTCCTTGGTTGTCCTTATCCCTGGTTCACCTTGCTGTCTGCCCTTCTGCTGAATTTTGCCCCTATTCTGCCTATCCACCTCTGGGCGCTAATCTCCATCTTTTGCTCTTGGCTAACCTCCACATCCTTTCCTTCCATTTCTCTGGATACCTCTATTTGGTTGTCCCTGTTTGGCAGTGTGGCATATGAGTTCTTGAGTGGAATAGGATCTGGGATGTGCCTCTGCCTGACTGGTCTAACCCTCCCTGAGCCCACTGTCATCCAAGTACTCCTCGCTTCTCTGCATCCTTTGAGGCAGCTGCATTGACTGAGTGGTCTCTGGATAGGGGTGATGCGCCCTGACCCAGTTTACTTCCGCTTTGAGTCTGGCTACCTCATCCCGCAGTCCAGAAAGATGCATGCAGATAGGGCACCTCAGTGTCCAGAAGATCTGCTCTGAATATGGCTGCCCACAGCCACTGCATTGCACCACCCCCACATTATACTGCAATTATACTGCTATTCCACTACGTCTGCTACTGAAGCTCTCCTAGTTCCCTTTTTATTAATTTACTGTCCTGAAAATCCTGCCACTGTTCCTCTATAATATTTGAAAATACATACACTTCTATCTCACCTCTTTATCCTTACCATCAAAAGGTAACTACAATCACAATAATCTACCTTCTACTAATACAGATTCTATCACAGAATCAGAGCACAGAATCGGAGCACAATGCAAAAACATCTGCTGCTTAGCAACAACAAACAGGTGACAACAACCAAGTTGATGTAGCTTTTTTTAAAATAGAAAAAAAATGTAGTCGTTTAAACCAATAGAAATCAGCAGTTGATACTCCACGTTCCTTCCAAACATCTGTGTCAATAGGAGCGTTCTCTCTGTTTATATGACTGATGCATGTTCCTTTTCAGTTGCTCTCATCTGAAAGAGGAAACTGGATGAAAGAACAGCAAGACCTTCTTGCACAGATAAAATCTCTAGAGAATCAGCTTCAAGATTTTGAAAAGAAGAATGAAGGTGGGTATGACACGGAATATATATGAATTTTTTGTCTTTGATTATTAAAATGTATTCTGTTCGGGGATATCCTTATCTTTGAGGATAGCTCTCTCATCAGGCCACACCTATGGAACTATAGCGGTCACGGACACCAGGGCCACATGGACATTTTTTTGCTAGCAGTCTACTAGGGTCCCCCTACGATGACGTCATATGTCAATGTCCTCACTCTGTATAAACATGGGTGGCCCCACTCCCTCCTCGGTTCTTTTCCCACCATCTACCATACTCTCTGGACTCCACAAAGACACCTTCGCTACAGTCAGCCGCCAAATCTTTGATTTTTTTCCTACATTTATTTTTTCTCACTCTAGTAATCACTTTAAAGGGATTACTGTCATTGAGCATGTCAGTGACTGACTCTGCTAAACTCTTGTTACTGCGATTGCGGTGGAAAAAATCTTCAACAATGATGACCATGACACTTGCTGTCTTGGTAAGGCCCACATCATTATGGCCTGTGAGATCTTCCTGAGCTTAAATCAAGCTTACCTGGCAATGCCGTCGGAAAGCCCTGCAGTCTTTCCTCCTTGAGCAGAAGGTAGCCAGAATGGAGAGGGAGCTCCAGGCGAGAAGCTCCTCTGTGTCGCTGGCCCCTTCCTCATACACTCACTCCTTCAAGGTCGGGGACAAGTCTTCAGGGAAGCGCAGATGCTGGTAGAGGGAATGAAGTAAGGATGAATTCCCTCCGGTCTGCTCTTGGTCGCCACTGCATTTGGCGGTGACTCCTTCTGCCACTCAGGGCTTAGACCCCACAAGACCAGTCCTGGAAGTGAGTTCCACCAGACCTCTCACGGCCGCCGACGGGTCTACTGACACCCCCTGTCAATGTGGATAGCCCTGCCGCTTCAATCTTTGTTCCCTATGGGTCAGCTGGTAGTGAGCTACGTCACACTTCCCATGGACTTTCCAGCCTTTCCTGTTGATGCTGGGGCTATGGCTACCCCTGTCGACATCGCAAGGCACTCCTGCAGTGCAGGTCACCATCAATGTCTAGACGGTGCTGTCCTCCTTCGTGAAGATTGTACAGCTCCTAATACTTCCTACTACAGGCATGATGTCGTTGGGGCCTCACAAACCAGTCCCCGCGATGATGCCTGGCTTGTTGGTGCATCCTGTACACTCCAGGGTGTCAGTGTCCTCTTCCCCCTTTCTTGCACCCCTCAGAGCCTGTCAATGAGGATCAGGAATACAACCTTGACTTCATCTTATTGGAGGAGGAAGATATGAATGGGAGCCCTGACAGGTCCGACTCCACCTTTTCCTCCGGTAGTGAAGACTACTCTGTATACCCCAAGGTCCTTTCCTTCATCTCTGTGATGAAGCAGCCGCAAACAGAAATGGGGTTTGATGCTGGGGAGCAAGACATCACTAGGAGGAACCTGGTAGAGTACCTAGAACGACCAGGTTCTCCCCCTTTGATTATTCCTCTTCTACTGGCTGCACTAGAGGATGCCACCATGGTGGCCTGGCACAGACCAATCTTGATGCCTGCCATGCCCAGGAAGGCAGACAAGCTGTACCAGGTTCCCTCAGGGAAGCCTTTTCTTTCACAACCATGCTCGGGCTGATTTGGTTATGATAAATACAGCCCATGATAGGTCCAAGAGACAAAACATCTTAGTCTCCTCAAAAGATAAGGAGTTGAGAAAACTGAACCTCATGGGAAAGATCACCTTGCTCTGCAGGCCTTAGTATAGCAAATGTCAGGCCCATATGGTCAAGTACCAGAATATCTTCTGGAAAAAGGCTAAAGCTGCTGCCCAGTCCCTCCCAGAAGGCCCCCAGAAGCAACAGATGCTCAAGGCCCTCCAGACTGGAGATGATGTGGGTTAACACTTTCTAAGGTCTGCCAGTGACATTTTGGATGCCTCAGCCAGGGCAACTGCGGCTGGCATGTGCCTAAGAAGGCATTCTTGGTGAAATGTCTGGATTTGCTATGGATGTTGAGCAGTCCATCCTGAACACCCCTTTCAGAGGTTATAATGTCTTTGGGGCAGATGTACAGGACATCTTTCAGACCTGAAAGCCTCGGTAAGGACTCTAAGGTCTGTCCATTCCCTCTATCTCACACAGCCGAGAAGGTGGCAGAAGGTGCCCATTGGCAGGGCCATGAACAGACCTAGATCAGGGGCCAGACAGCAGAGCAGCTTTGCCGGCCCCAACCTCCTCCACAGGCTCCAGAGGACCTAGAGGAGGTACGGCTGTGGAATCTGTCTTGGCATTTCTCCTTGTTAGACACCCCCCCCACTGGTAGACAGCCCTGGTAGAGGTAGTAGGGGTCGACTCTCTTTCCACCTGGACCACTGAAGAGAGATTACAACAGATGCTTGGGTCCTGCAGTTATTAAAACAAGGACATGCTCTAGAACATGTGGAGTGACCTCCACAGTTTCCGCTAATTCCCTCCACTTATCCTCCAGACCACATACTACTGCTGCTAGAGGAAGTGCATACCTGCTGTACAAGAGAGCCATAGAACTAGTTTCCTGGGAACAAAGGAACACTGGGTTCTACTCTCATTTCTTCCTAGTCCCAAAATCCACAGGGGACTTTGGCTCCATTTGAGGGCTGGCAGTATAGCCTAGAGGTTAGACTAATGAGTTGTGAATGAACTTGGTATATCCAGTAGACCTGGGTTGATTTCCACAATCTCCACTTGTGTACTCTGCAACTCTAAGCAAGTCACTTAACCTCCCCCGTGCTCCCAGGTCGCCCCAGAAGAGACTTGTGCCTAGGGGCCTTACTCTGTTAACAAAGACTAAAAACACTTAAATGAACGGAAAGGGGAAATTGTTTAACCAGGAAAGGCACACTAAGCTGGAGCTCGTTTCCAGGTTCGACCTGGGAGCACAAGAAAGTTAAGCGACTTGCTCAGGGTCACACAGTGTGCAAGTGGGGGGTGGTGGGATTCAAACCTAGGTCTCCAGGTTTGAAGCTCAGTGCCCTTAACCACTATGCTATACTGCCTCCTTAAGACCCATTCTAGATCTGAGCTTCTGTATTCAGTTCAAGAAGTTCAGGATGGTCACTCTGCAAGGACTGCTGCCTCTTCTGCAAAGAGGGGACTGGATATGCTCCCTAAATGTGCAGGATGCGTAGCTACATATCAGTTTGTCTTCCCCACAGGAAGTTCCTCAGGTTCCTGTTCTGGGGGAGCACTACCAGTTCAGGGTATTGCCCTTTGGCTTGTCATCTGCACCATGGGTATTTACCAGATGCTTGGTGGTGGTGGCAGCAGTTTTCAGGAGAGAGGGGCTGTACGTCTTCTCTTATCTGGACGATGGGTTGCTGAAAGCCCAGTCCATGGAACAATTGTTCCACACTCTAACGCATACCAGACAGATGTTCAGTGCCCTAGGGATCACGGTCAATCTGCCCAAGTCCTGTCTTGACCCCCTGTCAGCATTTGCAGTACATAGGGGCAGTACTGGACATGGCTCAGGGCTTAGCCTTTCTGCCCCAGGACAGGGCGGCACACCTCATGACTCTGGTCCACTTGCTTTACAACAGCAGGTATGTCACGGCCAGAACATTCCTGGGACTGTTGGGCCTGATGATGGCAGCCATTGTCACGGTTCCCCTGGAGTGGGAGCAATGCACCGATGACCTAGAATAGCAGATTCTAGTCACTTCTCCTGTCTGGAAGGTGCTCCAATAGTCAATAGAACCCAGCAACCTGTTGAAAGGGGTTCCCTTCCTTATTCCCTCCCCTCAGCAGATTCTCACGACAGACTCCTCTGAATTAGAGGAAAGGGAGGGAAGGCGTAGAGGAACCTCCCTTTCCAAGAGAGGGACAATACGTCTTGCCAGAGAACTCGACGCCCTGGAGCGAGCAAGCAGAAAAGCTGCAGTTTTGCGTTGAGTGGGGACACAAAAAGATCCAGCTCTGGATGACCCCACTTGTTCGTCAGGTTTTCTACTGCTGAGGCCAGCAGCTCCCATTTGTGCATCCCAGACTGCGATCAGCTTAGCCTGTCTGCCAGGACATTTTGGACGCCTGGAACATTGACAGTTGATAGTTCTAGACCATGTTCTAGAGCTCAGTACCTGGCCCTTATCGCTTCTCAGTACAGAGGGTATGAGTGGGTTCCCCCTTGCTTGTTTACGTAATGGACTACACTGATGTCAGTCTACATCAGCAGATAACCTGGGGACAGATAGTTCTGGAACGCTTGGAGAGCCTGCAGAATGGCCCTCATTTCTAGGACTTTTACGTGGCGGGAAGTCTCCATCTGGTCCATGTGCCTTGAGTCTGATGATACCCTAGATGAGCCCCACAGCCTATGCCTGAAGAGTCTGTGGCTCAACTGGAGGTGTCCCATATGTTCTTAAAGGAAAACTCCACCCTCATGTCTTCTAAATGTTATTTGTTTCCATGTCAATAGACAACTCTTCATGTAGCTGTTAAGGATGTATGCAAATGTTTTAGCCTATTTTTACAGTTCATACTAGGCCCTGTGACTGCCCTGGGAGGCTCCATTTCATGGTTGTTGAAGTCGTATTGTCCCTGAGAGCTGTATTAGCATATGAGAACATGATGTGTAATCACCCTTTAAATTACCCAGTATGCCTGCCTGCTTAATTAGTCTTAAAAGAAACAAGCTGCAAAAAGGTGGAATACCACATTTACCTTCAGTGAGCTTTGCAAACTGAGTTATAATGCAGATTTTTTTCCCTTTAAACTTTCCTCAGTTTGAGTTTCCAGAGAGTTTTTGCAGGGTATTTGTTCTTTCAGCATATAGATACATGGTATAAATGGGTGATCTGATATCATGTTCTCATATGCTAATGCAGCTCTCTGGGACGATGAGATTTCCCTAATTTCGACAACCATGAAATGGAGATGCCCAGGACAGTCACAGGGCCTGGTATGAAAAGTAAAAACAGACTAAAATATTTGTATACATCCTTTACAGCTACATGAAAAGAGTTTTCTACTGACATGGAAACAAATAACATTTAGAAGATATGAGGGTGGAGTTTTCCTTTACTTGACATTCTTCACTTGAAGCCTCCCATCTGCAATCCAGTCCCTGCTGGGGACTTGAACTTTGTTCTAGAGAAAGTTACTTTGGCTCTTTCTGACCAAGCCATGACTTGCAAGCTGTGCTTTCAGTCGTGGAAAGCGATGTTTTCGATTGATTTTTTTTTTTTTTCTCCTCCTCATTGCTGCGACCTTCTATCTTCCAGAGGGCCCCAGCCTCGCTCCTGTCCACCATCTGGCGCTGGTCCATACCCCCGGGGCTTCCCCCCTCCCCCTGGTGGGCTTCCCCAATCCCCACCGGAGACTGGATCCAGTGTGGCCAGCGCTGTGGCTAGCCAGGAGCGGAGCCTGAGAGATGCCCTCCATCATTCTTCCACAGCAACCATTTTTCTTGGTTTTCTCCCAGGAGATGAGGCGTGCAGTGACGCCTGCAAAGTGAGCGCGCACACATCCACACATGCTCCCTCCTAGCATCTGCCCCATCTCCTCCCCTTTTCCACAGTGTCGGCGCACTGTCCCCCAGCCTCCGCTAGGGGCCAGTCAAACTCCGACCACTTGCGACCCCTCCTGGAGAAGAGCAGTCCCTCGGACGCTCGATCCTTCTCCTCCCCTGCCGACACCCAGCAGCCTGTGCTCATTCCAGAACATGCCGGTGTGGCGTGCCAGTAGGCATCCAGCGCCTCAGCCCTCGGCGCCACTGCTCACGGGTTATTACTTTTGCTCGGAGAATTTCTAAGCTTCAGGCTCTTGTATGTGAGTCTCCTTATTTGATTTTTCACAAAGATAGGGTGTCTTTGTGTACCAACTCTTAAGTTTCTCCCAAAGGTGGTGTCTGAATTAACTTTACATATGACATCGTCGTGAGTGGCCCCAAGTAGACTGCTAGCAAAAAAAAAAAAGTTTCCATGTGGTCCTGGCGCCTGACGGCTATAGTTTCGTAGGTGTGGCCTGATGAAACATTCTCTCTAAGATCTACTGTTACGGTAAGTTCTTGCACCCTGAGAGAGACAATTTAATTCTGACTGTGAAAACCCATAAGGCATAATCAGCTGACTTGTTTGGGATACATGGGTAGTCAAGACTTCCTACTGTGTCTTTAGCCAGTCCCCACATAAAGGGTGCTTACTAGAGGTGATGCACCTTAGCCCAAGAAGAGATTTTCTGAAACAGCTGAATTGGTGGTCTGTGAGATGCCAGCTAGCCTAGATTGAGGTGGTCTTTTCATGCAACAGAAGAGGGGCAGGCCCTAGAGAAATGGGATGGACCATGTCTAAATTATGGGACTGGCTTGTCCTATAACTTGGGCTTATAAATTAGTCAGATCTGAAACTTTGAATCCAATGCACATGAAAGGACCTGTCTCAAGTTTCTGTCCAAGAAAGTCTGTTTTCAAAGGAAAACCTGAGTTGAGAATTTAGGCTTTAGTCTACATTAACCTTGTTTCTGTCTTGCATTTTCATATTGTATAAATGCTTTATTTTGATTTCCTTAGTGCATTATGTATTTCCCATTCTTTGACTGTATATTTTTACACTATCAGTATTAAATGTTTTATATTAATTGCATCTGTGACTATGCAATGCTTTAAATGGTAAGGCAGTCTGTTCTACTGACTATCCCATGATCCACCACTGAGAGCATGTATCGAATCCAGGTATTGCTGCTGCTTGTACAAGAGCAGAGTAACTGAATGCCTGGAACAAACTGAGTGTGTAAGGGTCCAGAGGACTGGCACTGCGTGGATAAGGGCCTGAAGCTGGACGAGAAGGGAACGTCCCTGTTGGTAACTAGGCTGGTGGTAGCACTGGTGAAGTGAGCAAGCCAGGTTGTCGGCCCAGGGGTACCTTGTCAGGGGGTTGACGTCAGTTTGTTTTCTGTAGCCATTTATCCATGTGTCCTTGGTCATTCTTTTAATATCCTGTGTTTATATGTGACCAGGAGCCTCACTACGTCCCACCACAGTCGCTGATTTTGCTGTGGGACCTTAGGCAAGTCACTTCACCTCACTATGTTTTAGTTCTCCCAACTGCACAGTTGAGTTGAAGCAAGACCCCACTGAAAATGAGATTTTTGGATCTCAGTTGGACCATCCTGGATAAATTAATTGGTACACAAAACAAGCAAGTGGAGTAAGAAATAAAGATGTTTTTACATACATTTTTCATGTGTGTTGCCTAGACGTACTCCCTATGTCTGGAATATCCATTATATGCACTTCTTTTGAAAGATGTTTGTGTATTGCCATGTTTTTTTGAGAATTGGTACTTCACTTGTTTTTGGGAGGTCATGGTGCATTATACTGAACTACTTCTGTGTCTGTACAATTCTCAGAGCTGAAGAGTGAAGTGCATGACTTGCGAGTTGTGCTTCAGTCAGCGGACAGGGAGCTTCTGTCAGTGAAGAGTGAATACAGTTCTTACAAACGGAACCATGAGACAGAACTAAGCCAGCTCTCAACTAAGCTCATCAACGTGGAGCTGCAGCTGGATAACGTCAGGTAGCACTCCAGCCCCCTATGGGCCTACTTTTCATATCCTACAAATCTTGAGGCATGCTCCGTAGTTTTGAGGTTATTGCTCTACTGTATGTATTCGGTAGACCATGGTATTCGCTACATTAGAATGAGGCATTGATGCCAGCAAAAGCAGTGATTGTCTAGTAACACGTGTTGACTGCCAGTCGCTGCTTTTGTTGGCATTCTGCACCCCACTTTAAATACACCTGTGACTAAGGTCTGTAAAACAATCTGTAGAAGGTTATTACAACAAAGGGTAGAGTCTTCCATCCCGGTATCACCAACATATTTTTCTATACAAGTGTCCATCGATTTCTGCATGGTTACAGCGTAACATTTGGAATACTGTAACTACTGCCCGAGCTTCAGGTATTATAACTAAAGATGTGCAAAGTGCTAAACACTTAACTTCACATAAGTTTCTGTACTTAAGTAAGTGTACTCTGTAAGGGTAGCAAAAAGTACATACTATAAGGAAGCTCTTGCGCGAGCCTGGAAGGACAGCAGACTATTTTGGAGCAACCTCAAGGATGTTACTGGCAAGGACACCAAAACTGCTCCCGCCATGCTCAACATTAATGGGGTTCCCTCCCTCGACCCCCAACTCACTGCAAATACATTTAATAACACGTTCACAGACCTCAGTGGGGTTCGTCCCCACGATTACTTCAACACTACCACTCCCAGTGCATGTTCTGAAAAATCCGAATGACCCCCAACTTACCCTCCTTTTTATTTTAGATCAAAGTCATGAGGCCAGGAAATATCTCCTCACGGTCCTGGGTAAAGGGCGGTACAGTAGTGACACTTAGGATCTCGAGTTCTTAGCCCTAACCCTGGAGGAAGCACTTGCACCCTTAATGCATATCCTGAATCTTTCACTAAGATACTCTAATTTTCCTCAAAATTGGAAGTCTGCAGTACTTACCCCTGTCAACAAGAGCGGTGATGGTGCCTCCCATGGTAACTACAGACCCATTTCCATTCTACCCAATCTCTCCAAAGCCCTGGGGAAAATAGTTGCCAACCAGCTTGTTGACTGTCTGTAAATACCCGACTACTCTGCCCTCAACAGCATGGTTTCGGAGCCGGACACAGTACCCCACCATTGCCTTGCTTGAATTCATAGGTTTCATTCATAAATCCTTCGACCAAGGTCAACTGGTCGGTGCTGTATACACTGATTTAACCAAGGCATTTGATGCGTTTAATCATGTCTTCCTGACTGAACTGTTAGCGTTACTGGGGCTGTCACCCGAAGCTGTTACCTGGTTCAACAGTTACCGTCAAAACCGCTCACAGCAAGTAAAGATAGGCAATGTCCTGTCAGTCAACCTGTCCTGTCAGGGGTCCCTCAAGGTTCTATCTTGGGCTCCCTCCTGTTTAGTGTATTCCTGAATATACTGCCCTTCTCCATCCAGGGATGCTTCCTTCTTTATATGGATGATGCTGTCCTCTTTCCTAGTGGCTGTAACCCCAGGGCTCTAGAATCGGAGCGCCAAAAAAACTTTGCTGCTGCTGAAAGATGGTTCAGCAACCACAAATTAATCTTAAACTACAAGAAAACAAAAACCATGTTGTTTTCAAATGCACTACCTCCTCTCAATAGTAAATGGTGTTGATGCCTCCCTGGAGTTGGTACCTAATTTTAAATACCTTGGTATCATGATGGACAGCACCCTTTCGTACGTCAAGCATATTACTATTATTTCGAAGGCAATCAGTAGGTGAGTAGGGCTTCTGCACAGACACAAGCATTGCCTGACCCCTGCAGCCCTCAGTACGGCCATCCACAACTCTGTGGTATCGCTGTTTGACTATGGACTCGTCATCTACGGGTCTGCCACTGACACGTCCCTCAAACGCATAAAAACTGCACTTAACAAGGCCTGCCGGCTTCTCACTGGTGCTGAATGTTTGACCCATACTTGTGACCTTAGTCACAGGCCATTTGGCTACAATTCAGCAGCAGACTCACCTACCAGACCTGTTTGTTAACCAAGAAAATCAGTTGTGGCCTGATGGCCCCCTGGGGTCTAAGAGTTCCTTACCACCAGCAATGATACTAGACACACAAGAAATTATAACTGCTCCTCTTTTAAGATCCCACACTGTCGCACCACACAGGGACAAAGGTATTTTGCCTGCCGTGCCCCACTCTGGTTCAACTCAATTGCTGGTGACATTTTATCTGCCCAAGATCTTAGGAACCTTCAAAAGAATGCTAAAAGTGGATCTGGTCTCTAGGTCCAGCTGCGACTGCTGCCGCTAACTCTTATTTGGAATTAACAATTACCTGTTACTTTCTGTCAACTCCTCTCTCGACACACACACCATCCCACTCCCCTCATTCCCCCACCTCCATGCCATCACCTGCCCCACCACTTCTTTGTACTGTTGGTCTGCTCACCCCGGATAACCCTCTCCAGACCCCTGTGTCTTGAGCTCTCACCCAAGAATGATCTCCTGGTCACAATTTCAATGGTCAGCTTTCTCCCCGCTACCTTACTATTCTCAATGAGGACCCTTGACTGATTTTCCCACACTACCACCCTTCTCTACCCCTCACCTCTCAGATATATATCCTGACCTCACTTAACTACCTCATGGGGACTGTCCACATTTGAACTGTCTCCCCCTTTACTATTCTGCTGTCTGACAAGGCCTTTTGGCTGACTCCGGTTCCTTCCACCAGTTACCTCCCCTCCCGTTACATCCCATTCTCAGCACTTAGATCTTACTTCGAGAAACTGCTCTTGCAGCAGGTTACACCATTAGGATTGAAGTCAGCAGGTGCCAGGACCCCACGGAAAAATTCTAGCTAGCAGTATCCAGCGGGGGACCGCCCCTGACATTGGCCCCTCCCTGACATCAGGCATCAAAAAAAGGGGGGCGGTTCCTCAGCATCCCCAGATCTTACTTCGAGAGGGCTCTTGCAGTAGGTAATTACATATAGGACTGATGCCCGCGGCGGCAGGACCCCGAAATTTCTAGCTAACAGTCCCTGGCGAGGACCGCCCCACGATCAGGTGACCGGCATCATCTGACGTTGGTATAAAGGCGGTCCGGATGCCCGCTTTCCAGTTCTTTTCCGCCATTTCGCAAGTAGCTCATGAAAAGTTCGTGGCTTCACAGCCTTACGCTGGGCCAGTTTTGATCTAAAATTAAAATTGTTCTTTCTTCTATCATCAGGTCATCGTCGGTATGTCGTCCCCACACCCTCTGAGCACAAAAACAAGTGCGACTCGTGCGGCGCCCAACTGCCACACAAGGGCGGCCGTTCCCTCTGCCTTTTCTGCCTAGGCCTCGACCACCCGGTCGACAAGTGCCAGCATTGCCTCAAGTTCAACGCGGCTACCCGCAAACGGCACCAACAGTCCCTGGAAGCCCATCTTCTCAAGAAAAAGATGTCTTCGATGGAGAAAGAGTTGAAGAAGCTGAGGCAGGCGTCCACTTCTCCGGAAGGACATCGCAAAAAGCGGGACAAGGAGAGGCACCGGGAGAAGGCCTCCTCTTCTGCGACTCCGGCCGGAGTCGCGGCCCAGGTGACATCCCCTCCGGGACATCATCACCGACTTGCAGGAGAAGGGGACAGCCCTTAAATCCGTGGATTCCATGTACCGTCCCAATCACCCGCAGCGCCGTCCTTTTTGCAGACGCAGTCGGCCACAAGCGAAACCCCAAGGAAGGGGGCCACTAAACGTTGGGCCCCCGCAGCTGCCAGGCGCCCCCCCCCACCCAAAAAAGTGGCGGGTGCCCCAGCTGCAGCACTGCCCCACACCACCTGACTCCTCCCCTCTCCCACCGCCTCCGGACACACTGGAGGAACCGGTAGGAGGGAGGTTCTCCCTCCACCTTCCGGGTTGGGAGAGGATAACAACGGATTCTTGGGTGCTCCAGCTTATAGCGGAAGGGCACTCCATAGAGTTTCTACAGAAACCACCCCGCCACCCACCTCTGAAGTCGTCCTACGCAAGGGATCATCTTCCTTTGGTCCGGGAAGAAATCTCTGCCCTCCTCGCGAAGAGGGCCATAGAACCCGTTCCCATTCATCTTCAAGGGACGGGTTACTATTCACATTTCTTCCTGGTCCCAAAGAAGACGGGAGATCTCAGACCCATTCTCGATCTCAGCTCCTTGAACCTTTACGTGGAATACAAAAGGTTCAGGATGCTCTCCTGCAGACCCTTCTGCTCCTCCTTCGGCCGGGTCAATGGCTTTGTGCGCTGGATATGCAGGGTGCATATCTGCACATCCCCATTCGCCCTTCTCACCGCAAGTATCTTAGGTTTGTGTTTTGGGGGACCATTACCAATTCTGGGCGCTCCCGTTTGGTCTTTCCTCGGCACCCCGAGTATTTACCAAATGCCTGGCTGTGATAGCGGCCCACCTGCGTACGATGGGAGTACAGGTGTTCCCTTACTTGGACGACTGGCTCTTGGCGGCCTCGTCCAGGGAGAAGCTCCTGCATTTTCTCTCCCTCACCCAGCAGGTTTTTACTTGCCTGGGTATTACCACCAACCATTCCAAGTCTCATCTGGATCCCTCCCAGAGACTACAGTTCATCTGGGCTATCCTCGATACAACGGTGAGCAAGGCCTTCCTGCCTCCGGACAGGGCGGCCTCTCTTCGGTCACAGATTTCCCTGCTATCAGAACGCAGGAGGGTTCCTGCGAGGTCGGTTCTCAGTCTCCTGGGGCTCATGGCAGCCGCTATTCCAACGGTCCCCCGAGCTCGACTCCACATGAGGATCTCTCAGTAGACTCTTCGCTCCCAGTGGGATCAACTTGTAGACGACCTAGATCATCTAGTTCTGATCTCCTTGCCGATGACACGAGACTTGCAATGGTGGATGGTTCGAGAGAACCTGTTTCGGGGTGGTCCCCTTCTGTCATCCTCCCCCCTCCCAGACTTTGATCACAGACGCATCAGGCGAAGATTGGGGAGCCCATCTGGGTCCTCACCAAACCCAGGGTTTATGGTCCAGATTGGAACTAGCTCTCCATATCAATGTGCTCGAGCTTCGAGCAGTACTATATGCTCTCCAAGCCCTTCACCAATACATTCTTCCTGGTCACCTAGCCGTCCAGACGGACATGTGCGTGGTGTGGTACATCAACAAGCAGGGAGGGACTCGATCCTACCCTCTATGCAGGGAAGCAGTGAGGGTTTAGGACTGGGCAACTCAACACAACCTTCACCTCACTGCGATTTATGTTCCAGGAGTCGACAACACCCTGGCAGACAAGCTAAGCCGCTCCTCTGCCCTCCCACGCGAGTGGGAATTGGACCAAAAGGTGCTAGACGATATCTTTCAGCTTTGGGGGACTCCGCAGGTAGACCTGTTTGCCTCTTCCCAAAACGCAAAACTTCTCACCTTTTGCTCGCTCGTTCCAGAGCGAGGCGCTTTCTGGAGCGACGCTCTGTTTCTAGACTGGAAGGGCAGATTCATCTATGCTTTTCCCCCAATTCCTCTGGTCCCTCGTGTATTGCAGAAACTAACCATAGAAGGAACGAGAATGATTCTGATCGCTCCTTTCTGGCCCAGGCAAATCTAGTTCTGTCTTCTACAACAATACTCAGAGGTTCCTCCTCTTCCTTTATCTTGAGGTTTGCTGACCCAGGATCAGGGGACCCTGATCCATCTGGGACTCAAGTCCCTGCAACTTCATGCATGGCTCCTGCAGACCTAGCTCAATCTCGTTTTGGTTTCTCTCCAAAAGTGGCGGAGACTCTGGTGGAGGCTAGAAAACCCTCCACTTGGTCCACTTATGCCATGAAATGGAAGAGATTTTCCATTTGGGCCGCCTCTAGGAACGTGGAGCCTTTCTCCTGTTCAGTGGCCATTCTACTGGAATATTTACATCATCTCTTCGACCTGGGTCTCAGTCATTCCTCCTTGAAGGTGCACATGGCTGCTATTTCAGCCTACCATGTTCCTTTCGCAGATAGCGTTTGCCCAATTAGAGGTCTCTAAGACCTGTCTTAGAGGGGTCCTTCATCTGAGGCCCCCCATCCGAACTCCTGCTCCCCCTTGGGACTTGAACTTTGTTCTCGAGAAACTTACCCTTCCTCCCTTCGAACCTGCAGCAACCGCAGATTTGAAGTTTCTTTCATGGAAGACGCTCTTCTTGGTGGCCATTACTTCCGCTCGAAGAATTTCCGAGCTCCAGGCCCTTATATGTAAAATCCCCTATTTGATTTTTCACAAAGAACGAGTGGCTCTTCGCATGAACCCTAAGTTTCTACCTAAAGTGGTAGCAGAGTCTACCTTAAATCAGTCTATAGAGTTACCTGCCTTTTTCACGCAGTACTCCAACCAAGGGGAATATTTACTCCATACCATGGATGTTCACCGGATTCTGAGATACTAGACCAACAGGAGAAAGGATCTCAGAAAGACTGATCAGTTGTTCGTCTCTTTTGGTCACAAAAAAGGGAAGGCAATGCTGTTTCCAAGCAATGCCTGTTGAAGTGGTTGACTCATTGCATCACTTTTTGTTATAACAAGTACAACAAGACCCTTCCGGGTCAAGTCAGAGGTCACTCCACTCATGGAGTAGCGGCCTCTGCGGCTTGTTTCAAGAATGTGTCTGCGGCAGACATCTGTGCTGCCGCCACCTGGACTTCCGTCCATACCTTTACGAAACACTACAGTTTGGACATTGCCTCTCGCCGTAGAGCAGGCTTCGGGCTAGCTGTTTTGCAAGGCCTCTTGTCTTGAGGATTGCAAGGCTTCTGCTAGTTTCTGGAGTAGTTTCCTCCTCCCGGTGCCTTTTATTTGTTCCAGACTGCTTGGGATTCAGTCCTATATGTAATTACCTACTGCAAGAGCCCCTCTTGAAGTAAGATAGTACAGTTACGTAAGGACTTACCGTAACAGTAGATCTTCGAGAGAGGCTCTTGCAGTAGGTAATACCTTCCCGCCTTCCATCCCCCTAGGCTTTTTCAGCTCTTTTTCCAGGAATGGAAACATCTGCTTCTCTCTCCTTGACTTCGGGCATGTGGGGAAAGAACTGAAAGGCAGGCGTCCGGGACCGCCCCTTTATACCGATGTCGTATGCGCCCGGATCACCTGGCGTGGGGCGGTCCTCGCCAGGACTGCTACTAGAAATTTTTTCTGTAGGTCCTGCCGCCGCAGGCATCAGTCCTATATGTAATTACCTACTGCAAGAGCCTGTCTCAAGATCTACTGTTACGTAAGTTCTACGCACTGTAGTTTCTTTCCCTGCCGCCGACCGCCAGCATCGGCCCCACGGACGCCGCCTTATCGCTACAACGCGTGAAATCTTTTTTCTACAAAAAACTAAATCCATGTCTATTTCTCCTACCCCTTCTCCGAAGGACACCCCTCTAAGTGTGCCTGCTGAAAACAGATCCCTTTTGCAGACCATCATTTGGCCAGTGTCCAGTGCCTGGGCCCAGAGCACGACCCCCAGGCCTGCTCAGTTTGCCAACAATTCAACAGCAGGACCCGGATCCGCCGCCAAAAGGTCCTTCAGGGATTCTTCCTCGAGGAGAAATTGAGAAAAATGGAGAAAAACCTTCCTCCAAAGGGGAATCTTCCCACAAGTCAGGGAAACACCAGGACAAGCATTGACACTCTGATTGGGCGAGATCCCCCAGCAGGGCCTCTGAGTCCAGGGCCAGCTCCAGCTCTACCTGGTCCGACTGATCTCCTTCCCAGCTCACTCCCAACCTTCCACGGTAAAGGTAAGGTCTTCAGGAGGCTCCTCTGCCTCCTTATACCCACTCAAGACCACTCGGGCGCCGGACGCCTCCAAGCCTGATTCCTCGGACAGGCACAAAAAGTCTTCCTCTAAATCGGGTGGTACATCTGACCAACCCCAGGACACTGACTTCAGGTCTGTCTCCCAACCCCCGAAGGTTCCTGAAAGGAAGACTGCAGATCTATGATTCCTTAAGCGGATGACTGAGATCAAGAAGGCGTCCAACCCAGTGCCCACAAAACAGACTACCCCGAAGACACCGGACGTCAGGGGTCCTCGGGTGAAGAGGCTACTGTGCCACTGGATGACCAGATGGGCGACACGGAGGATGCCGGCCTACCCAGGGAGCCGTCGCTGGACCCGGTGGTTCCCCGGAATCCGACACCCGACCCCAGCGACAGGCAGACACAGACGACGGGCCTGTCGTCAGGTATGAATATTCAGGAGGTGAAAGAACTGTTCACCTTCTGGTGGGAAACCATAAGGAAGGACGTGGTTCCCCTAAGCCTCAGCCACCTCCACCCCCTCCTCGGGATGCTGAAGATGCCCGACCCCCAAGGAACCAACTCCACCTCCTTGAGGCCAATCGAGAGACAGAAAACACCCATCACGCTCTCCCTCAGGGTCCCAGAGCCCAAAGCGACCCGGGGCAGACGTCGCTCACCGGGAGTTGACTCCAGACCGGATACGTCCGACACCACCAGGTCTCCATGTCCCTTTTGTCCTCCATCATCAGACCCACAGGACCTTCCAAGGTCACCTCCGGATGATCCCTCCTTTTCAGAAATTGAGGCACATCCAGGAAAATATGGGATGGGAGACAGAAGACTTAGACCCCGGGAGACAACGCCTTGCCCGTTACCTCATGCAGAAAGACCCGAAGCCTCTGGTGGTCCCACCTTTGGTGGACACCTTTACGGACATCGCCAAGGCAGCTTGGAAACATCCACATTCCACACAGGCTGTTCCGAAGAAGGCTGACTACAGGGCTCCCACCGAGGAGCTGTATTTGGCGCAGCAACCCCTAGCCGACTCCCTGGGCATCACTGCTTCTCATGACAGGTTCCAGCGGCCTCAGCATTTGAGTACCCAGCCTCCGGACCAGGAATCTAAGCAATTAGATTCTATGGGAAGACACATGTATGCGGCTGCTGCATGCTCAATTAGGTCTCTAAACTATCTGACACACATGGTGCAGTTTCAAAATACCCTTTGGGAACAGGGCCAAGACCTTCTAAATGACTTTCCAGATGGCGAAAAGGAGGAGGAGCTGCTGAACCTCCTCCAAACTGGGTCAGGCGTGGGGAACCCAGGTTGTCTGAGACGCTTACGACTCAGCGGACTCAACAGCCAGAGGAGCAGACACAGGTGTTTGTCTCCGGAGACACTCGTGGTTGAGAGTCTCTGGATTTACCCTGGACGTCCAGAAGAACATCCTAGACGTCCCTTATAATGGAGCAGTCCTGTTCGGTGAGCAGTCAGAGAAGGTCATCAGGAAACTGCAGGACGCTGGGAAGGCAGTAAGGACTGTACAGGCCACGTACAGACTGAAATCTGGTTGATTTCATAGGAACCAGAATTGTTTTCGTGGCTGCCAATGGCAACAGCCACGTTCTGGCCAGCAACCGAGGGGCAACTTCGGTCGCAAAAATCAAGCCTGGTTCCCCTCGGGCCAGGGCCCAAAGCAGCCCAGCTCGCAGGGTCCAACACTACCACAGCATGACTCCTTCCGGGCCCCTCCTCTGGATCAAAGGGTCGAGAAGGTTGGGGGTCGCATCGCTCATCACCTTTTGGGATGGCAGGGGATAACCTCCGACCGGTGGGTGTTGCAGTTGGTCGAACGAGGTCACTCTATAGAGTTCCTCGATCACCCACCATCCAGACCTCCCCTGCTCTCCCACTACTTGGGTAGGCATGCCCTGCTTATTCAGCAGGAGATCTTGGCCCTCCTAGACAAGGAGGCCATAGAGTTCGTTCCACAGAACCGGAGAGGAAAAGATTACTATTCTCACTTCTTTCTGGTTCCAAAGAAAACAGGGGACTTGCGCCCGATCTTGGATCTCAACGACCTCAACACATTTGTGTTGTACATGCGTTTCCGCATGGTGACCATGCTGGGTCTCATTCCCATGCTCAAAGAGGGCACTTGGCTGGCATCACTGGACATGCAGGATGCTTACCTACATCTCCCGATCGTTCAAATACACCGGAAATTTCTGTGTTTCGAGTTTCTGGGACACCACTGCCAGTTCTGAGCCCTCCCTTTCGGGCCGTCTTCGGCACCTCGAGTATTCACGAAGTGCATGGCAGTCGTGGCAGCAGCTCTCAGGAGATGGGGGGGCCACTATGTGTTTCCTTATCTAGATGACTGGCTCCTCATTGCACCCTCACGGGAGGCCCTGATGTCCGTGATACAGGATACCTGTTCTCTCTTCTGGAGGAGTGGGACTGCCAGGAAGGGGTAGCCCGTGGTGGTGGACAGTGAGAACCTGGAGGTCCACCCAAATTGGGAGGAGGAGGACCCCAGAGTAGGAGGAAGCAACTTCTTGTGAAGGACTCTGTTGTCAGGGGGATCGAGTTGGGGGCAGGAACGGGGGTGGAGAGGGAGGTAAAGTGCTTACCTGGTGCAACAGCTTGGAGAGATGGGAAGCGGATCCAATGGACTGCGAGGGCAGTGGGAAGAAGGGGGAGCTGGATGTCGTCTACCTGGGGACTAACTACCTAGCTTTGGATAGCAAGGGGCAGTGCAGGAGTAGTTTAGGGAACTGGGGAAGGGTGTTGGGCATGTAGCACATGTCACAGATTCACTCAGCAGGTCAGGCCCTCTAGTCCCAAAGTGCCAACCTCTGAGCGCAGTCTTGTGAACAGTGTAACAGACAAGGTAACCCTCTTGTCTGTTTTTGTGAGTTCGGATCAACCTTTGTTCTCCAATTCTGGAGGGATTCAAACTCTTAACCTCTTGCTAGCATACCCAATGCATACCCAGTGCACAGGCTCAGATATGTCTGTCTTCGGTGGGCCAGATATCTTTGCTTACGGTTACCTCACCAGGGTACAAACTCAGTGGGACAGGACCGTACACATTGCTTACAGTTGCCAAACATCCATGTACCTTAAAGTAACATTAGTCCATGTTTTGGCAGTTCTAAATGTTTGCAGTATGATTAATTGAGTGGTGTGCTACCTATGCATGCAATCATTGTGAACCAGACACACACAGATGTAAGAAATGCAGTACAGCGGTTTGACTGCAGCTTATTTAGCAGGTGTTGGGGATATAGGAGTGTGTGTGTATGTGTGAGTTTGTTTGTTGGGGAGGCCAAACTGACATCTCAGCCTGTCTCATTGCATTCCAGTCCTCAACATCTGGATCCTGTACAATATAAAATGACATGGCATAAAATAGCAAAGGCTAGAATCCAATGAAGGAGACCTAAATAAAATCACAAAATACTGAGGACTGGACCGGCAGGGGGATGCAACAGCTATGCAGTGCCTCAAACCAGTTGACTGAAAATCTCACACAGGTTGTCTGCAGATGAAGCAAACACCTGTTATCCCTTCCCCCACCACACACCAACACAAGTAGAAACCATGCCGCATCTGGCAGCCCTTGCACAAATGGGAAGAAGATGCCACTAGCAAGCAAGCTGCTCTTTGAATAGTTAAAGTTGAAGGCAATGATACGAGCTGGTATTAAGAACAAAACAGGACAAAAATCATGCAGAGGGCTTCTGGCGCAGATCACATGAACACAGAAATACTGAAGGCTGCTTGATGACAACTGCTTTAAAAGGATTACATTGGCCTACAAGCATGAATCTTCTACACAGGACACAAGCAACTGAATCAAAAGTACAGAATATGTCGAATAAAAGGGGTAGGGAGAGCACGAGTCTAAGCAAAGTAACAGTTTATATATAGGTTGCATGCAGCGGTGAGTGCTGCTGATATAAACTCTCTCCTCTGCTATGCCGGGGGGTGGGGGAGTAAATTAGCATTGTTGGAGCAGACAGACTTGTTAGTTGTGCGCCATGATGTTTGCAAACCACAGAAACCATTCTAATGCTCCATATATTCTTTCATCTTGTGGCTACTATAAACAGTAAGGTGCTGTTCCATTTCTGCTACTTGCCACTGGTGCAAAACCAGAAAGGGACTAAGATAGCAAATCAATGCAGACAAGTATATCTAAAAAGTGAACAGCTTATATATACACACACACACACACACACACACATCTATCTCTATCTATCTCTCCACCAAGCAGAAAACAGCTGGATAAGGTACTAATATTTTGGAAACGTGTACTTACACAATGACAAGTGGCGTGAATCCTGGCTGTGGTGTTGCTTCTGTACTGTGACTGAGACACTGAGACAGGACACTGGTCAGATGCATGGGCTATTAGAGCAGAGGGCACTCTGGGAAGACTATCTGAGACAAGAAGCAATAAAAGAAAGGTAAATGGCAGCCCCCAAGGGCCATAAAATAGCTAGAGAAAGTTAGAAAAAAACACCTCACACAGCCTGAGCTGAAAAATAACACTGGGATGAACTAAGAACACACAATGGATGGTAAAAAATATATTTTCCTGATTTTAACATGGTTTTCCTTTACAAAGTTAACTTTTACAACTCTATAATTAACTCGGAGAAACAGGATCATTGATTAAAGTCTTCCAGGTAACACATTGTCTCTAAAAACTAAGTGTGTGATGCATGCTGTCAGCAGTTCTCTTGGTCTGCATCTGTCAGCTGAGATCTGTGGGGGGGGGGGTGAGTGAGGTCATTCCTAGAGCATTTGAATTTTCAGCAGAGACATTAATACATTTTTATATTAAAAATATATATGTATATATATATATATATATATATATATATAATATAGCACTCAGAACTGGCTGTGTATGTCACAGCACACAACTGTAGCCTTTACGGAAGGGCTGCCTGTCTACAACAGGGGGAAGGAGAGGGAGCTCTGCACCAAGGCTGGGGAAGAGGTGGGGTATGGCTGCATTGATGACTGGTGTTCCACCTGGAGGGATCAGAGCTTACACAAGGGGATGGCCTGCATACATCCAGGAAGGGAACAGCAGCCCTCAGTGGATGGGTTAAATGTTATTTCGATGGATATTTAAAGTAGCTGAGGGGGTGGTGGAAGTCAAATGGGAGGCAGTAAATGCCCACCCCGGCCCCCGAGAAATTCCGAGAGGAGAGTTTCCCGCCGGGAAGCAGAACAATCAGTGTAGCAAGGGAGGAGGGCAGGAAGAGGAGCAGGTGAAATAAAAAGGAAAGGAAGAGGGAACAGCTAGAAAGAGGGAAGGGACAAGATAAGGGCTAACGGAATCTAGACAGCCATGTGCGCCAATGCTAAAAAGTCTGGGAAATAAGATACCAGACCTGGAGGGCCATCATGGTGGAGGCAGATCTGGATATTGTGGCTATTATCGAATCATGATGCACCAACAACCGTGTCTGGGAAGTGGTCATACCAGGCTACACGATATTTAGAAGATACAAGGTAGGAAGAAAAGGAGGGAGAGTGGTACTTTATGTTAAGGAAAACATAAAAGCAGTGGAGGTACAGCTAATTCAACCGGGGGCCAAGGCTTTGTGGGTCATCCTGAAGTCAGGAAATGAAGCCACTGTTCGGATAGGAGTGGTCTACAGGCCTCTGACATAGGAGGAGGACTCAAAGAAATTTTAGAAGCTATTAGCAAAGTGGGTGTGAAGGGCAAGGTGGTGCTGGTAGGGGACTTTAATCTACAAGGCAAAAGAACCCCCCCCCCCTTCCATCAAGGACATGCTAATTAATAAAAGCACAAACACACAGTAGAATAACTGCACCGTCCACCCTTGAGAATGCCAAATAAGTAGTAGTACCACATTGATTCCAAATGCTGTCACAGTTTAATTTAAGGTGCATATAAAGCCAGTAAAAAGATGCACAGACCTTTTCAAAGCAGGGATGCCAAACAGACCTCACAGACAAAGCTCCAACTGGTTTCACTGCTAAGGCATCGTCAGGGAGTGCCCCAGGTAAGTGATTAGACACCTTTATATGTGGTTCTTAAAGAAATAGTCCCATTTCATTCACATAACATATACATATAAATATAACTGTGCATAACTAAAAACACCCATGTTGTGTGTCTAAAAAAACATGTACAATACCACTACCTAAAGCTTACAGATCACCACCAGATATATAGAGAATAATGGATATGCAAGTGTGTGTTGTGAACTTTTTTTTGATACCCAAGGTGTGTGATGACCCTTAAACCTTGAGAGCAAAGCTCTCTCAAGAATGCATGGAACAGACATAAGGTAATTCTAGCGGGGGGGTAGGAGGAAGTAGGCTGTTGGTTAACTAGGATCTGCAGCTTATCCTGTAGGTAGGGAAATGGGCAGACTAGATGGGCCAAGCGGTCCTTATCTGCCATCAAATTCTATGTTTCTATTAAGTCATCACACACCGAGGGTGCATAAAAAAACATTCATAACACATTTACATATCTTTTATTTTTTATAATTACTGGTGTAAGACAGTGTCTCCCCTACCAACAGACACTCGCTGTTTCTCCCTATCTCACTGGCAGTCAGCGCGCGCACACACACACACCCTTTCTAACTCGCTGAGTCACACACACACACTCACTTGCAGACACACTCCCTCACTCTCTCGGATGGTCTTTTTTTTTTTTTTTGTCAGCTACCTTGTTTGCAGTATTGCTATCGCATGGTCCTGGATCGCACTCCAAGTCGGAGTCACCCAATTGGGAGACACAGTGGGATCACCAGATATTTGGGGGGATTTAAAAGGCAGGATCAACCACATGACGAATAGAAAATGCACAAACATTGGAGGGGTAGTTAAGAGTAGCGGCTCGTCAGTAAACAGAAAATTGAGCGCCATATTTTTTAGTATTCGTTCCGCCTCACTTCACACACACACAGCGTGAGCTAATGAAGTAGCGTGATGCTCGGGACAAAGGACACTGGGGGTGAAAAAAAAGTTTAGTAAACGCCGTAATAACTAGTTTTCGAGTTATTACGGAGTTTTGGAGACCCTGAAAACAGGTTGATAAAAGTGGTCTGTTATTGTTATAGCACATTCATGTGTATTTGTTTATACCTCAAAGCCTTCCTTCAAAACCATATATATTTCCAATGAGATATCTAATATAGCTTCCATTATAAAGTAGTCAAGAAGTAACAAATTTGATTCATGTTGGGAATAGTATACACGCACATTTTGATATATACAATTCAGTAAATATACTTGCTATTTTAAGGCATGACATATTAAAGATGGCCACTCAATACCACAGACCCTCGGTGGGGGGGTGTTATATGGCTATTTATGCACTTTAAATTAAACTGATGGCAATTGGAATCAATGTGGTACTACTTCTTATTTGGCATTCTCAAGTGTGGACGGTGCAGTTATTCTACTGTGTTAGGGGACTTTAATCTGCCAGATGTAGATTGGAGCCTCCCTGCTGCAGTATCAGCTAGAAGTTGACATATCCTGGACTCCCTGTTGGGGACATTCCTCAGGCAGCTAGTAAGTGAACCCACTTGGGTGAGGTGATACTGGAACTGGTGCTTACCAATGGGGACAGTGTTGCAGACATCAGCGTGGGAAGTCTTTTCCTACCTGGACAACTGGCTTCTCAAAGGCTAGTCCAGGGAATGCCTGTTACAGACTCTGGAACATACCACGCGCCTGTTCCAGGACCTGGGGATCAACCTGCTCAAGTTGGTTCTGACTCCCTGTCAGCACCTTCAGTACATAGGGGCAGTCCTGGATACAGCTAATTGGGAATGGCCTTCCTGCCCCAGAACTGGGCAGCTCGCCTTACAGCTCAAGCCCACCTGCTGTACAACAGCAGACATGTCTCCGAACCTTCCTCCAGCTCCTGGGCCTGATGGCTGCTGCTATAGTCACAGTGCCTGTAGCCGGATTGTACATGAGGGTACCCCAGTGGATGCTGAGGGTCCAGTTGGACCAGCGTACCAACGACCTGGGAAAGTGGGGTCCTGGTCTGCTCTCCGGTGAAAAAAGTTCTGCTTTGGTGGATGGTACCCAGCAACCTGTTAAGAGGGGTTCCTTTTCTCATTCCCTCCCCTTAGCAAATTCTTACCGCTGATGTTTCGGGGTTGAGGTGGGGGGGGGGGCTCATCTGGGGCCCCACCAAACACAAGGGACATAGTCCAAGCTGGTGGCCTCTCTCCATATCAACATCCAGAAAATGTGTGAATAATAATTACCATCATTTATTACAGATTCTGTCTCAATATGGTGCAGTATCTGGATATAAAATTAATTGGAATAAATCCAAAATTATGGAAACCTCCCGCCATTCTAATCCATTTAACCCCCCTTCTAATTGTCCAGTACTAAAAGAAAACACAATCAAATACTTAGGCAGCACAATAGATCAAGAAATGAAAGATGATGAAAGACATGTTTACACTTAACTTTTAACCTTTATTAACGGAAGTTAAATATGACCTGTTACACTGGCAGTCTCTCCCACTTACCCTGATTGGACGAGTGGATTCAGTTAAAATGAACATCCTACCTACATTTTTATTTTCAAATATTCTAATTATATCATCAGATAATTATTTTCAAGGTTTAGAAGCCATTATTAAAAAAAAATTATTTGGAAGGGGGAAAAAGGCCCTCCTTAAACTATCCAAACTATACGTATCTATGGCTGAAGACCTGAAGATGGACTTTCACTTCCCTGCCTCCTGAGTTATGTGGCCAATTTAGCCGCTGCTTATGGGTGGTTCTAAACCTCTGGGCCAGAACAGGTCACATTAATGGAAACTGTTTGGACCCTGTATGATAGTATTAAACATGTATTATATGCGGGAGATGGATATAAATCTGTAAAAACCATTTCCATTTGCACTAGTACTTTAGTGTTAAAGAGCAGCTGACGCCTTCAGGAGAACTTTAACAAAATATAATATGCAAAGTTCATCATGTATTTCACATTAGTTCAGTATTTCTCCTTCCCATGATGTAGTAGTAAGGTCATTTGTATGAAAACAGGATCTCCCTACCTGAGGTAATTGCTTTGGAGAGCTACTGCTGGTCTGGGAGTCTGACAAGGAAGCAGAGACGGACCCGGCAGTTCGCATTGTACTGTGTGCCTTCTACTATGTCATTAACAAACTTGCGGTAGTTCGGGGTCCCTGTAACTGAATTGTTGGACTACAACTGAGAGGAAGTGAAGTGGGTATTGTAGTACCAGGGTAGTCCCTTATTGAACTACAGGTCTGCGTTCACGCAAAACGTTTAGCTGCAGCCTTGCCAGGCTGTGTTTTAAGTATTTTTATACACTTTGCTGTCCAGTTTGGTGACGTTTGTTGCCTGAAAGCAAAGTTTTTAACTGAGAGCTGATCGTCCCCCAGGAAGGCTCTTCCAGGTCATGTGCTTTATAAATCTTTGCCTCTGGGGATGAGGCGGCGAGGCCGGGCAGGCGAAAATGACTGAACGGGCACACTACTTCGTAAGTTATCTCTCTGCTTAAAGTTTGACTAACTGCAGCTCGCTTTAATTGAAAGTATTCAGAAACGCTGTGACCTAACTCACTGGTGGTTTGTTCCCCTGAATAACATCTATGAGACAGTCTGTTTAAAGTACTGTATATGTACAGTGGCGTGAAAAAGTATTTGCCCCCTTCCTGATTTTCTCTATTATTGCATATTTGTCATACTGGATGTTTTCAGGTCTTTAGAGAAAATGTAATATTAGATAAAGGGAACCTGAGTGAACAAATAACACTTGTTTTTTTTTTAATTTCACTTACTTAATGAAAAAAAGTTAACCAACACCAACTGGCACTGTGTGAAAAAGTAATTGCCCCCTTACACTTAATAACTGGTTATGCCACATTTAGCTACAATGACTGCAACCAAACACTTCCTATAATTCAATATCAGTCTTTCACATAGCTGTGGAGGAATTTTAACCCACTCTTCCTCATAGAACTGCTTTAATTCAGTAACATTTGGTAGGTTTCGAGCATGAACTGCTCATTTCAGGTCCTGCCACAGCATCTCTATTGGGTTTAAGTCTGGACTTTGACTAGGCCACTCCAAAACTTTAATTTTACTTCTTTTTAGCCATTCTGATGTGGACTTGCTTTTGTGTTTTGGATCATTGTCTTGCTGCATGACCCAACTACGCTTCAGCTTCAGCTGACAGAAGGATGACTGGACATTCTCCTTAAGAATTTTCTGGTACAGGCAGAATTCATGGTTTCTTTAATTATGGCAAGTCATCCAGGTCCTTAGGCAGCAAAGCATCCCACACCATCACACTACCACCACCATGTTTGACTGTTGGTATGGTGTTCTTACTGTGGAATGCTGTGTTTGCTTCTGAGACATTATGGGATCCATGTTGTCCAAAAGTTCCACTTTGGACTCATCTGTCCATAGAACATTTTCCCAAAAGGCTTGTGGATCATCCAGGTGCTTCTTGGCAAATGAGAGCGAGCATTTATGTTCTTCTTAGTTAGCAGTGGTTTCGCCTTGCTACTCTCACATGAAGCCCATTTTGCCCAGTCTCTTTCTGATTGTGGAGTCATGAACACTGACCTTAGCTGAGGCAAGAGAAGCCTGCAGTTCTTTGGATGTTGTTTTAGGATCCTTTGAGACTTCTTGGATGATTTTACACTCGCCCTTGGAGTAATTTTGGCAGGCCGCCCTCCTGGGAAGGTTCACTACTGTTCCAAGTGTTCTCCATTTGGAGATTATGGCTCTCACTGTGGTTCGATGGAGTCCCAGAGCCTTAGAAATAGCTTTGTAACCCTTTCCAGACTGATAGAGGGCAACAAATTTTTCTGATCTTTTCAGGAACTTCCTTTGATCATGGCATAATGTGCGTGTTGAATCTTTGTGCTGTAGCAGTGACTCTGATGGTAGGGCCAAAATAAGTGTGGTTTATATTGAGCAGGGCTGGCTGTAATCAAGCCTGGCTGTGTTCAATCAGCTGACTCTAATTATCCCTTTAATTGGGTTGATTTAACTAGGGGGCAATTACTTTTTCACACAGTGCCAGTTGGTGTTGGTTAACTTTTTTCATTAAATAAATGAAATAAGTAAAAAAAAAAAAGTGTTATTTGTTCACTCAGGTTCCCTTTATCTAATATTATATTTTGTCTAAAGACCTGAAAACATCCAGTGTGACAAATATGCAATAATAGAGAAAATCAGGAAGGGGGCAAATACTTTTTCACGCCACTGTACATGTCTGTTGGTATCTGACCTTGGCTGTTATACTCTTTGGGTTAATAACCCCCCTCTACTGTGACCATTGGCTAGCATTTAAACCTGATTTGCGAAGTCCCTTATCAGTAATTACTGATCTTACTTCGAGTGGGAGCTCTTGCAGCAGGCTATAACACTTAGGACTATGCCACAGGCACTAGGACCCTCCGGTGAAAATCTTCAGCCAGCAGCACAGCAGGGACCAGCCGCCCTCCGACACCCCGTCCTGGTACAAAGGATGGACCCAGCTCCACCTCAGTTCTTTTCCCGCCATGTCCTGCACGTGAACAGAGAGGAAACGCTTCAGCTTGCCAGTTCAGCAAGAACTCTTCAATCAACCTGCTTTTTTACCGTTTTCTCCATAGTTACCGACGTCAGACCGTTGTTCGGTTTTTCTGCAGTTCCGACGGATGTCTTCTCGGGCGTCGGCCTCACCGGAACATCTCAACAAGTGCGAGTGTGGGAGGCAGATCCCGGCCAAGGACGGCCATCGCCGCTGTGTCTTCTGCTTGGGACCGGAACACGACACCGCGAACTGCTCTGCCTGCCAGGCCTTCACTAGCCAGACCCACATACGTCTCCTAAAGGCCCTGAAAGCCTTCCTTTTGTAGCAGAAAATGGATCTGCACTCCTCTGAGGGGAAACGCAAGGAGAAGAAGCGGCACGGTAAAGACCATAGTCGGTCCCGACACTGGTCGCGGTCCCGCTCTCACTCGTGGCCCTCTCCAAAGAAGGCTCGTCCCTCGGGCTCAGGAGAGCGCCCCAAATCGACACAGGCCAAGGCTGGCCCTTCGGGGGAGAAGCTGGCTAAGCCTAAGGCGACCCCGCTAAGGGTCACCACAAAGCCCTTGGAGGTGCAAGCTTTGGCCCCACCTCCCAAGGCACCAGCGCTGCCTACTAAAGGCACTCCTCCAGAGCCCAAGGACTCTCCGGCGCCCCCGTCGGTCCCAGCACCGGCGCCTGTTGAAGGGAGAAGAGGCGAGGGACTGGCTGCAGAAGAACAGGCGTCCCCATCGCCCAAGTCCTCCTCCCCGAGCCCCAGGAGGGCTCTCGCCCGTGAGCAGGCCTTCCGCATACTTCCTTTCGAGCCGGGCAGCAGAGATTTTACCGAAGGATGAGCTTCAGGAACTGTTTTCCTTTTGGTGGGGTAGGTCCAGCGGACCCCCGTCGCCAGCCCAGACACCGGTACCGGACCCAGTGGATAAACCACAGCTGGGAGGTTAGCCTTTCCCGCGGAAGTCACCAGAGCGCCCGCCTACACCTCCCTCCAGGGCTCGTTCCCGCACCCGGTCCGGGGAGCACAGACAACGCTCCCGGAACTCTGGTGACCGTCACTGGTCTAGGTCTCGTTCTAGGAGTCTTTCTCAGTCCTCTAGGAGAGAATTCTCCCGACGTCGGTCCTCTGCTCCGTCGCCGGTCCAGGGACCGGAGTCTGTCCCCCAGTTACCGACGACAGTGGGAGTCTGGTCACAGGAAGAGGTCAGACTATTCGAAATCCTATAGTCGATCCCTCTCATCCTCGTCTTCCTCAACTTCCTCTCTGTTTGCAGCGCTCCCCGGGAGAGAAGGATCAGCCTCGCTCGCCTCCAGATGATCCTACCTTCATGGACGTCATGAGGCACATCCAGGCCTCCAACGAGTGGGAGACGGAGGACCTGGAACGCCGGAGACTAGCAAAGTACCTGAGGCAAAAGGAGCCTAAACCTTTGGTAGTCATTCCTTTGGTGGATACTTTCCAGGACCTCACTCGAACTACCTGGAAACATCCAGCTTCAGTCCAAGCTGTTCCGAAGAAGTCGGATAGGTTGTACAAGGCCCTGAGGGCAGAAGCTTTCCTCGTTGAACACGGCTGCCCATGATAAGTCCAGGCGGCCGAAACACCTCGGCTCACAGCCTCCCGACCTGGAGTCTCGCTATTTGGACCAGGTGGGCAAGAAGGTTTATTCTGCTTCCACCTCTTCCATACCTTCCCTCAACTTCTTAGCGCATATGGTTCAGTACCAGAATGCGCTTTTGGAGAGGGGACAAGAGCTTGTTGAAGGCACTTCCAGACTCTGACCAGAAGACAGAGCTCCTGGCCATTCTGAAATCGGGCTCAGACGTAGGCTCCCATGTTCTGAGAGCTTCGTATGACACGGCAGCCAGGGCAGCCGCTTCCGGGGTGTGCCTACGGCGCCACGCCTGGTTGAGACCAGGATCTGCAGGCTGGTATCAAGGATTTGCCCTTCCAGGGTACCGTGCTGTTCGGGCAGGAGAGGGAAGCCTTGATTTCTCATCTCCAAGAGTCGGGCAAGTCTATCTGGTCGGTCCGCCAGATGTACCATGGCGACCAGTGCAGACAACGAAAATGGCCTTTTCGTAAGCCCTCAGGTGGCCACGGTCATGCCCGTAGCAACCAGCAGGGGCAGAGAGGTGGCTTTCGCAGGAGATCCGGGAACCAGCAGCCTGGTGGAACTTCTGCCCGTGGGCCCAAGTCCTCCCAGGCCTCTCTGCCTACACCCGGATCGGCCCAATGACTCCTTTCCGCCCCCCCCCCTTCCGCGGGAAGATCCAGGGGAGCCAGTAGGGGTCCGCTTCTCCCTTCATTTCGAAGGGTGGAAGTCGATTACTGCAGACCAATGGGTCTTAGATATCATCAGGAGGGGACACACGCTGGAGTTCACGGAGTTTCCCCCGAACGCTCCACCAAAGCTCTCCCGTTATCCTCCTTCTCACATCCCACTAATAGAAGGAGAGATCCAGACCCTCTTGCAAAAACGGGCAATAGTTAGCCCCTTGCATCAACGAGGACAGGGGTTTTATTCACATTTTTTCCTGGTTCCAAAAAAGTCACAGGACCTTCAGCCCATTCTGGACCTCAGCCCTCTAAATCTCTCTATCGAGTACAAAAGGTTCAGGATGGTGACCCTCCAAGGCCTTCTTCCTCTGTTGCACCAGGGAGACTGGCTGTGCTCCCTAGGCATGCAAGATGCGTACATGCACATCAGGGTCTTTCCTCCCCACCAGAAGTTTCTGAGGTTCCACTTCCAAGGGGAGCACTACCAGTTTCGAGTGCTTCCGTTCGGCCTCTCTTCTGCTCCGCGAGTCTTCACCAAATGCTTGGCAGTGGTAGCTGCGGCTGTAAGGCGCATGGGGCACTATGTGTTCCCCTACCTCGACGATTGGCTGCTTACAGCCCCGTCGAGGGCAGGCCTTCTTCGTGCCTCGAAGACATCTATACTCTGTTCCGAGGGCTGGGGATCACCCTGAATCTACGAAAATCGTCCCCGGAGCCCAGTCAAAAGCTTGTCTTCATTGGAGCGAAGCATTGGATGTCGCCTGCACCTTTCTTAGAGGAATTCTGCATATGAGACCTCCCATTCGAGACCCTATCCCACCCTGGGACCTCCTTTTTGTATTGGAGAAACTCACCCTCCTTCCTTTTGAACTGGCAGCGGATTGTGAGCTGCGTTACCTTTTTTGGAAGGTTTGTTTTTTAGTTGCTGTTACCTCAGCTCGAAGGGTTTCCGAGCTTCAGGCTCTGATGTGCAAAGAGCCGTATTTCGTTTTCCACAGGGAAAGGGTTTCCCTCAGAAAAAATCCTAACTTTCTTCCGAAAGTGGTCTCAGAGTTGACCCTCAACCAGTCGGTTGACCTTCCTGTTTATTTTCCTTCCCCTTCCAATAGAGGAGAGGCTCTCCTTCACACACTGGATGTCCACAGGACTTTGAGGTATTACCTCAAAAAGACGGCTACACACTGTCAATCGGAGCAATTTTTGTGGCATTTGCGCCACAATGCTTGAATAAACGGTGACAAGCAGACTATCTCAGTAGGATGGTCCACTGCGTTTTCATTCTGCTAAAACACAGTAAGCCCTAAGGCCGGTCAGGAGTCACTCCTGCAGAGTGTCTACTTCATTTGCCGCTCTGAGAAATGTCTCTATAAGGGACATATGTCGTCGCTACCTGGTACTTGGTGCATACCTTTGTCAAGCATTACAGCTTGGATATACGTCTCCAGACGCCGAGCTGGCTTCAGCCTAGCTGTTTTACAAGGGCTTCTGTCCTGAGGTCTCTGGAGTCAGTATATTCCACCTCCCGGTGAGTCTACCTCTTTGGCGTGGACTGCTTGGTATGCAGTCCTAAGTGTTATAGCCTGCTGCAAGGCTCCCACTCGAGTAAGATAGTACAGTTTCGTAAGAACTTACCGTTAACAGTAGATCTTCGAGAGACTCTTGCACAACAGCGATCTCCACCTGCCTTCCCCTCGAGGTGTGCAGATCCATCTTCATTTACATCTCCTACAGTTGCTTCATCTCCTTCTCTTGTCAGGGCTCGTTGCGACCTTGGCGGGAGAACTAAGGTGGACTGGGTCCTGTGCCTTTGTACCAGGCTGTCGGGGGGGCGGTGTCAGGTGGTCCCTGCTGTGTACTGCTGGCTGAAGATTTTCACCGGAGGGTCCTAGTGCCTGCGGCATAGTCCTAAGTGTTATAGCCTCCTGCAAGAGCTCCTCTCGAAGATCTACTGTTACGGTAAGTTCTTACGTAACTGTACTTTAAATAACTGACCTACATTGACCATTTCCCAAATCATTAATCACCCTACTTTCAGCATTTAAAGGAAAAAAAAATCATGCGCATCTTCCTCTCTTTTAATCTATTTTTACCACCGACCACCTTCCATTGATTCCTTATTATATTATCATAAATATATTACAATAGTCAATTCCAAGATGGGTGACACAATTATCACATTGGATGGAGATGCTGGGTTTAAGTGTGTTAAATGTAGTATGTCTTTTGATTAAAAACAACTTAATGCTGGCCCGGTGGTGTGGACGGTTGAGGTGCTGGCGCCTTACCTCAACCCACGCCGGCGACCCGGGTTCGGGAACAGACTCGGGTTGCTGGGGGTCGACAAGGAGAATAGGATCGGCGTCCGTAGGACTGCTCTCCTGTCTAGAGGTGGGCTTGGGGATGGCCTCGGCTCAGTAGCGGCCCCCAGTGGAGAACTACATGAAGCCCGGCGTGCAGGAACCTGAAAAAGCGGAAATACGCTCGCTGGCGCGGATGATGGCTCTCTGTACCCGACACCTCCGGTGCCTTCCGGGGCGCCTTCTCCTCGGCAGCATCCTGGGCCCCTAGTGTGTGTGCTGGGGTTGCCTTCCCCTCGGAGGAGGGATAAGCCCAGAATGTCCCAGGGACTGACTGCAATGCGAGGAGTTAAGAGAGGCTCGGGTAAGGACAGTGGGGCTTGTGGGGACTTGTGGAGCCTGAAGGAGTGGGGGTCACCGAGCACGATGGGGCGAGTAAAGAGGATAATACAAAAAAGGGAAAAAAAAAAACTTAATCGAGGGAGAATTCATTTGTGAAAAATGAGACAAGTAATAAACTTCTCATGGAGCTGAATAATTTATGTACTAGGTTTTACAATTTGGAAACATCACAAAGAGAGATGGAGCAAAAATTAAAGGCTTCACCCCTCACACACGATGTAAACAATGCTAGCTTAGCTTAGCTCTCCAAGTCCTTCCAGCTCCCACTCTTAATCAAGCATCCTGCTTCTTCCAAAGTGTTCTGTTCTCTTAAGTATCAGGCGGGCTGCTAGAATACAGTGTGCTTGTGTTGAGGCCCCTTTTGCACAGCTTTTGCAAAAGGCTTAAATATTGAACTCCGGTAACCTCTTGAGCTTCTAATAGCTTTTTGCAATAATCTCAAAATACAATTATATACATTACATTTCAACAATAACACTATATATTTTCTAAACGGAGGGATCCCAATATCGGTTACATTTCCACACATTGAATTGCATATATTTTTATATTAGCAGATATGCAAGGGATGAAAAGACAGACAGCAAGAGGACAGAGAGAGAGAGAGTAAGAGGCAAAGAATTGCGAGACGATCGGGGTGATCAAATCCGAGGTCTCACAGGAAAATTTGGTTGTGCAACCAGACAGAGAAGAGACAGAAGTGGAAAGAACAGAACAGATCCTTGCATTTTTTAAACACTTTTTCATAACAACTGGGACAGGGTCCTATTCCACCCTGTCACACAGACCCACTAAAAGGAAGAGTGCTTATGAAAATGTTGAAGCAGATTATGAATGGACATTAATTCAGCCCAATCCTAGGAAACGGCGTGCCAATAACCTGGCAAATCAAGTGCATGAAAACATTATACAACTATTTAATAGATTTCAGCCTTACAGGGACGATGCAAAAATCCTGAAGTTACCCCAGTCTATATCCCTACTACTGGGAATGAACAAATGGTAACCCCAGTCTACTAACATAGCCACTACTGGAAATGAACAAATGGAAAACCACCCAGCCTAACACAGCCACTGAAATCCCACCCGGCACTAACTGAGTCTCAACCAAAGGCAGTTGTTAGTATTGGGGGATTCCATTACCAAGTACTGCAATAGTTTCATATGTAACAGGGACAAAATAAAAACTGTACTTGCAGCAGTTACAGAGGGGCTAAGATTTCTGAAATCAAGAACCAGATTGATAGTGTCCTGCAGTCAGCTGGCCAAACCCTCTTGTGGTGATCCACGTGGGCACTAACGGCATCCATGTATCAAGCACTGGTAAAATCAAAAAAGTTTGAATCCCTACAGCTAAACTTGTATAGTATGGTGCTGAAGTATGCTGCTCAGAAATTCCCCCAGTCCCTCGACTAGGCTGATTTAAAAATAACAAACTAAAAGAAATAAAGGAATGGCTTTGTAAATGGACCCTCAAAAATTATCTAAAATGCCTCACTCACAGGGAAAGTTTTTTGTTAATAATTACAGCCTCTTCTGTTTGGACTGCCTTCACTTAAACAGAAGAGGTAGTAGTCATTTGGGCAGAAAAATGGGACTTTACATTAACAAAGCTTTAAACTAAACTCTGAGGGACAAGGGAACTATTCCTCTACTATTAAATGTAAAAACCTCACATCCAAGTCCAAAATTTTATTAACCAATGCCCGTAGTTTACATATACTCAAGGAGGCAGAGCTTGAAATACTAATCCACCATGAGAGAATTGATATCGTAGCTGTAACAGAAACTTGGTGGGATGACTCTAGTCTGTGGTCCAGGGAAATCGAGGGTTTTAACCTTTATAATAAAAATAGGTTCAACAGAAAAGGAGGTGGTGTATGTCTGTATGTCAACCATAAGTTTCATAGTACTGAAACCTCAATTTTAACTGAGAAAGTAGAGGACATTGTCACTCTGGGTCCAGGTGAAAATCTCTCCTAACCATAAGATATTGATAGGAACCTGTTATAGGCCCCCCTTCAGTATTCTTGAGTAAAACAGCTCATCCAAGAGATCACATCTGCATCAGATAAATCAGATGTGATCGTCTTGGGTGATTATAACTACCGTGGTATCAGTTGGGCTGATCATACAGCGACAACCGCCCAAGAACAAACTTTCCTAGACTCTCTTCTATCTGTCTGTCTGGAGCAGCTGGTTAAAACACCCACTAGAGCAGAAAGCACCTTAGACTTTGTACTTACAAATTTAATTAGTGGTTTCTCTGATATATCTATCAAAGCCCCTTTAGGCACTAATGACCATAGCATCATATTGTGTACCTACTCTGATACAAGAACAGTAAACTCTGCGAAAGTAACCACAAAATACTCTAACAACGCAGATTTTAAAGCAATAAAAAACGTTTTGGACTCCATCAGCTGGAAACGAATTCTGTCAAACCTTACCGATAAAGAATGTTGGAAAACCGTAAGAATATTATGACAACTGAAGAATGGTATGTGCCAATCAAAAATGTTAACAGCAATAATGGGAAGGTAATGCCATGGATGACTACAAAACTAAAGAAACAAATCCAACAAAAAGGAAAAAGCTTACAAAAATTATAAAAATAGAGCCAACAATCTTGCAGTAAACATAAAGATGAATTAAGGATCACCAAATAGTTAATCAAAAAGGAAAAAAGAAATTTAGAATTCAGAATAGCCATGAGAACCCAAACAGCTTTCTTTGCATATGTAAATGTAAGTAAAGGTAAAAACTGAAACTCCTTCATCAGTTGATGGCAAAAATACAAATGATCCAACCGAAATGACCAACATTCTGAACCACTTTTCTGCAGTATTTGATAAAAAGTACCTTTGGTGTAGATATTCATGCTAAAACTTACATACCTGAAATCACAAAGAGGTAAAAGGATTACATAACTTCAAACCTCATTCCTCAGCTGGTCTTGATGGCATTAATCCTAAGTATCTCAAAAACATGGCATCCAGCTTAAGCATACCCTTCAGTATGTTTAATAAATCCTTACGAAGCGGGCAAATATCAACTGACTGGAAGACTGTGGTTATAACCTCTGTTTACAAAAAGGGAAGTAGATCATCTCCAGAAAATTACCAGCCCATTAGTATTACCTCGGTCCCAGGTAAAGCACTGGAATTATTGATTAAACTAATATTTGAGGAGGAAAATACCAAACTGGGTCTCAATGATAATACCCAGCATGGCTTCAAGAAGGGTAGATCGTGCACGACAAACCTAATAGTCTTTTATGGAGCCATAACAAATATCTTGACGAAGGAAAACCGTGTGATGTCATTTTCCTTGACTTCCAAAAGGCATTCAGCAAGGTTCCTCATGGCAGACTTCTAAATGAACTATCTAATATGTTCTATAGCGCACATCTTATAAACTGGGTTAGAGCATGGCTGGAAAACAGGACCCAACAAGTCAGGATATTTGGTAAAACTTCACCATCCAAAGAGGTGATAAGTGGTGTCCCCCAGGTGATCGGTCCTGGGACCATTTTTGTTTAACTGCTTTATATCTGACTTAGATATAGATGTAACATCAAAACTGGTAGTTTGCTGATGACACCAAGATTGCTGAAGAAGTTGACACATTTTCCAAACACAAGTCCCTCGTTGGAAACTTGGAACTACTAACCAAATGGACCAGTGACAACAACATGGACTTAAATTTAAATAAATGTATGGTCCTGCAGTTAGGGAAAAATGACCCATTATACTCTTATGCTATTAATTCCAAACTTGTCTACTGTTAACAACGAAAGAGATTTGGGTATTATTGACAACACTTTTAAACTACATTCCCATTTCAGGACAATTGTGTAAAGGGCTAACAAAATGTATCAATATAATAAAAAACATTCATTACAAGAGATTAACATTGTATACTCAGTCTTTACAGAAACTGTTTGCCCCATCTCGACTATGTTTCTCCCTTTTGGTCACCATGTTACAAACAAAACATAAATCTGCTGTAGGGGTACAAAGGAGGGCAACAAAAATGATCCACGGACTGAAAAACATGCTACATGAAAACAGGCTTTTACAATTAAATCTCATGACACTTGAGGAAAGAAGAAATAGGGGCGACTGCCTTCTATTTTATAACATCATAGGAGATAAGGCTTTAATGAATGATTGTAACATTATACCCATCGAAAGGGGTCTTAACCTTAGATCACACAACAAACAGTTTGAGCTACCAAGGACAAATAGCAAAAAAAAAGGTAACCATTTCACTGGTAACATGTAATAAGCTGCCAGATTATCTGGTAAACATTACAAATTTTTCATCCTTTAAAAATGAACTGGATAAATTTTTGGGCTATTAATGTTTCTAGGGACGTGGATATGTTCTATCCACACTGTCTGCCTTTCCTTTTAAGATTCGCCAGAAAGTCTCAAAGCTGGCTCCTCCCACCCACCCAGGTGGTATACCACTCGGCTGTGCCCCCTGACACCAGATTTTCCTTTATGCTGGAAGAAGCAGATGCCTTCCTTACCACTCCCGCGCTGAGTAGGCTCTGGTGTTCAAATCTTTGGATTTACTTCCAAATCTCAAACTTAAACTCATCAGAGTTTCTTCCGCATGATCTTCGATCGCAACCGTGATGGAGGACAAGTCCTCGCCGGGGTTCAGCCAGCGCCCCTGCGTGCAGAAGATGTTGCACACCAACCCACCCGCCAAATGCGTTTATTGCCTGGGGCACGATCACGATACTCAGGCCTGCGACATGTCATTTGTTTCACCTGAATGTGCCTGATGACCATCTCGTCTGTTTGCAGCTGGACAGCCCGGAAAAATGGAACCCGCCAGTCAAATCAAAAGAAGTCCATTGGGTGGTCTCCGTGGCCGTGGGATCCGCCGAGCAGTTAGAACAGATGAAGGCTTTCGAGGAGGAGTCTTAGGCCGCCAAGCAGTCCTCTTCAGCATCTGCTTTTGTTCCTCTTAAATTGGGCTCTACCTTTTCAGGCTTCTTCAAGGAGTTGTGCCAGTCTCTCCCAACTAAGGGAGCGGGCCCTTCGGGCTTGCACAGCTCACACTCCAAGAAGGAGTCGAGAGACTGAAAAGACTCTGTCGACGTTCTTGGGACAGAAAACAATCTTGGTCCCAGGAAACTTTAATTTTAACCACGGTTGAAACCGCAGCCTTAACTGCTGGCGTCACGGTGCCCGTCAGGCCAGCCTGCCGAGACGCGAGTTGACGATCCGGACTAGATTTTTCTTGACTTAGTCAACCCGCTTTCTCTCGATGAGGCTGACCGTTCTCTCTTTAGGACTCTGTCCTACTGACCAATGAGCCAGTCCTGCCCGTTGGGACAGATCTCAAGGCTCCAGTAGACCAGGAGGAGCCATGGCATTCCCCGGCTCCCTCCAGGTGACCCCGATGGTCTCGGTCATCTTCCTCCAGTGGGTCGTGCAAGTCCCACAGGCACCATTCTTGGCGTCATAAGAAGTGGTGCCGCCGCTATTCTTCTTTCTCATCCTCCTCAGCTGAGGGGAGGCTTCAACACAAGTTGCATCAGTGCTTCGAGGATCTCATGTGGCAACAGTTGGTTCTAGCTGATCAGAAGCAGACACCGGCTCGCACCCTGGCTATTACCTGGCTGTCACCATCTCGGTCGTTGCCTACGCCTCCAGAGCTTCCAGAGCCAGTCGACACTACCTTTCTGCCCACGGAGCTGCTGAAGATGGACTCTGCTCGGCCTAAACTGGCCTCTCCACCGATCGTGGTGGAACCGCCACCGTCCGGGGCACGGTCCAAGGAATATTGACCAGCTAAGGGACTTCCCCATCTGCTGACTGTCACTCACGCCTGACCATCCGCAGCAGCTCGAAAGTGACATGGGTGGTCAGTCGCTGTACGGGGACTTTTCGAAGTCCGATGACAACTCCTCGCTCCACTCGCATCCAGTCGTCTGAGTCGGTTGGGGATTTCTTCGCGGAGAGGGTCCTTCGTCCTTCTTGGGCATCCTCCATCTCATTTCTGAATCTATAAGGATGCAGTTGGAGCACGTTACCCCCTTACTGATATCCTGGATAAGGGGATTGACCGGAGGCCTTCCCGGTGGCCGAGGCTGTTATGGGTCCTGCCTTGGAGCTTTAGCAGTACCCTGCTTCCTGCCCCGCGCCATCTGCCCGTATGGCCTGCAAATATGCAGTGCCCATCGGTTCCTTTTTGGGATTCACGGAACACCCCTTGGCCGTGGGGATAGTGACCGATTCTGTGTTCTGGCTTTCGGGTCATGAGGATGTGGATAAACCTCCGGGCAAGGAGACAAGAAGTTGGACTACTCCTCAAAAAAGGTTTACGCTGCCTCCTCGCTCGGTATCTGCCAGGTGAGCTCTGCTGTCGTCATGGCACAGTTCTCCAATGCCCTCTTGGGTCCCTGGATGAGGTGCTTCCTCATCTCCCTACAGACCACGGTGAAGCAGGTCCAGGACCAGGGTCATGCTGTAGCCAAATGGCTCCAGATGGCCCTGGACATCGGGGACCCTTCTGCCACCTCGATGGCAGCTGCCATCGCCATACATCATAGGGCCTGGCTGAGGATCTCGACCTTTACGGCAGATACCCAACATAAGCTGACGGACTTTCCCTTTCTGGGTACTGACTTGTTTGGGCCTGGAGTTGATGGTCACCCCCAGCACATATAGGGCAAGGCAAATTTATTTGTATGGCGCTCAATCCCGGAGGCTCTGGGTACCTCAGAGTGCAATAAAATAAACATTAAAAACATAAGTATAAAATACTGTAAATACAATTAGCACATAAAACAAGTAAAAACAAATTAATTGGGAACAGGCAACATGATGAAATTCAGGATTCATTAAACACCAGGCCGAAAAGGTGTGCCTTCAGCTTCTGCTTAAAAGCCTCCACCAAGAGGGCCCTCCCGGACTGCAGATGGTAGAGAAGTCCAGTGCCACCTTGGACTCTGTAGTCCATCCAGAAGGACTCTTAAGGGGCCCCTGTGGCCAAACCAGCCCAATACCAGTCTGGGCAGCAGGCTCAGTCGTGGCGCCCACGGCCCCAAGTCAATGGCTTAGGTGCCCTGAAAGCCCGAAGGCAAAAGTCCCAGCGGTTCCTCGGCTGGGTTCTTCTCCAAGCCTGCACAGTGACAAGATGGGGGTTGCCATCCCCATATTTGTCACACCTCCCCAGGGTGCTCCCATGGGGAGGGGGCGGGGCCAGCTCTTCCACTTCCTTTCCCTCTTGGTCCACTGTTACCACGGACAGATGGATTCTGGAGGTGGTCGGTCAGTGTCTGCCTCTGGACTTCGAGCAGTACCCTCCAAGCCAAGCCCCGGCCCCACGGGAGGGCTTGGTATCTGCAGACACTCGGTCAGCTCTCTGAGCCGACATAGCCCAACTCCTCCACAAGGAGGTGGTGGTGGTCAGAGTAGCAGATTCTTCTGCGCACCCAGGGTTTGTCCCCAGGTACTTGCTGGTGCCAAAATGGACAGGGGGCTGGCGTCCCATTCTAGATCTGCACAAGCTGAACAAGTTTCTCAGGTTCTGCACCTTCAGGATGGTGACTCTGTCCCAGATCATCCCATCTCTCGAGGAGTACATGTAGTTCTAGTCTCTGGATCTTCAGGACGCATTCTTTCATGTCCCAATCCGTCCGTCCCACTGAAGGTTCCTCCACTTCCAGGCAGGACACCTATACGACTTCCAGGCCATGCCATTCAGCCTGTCCTTGGGCCCCCAGGGTGTTCACCAAATGTATAGCAGTGGTGGCGGCACACCTGAGACGTGGAGGGATTCGGGTGTACCCCTACCTAGATGACTGGTTGATAGCAGGTCCCTCCAGGCAGGAAGTGGAGCTGTCCAGGGATCTGACCCTTCAGACCTGGGCCTCCTTATCAGTGAGGCCAAGTCAGAACTCGCGCCCACGCAGGTGATCATTTTCATCGGGACAGAGCTCGACTCTTGCCGAACCAGAGCCAGGCTCCTGGCGGTCAAGGCCGAGGATCTCTTCTCCTATCCCCAGTCATTTCTGGTTGGGCACTTGTGCCCTGCTCAGGGCTTCCTGCACCTCTTGGGTTAAATGGCAGCCTTCACCACCGTGGTCCATTGGGCATGGTGGTATATGTGATCCCTGCAGTAGGAGCTGGCCAGTCAGTGATCCCAGCACAGAGGTCACTTCGACCAGCTGGTCACGGTGACCCAGAAGATGTGGGATGCTCTCCAGTGGTGGAACATCTGCAGGAAGGGATCCTGTTTGTCCGTCCCAAGTCGATGGTCACCTGACAACATATGCCTCTTATGGGCTGGGGTGCCCACCTAGGGGAACACAGAGTCTATGGACTCTGGACCCCCGAGGAGTCCCGATGCCAGATCAGCCTGCTGGATCTCCGAGCAGTTCGTCTGGCGCTGACTGCGTTTGCTGTTTGTTCGAGGTCAAGTGGTTCAAGACCAGACGGACAACATCACAACCATGTACTACCTCAACAAGAAGGGAGGAATGCATTCCCTGCCAATGTGCAAGGAAGCTCTCCTCACTTGGACCCTAGTGCACAGCCTGGAGGCAGATCTCATGGTCATCCATGTGGCAGGAGCCACCAATCAGTTGGCGGACGCCCTCAGCTGGGTCTGCGAGGCATCTCACGAGTGGTCCCTCCACCTGGAGGTAGTTTATAGTCTGTTCTCCCAGTGGGGCACCCCTCAGGTGGACCTGTTCGCCTCTGGGGAGAACGCAAAGCTGAGGCTGTATTGTGCCTGCCCCTCTGAGCAAGGCTCCCTGCCAGGGGATGCCTTCTCGAGGCCATGGACCCCAGGTCTCTTCTGTGCCTTCCCTCCAGTTCCCTTGATCCACAGATTGCTGCTCAAGGTCAGGAGGGACAAGGCACAGGTGATCCTGGTAGCTCTGGACTGGCCACGCCAGTTTTGGTGCCCAGTTCTCCTCAGCCTCAGCAACAGACTCCTGAGGTGTCTTCCAGCACGCCCGGACCTGCTTTCCATCAACCAGGGGAGGGTGCTCCATCCAGACCTTCAATCCCTGCACCTGATAGCCTGGTTCCTGAGCAGCTAGAGTTCCAGGCTTTGGACCTCTCCGAAGATGTCGTCACTGTGGTGGAGGCCTCTCTCAAGGAATCGACAAGAAAATGCTATGCCATTCAGTGGAAGAGGTTCTCTATTTGGTGTCAGGGCAAGGGGTTGGGCCCTTTGACCTGTCCGGTGGCCAGCATTTTGGATTACCTGTGGTCCCTTTCCAAAGGGGGACTTTGGTTGTCGACCCTTAAGGTGCACCTGGCAGCCATTTCCGCTTACTGGGTGCCTTTTCAAGGGCTTAGATCACATATACCCTCCAGTGCGTGAACCTCCATCTCGGTGGGATCTGTTGCTGGTACTGCCAAAGCTCATGGGCAAGCCATTCGAACCAGTGCACAAGTGTGATATGTCACATTTGTCATGGAAGACCACCGCCTTGGTGGCCATTACGCCAGCCAGAAGGATTGGGGAGTTCCAGGCGCTTCCGGTGGAGTCTCCTTACCTGGTCTTCCACAGGGACAATGTTGTCCTGCATCCCAACCTGAAGTTCCTCCTGAAAGTTGTGTTGGAGTTTCACCTGAATCAGGTGATGGCTCTTCCGGTGTTCTACCCAAATCACACCTCTGATGCCGAATACGGGCTCCATACTTTGGACCTGAGACAAGCGCTCGCCTATTACAAAGAGCACATGGCCAGAGTTCAGGGAGATGTTCGCCAGGTGTTTGTCACCTACACTGAAGCTGCACCTAGCAGACCTGCAGCCAAGCAGATGATTGGCAGATGGATTACATCATGCATTGATCTCTGATATAGGTTGGCGGGTAGGGAGCCTCTCATAGGGCTAAGGGCTCATTCCACGCACCATACTGCGGCGTCAGTGGCTGCTTCTAGGGATGTCCCTATCCAGGAAATCTGCATGGCTGCTACCTGGAAGTCAGCACACACCTTCATTTCCCATTACCACATCGACCTTGAGTCACACCAGGATGCTGGTTTTGGGGCCTCAGTTCGCCAGTCTCTGTTCCCTAAGTAGGGGGTGTGCTCCTTGCCTCCCTCCTCCCAGAGAACTGCTAGGAGTCTGCCAGACAGTGTGGATAGAACAACATATCCACTTCCCTAGAAAAACGGGTTACTCACCTGTAACAGTAGATCTTACTTCGAGAGGGTTCCTTCAGTAGGTTATCACATATAGGACTGGCGTCGGGCCGCACAGCAGACTTTTCTAGCAATACCTGACAGGGGACCGCCCACCCGATGTCGCGTGACTGACTTCAGCTTGACTGTATATAATGGGCAGTCCCCACGGCCGCCCTCCAGTTCTTTCCCGCCGTCTTCTCGTGTCAGTCGCATTGCAGACTTCCAGTTGGCGATTGTCCTGAAAGTTCATCGCGTCGGTTTATCCCTTGCTGCTTTTTTTCTCAATTTTGTGTTCTTCCTTATGTCTTCACCCAAGAAGTTCTCGTCCTGTGGCACACAGATCCTGCACAAAGACGGTCACTCCAAGTGTGTTCTCTGTCTAGGCCCGGACCATCCAGTCTCCTCCTGCCCTGAATGTCAATCCTTTAACCAGGCCAAAAAAAAGAGGAGACAGCAGGCTTTGGAGGCCCATTTACTAAAAGCCCATCTGGCTTCCTTAGAGAAGAAAAAAGCGCAAGAAGTCTAGGGAGCGGGCTCGCTCCGCGGATGAAGCCAGGCCCTCGACGAGCAAGGCCCAGCTGCCGCCCAGAGAACCGAACGGTAAGTCTGACAAAACTTCGGTGGATAAGTCTGTCTCTCCGGAGACCGGCCGCCAGCCAACAAGTCGCCCCGGCTCCTCAGGCGATCACGCCACCGGGTAAGTCTGCTCCCCGGCTGGGGGTAGTCGCCCGGCTCCAGTCGATAAGTCGGCCGGGGGCTCCTCCCCTGACCGCCCGCTAAGTCGGCAGTCCCTGACGACCGCATGTGCTCAGTTCCCCCGTCTGGGCCTCACGGCGCCTCACCCGACGTCTGGTGGGACCAGAGGGAGAAAGCCCTTCTTCCTCCTCCTCCTCCTCCTTTGACCGTGCCCTCCAATTCACTGGTGGGCACGTCTGGTGATACCAGCGGAGAACCCATCGACCCTGTCAAGACTTTGGGGTCCTCTCCGCACTCCCCTTCTGGGGTCAAGGAGAAGGAGGCTCCTCCTTGGCCTACAGGCCTTTCTGTGGAGGCTCCTTCTCTGCCTTCCGGCCAGCTTCTGACGCTTCCTCCGATGCTGGTTATCCCGATGACGGTCCCGCAGCCAGGACCGGCTGACCGGCATTTGCCTTTGGCCCAGACACCGGATAAGGCCAGACGCCAGGGCCCCTTCGTCCGGTTCAGATGCCGGCCCCCCCCTTCCGGAGCCGGATTGGGTGGTGCCGGTTTCAGATGTCTGTTCCTCTGACGCAGGCTGTCCCGACGCTGGACCCTCAACCTATTTACACAACGGCGGGTCCGACGTGGGTTACCCCAACGCTTGATCTGACGACACGGATTTATACCTGACCCCGAACTGTCCCGCATTGCTCATTAAGGTATCTTGGGGACCACTGCCCGAGGGGTCCCACTCCGGACTGGAGTCATCTCGGGCAGTTCTACCCTGGTTTAATCCATACTCCCATTATACGGGATTTCAGGCTATTATCCGCCTCCTCTCTCCCCAAGCCTCTGCCTACTCCCTCCCTTCTGTTACCCCGGTTTCAAGACCTTAATACAGTCTTGGTGGCAGGGGCTAGGCGGAGTTGGTTTCGGACCTGGGCTAGGCTCCCACAACCACATGTCTCCTAGGGTCCCTTCCCCGAGCAGTTCGTTGATAGCCACTGTCCACATCTCGGGAAGACTTGTGGAGATGTTCCCTTCCAGACAGACATCGTCCTGTTGAGGAGGTGGACGATGACGATGACGACGACGATGATGACGACGACGACGGTTCAGACGGGAGGGAGGATTCCTTGGAGGAGATACCCAGAGGACCCTGAGGACACGAGAGGCAAGGTCTCACCAAAGTCTTCACCTGAAGACCCTGCCTTCTCGGACTTAAGGGCCATGAAAGATTATTTCAACTGGGAGTCGGAGGAACAGGATCCCACGAGACAGAGACTCGCGGAACACCTAGACTTGGTCTCTGTCCCCCATCCCCATTCCTCCATGGATGGCCCTCACCAAGACCTCACCACTACCATCTGGCAGATGCCTCATTCTATCCCGGCTATCCCCAAGTGGGCGGACAGGCTCTACCAGTCGCTGAGGGATGCTCCTTTCTTAAAGGCCCATCCTAAAGCTGACTCTGTGGTTATCTCAGTGGCTCATGATCGCTCTTCAGCACCCAAGCACATGAGCACTACTCCTCCCGAAAGAGTAGAGGCAGATGGACCAGTTTGGAAAAAATATATATTCCTCTGCCATGTGTGCCCTCCGTTCCCTCAGTTACGTGGCCCACATGGTGTCCCATCAGAAAGCGATCCTGGCCAGGCTGGAAGCGCGAGTCCAGTCCATGGATCCCTCGCCTTTAAAGGAGGAGCTTGCCAAGGATCTCCGCCTCTCCAAGGGTTTTTGTAGGCACGCTTTATGCGCCACTTACGACTCTGTCAACTCAGTGGGCCATACCTCGGCAACTGCTGTTGCCCTCAGATGGCATACCTGGCTTCACCTTTCTGGCCTTGCCAATGAGGTCCAGTCTGTGATTCAGGATGCCCCTTTCAGGGGTTCGGTCCTTTTTGGTGGGGATACCAAGGATATTATCACAGACCTATAGGACAAGGGAGTTGCACTTGGGTCTGTCAGGTGAATGTACCGATCGGGCTCTCAGCAACAGCAGCCCTTTCGGAAAAGGACTTGGAGGCAGAGAAAGAATGCGCAGGTGCGCCACCAAGGGAAGCGAAAGTCCACAGGTACAGCCACCCCTCCTGCCTCCAAAAATCAGAGACATTCAGGAGGCTCTCCCCCGAACGTTCCACCACTTCTTGACTCCCTGGGCCCACTGCCTCCTCAGTCTCGTGGGGGGTAGGTTCGCCTGCCACACGCAGGAGTGGAGGGCGATCACCTTCGATGAATGGGTCCTGCAACTAGTATCCATCAGACACACCATAGAATTTCTGGAGATTCCTCCAGAAACTCTACCCACAGAGTCCTCTTATTCTCGGGAGCAGGCTCTTCTCGTCCGCGAGGTGGTAAATTCGCTCTTGCTCAAAGAAGCAATCACACGTGTCCCCGTCGGGCAAAGGGGAAAGGGATTTTATTCCCATTTTTTCCTGGTTCCAAAAAAGACTGGGGACTTCAGACCAATACTCGACCTAAGTCAGCTAAATCGGTTTGTCGAGTACAAATAATTTCAAATGCTGACGCTGCAGAGCCTCCTCCCTCTCCTCATGGAGAACCACTGGCTCTGTGCCCTGGATATGCAGGATGCTTACCTGCATATTCCTGTTTTCCCCAGCCACCGACGATTCCTGCGTTTTCGTTTCCAAGGGGAACACTTTCAGTTCCGGGCGCTCCCCTTTGGCCTGTCTTCGGCACCATGGGTTTTTACCAAGTGCCTGGAGGTGGTCACAGTGTTCCTACGCCGCAGGGGTATTGCATTCTTCCCATACCTGGACGACTGGTTGATTTCAGCCCCATCCAGGGATTCTTTGCTGGAGACTCTGTCCTTTACCCTGGACCTTTTCAGCAGACTGGGAATCACGATCAGTATTCGCAAGTCATCCTTTATCCCTGCCCAGAGACTTCAGTTTATTGGGGCAGTCTTGGATACGGTCCAGTGCAGAGCCTTCCTTCCTCCAGACAGGATGGAGACCCTCATCTGTCAGGCCTCCAAAGTGGCTTCCCTCAGGACCATCCCTGGCCTGGGAAGTCCTTCACTTTCTGGGCCTAATGGCGGCCTCCATCACTACCGTTCTCCTAGCAAGGCTCCATATGAGGATTACTCAATGGTCTTTGCGGGTGCAGTGGGATCAGCTCCTGGATGACCTGGACCATCCGGTTCTAGTCTCCTCAGCAGTTCAGAAAGACTTACAGTGGTGGAAGGATTCTCGCAATCTTTCTCTGGGGCATCCTTTTCGGAACCCTGCACCAGTAGCCACCCTCACCACGGATGCCTCGAATATAGGGTGGGGAGCTCATCTTGAGGAACACCAAGCACAGGGACTATGGTCCGGTTTGGAGACCTTTCTCCACATCAATGTTTTGGAGTTGAGGGCGATCCTGTACGCGCTGCAGACCTTTCAGACCCTCCTTCCAAAGGGATCACTGCTAATCCAAATGGACAATATGTTGGTAGTTTGGTATATCAACAAGCAAGGAGGAACCCGGTCGTACCCCCTTTTGCAGGGAGGCGACGTGGGTGTGGAACTGGGCAGTCCAGCACCATCTGGTCCTAGTGGCCATGCACGTTCCAGGCATTCTAAACGTTCTGGTGGACAGTCTCAGCAGGTCTCGGACCCTAGCTCATGAGTGGGAATTACATCAAGAAGTGGCGGATTCCATCTTCCAAAATTGGGGGCGTCCGGAAATCGACCTCTTCACTTCCCAATACAACGCAAAACTTGCCAAGTTTTGCTCGCTAGTTCCAGAGCAAGGTGCTTTTTGGAGCGACGCATTTTCTCTATCTTGGACAGGGAAATTTGTGTACACTTTCCCTCCATTTCCCATTCTGCAGAGGGTTCTCCTCAAGCTCCAGACGGAGAGGGCAAAGATGATCCTCATCGCCCCTCTCTGGCCAAGAAAGAGCTGGTTCCTGCTGCTACAGCAGTTTTCCTGGGAACCACTGGTTCCACTTCCAATAACTCACAATCTCCTGACCCAGGATCAAGGTCGACTGGTACACCCGGGGCTCAGGACCCTGCATCTCCATGCTTGGCTCCTGCAGACATAGTGATATCCCGTTTCGGGGTTTTCTCCGGGGTTGCTCGAGTTCTCATCGAGGCCAGAAAACCGTCTACCCGTTCCACTTATGCCATGAAGTGGAAGCGGTTTTCCATTTGGGTGACCGCTAAGGGCTGGAACCCATTCTCTTGCTCGGCCCCACAAGTCATGGAATACCTCCTTCACTTGTCAGACTCCGGTCTGTCCTACTCTTCCTCAAAGGTCCATATCTTGGCTATCTCAGCGTACCATGAGCTGGTGGATGGTAAACCCGTGGCTCAGTTGGAAGTCTCCAAAACCTTTCTGAAAGGGATTCTCCATCTCAAACCCTCCATCCGCAGCCCAACTCCGCCTTGGGACTTGAACTTCGTACTGGAAAAGCTCACCCTTCCTCCTTTTGAGCCGGCTATGAGCTGTGATCTGCGCTTCCTTTCCTGGGAGGTGCTTTTTCTTGTGGCTATCATGTCAGCCCAAAGGATTTCGGAGCTTCACGCTCTAGTCTGCAAGGAGCCATATTTGATTTTCCATAGGGACTGGGCGGTCCTCAGAACTCATCCGTGGTTTCTTCACAAGGTGGTGTCAAAAGCCACGCTGAATCAGTCAGTAGAGCTTCCGGTGTATTATCCGTCCCCCTCTAACAGAGGTGAGGCACTCCTTCATGAGATGGATGTCCATCGGATTCTTCGGTGTTACACCCATCAGACCAAAGAATTTTGCTCTTGCAACCAGTTATTTGTCTCCTTTGCCCCGAGATCAAAGGGTAAACCGGTTTCTAAGCAGGGCCTTTCCAAATGGTTAGGCAACTGCATTCGATACTGTTACCAGAAGTACGATAAACCTTTGCCGGGTACCATCAGAGGTCGTTCTACTAGGGGCATGGCTGCCTCTGCAGCCTTCCTACAGAACATTTCCGCAGCTGACATTTATGATGCCACTACTTGGAGTTCTGTCCATACTTTTACCAGTCGTCATATTCTAGACATTGCTTCTAGGCGGAGGGCTGGTTTTGGCCTAGCCGTCTTGTAGGGCCTTCTGTCCTAGACTGAGTCCTTTCTGGACTTCAGATCTTTCCGTTGGAGTTAGTTTTCCTCCTCCCTAGTTTCTCTCTGTCTCTCCTTGGAGGGACTGCTTGGGACTCTGTCCTATATGAGATGACCTACTGAAGGAACCTCTCTCGAAGATCTACTGTTAGGGTAAGTTCCTACGTAACTGTACTATCTTCCATGGAATGGTCTCTTGCAGTAGGTCATTACTTCTGGGAATTTCTAGCAGAGGGCGCTGTGACACGGCAGCTCTTTTAGCCCACAAATGACATCATCATCTTCCTTCCTATATAAGTGTGGGCGGTCCCTGACAGCCTCGGTTCATTTTCCAGCCGTCTTCTGCTCGCACAGCAGCTAGTTCAACTTCTGTGTAGCAGTCATCGACGAGAATTGGATTCCAAAACGAATTTCTAAAGATTCTCAACCAAACAAGCTCTATTTCATTCCTGCCGCTGCGGTAGGAAGATATACCGCTTTGACAACCACACAGCTTGTGTAAGGTGTCTGGGACCCACACACAACACCAATTCCTGCAACGCCTGTCAGGCGTTTAACAAAAACAACCAGTCAACGACGGTTGCTAGAAATTCAGCATCTTTTAATGGAGCAGAAAATGTCTGTTCGAGAACCAGGGGGCTCGTACCAAGGGCTACCCCAGCTCTGGTTCTCGTCCTCGGCAGAAAGACCAGGAAAAAACTCTTCTCACTCCCTGCCGCGTCGCCCATTGATGGCCACTGTTTCCATCGACTGAGCGTCTTCCTACAGCTTCTTTGTCGACGGGGGCTCATACCCCCTCGTCAACAGTGCTCTCCAGCACTTTAAATGCTGTGCAGGCTTTGCCTGCTCCATCGACAAGGGCTTATACCCTCTCATCGATGACGCTGTCCAGCGTCTTAAATACAGCCAAATATACGGCTGCTTCATGGACGGGGAGCTCCTCTCCCCTCAACAGCATCTGACATATTTAGTGAAAATAATTCTATGAGCTCATTGAGATCCCGCATTCTGCAAGGCAAACCAATCGTTTTTGCCTTATTCAGTGCCCCTCCACCCCTCACAAGTGGCATCTTACAGGGGCCAGGCGGACAGAGACTGGGACCCTGGTTCATACTACTCTGCCCATCCCATCCCCTCTTATCACCCCCATTGTCTCTCACCCTGCCCCGCTACTTATCCCCCTCCCTCCCCCCCGCCAAGAATGGGACATCACCAAGGTAGTAAAGCACATTTTGCATGCCATGCGCTACTCCCAGCCCTCCGACCCGGGAAAGCTAGATGATCCTTTAAGGTCTCACTCTCCTCCACCTAAATGATTTCACAGTGGCAGGGATATACCACCACCTTGGTCGTCTCCTCCTAATATGGAAGACTATTTGTCAGATTAACCTGAACTACCGGTGGATCTCCCTGGTGATATTGGTGAAGAAAAGTTCCAAGATCTGGATTTCCCGAATCTGGAGTTCCCCTACTTGGAAATTTCTTCTCTGGATGAGGACCTGCCTATACCCACCGCAGCTTCCACCCCAGATGACCCGACCTTTAATGAGATGATGGTTCAAATACAAAAGGTCATAGGATTCTCTACTACAGAACATGACAGACAACGCAAGGATATGGCAGAATATCTTGAGCTGCCAGAGGAGCCAGACTTAGTGGTGCCCCCACTGATTCCGACCTACCAGAATGCCATGCTAGCTGCCTGGCATCAGCCCTCAGCTATTATGGCTGTCCCCCAAAAAGCAGACCACTTATATCAGACTCCCCTGGATCATCCCTTTCTGTCCACCATCCCAGAAGCGGATTCAGTGGTCATTACTGCCGCTCATGATCATACTAAAAGACCCAAACACGAGTACCTTACCACCTGATAAAGAATCCTGAAGAATTGACTACCTGGGGGGAAAAAGGGTTTTGCCTCAGGCACCATGAATATTCGAATTTTAAACTATATGGGACATATGGTTAAATGCCAACGTACCCTTGGGGCTTCAGTCATCAAAATCATCAATAAACTTCCTCCTTTCCAGGAAAAAGAAAAGTAGTTGGCAACAGTGTCAACTAGCAACTCTATCTCCTGCCACCTAATCAGGTCAGGGTATGATGCCATAGATACCTCAGCCCGAGACTCAGCTACTGGTGTCTCTTTGCGTTGCCATGCTTGGGTTCGCGTTTCAGGTTTTGCTCCTGATCTACAACATAAAGTAGCTAATGCACCCTTCAACAGGTCCAAACTGTTCGGGCCAGGTACTTTGACACTATTGGCATCAGGCAGAACCCTTGGTATGGTACACGGCACGTACCATACTTCACAGCCAACCTATCGTACTCAATATTCCTCCTATTCCAAAAGAGGTGGAAAATATAAGGCTTCTAACAGAGGTGGCTTTCGAGGTCGTTCCCAATCCACAAGATGCAGTGCCTCTGCCACCCGTGGCTGCCAGGCAACCCAGTGACCTAGCGGGGAATTTCACTCGCCTCCTCAACCAGGCCTTGGAGGCTGTAGGGGGTCATTTTGCCCTCCATCTGGAGGCCTGGAAAACTTCGGACAAATGAGTACTTCAGATCATTCAAAAGGGACACACTCTGGAGTTTACCTCTGCCCCACCCCCTTCCCCTCCTCGGATGATTCATTATCCTCCAGATCATGTACCTATCCTTCAAGAAGAATTGAAGGCCTTTCTGGCCAAACAGACCATCTTACCAATGCCTCTTCCAGAACACCAAACGGGATTTTACTTCCACTTCTTTCTGGTACCCACATGAACTGGAGATCTCAGTCCAGTACTAGACCTGAGACACCTGAATCGATACATTCAGCTCAAACATTTCCGCATGATAACTCTGCCATCATGACTATCCTAAAACAAGGGGACTGACTCTGTGCCCTGGATATGAAGGATGCCTATTTAGCTATCCCCATTCATCCCGCGCATCACAGATTTCTTCGCTTTCACCTTCTGGGTCAAAACCATCAATTTTGAGCATTCCCTTTTGGCCTCTTATCGGCCCCAAGAGTGTTCACCAAATGCCTAGTGGCGGTGGCAACAACCTTATGGGAAAAAGGGCACTTCGTCTTCCCATACCTAGACAATTGGTTAATCAAAGTAGACTCCAGAGAAGCTCTGCTTGCCTCCCTAGCCGCAACCCTGAACATGTTCAAAGATCTAGGGAGAACAGTCAACTGGCCGAAGTCCCGTCCATACCCGGTGCAGTCTCTCCAATACATCGGAGCTGTTCTAGATACAGTCACAGCCAGTGCTTACCTTCCGCCTGCTTGTCAGGACACTCTTATATCTCTGGCTTTGCGAATACAGACTCGGAAAATAGTCATGGCCAGACAAATGCTGAGCCTTTTGGGTCACATGTCCGCAGCCATCTCAACTGTGGTATTCGCCCGCCTTCACATGAGACCTGTTCAGTGGACCCTCCAGAATCAGTGGTCTCAAGAAACAGGACAGTTCGAAGACACAATCAGGGTCACTCCCTCTCTGAAGTCAACCCTGACCTGGTGGACAACCAAAACTAATTTGTGCCAAGGAATGCTTTTCCGGTCCCTCCCTCCCATGCAGACGTTAACCACGGATGCTTCCCTGGACGGATGGGGGGGCGCACTTAGGCCCTTATCAGACACAAGGCCAGTGGACCGCCTCTTCCCATCACTCTCATATCAATCTCCTCAGGTGAAAGCGGTCCGTCTAGCCCTTCAGTCATTCCTGCCCTACCTCAAGCCAGCACCGTTGCTGATTCAGTCAGACAACACTGCAGTGGTATTTTACCTCAACAAGCAAGGGGGCATGAAATTGTGCACCTTCTGCATGGAGACCCTTGCGGTCTGGCAAGAAGCCATCAGACGACTAATGCTAATGGCTGTCCACCTACCGGGACGGTACAATCAGTTAGCAGACTGGCTAAGTCACTAGTCATCCTCTCACAAATGGACACTTCACAAAAAAGTACTCCCAAGAAATCTTTGACCTATGGGGAACTCCCCAGCTGGATCTGTTTGCCTCCCCAGTCGATCACCGGCTCCCCAGTTACTTCTCCATTATTACGAGGAAAATGGGATGATCTATAGATGCCCTGTCCAACCTTGGACAGGACTCTACTTATGTCTCCCGTCCCTCTCTTACAATGGACTCTATTGAAGCTACCAATGGAACCGGCCACCATGATTATCATAACGCCTAATGTGGCCTCAGTACCATGGCACCCACTCAAAACAGCTGTCAGTAAGGGAACCCGTTTGGTTGCCAGTCAGACCGGACCTCCTGACTCGGTGTCATGGATCCCTCTTGCACCCCAGCCTGAAGACCCTTCATCTTCACACTTGGCTCCTGAGGATGCATTCATAAATGGACTTCAAGTGTCCTCTCCTGTTGTCAGCATTCTTGTGGCTTCTCGTAAACTAGCAACCAGGGAAACCTAAAATTCCACATCGAAACGCTTCTCCATATGGTCCGTCTTTCACTCACTGGACCCTTACTCTTGTCCACTGACGAAAGTTTTAGTCTCCCTGTCCTCATTATCGGAGTCAAGTTTGTTACTCCTCCATAAAAGTCCACCTGGCTGCCATCTCTGCATTTCATCAACCTTTAGATGGCAAACTACTGTACCAACGTCATTTAGCCAAGATGTTTTTGAGAGGAATGATGCGTATTAAGCCTCCTATCAGAAGACCCACTCCTCCATTGGATCTTAATTTTATGACAGAAAAATTAACGCTCGAGCCAGCGGCCACTTGTGACCTCCACTTCCTTTCATGGAAAACGTTATGTCTTACTTCGAGAGGGCTCTTGCAGTAGGTAATTACTTATAGGACTGACCCAGCAGGCGTCAGGACCCCACGGAAAAATTTCTAGCTAGCAGTCTCTGGCGAGGGACCGCCCCCATGCACGCCTTCCAGTGCTTTCCCACCGTCGACTTGTGAAAGTTCCTCGTGGTAGAGTTCCTTTACTTGCCAGTCTTACGTCAGTCTAGTTTACCGATTTTTTTTTTTTTTTTCTACCATTTTTCTCGTTTTCACTACTAACGGCCGTGTATGTCGTCCCGATGCCCTCCAAATCGCATAAAATAAGTGCGACTGGCGTCCCAACTGCCGCATAAGGACGGACGCTCCCTGAGCCTCTTCTGCTTAGGCCCGGACCACCCCGTGGAGAAGTGCCAGCAATGCCAGCAGTTCAACTCAGCCACCCGAAAATGGAGGCAGCAGTCCCCGGAGGCCCATGTTCTGAAGAAAAAGATGGCTTCCATGGAGAAGGAGCTGAGGAAATTAAGGCAGGCATCCACTTCCCCCAAAGGCCATAAGAAAAAGAAGACGCACTAGGACTCCACCTTCACCTCCTCAGCTTCCGCGACTCCAGCCAAAGTCGCGGTTCTCAAGATAATGTCATCTCCGGGGGACCGCTCCTCTACGGCCGTCTTGGTGGTGTCCAAGACAGTGTCATCTCTCCCGTCGGGCTCGTGCTCTCGGGCCCCTCTGGTGCCTCTGGGTCAAAGGAGGGTCACGGGCAGGCCGCTACCATGCGGCCTTCTGGGTCGATCGGGTCCGCTTAGCCGGACAGCGGTGTCAACGTCCGCCCAGACAGGGCCGATAAGATGCCAACTCCTTCGGGGGTGGTGCATGGTCCCTCGCACGCCCGTCAAGATCGCTTCCCCATCCAGACCCGCGTCGGGCCAGGGTTCCAATAAGTCAGATGCTGGCTCCTCTGACGCCCGCCCGGATCCTGCTGGTATACCGGCCGTAGGCCCCTCTGACCGCCCAGCAAAAGAGCCTACGTCTGACCCCTTGGACCAGTCCGATGTCCCAGACTCACCGCAACGCTTGCCGTTGCCAGCCGAGGCTCCCGTGTCTCCTCTGAAGGACCCCGGGGATTTTAACCCTCCATCCCCAGTCAAATATAGAGGAGTTGGGTACACTGACGTCGGGTCTCCCTCCTACAGGGCTGGACCCCCTGATGCCGGATCCTCAGATGCTGGCCTACACGACGCCAGCCGACGTTCCTTTACCGGACGCTGCTCCAATGCCGGGCCCAACGCCCGCAGGGCCACCTTTACCTGGGCCGCCTGCTGAGCCTCTTCCAGGGTCCTCTGCGGCGTCGGAGCCCCTGGCACCCAGGTATCAGACACCACGTAATCCGGTGCCGTCCTATCCGATACCGCAGTACCCGGCGCCTCAATACCAGACGCCGGGCTTTCCGCCGTCAGGTTATGGATACTCGCCTTAAGGATATCCTAAGTATCTGTATCCCCCTCCTCCTCTACCGCCCTCACCACAGCTGCCGGTGGATTTGAAGGAGACTCTGGCTGCCTGGTGGGCTGAGGCCAAGGCTCAGCTCACCAGGGAGGTGGAGAGCTGTCTGCCGGCGCCAGACCCTGCACAGGATCCCCTACGCTGGAGACAAGAGACTCCTTCCCCCTTACCCGACACCAGAGGTGAACCCTCGGGCACCAGTGGTGGGAAGGACACGCTTCCCAGTGGGCTTCCCAAAGGGACTGTTCCTCCCTCGCATCGGGAGGAGTCTTCCTCTCTCATCAGAGACCTCTGACTGGGGTGTCTTGATTCAGATGACGAGCTCCAGATCGTCCCCAGGCTTCCTCCCAAGTCTCCTCCAGAGGATCCTTCATTTTGAAGTTACTGAGAAAGATCCAGGAAGTTCATCAGTGGTAATCTCTGAAGCCAGATCCACAGTGTAAGAAGCTTGCTGCCCACTTGGATCTGCCTGAGACCACTTCGACATTGATTCCACCCTGGATTGAGCCTCACGCAGACCTTGTTTCCACTATTTGGAAGCAACCGTCTGCGTTAGCCCCCCTTCCGAGGAAGGCGGACCGGCTAGATCAGGCTCCTGAGGGTGTAGATTCTTTGAATATACACCCCAAGGCAGACTCAGTCATGATTAGCGCCACTCACGGCCGTTTTGCCAATCCAAAACATCTCAGCTCGTATCCACCTGACAAGTAGTCCCGTCTTCTGGACCAGTATGAGAAGAAGGTGTATGCTTCTTCTACCCTGGAGATTAGGGCCCTGAACTATGTCGCACATATATGGGGGGCTACCAGAAGACTATCTTGAGTCAGGTGGAATCAAAACTGGACTCCCTTCCTGAGTCCCAGACCAAACAGCAAGTGGCTGATCTTGTACGATGTGCTCGTTCTGCCAGTCGGCACATGCTTCATGCCACCTACGATGCAGTGGATGCAGCCAGTCGGAGTTTGGCTTTTGCCGTAGGTCTTCGGCATCATGCCTGGCTCCGGGTGTCAGGGTTGGTCCCTGAAGTGCAATCTGCTATTCAGGATGTGCACTTCAGTTGTTCGGTGCTGTTCAGCGGTGATGTCAAGGACATCATCACCAACCTGCAGGAGAAGGGCACTGCACTCAAGTCAGTGGACTGTCAGTACAGGTCCCCTCAGGGACAGCGTCGCCCTTTTCACAGACGTTCCCGCCTTAAAGCGAAACCATAGGGCAAGCGGGCCAACAAACATCTGGCCCCTCTAGCAACCAAGACTCTTCCGCCCCAGAAAAGCTGCAGAAGCCTTGGCCGCTGCGTTGACCTACACCTCCTGACTCCTCCCCTCTCCCACAGCCTCTGGACACTCCAGAGGAACCAGTAGGAGGGAGGTTCTCCTTCCATCTACTGGGTTGGGAGAGGATTACATCAGATGCTTTGGTGCTCCAACTGATAGCAGCAGGACACTCAATCGAGTTTCTTCAGAAACCGCCCCGAAGACCACCCCCCAAGTCGTCTTACTCCCCAGAACATCATCCTCTGGTCCTGGAAGAAATTTCCTCCCTTCTCTCGAAGGCGACGATAGGGCCAGTCCCCACCCATCTTTGGAGGATAGGTTACTATTCCCATTTTTTCCTAGTTCCAAAGAAGACTGGAGATGTGAGACCTATTCAAGCAACATGAAGTCTTGCTGTATTTTGACATATGCAGTTAGGTCCTGCCTTTCAACTGCACCAGAGAACAAAGAGTTAAACTTTCCATGGCCAGCATGGAATGTTCACGAGCTCGGTTGAAGCCCCCCTGTCTGCTGTTTAAACTGCAACCGTCAGATTCTTTACTCTGCCTCACTGAACAGTCGCTCCGGAGAGTTCTCCTTTGCTTGGTTCAAAAAAGTCGGTTGAAGTGTTGTTTTTTTCGGTCAGTTTCTACCGAATTGTTGTTACCACTCAGTTGGTTCAAGTCTCTATCTGTGGTACCATGAGTACTAGATAAGTTTTCTGTGTAGTTTCTGTGTGGAACTTGTAAATTGTGGATCGGTTCAGCAGAACCGATCAGGTTCAGGTAAAAAAAAAAAAAAAGTTTGTGATTTATTTAGAGTGTGGTGACCGGTCCGTATTGGTTCTAAAAAAAAAAATCTGATTTTATTACGTTTTTTTCCAAGACCCGTGACACGGTCAGGAACCAATAGGGGAGTCTTGCCTGGTGGATTGCTGAAGAAAGGGTAAGTTTTGGATAGGGTTGGCTATGTCTGAGAAACCCTAGGAAAAAAATGGGCCCACAGGGTTTCAACATTGCAGTGTGTGGGGAAAAGTCTTTGCCAAGGCTGATCCCCACACCACCTGTGTTTATTGTCTGGGGTTTGACCACCTCCTCAGAGTGCCAAATTTGTAAGAATTTTCCCAAATCTACCCTGGAAAAGAGATTAGGTAGACTGAGGGAAAGGGAGGCCGAGAAGTCCGCTGACCCGGATGGCCAGCCCGGTTCGGTTCCGACCGAACCAGGACGATACTTCTTCGGGCAAAAGGAGAGCCGATTCTGAGGAGTTGGTTCTGATAAAAAGGAAAAGAAAAGATAAATCGTCCAGTTCGGACCCAGAAATTCATACTCCGACCGCCAATGAGATAGCCAAGGCGATAAGGATAGTGCAATCGCTTACTTCAGTTCCAACTGAACCGGCACCTTCTGGCAGGGGTTCGGTTCGGTCGGTTCCCCCAGTTCCGGATTACACTTTGGAAGAATTTTATGAACTGGAGGAGGAGGAAGGAGAGTAGGAGGATGATTATGGTGATTATGAAAGTCTGGATGTGCCTATTGACCCGGACATCTCCCCAGACAGGCATTTAGGTGTTTCTCCTCCTAGACTTTCTGAGTCCCCTTCTCACTAAATATTTTACAGAAAAGTGGCTGAGACCCTCCAGCTTCCACTGGAGGAAGCAGTAGAGGATCGGGAAGAGCCTGATTTTGTTGAGATGATGGACATCCCAGAGTCCAGGAGACTGTCTATTCCCCTCCACAAATCCTTTGGGAAACAGACACATAAAATTCTTAAGTCTCCTAATTCCATACCTCCTGTGGATAGACGAATGGACAAGAGGTATACTCTTTCAGGCTCAGACATGGAGTTCCTTTTCCAGCAATGCAGCCATGTTGGGGTATTGCAGGCTGCTACCTGTGATAAGGCAAATATCCCCTTGGCATCAAACCCCCCAGACAAGGACTCCAGGAAGATTGATGCTATGGCAAAGAAACAATACATAGCAGCATCTTTGGGACTCGGGCAGGCTAACTATATGACCTACACAGCTAGATACCAGAAGTCCAGGTGGGATACTGTGCTCTCTGCTAAACAGGTCCCTGACCAGCTTGCCAAGGAGCTGGAGCAGGTGGCTGCAGATGGGATTGAGGCATCTAAGTACAATTTCATGCTGCTGTGGACTCCAGTGATGTATCATCAAGAGTCATGGCTACATCTGTGGCTCTTCGGAGGATGGCTTAGCTCAGATGTACTAGCCTCTCACAGGATACCCAGGCTAAGGCCATGGATTTCCCTGTAATTGGTAATTCTCTGTTTGGGGAGCAGACAGAGAGCTACATGAAAAAGATGGACGAGTACAGGACCACTTGCAGGAGTGCTCAGGCCAAAGAAAGGCAAGCAACTCCTCAAAGGCAGCAGTCCCTTTTTACCAAGCTCAGGCCTCCTCTTTTTTCTCTCAGAGGAGTTCTTTAGAGGGAGAGGCAGATGGGGGATGAGCAGGCCTGCATCCACCCCTCAGCCTAAAGCCCCTGCCAAGCAGACACCCTGATGGGTCTGCCCGGGCCGATTCTCCCATACCAGTAGGGGGCAGGCTGGCTTACTTTGTCCAGGACTGGAAGTCTCTAACATCAGACAAGTGGGTCCTGGAAGTAGTAAGCCAGGGGCTGGTTCTCCGCTTCAAAAAATTTCTCAAGATAAGAACCAGATCCTTTCCACCTGCGAGTCTATCAGAGACCCTTGCCTTAGAGGCAGAGGTTTCTTCTCTCCTAGCTCTCAGAGCTATAGAGAGGGTTCCCACTCTACACAAGGGCAAAGGATTGTACTCCAGGTACTTCCTAACCCCCAAAAAGACAGGAGAATGGCGTCCCATCCTGGACCTAAGATATCTGAACAAACACCTTTTAAAGCCAGAGTTCAAAATGGTGACTCTGGGAATTATCCTTCCTTTCTAAGGCCAGGGGACTGGCTAGCCTCCCTGGACCTCAAAGATGCCTATTTTCACATTCCCATCGGGTGCTCCCACAGAAAGTACCTCAGGTTCGAGTTGCCCTCAGGCCACTATCAATTCAGAGCAATGCCCTTTGGCCTAACATCAGCCCCAAGGGTTTTCACAAAGTGCCTGGCAGTAGTGGTTGCTTTCCTAAGGAGAAAAAAGATCTCCATCTTCCCATACTTGGACGACTGGCTCATAGTAGGTCAGTCTCCAGGCCAAGTCAAGTCACATTTGCAAGTGACCCAGCAAGTGCTCACTTCCTTAGGATTCCTTCTCAACCTTCCAAAGTCAGTTCTTGAACCAGTACAGCTCCTCACCGTCATAGGGGCAGAGCTGGATACAGTAAAGGCAAGAGCCTTCCTTCCCCTGGAAAGGGCAAGGATCCTCATGGAACTGGCCTCTTCATTCACCCTTCAGGTGTCTCGACCAGCAAGGCATTTCCTTCAGCTTCTGGGCCACATGGCAGCTTCCACAGCAGTGGTCCAAGGAGCAAGATTCCAGGTGAGGGACATTCAGTTCCACTTAAGAGCCTTCTGGTCCCAAAGAAAGGATTCCCTTGCCAAACTAGTCCCAGTGACTCGAACCCTGATCCAGGCCTTGTAATGGTGGCAGGATCAGGACAATTTGAGACAAGGGGTTCCTTTTGTCACTCAGTCTCATTCAGTGATACTCACCACAGATGCTTCTCTGCTGGGCTGGTGAGCCCATTTGGGGGATCTTACCACCCAAGGACTGTGGTCACCTCAGGAATCTCTGCTTCACATCACTCTTGGAACTCAGAGCAGTGTTTCTGGCACTGCAAGCTTTTTCCAAATCTGTACAGAACAAGGTGGTCCAGGTCAGAACAGACAACACCGCCACCACCATGTGGTACATCAACAAGCAGGGAGGCACTCGGTCTACGGCCTTGTGCACAGAAGCAATGATGTTGTGATCCCTGGCCTATTCCCTGCAAACCTCTCTGATAGCAGTTCACCTCCCAGGGAAGGACAATGTCCTAGCAGATGCTCTGAGCAAAATATCCCAGGGCCATCACGAATGGACCCTAGATCCTCTAGTTTTGAAAGTGATTTTCTCGAGATGGGGCACTCCAGAGATAGATCTTTTTGCAGCCCCAGACAATCACCAACTTCCTTTCTTTTGTTGCAGACCCCCCAGTCTTGGGCTCAGTCTCCCTGGATGCTCTGATTCTGAACTGGGAAGGGAAATTTCTGTATGCTTCTCGCCCCCCCTTCCCTCTCCTGTTCAAAGTGTTGGTCAAGATAAGGTCACTGCCATGCAAAGTGATTCTGATTTACTCCAGACTGGGCCAGACAGCCCTGGTATCCCCTGTTGCTGTCCCTAGCAGTCCACCTTCCCCTGTCTCTTCCCAGGAATTACAACCTGTTGACATCCTCTCAGGGAGGATTTGGTACCCGCATCTTCGGTTTCTCAATCTCAAGGCATGGCTCTTGAAGAGTTAGAGTTTGCAGATCTGCATCTTTCCCAGGGGGTTCTGGATATCCTTAAGGCTTCTCGAAAGCCTTCCACCAAGAAGACTTACAACTCCAAATGGAAAAGATTAAGCATTTGGTGTTCTAACAAAAATATTTCTCCAGACTCTGCTGAGTTGCCTACGGTTCTGGACTATATGGTCCATCTTAATGGCCTAGGGCCTCAGACCAGCTACCTTAAAGTACATTTGGCAGCTGTTTCTGCTTTCTTGTCAGTAGTCAGCCTTCCTCTCTATCATCCCATCCTGTGTTTTGTAAGTTTTTCAAGGGATTGCTTCACACCAATACCCCCCCCCTTTTTTAGGGATCCTGCTCCTGCTTGGGACCTTAATGTTTGCATTGCTCAGCTTATGCAACCCCCCTTTGAGCCTTTGTCCTCTGCAGAGCTTTAAGTACTTGATTTGGAAAACTGTTTTTGGTGGCCATTATTTCTGCCAGGCATATCGGTGAATTGCAGGCCCTGTCAGTGGAACCTGATTTCATCTCTTTCCATAGAGATAAAGTGGTCCTAAGAACTAACAGAAAGTTTTTGCCTGAAGTGGTTTCAGATTTCCACCTCAACCAGTCTATATCTCTCCCTGTTTTCTTCACTGACCACTCCTCCTCTGGAGAGAGGAGGCTGCACAGCTTAGATGTTGAAAGGGCCCTGAGCTACTACATAGAACGTACCAAGGGTCACGGGTTTGAATCCCTCCAGTTGTTCCCCATGTATGGAGAGGTTGGTAAGGGCAAGCCTGCCACTAGGAGATCTATTGCCAGGTGGATTGTGTCTTGTGTACAATTCTGCTATGAAAAACTGGGCAGAACTCCACCTTCAGGCCTGAGGGCTCATTCCGCTAGAGGTACAGCTGCTTCCCTGGCTGCTGCCAGGGATATTCCTCTCTTAGAAATTTGTCAAGCAGCCACCTGGAAAACAGTCCATACATTCACCAAGCATTACTGTCTGGATATCCAGGCTAGGAGTGATGCTCGGTTTGGCACAGTAGGACTTCAGAGCCTGTTTCCAAAGTAGGTTCTCTCCTCCATGGAGGTACTGCTTGGTAGTCTGCATATGTCCGAATACAGCAAGACTTCATGTTGTTTGAGGAAAAAATTACTCACCTTAGTAATGTTGTTTCTTCTAATGGAGTCTTGCTGTATTCTGACCTCCCCCCTGCCTCCCCTCTCAGAACCTAGCTTTTAGGATGTGGGTGGGCAGGAGCAGTGTTGGCACCCTAGGGGTGTCCTTTTTTCACCCTCTTTTAGTTTGGTTGAGTGATTGTGTTTTGGATGTGTTTTGTTTTTGGGTTTCCTGACTTGTCTTCCTTTTGAAACCAAAAACCCTTTTATATAGATATAGTTGCCAGTTGGCTAGTTTGAGTTTTACAGTTTCCACACAGAACTTCTAGTGAGTATAAAGATCTGACGGTTGCAGTTTAAACAACAGCAGACAGGGGCTTCAACCAAGCTTGTGGTGAACATTCCATGCTGGCCATGGAAAGTTTAACACTTTGTTCTCCGGGGCAGTTGAAAGGCAGGACCTAACTGCATATGTCAGAATACAGCAAGACTCCATTAGAAGAAACAACATTACTAAAGTGAGTAATTTGGGCACTACATGCTGCTCTGCTTGAGATGGTTGACTCTTTAACTGGAATAGCAAAAGCCCCATCCAGAAGGGTACAACTGATTATCCAGGCCATAGAAGGTGGATCACAGGAACATATTATTAGTAATATATATCGGGCAATGCGCCCTATGCCCGCACAGGAACATGACCAAGTGAGAGTCAGATGGGCAAGGGAACTTAAATTAGAATTAGACCCAGATAGATGGTTACAATCCACCTACTTTTATTCTAAGAATTCATCAGCGTCTTATTGGAGGGAATTTGCCTGGAAGACAAGGGGTAGATTTTTTAGAACTCCAGATATCCAGGTAAAGTTGGGGGCACCAGACGGGAGTCTTTGCTGGAGAGGATGTGGATATTCCCCTGCAGGCCAAGAACACATATTATGGTCTTGTCCCCTCCTATTTGATTAATGGAGGGATATCCTAGTGGAACTTAACAATATATTTGACACGCCTGATCTACTTACCCCAGGATTTGTCCTGACGGCGACGCCACCACCGGACATCCAGATTAATTGGTCTCAATATAAACTTGTCACACTTTTAATCTTAATAGCTAAAAAAGTTACCAGATTATGGCTCACTAAAACGGCCCCTGATAAAGCCTCTTGGAGAAACCTCACCTATGAAGTATATAACTTGGAACGTCTCTCATATAAGATAAACAGGATAAACACCTTCAATACTAGATGGGGACTGTGGGTTGCATATCAGTTAGAGACCTATCCGGATTTTGTACCATGAAACAAAAGGATGAATATCTTATGATTCCCAAGCTACTCTTAGTTGGAGTAGTATATTATCTTGGAGTCTTTGGTGCTAAAGGGAGGAGACCCAGACCAAGGTGGAGGTTGATCTGGAAAATATGAGGGGGGGGGGGGGGAGCTAGGGAACATTATTTATTTAAGACTACAGTCTATGAGATCTTATTCTGGTTTATTTACCAAACAGAGAAAGATAGTAGGATGCTATTTCAGAGATATGTTAAACAGTCCTGTGTGTATAAATTAAGTGCCTGTATATGCTGTAACAAGGAATCTCAATAATTAATATGTTGCATAAAATGTGATTATGTATGTGATACTCTATCTCAAAATAAAATAAAAAGCTATACTTAAAAAAAAAAAAAAAAAGAATGCTCTCTCTCTGCAGAGCCTTCTGCCGCTTCTTCGGCAGGGACAATGGCGCTGCGCTTTGGATATGCAGGATGCCTACCTGCACATCCCCATCTGCCCTTTCCACTGCAAATTCCTTCGGTTTTCATTTCAGGGGGACCAATACCAATTCACGACCCTCTCATTTGGTCTTTCCTCGGCTCCCAAAGTGTTTACCAAATGCCTGTCCGTGGTAGTGGCCCACCTGCGTACCCAGGGAGTGCAGGCATTCCCGTACCTGGACGACTGGCTCCTGGCAGCCCCATCCAGGGAGGGACTTCTAAGCTCTTTCCTTTACCCTGTAGGTTTTTACCAGCCTGGGTATCACCGTCAACCAGGCCAAGTCCCATCTGGTCCCTTGCCAAAGACTCCAGTTCATCGGGGCAATCCTGGACACGACCATCGGCAAGGCCTTTCTGCCTCCGGACAGGGTGGACACCCTCGAGGCTCAAGCAAGTCTGTTGTCCAATTGCAGAAGGGTCAGTGCCAGGTCAGTTCTAGCCTCCTTGGGCTTATGGCGGCTACTATCCCGACAGTCCCTCACACTCTGCTCCATATGAGGATCTCTCAGTGGACGCTCCGGGTCTCAATGGGACCAGACACTGGACGACCTAGACCAGGAGGTTCTAGTTTCCAATCCCATGGTCAGGGACTTGCAGTGGTGGATGGTGCAAGAGAACCTTTGCCGGGGAGTTCCCTTCAATATCGAACTCCCCTCCCAAACATTGACAACGGATGCCTCCGGAGAGGGCTGGGGAGCCCATCTAGGGTCTCACAGGACTCTGGGCTCCTGGTCCAGACTGTAGCAGAATTTACACATAAATGTGCTTAAACTCAGAGCCGTCCTATATGCTCTCCAGGCTGTACACTCCTACATTCTTCCTGGTCATCTAACCATCCAGATGGACAACATGTGCATAGTCTGGTACATCAACAAGCAGGGAGGAACTTGTTCTACCCTCTGTGCAGGGAAGCAATGAGAGTTTGGAGTTGGGCTGTTCAGCACAACCTTCACCTGACGGCAGTTCATGTTCCGGGAGTACAAAATATGCTGGCAGACCACCTCAGTCGGTCTTCAGCCAAAGCTCACGAGTAGGAACTGGATCAAGAGGTAGTAGACAACATCTTCCTGCTCTGGGGAACCCTTCAGGTAGACCTGTTCGCGTCTCCTCAAAACACAAAATTTCCCACCTTCTGCTCGCTCGCTCCAGGGCGAGGCCTTTTCTGGCGGGACGCTTTGTCCCTCAACTGGAGGAACAGATTCGTCTATGCCTTCCCTTAATTCCGATGGTCTTGCACAAACTCAGTACAGAAGGAGCCCGGATGATCCTCATCGCTCCATTCTGGCCCAGGCAAGTTTGGTTCTCTCTTCTGCAACAGTTTTCAGAGGAACCTCTGCTTCCTCTTCCTCTGTCAAAGCACTTGCTGACCCAGGATCAGGGGACCCTGGTTTATCCAGGTCTCAAATTCCTTCAGTTGCATGTGTGACTCCTGCAGACGTAGCTCAAGCCCAGTTCGGGGATTTCTACGCTCGTAGCAGATATTGTGGTGGAGGCCAGAAAGCCTTCCACTAGGTCCACCTACGCCATGAAGTGGAAACGAGTTTCGATTTGGGCTTCATCAAAGAACTTTAAGCCTTTCTCTTGCCCTGTCGAGAGAGTCCTGGACTACATGCGTCATCTCTCTGACCTGGGTCTTAGCCATTCCTCTTTGAAGGTCCACATGGTGGCTGTTTCGGCCTACCATGTCCCTTTTGGAGACAGGACTTTCGCGCAGTTGGAAGTCTCTAAGACTTTCCTCAGAGGGATTCTTCATTTGAGACCTCCCCCCATCCGCAGTCCTGCTCCTCCTTGGGGTCTGAAATTTATTCTTGAGAAGCCTACTCTTCCTCCTTTCGAACTGGCAGCTTCAGCAGACTTGAAGTTCCTCTCTTGGAAGACTCTCTTCCTAGTGGCCATTACTTAAGCTCGACAAACTTCCGAGCTTCAAGGCCTGATGTGCAAAATCCCTTATTTGATTTTTCACAAGGAATGTGTGGCTCTGCGCACCAACCCAAGTTTCTCCCTAAGGTGGTAGCGGACTCTACGCTGAATTGATCCATTGAGCTATCTGCTTTCTTTATGCAACATTCCAATCAAGGGGAGTACCTCTTGCATACTTTGGATGTTCATGGGATACTGAGATACTATACCACTAGGACTAAGGATCTCAGGAAATCGGATCAGCTTTTTGTCTCTTTTGCTCACAAAAGAGAGGGCAATGCGGTTTCCAAGCAATACCTATCAAAGTGGTTGGCTCATTGTATCACCTTCTGTTACAAGTACAACAAGACCCTGCCGGGTCAAGTCAGAGGGCACTCCACCAGAGGAGTAGCCGCCTCTGCGGCTTGTTTCAAGAATGTGTCGGTGGCAGACATGTGCACAGCCGTAACTTGGACTTCTGTCCATTCCTTTGCGAAACACTACAGTTTGGATATTGCCTCTCGCGGTAGAGCAGGCTTCAGGTTGGCTGTACTCCAAGGTCTTCTTTCTCAAGACCCGCACAGCCAGAGGTTTCATTGGTTGGTTAGTTTTCCTCCTTCCGAGTGCTTTTCCTTTTTCCAGACTGCTTGGGATTCAGTCCTATATGTAATTACCTACTGCAAGAGCCCTCTCGAAGTAAGAGAGTACAGTTACATAAGAACTTACCGTTGTGGCATGTAGACAGCTGGTTCTGATTACTATATGATATTTTTCCTGCAATATAAAATATGTAGGGAAGTGTGTGTCAGGAGAAACACTGTCTTTCTGAAACTGACACATCAAAACCCCCCCTGGCACAAGTTCAAAGGACAGGACTTAGGTTAAACTACAGATATCTGAGATGCAATTACCTTTTCAATTTGCTTTGAAGCCAGGAACCAAAATATCCATTTTATAATGCCCTCGGGGAAATCCTTTGATTTGCACTAGGTGTCATGAGGAAAAGGGGCATATGCATGTTTTGGGGTGTCTCCCAAGGAAGCCAGCTAATTACATCAAAGAGACTTTGATGTCTGTGTGAAGCAGGTCCCAGACTAAAGTGGGGAAGTTCAATATGCATGTGTTTGGGGTATCCAGTGAATTACATCACAGAGACTTTAATGTCTGTGTGAAGCAGATCACAGGCTGGGTTGGGGGAAGTCACATGAAGGGAGGAGATTCAATTATCTTATTAGGACATCCTGTGTTATAAAATATAGATTTTAATACACCAAGGCGGAGTTAGGTGACCTCAGAGAGAAGGCCGGCTCAAGACTGCTTAGAAGTATACTGAGCAGACCTCACAGAGACGCATTCATTTTCTGACTGAGGAGGAACATCAAAGCACTGAAAGATTAAGAAAGTAAGATATTATTAGATGAGACCAGTCTGAGTGTATGGATTGTAGGGAATTTGCACTTTTAAACCTGTTTTGTTTTTAAGATTGTATGTGTTGGGGATATCTTGTTCTGTATTTACTGTTTTCCTACTTTTTACCTATTTTAAAGTAAAGATATATTTTAAAAACAGACACTGCCTAATGTACCTTGATGCTTCTTTTTTTTGTAAGTGAAGCTTAGATGGTTATAGTTGACACTGTGCATGAGCTTATTGTGGTACCAAACTGGGAAACGGATAAGAGTTCTCTAGGTCTTGCATAGAGTTCTAAGGGTTCATTTTGTAATACCTGGTTAGGTGCCCGTAGGCAAAGATATCTGGCACCCCGAAAGACAGAATTATCTGAGCCTGACAATTGGGTACACTAACAAGAGGTTATCAGTTTGAATCCCTCCAGAACTTGGGACAAAGATGACTCGAACCCACAAAACAGACAAGAGGGCTACCTTGTTCTGTTAATTGTTCACAATTCTACGCTCAGAGGTTGGCACTTTGGGAGTAGAGGGCTGACCTGCTGAGTGGAGTTGTGACAACCATAACAGTAGATCTTCGAGAGAGGCTCTTGCAGTAGGTAATGCCTTCCCATCCTCCATCCCCCTTAACTTTTTCAGCTCCTTTTCCAGGAAGGGAATCGTCCGCTTCTCTCTTGTCTTACCTTTCAAACAACATGAAGTCTTGCTATATTATGACAGATGCAGTTTGTCCCACCATTAGAACTGCTCCGGAGGTGAGAGTTAACTTCCATGCAGAGCAATGAACTTAGAGCACGAGCTCAGTTAGAGAAGCTCTGTTAGGGTGGTTTCAAACCGAAACTGTCAGATTCTTTACTCCGCCTCACTGAACAGTCGCTCCGGAGATTACTCCTGCTGCTTGGTTCATTTCCTCGGTTTAAAGCGTCTTTTCTCTGTTAAATTTAACTGCGATATTTTTTATTTTAACCGCAAACCGATCGGTTCAAGCTCTGTCTATGGTATTGTAAGTAATAGATAGGTTTTCTGTGTGGAACTTGTAAATGTTTCTCGGTTGGTTTGAACCCGATCGAATTATATTTAAACTTGGTTTTGAAGCCTTTTAAGGCTTGTTAAGTCGATTTCGGTTCTTATCGGTTCTAAAAACGGATTTTATTACGCTTTTTCCACGACTGCGATACACGGTTGAACCGATAAGGGTGTCTTGCCTGGCACTGCCATCAAAAGGGCGTTTTGGTTAGGCTGGCATTATGTCTGAGAAACCCAAAAGAAAATCGGGCCCACTGGGTTTCAATAGACTGTAGTGTCTGTGGGGAAGCCTCTTCAAGGCTGGGACCCACACACCACATGTGTTTATTGTCTGGGGTTTGACCACCTCAATGCAGACTGCCAGATTTGCAAGAATTTTCCTGCAGCCACCCTAGATAAGAGAGTTGGCAGGCTCAGGGCAGAGGCCAAAAGTCCGCTGACCGGATGGCCAGCCCAGTTCGGTGCCAGCCGAACCGGGAGGGGAGCCCTCTGACCAGGCCAGACTTCGGCAAATGCAAAGCTGACTTGAGGAGCCAGTTCCAGCAAAGAGAACTAGAAAGTCAGCAGGTGTGGAGGCCAAAATTCCTTCTCCAACTGCTGCAGAGATAGCCAGGCAATACAGATTGTCCAGTCACTGTCCTCAGTTCCCTCCGAACCGCAACTATCTGGCAAAGGTCGGTTCGGTCGGTTCCAATTGCCCAAGAATATGATATAGAAGAGTTTTATGAACCAGAGGAGGGGAGGATGATTATGATCAGTGTGAATGTGACTTTGAAAGTCTGGATGTGCCATTGAACCGGACATCTCCCCAGACAGACCTTTAGGTGAATCTCCCCTAGGCTTGCTGAGTCCCTCTCATTTTTGTTTTATAAAAGTTGCTGAGACCCTCCAGCTTCCTTTAGAGGAGGCTTTGGATGAGCAAGAGGAGCCTGACTATGTAGAGATGATGGATATCCAGAGTCCAGGAGATTGTCCATCCCTTTACATAAATCTTTTAGAAACAAACAATAAAATTTTAAAGCTCCTAATTCTGTGCCTCCTGTAGATAAAAAGATGGACAGGAGGTACACTTTATCAGGTCCTGATACAGATTTCTTTCACAGCAATGCAGTCATGTTAGTAGTTCAGGCTGCAGCCTGTGATAAAGCTAATATTCCCTGGCTTCACATCCTCCTGACAAGGACTCAGGAAGATTGACGCCATGGCCAAAAAACAATACATGGCAGCATCTTTGGGACTCAGACAAGCAAACTATATGGCTTATGTTGCGAGATACCAGAAATCTAGATGGGATACTGTCATGGCCTTAGCTAAACAGGGTCCCTGGCCTAGCTTGCAAAGGAGCTGGAGCAGGTGGCTCTTGATGGTATGAGGCATCTAAGGTGCAATTCCATGCTGCAGTGGATTCTAATGATGTATCCTCTAGAGTCATGGCTACATCTGTGGCTTTTCGTAGATTGGCCTGGCTCAGGTGTACTACTTTGTCACAGGATACCCAGTCTAAGGCTATGGATTTTCCTGTGGTGGGAAATTCTCTGTTTGGGGAGCAGACAAAGAATTATATGAAGAAAATTGATGAATATAGAACCACTTATAGGAGTGCACAAGCCAAGGAACGGCAAGCCACTCCTCAGAGGCAGCCCCCTAGGGGTAGGGGCAGGCCTTTTTACCAAACCCAGGCCTCCTCTTCAGCCTATGCTCAGAGGGGGTTCTTCAGAGGGAGAGGCAGATGGGGTACGAGCAGGCCTGCTCCCACCCCTCAGCCTAAAGCCCCTGCCAAACAGGCACCCTGATGGGATGCCCAGGGTCGGCTCTTCATTACCTGTAGGGGGCAGGCTGGCTTACTTCGTCCAGGACTGGGAGTCTTTAACATCAGACAAGTGGGTCCTGGAAGTAGTGAGCCAAGGTCTGGTTCTCGGCTTCAAAAAATTTCCAAAGATGAGAGCCAGATCTTTTCCACCTGCAAACCCTTTAGAGACTCTTGCTTTGGAAACAGAAGTCTCAACCCTCCTGGCTTTCAGAGCTGTAGAAAGGGTTTCTCCCCCACACCAGGGCAAGGGTCTGTACTCCAGGTACTTCCTTACCCCAAAAAAGACAGGAGAGTGGCGGCCTATCCTGGATTTAAGATATCTGAACAAGCACCTTTTAAAACCAAAATTCAAAATGGTGACTCTGGGAATGATTTTACCTCCCTAAGGCTAGGGACTGGCTAGCTTCCCTGGACCTCAAGGATGCCTACTTCCATGTTCTTATCAGAAGCTCCCATCGAAGTACCTCAGATTCAACTGCCCTCAGGCCATTATCAGTTCAGAGCAATGCCCTTCGGCCTTACCTCTCTGCCCCAGGGTGTTCACAAAATGTCTGGCAGTAGCAGTTGCTCATCTAAGAAGGCAAAAGATTGCCATTTTTCCCTACCTGGACGACTGGCTCATTGTGGGTCAGTCTCCAGACCAGGTCAAATCACACCTGCTAGTTACCCAGCAGCTGCTTACCTCTCTGGGTTTTCTTCTCAATCTCCCAAAGTCAGTTTTGGAACCTGTCCAGGTACTCACCTTTATAGGTGCAGAACTGGACACAAAGCAGGCCAGAGCCTTCCTTCCCCTGGAAAGAGTAAGGACCTTGGTGGCCCTGGCCTCGTCCTTCACTCTGCAGGTCTCTCGACCAGCAAGGCATTTCCTGCAGCTCCTAGGACACATGGCTGCTTCCACAGCTGTAGTGCAAGGAGCAAGATTTCAGATGAGGGACATTCAGTTCCATTTGAGAGCTTTCTGGTCTCAAAGAAGAGATCCCCTATCCAAGTTAATCCCAGTGACTCGAACCCTGATCCAGGCCCTTCAGTGGTGGCAGGATCAGAGCAATCTGAGACAAGGGGTGCCTTTCATCCCTCTGTCCCACTCCTTGACCCTTACTACAGATGCGTCCCTCTTGGGATGGGGAGCTCACATGGGCGACCTCTCCACCCAGGGGTTATGGTCCCCTCAGGAATCTCTGCTCCACATCAATCTGTTGGAACTCAGAGCTGTTTTTCTAGCACTTCAGGTTTTTTCTGCATCTGTTCAGAACAAGGTGGTACAGGTCAGAACAGACAACACCACTACAATGTGGTACATCAACAAACAAGAGGGCACTCGGTCTTCGGCCTTGTGCACCGAGGTGATGAAGTTATGGTCTCTGGCTTATTCCCTGAACACTTCCCTCATAGCAGTTCACCTCCCAGGCAAGGACAATGTCCTGGCAGATGCTCTCAGCAGGATTTCCCAGGGCCATCACGAATGGTCACTGGATCCCCTAGTACTGGGGATAGTTTTTGCCAGATGGGGCACTCCTCAGATCTTTTTGCAGCCCCAGACAATCATCAACTTCCACTTTTTTGTTGCAGGCCCCCAGTGTTGGGCTCAGTCCCCCTGGATGCCTTTCTCCTCGATTGGGAAGGGAAGTTCCTCTATGCCTTTCCCCCCCTTCCCTCTCCTGTTCAAGGTACTAGTCAAAATCAGGTCTCAGCCCTGCAAGATGGTCCTGATTGCTCCAGACTGGGCCAGGCAGCCCTGGTACCCACTCCTTCTGTCCTTAGCAGTCCATCTTCTCCTGTGTCTCCTCAGGAACCACAATCTGTTAACCTGTGCTCAGGGGAGAGTTTGGTATCCGAATCTCAAATCCCTCAACCTCAAGGCCTGGCTCTTGAGCAGTTAGAGTTTGCTGATCTGCAACTTTCTCAAAGTGTTCTCGAAATCTTGAAAGCTGCTAGGAAACCTTCCACCAGGGCTACCTATAACTCCAAATGGAAAAGGTTTACCATATGGTGTTCTGGGAAGCATATTTCCCCGGAATCTGCTGATTTACCCACTGTATTGGATTATATGGTCCATCTTAATTCTCTGGGACTGAGACCAGCTACCCTGAAAGTGCACTTGGCAGCTGTCTCTGCTTTCATTTCAGCAGGGAAGCCCTCTTCTCTTTCTGCTCACCCTGTATTTTCCAAGTTTTTTAAGGGATTGCTTCATACCAATCCTCCATTCAGGGACCCTGCCCTGCTTGGGATCTTAATGTTTGCATTGCTCAGCTGATGCAACCCCTTTGAGCCTCTGTCTTGACAGAGCTTAAGTATTGACTTGGAAAACTGTATTTCTAGTAGCCATCACTTCTGCCAGGCGATAAGTGAGTTACAGGCTTTATCAGTGGAGACTGACTTTATTTCCTTTCACAGGGATAAGGTAGTCCTCAGGACTAACAGGAAGTTTTTGCCAAGGTGGTTTGATTTCCACCTTAACCAATCTATTTCACTTCCAGTGTTCTTCACTGACCATTCCTCCTCTGGTGAGAGGAGGCTGCACAGCTTAGATGTTAAGAGGGCCCTGAGTTACTACAGAGCTGCACTAAGGGTCACAGGTTTGACTTCCTCCAACTATTTCTCACTTATGGTGAGGTTGGGGAAAGGAGACCTGCCACCTAGAGATCCATTGCCAGGTGGATCGCCTCTTGTATCCACTTTGCTATCAAAACTGGGTAAGGTTCCCCCCTCAGGCCTGAGGGCTCACTCTACCAGAGGTACAGCTGCATCTCTAGCTGCTGCTAGAGACATCCCTATCTTGGAGATATGTCAAGCAGCTACTTGGAAAACAGTACACACTTTCACCAAGCATTACTCCCTGGATATCCAGGCCAGGAGGGATGCTCGGTTTGGCACAGCCGTGCTTCGGAGCCTATTCCCTAAGTAGGTTCTGTCCCTCCTCCATGGAGGTACTGCTGTGTAGTTCTGTATCTGTTCATAATATAGCAAGACTTCATGATGTTTGAAGAAAAAATTACTCACCTTAGTAATGTTGTTTCTTCTAATGGAGTCTTGCTATATTATGACCTCCCCCAGCCTGCCCTCTCAGAACTTCTACTGGTATGGGTGGCAGTCCACTGTTGGCACTTATTGATGCCCCTTATGTTTGGGTGTTGTGTTTTATTCAGTTATTTTATCTTATTTTTCTGGTCCCTGACTTGAGTCTTGGTGTTGGGGCCAGGAAAATGTGAATATTTTAGTAGCCAGTTGGCTAGTGTAGGTTAAGCTTCCACACAGAGCCTTAGTGAGTTTTGCTCAGAAGATCTGACGGTTTCGGTTTGAAACCACGCTAACAGAGCTTCTCTAACCGAGCTCTCGCTCTAAGTTCCATGCTCTGCATGGAAGTTAACTCTTTCACCTCCGGAGCAGTTCTAATTGTGGGACAAACTGCATCTGTCATAATATAGCAAGACTCCATTAGAAGAAACAACATTACTAAGGTGAGTAATTTTTCCTTTTGGTCCTTTGGCGGGAAAAAACTGGAAAGCGGGCATGGGGGACCGCCCCTTTATACTGACGTCAGTCACCTGCCATGGGGGTGGTCCCCCGCCAGAGACTGCTAGCTAGAAATTTTTCCGTGGGGTTCTAACGCCTGCCGGGTCAGTCCTATATGTAATTGCCTACTGCAAGAGTGCCTCTCGATCTACTGTTACGGTAATTTCTTACGTAACTGTACTTTCTAGTGGCCATCACTTCAGCTTGCTATATTTCCGAGCTTCATGCCCTCATGTGCAGGGAACCCTACCTGATTTTCCACAAGGACAGGGTGGTCCTTCATACCAACCCGTCCTTCCTTCCTAAAGTCTCCGAACATAATTTAAATCAGTCCTTGGAGCTTCCGGTCTACTACCCTGAATACTCCAATCACGGTGAACATCTCGCATACCTTAGATGTCCATCACATACTATGCTATTACACTAATCGTACCCAGTCGATTAGGAAGATGTCTGAAGTATTTGTTCACCTTTGCCTCTGGCAGAGAAGGGCTTCCTGTTGCTAACTGAACCCTTTCTTCCTGGTTGGCGAATTGTATTACCTTTTGTCGCAACAAGTACAACAAAAATTTACCTAAACCTGTCCAAGCCCATTTCACTAGAGCTATGGCCACTACTGCAACTTGCTTTAAAAGAGCTTCATTTCGGATATCTGCAATGCAGTTGCCTGGTCCACAAACCATACTTTCACAAGACATTTCAATCTGGATATTGCCTCACGACTTAGGGCGGCCTTTAGCCGTGCAGTCCTACAAGCTTGCCTAGCATAATTGTCCTCCCACATGGATATAACTGCTCTGGATTCTCCTAGAAGTAATGACCTACTGCAAGAGACCATTCCGTGGAAGATAGTACAGTTGCCTAAAATCTTACCGTAACAGTAGGCGTTCGAGGAATGTCTCTTGCAGTAGGTACGATCCCACCCTCCGTCCCCTTTCTTGTCTAAGAGAGTAAATTCTTTGGGTTGGGACTCCTTGGTACCTCTGCTTCCCCTCAGTCCTCGTTTTGCGAGCTGAATCCGATGGGAGAACTGAGGATACCAGGGACCGCCCACACTTGTATAGGAAGCAGGAAGATGATGTCATGTGTGGGCGGTCCCTGGTAGAAAACTGCTAGAAGAGCTGCCTTGTCACAGCATCCTCTGCTGGAAACTCCCAGAAGTAATGACCTACTGCAAGAGACATTCCTCGAAGATCTACTGTTACAGTAAGATTTTACGTAACTATTTCCTAGGAGTGGTATATGTTGTTCATCCACACGGACCCACTCTACATCTCCGGCTTCGGCTCTCACACTCTTATTTCCAGTGGGCAAGATCTGGCATCAGGGTGCAGAGCCGAGGGATATAACACCTGGGTGGGAGGAACCAGCTTTGAGACTTTCTGGCGAATCTTAAAAGGAAAGGCAACTGCCGGACAGTGTGGATGAACAACATACACTACTCCTAGAGCTACTGTTATAGGTGAGTAACCTGTTTTTCTTTGCCCCACTGTGAGTGGGGGACAGACTCGACGGGCCTAGGCCTACTTCCGTCCTGCTTTACCAAGTACCAAATAATGCACTCCTTGTGACGTCAGTTATTCTCATGGCAAGAGATTGTGATGTCACAACAGAGGATTATGACTTGAAGTAGGGAGTAAGTTGTAGCGGCAGATGAATTCTAAGGGATAAAGATCTTGTGTTCATGCAAATTTCCTCAGTAATAAACAATGAGGATGAGAACTCTATAGACTATATATGGAATGCAAGCTGAATTGGACCCAAATGTGTTTTTCAAAGATTTATTTCAGGCGTCAATTACTCTTTAATATAGAACAAAATATGGAAACAAAAAGTTCAGCCTAAGGGCTCAATTCAGTCCATTTATTTGAATCATAATTTTGTCCCATCAACTATGGGCTTAACTTTTCGGAATTGGTACAGTAATGGGCTGTGTGATATGGGTCAACTGGGTGATATGTGGGAGGATGTAGATGGGGTGGGGTGGGGGGACAGGATTTAAGGGAGGACCTGGCTAAGCTGGAGAAATGGTCAGGCATATGGCAGTTGGGTTTTAATGCCAAGATGTGCAAGGTGATGGACATGGGAACCAGAAACCCAAGCTCAGTTACTGATTGGGGGAATTCAGGTGGCAGTATCAAAGGAAGAAAAGGACCTGGGGGTAATTGGGGGGGCATGAAACAGAGAGGATGTTTCACGACAGAGCAGTACAGTGTTGGAATTCCTTCCCTGGAGAGGTGATCTCAGCAGATTCATTTGAGGTTTTCAAAAAAAAGACTAGATATTCACCTTATGAATCAAAGATAAGTTAAAGTCCTTCCTAGGCGGGAGATGGGCTCGATGGGCTAACACCTCCTTCTGTCTTACAAACCCAGTATAGAACTAAGTATAAACACACTGCACATTTTCAAAAGGCAGCAGCCAAAGCAAATAAAATGCTGGGCTGCATCTCCGGGGCATCACCTCTGGATGGGAGGAAGTTACTCTCCCAATGTATAGGTCACTGACGAGGCTGCACCTGGAGTATTGTGTTCAGTTTCTGGTGGCCTTACCTGAAGAACGATATCAAAGTGCTGAAGGGGGTCCAATGGAGGGCAACCAAAATGATCCATGGCATGGGGACAGAACTTAGGAGGAGAGGCTGAGGGCACTAAACATGTACTCTGTGGAGGAGAGGAGGGATATGATAGAGACCTTCAAGTACCTAAAGGCCATAAACAGGGTAAGCACAGAGGGCATTTTTAACTTAAGGATGGAAGGTACAACAAGGGGTCACAGTCTGAAATTGGTGGAGGACAGATTCAAGATGAAAATGAGGTACTTTTTCACGGAAAGAGTGGTAAAGGGGGTGGAACGAGTTGCCATAAGAGGTGGTGGTGTCAAGGACAGTGATTAGTTTCAAGAGGGGGTGGGACAGGTGAAAGAAGAAGGTTAGGACGGAAGGGGGCCCTGGTGGCGGGGGAGTTGCAGGATGGGACTGAGATGGGGGAAGTACAACTCCAGGAGGAGTAAGGGTGGGGGTGGCAGCTTCATGGTATTTAACCAAGCTGCACACTCGAGTGGAATCAATAGGCCGTCACATCCTGTTTCTGCTGGCAATTTTGTATGTTCGTAACTTATCCAAGATAAACATTGCTTGGATTTCGATACCTTGAAACTTTGATGTAATTTAGCCAATAACCAATTTTATGCATATTTACAAATTCGGGACTTCATCTCAAAAAATATTTTACCAGAAGGTAATACCCTATTGGAGGATCTCCAGTCTATACTGACATCACCTAATCCCAGATGGAAAATCTCCTTCATTTAATGATAACTTAATCGATCTAATGAAACTTATCTTTTACAATTGAAAGATAAATGGACAGAGAAGGTTAATTCAAATCACTCTGTCTCCCAATGGTGGAAAGTAAGACATAAAAAGCACAGGACTCCAATCAGTCCATTTGCAACAAACTCACTTCGGTGTGATTCATTGGGTTTATTATACCCCTCATCAGCTAAACTTGATGAACTCATTTGTATCTAATAAATGCCCTCAGTGCCTCTACGATGTAGGCACACTTTAAGATATGGTGGTACTTTGTCTGCACCTGAATTCATTCTGGCTAAAGTTTCTTGACATCTTAGTTAGGATTGTGGCTAAACCTCTGTCAAAGCAACCATGTTGGATTCTGTTGGGTCAAGGAGGCTGTCTCTCGTCCTTGACTTCCAGCTCTCAAAAATTAATCCGAATTGCAGTGATCACATCATTTAAATGTTTTCTTAAACTTTGGAAAGATAGTGTCCCCCAACATTTTTTCACAAGGCTAAACTATATGGTGATGACCCATAGAATGAAGAAATATATTTATGCGTTCAACAAATGAAATCTTATAACAATATGTGGCTTCCTTTCATGCAAGCACTGCAATGTCACGATCTGGCAACCTTACTGAAGTAAAGTCCTGAAATTACAATGTGTCGTCCCCTCATCTCTTAGAGCCTCCCAACATTCCAAGTAGCCCTATCCCATGCTGACGCATAGTCTTCATAGGAACAGAGATTAACAACTGATGTTTCTTTATAGCTTAGACGTTTCTGTATTTAGCCAATTATACTATATCATATCGAGTCTGGTAAATATTATGTATGGTGAAATATATATGTATAATGAAGTTTTTATAAGTTTGTGATTGCCATCGATATTTGTGGAATTGTTATGCATGCAATAAAAAGAAAAAAAAATGTTCTGAAGATGCAGGCAGTTCTTTATGCCCTGCAGGCCTTCCAGACTCTATCAGTGTTGTCCACTATATCAGAAAACAGGGAGGCGCTCATTCATACCCTCTCTGCCGGGAAGCAATGAGACTCGGGTACTGGGCTCTGCAACACAGTCTAGAATTGTCGGCCATCCATGTTCCAGGTGTCCAAAATGTCTTGGTGGACAAACCTAAGTCGGTTGCAGTCAATGACACACGAATGGTAGCTGCTGACCTCAGTGGTGGAAGACCTCTTCGACAGATGGGGTAATCCGGAGTTGGACCTTTTTGCGTCCCCACTCAACACAAAACTGATGCTTTTTTGCTCCCTCAGTCCAGGGCCCGGAGTTTTCTGGCGAGCCGCATTCTCCAAGTCCTGGAAAGGGAGGTTTCTGTATGCATTTCCTCCCTTCCCCCTGCTCCAGAGGGTTCTGAGCAAGCTTCAGATGGAAGGGATCATGATGATCCTCATCACCCCTTTCTGGCCTTTTCAGATCTGGTTCCCTTTACTACAACAGCTGACACTGGAACCTCCAGTGCCCCTGCCTCTGTGCACCGGCTTGCTGTCCAAGAACTGAGGCACCCTGGTATATCTGGACCTCATATCCCTGCATCTTCACACCTGGCTCCTGAAGACATAGCCATGGCTCCGTTTGAGGTGTCACCCAAGGTGGCTGATGTCCTGGTGGTGGCCAGGAAGCCTTCCACTACGGCCACTTATTCAATGAGGTGGAAATGATTTTGCGCTTTGGGCTGCTTCACGTCAGCTGGATCCTTTCACTTGTCCAGTGACTCAGATTCTGGAGTATTTGCTGTCTCTATTAGACTCTGGTCTGAAGTACTCCTCTCTTAAAGTACATGTGTGCCATCTTTGCCTTCCATGTGCCTACTGATGGCCGTACCGTGGCACAACTGGAAGTGTCACGTACATTTCTGAGAGGCATTTTTCACCTAAACCTCCTATATGCAATCTTGTCCCGTCTTGGGACTTGAATTTTGTGTTGGAGAAACTTTCTTTGGCTCCTTTTGAGATGGCTGCGTCATGCAATCTGCACTTTATGTCCTTTAAAGCATTATTTTTAGTTGCTATTACTTCTGTGGATTTCAGTGCTCATGTGTGAGCAGCCTTATTTGATTTTCCACAAAGAAATGTTCTCTTTGCTTACTAACCTTAAGTTCGAGGATCATGGATATGTTCTATCCACACTTACTGGCATGTCTTTTTCCCTTTAAAAATCTTGTTGGAAGGTCTTGAAGCTGGCTCCTGCCACCCATCCGGGTGGTATAACACTCTGCTCCTCCCCATGATGCCAGATCCTTTCTGAAACTACATATGGAGCCAGCCACGATGCTTCTCATAGCTCCCATGTGGCCTCGATAGACATGGTTCCCACTTCTGCAACAGCTGTCGCTTGCAGAACCTGTTTCTTTGTCATTCAAGCCAGACCTCTTGACGCAGTGCCGAGGCTTCCTCTTGCATCCCAATTTGAAGACTCTCCACCTTCATGCTTGGCTCCTGAAGACGTCTTCATAAATGGACTACAAGTCTCTTCTCAGGTAGCAAACGTTCTGCTTGCCACATGGAAGCAGACTACAAGGGATACTTGTAATTCCAAATGGAAATGTTTCTCCATTTGGTCCACTTCTCAATTGCTGGACCCTTACTCTTGCCCTCTTACGAAGGTCCTGGACTACTTGGCCTCCTTGTCCTCTGAGGGCCTTAGTTATTCTATTAAAGTTCACTTACCAGCCATCTCTGCTTTCCACGAACCATTGGATGGCCTGCTTTTGTATCGGCACCATCTAGCTAAGATGTTTTTGAAGGGTATATTACATCTTAAGCCTCCTTTTCGATGTCCCATTCGTCCATGGGATCTGAATTTCATGATTGAAAAACTAACAGTGGACCCCTTTGAACCAGCGGCCACTTGTGACCTGTGTTTCCTCTCCTGGAAAATGCTGTTTCTAGTAGCTATCAAATCTGCTCAACAAATTTCCGAGCTTCATGCCCTTATGTGCAGAGAACCTTATCTTATCTTCCATAAAGATCGGGTCATCCTTCACACTAACCCACCCTTTCTGCCTAAAGTTGTTTCCGAACAAACCTTGAATCAGTCCTTGAAGTTACCGGTCTTTTACCCTGAATACTCCAACCCAGGTGAACATCCGTCGTATGCAAAACATGTTTATCGCATCCTTCGCTGTTATACTAATGGGACAAGTCCCTTCACAAAACCTCAACTGATTGTCACCTTTGCCCCACGTCGTGAGGGCCTTCCGGTTGCAAAACGCACCCTCTCTTGTTGGCTAGCCCATTGCATTACCTTTTGTTACAGACAATACAATAAACCCTTACTGGGTCATGTCCAAGCCCATTCCACCAGGGCCGTAGCAGCTACTGCAGCTTGTTGGAACAGTGCCTCCATTACTGATATCTGCAATGCAGCCACTTGGTCTACCATCTATACCTTTACCAGGCATTACAATCTGGATGTTGCTTCAAGACACAGAATGGCTTTCGGCCGAGCTGTCCTACAGGGCATTATGTCATAACTGTCCTCCCACATGGACATAACTGCTGGGAACTCTCCCAAGAGTAATGACCTACTGCAAGAGACCATACCATAGAAGATAATGTGGTTACGTAAGAATTTACTGTAACAGTAGATCTTCGAGGAATGTCTCTTTCAGTAGGTACAATCCCACCCTCCGTCCCCCTACCTTCTCTAACAGGGAATTCCTGATCTAAGGACTACGGTTGGGACTCACTGGTACCTCTGTTTCCCTCGCTTCTGTGAGCTGAATCCCACGGGGAACAGAGGATACCAGGGACTGCCCACACTTATATGGGCAACAAGGAGGTGATGTCATGTGTGGGCAGTCCCTGGTAAAAGACTGCTGAAGAAGCTGCTGTGTGACAGCGCCCTCTGCTGGATCCTCCCAAGAATAATAACCTACTGCAAGAGACATTCCTCGAAGATCTACCGTTACAGTAAGTTCTTGCATAACCCCACTTTCTAGGAATGGTATATGTTCATCCACACGAACCCACCCGATCTCCCTGGCTTCGACGCACAACCTGAGCTTCCAGCGAACAAAGATCTGGCATCATGGGGCTGAGCCGAGGGTTATACCACCCGGGTGGATGGGAGAAGCCAGCTTCAAGACCTTCCAGCAAGATTCTTAAAGGGAAAAGGACATGCCAATAAGTGTGGATGAACAACATATAGCACTCCTAGAACTGCTGTTACAGGTGAGTAACCTGTTTTTTTTTTGTTTGTTTTTTTCCTACAGTGGTGTCTGAGTTTACTTTAAATCAATCCATCCACCTCCCTGTTTATTTCCCAGTGCATGCCAGTCCAGGGGAAGCTTTGCTCCACACTTCAGATGTACATAGAATTCTGCGTTACTGTACACAGTGTACGAAGGATGGTAGGAAGTCCTCTCGGTTGTTTCTTTCGCACCTGGGAAAGAGAATGATCTTACTTCGAGACACAGCTCTTGCAGCAGGTTACACCATTAGGACTGAAGCCGGCAGGCGTCAGGACCCCATGGAAAACTTCTAGCTAGTTATCTTCAGCGGGGACCGCCTCCGACGTCGGTCCCGCCTCCGACGTCAGGCGTAGTACATAAGAGGGCGGTCCCGCCAGATTCCCCAGTTCTTTCCCACCGTCGACTTGCAAGTCTCGACCGCCGGTTCCATTCTAGCGTATGATGTGTGATAAAGTTTTTCCTTCGGAAAATTCGTTTTCTTCGGTCAGTTTATTGTCTGATGTCCTCTCCAACCTCCGGTCATTCTTCAAGTGCACCTGTGGGAAGCAGATCCTTTTGGATCCGCGTTCGCCTGCATCCGTGCTTAGGCCCAGACCACGACACCCGGTCCTGCTCCTTTTGCCTAGGTTTCAACAGCAGAACCCGGATCCGTCACCAGAAGGCCCTACAGGCGTTCCTGCTCGAGGAACAACTCAAGACCATGGCCTCCAAGGGGGATTCTTCGGAGAAGGCCCGCAAACATTCGGAGAAGCATAGGGAGAAGGCCCTTCCTGGTCCCCTGCCTAGGGCCTCTGATTCTCGTAGGCTCCGGCTCCAGTCCACCGCCGCCTCGGCCAGTTCTCAGCCTCCCCCTGCTGCGGTGAGAATCTTCGGGCTCCTCTTCTCAGGCCAAGTGTTCCAGGCCTCCTTCGTCTTCCAAGGCCCTGGTCAAGTCGGGGGACCGCCACCATCACCACAAGTTGAGTTTCCGCCATTCTGAACCCGACGTCAGGTCTGCCTCCTTGCCTCCTCCTCCTCCCCAGTGGAAGACCAAGGAGCTCATCTCTCTTAAGAGACTCTCGAACCCGATGTCGACCCGCCCGACATCGGCCTCTCGCCACAGGTCCCCAGAGCCGTTGACCACCAGACGACCGTCGCTGGCTGTTTACGCCCCCGGACGCCTGGTAGGGGGCCCACGTCCAGGCTGTCCGGATTGAGAAGAGGACCCGACGCCTCCGACCGACGCCGGTCAGAGACTTATCAGAGGAGGAGTTAACACAGCCCGAGGACCAGACGGGCGACCCCGGTCCTGTCGAGCCTCCCGCAACCCGAGGCCCTGTGGAGCCAACGCCGGAACCCGACGACCGACCACCAGCGCCCGGTCCGTCGTCGGGTCTTTCTTTCTCAGAGGTTAAGGAGCTTTTCACTTACTGGTGGGATACCATCAAAAAGGACGTGGTCCCCACCCCACCTCCTCTTCCACCTCCTCCTCCTAGGCCGGTTACTCCTCCAGTTCCTGCGCCCCCTTCTCCATCCGGGTCTGCAGGCCGGTTACCTCCTCCCCAGGGGCCCAGAATCCCTCCAAGGGGGAGACCAGATAAAAGGAGACCTCCGTCCAGATCCTCTTCTGGGTCACCCAGCCCTAAGAGACCCAGAAGACGCCGCGGTTTGCCTTCGACAGAGGTACATGGGATCAGAGTTTTCAACAGGATCTAGATCCCCATCTCCCCTCCACATCCCTTCTCCGGACCCACGTGAGCTTCCAAGGTCTCCTCCGGATGACCCTTCGTTCTCGGACATCATGAGACACATCTAAGAGAACATGGGATGGGATGCGGAAGAGTTAGACCTCGAAAGGCTACACCTAGCGAAATATCTTCAGCAGAAGGACCCCAGGCCTGTGGTGGTGCCACCCTTGGTAGACACTTTCGTGGACGTCACCAAGGCAGCGTGGAAGCGTCCACATTCACTCCCGGCGATGCCGAAGAAAGCTGACTGCCTGTACAAGGCTCCAAAGGAAGACCAGTACTTGGCTCAGCATTCTCAGGCCGACTCTCTGGTCATAACAGCCTCTCATGACCGGTCCCAGAGACCGCAACATTTGAGCACTCTGCCACCGGACCCGGAGTCCAAACAGCTGGACGCTATGGGTAGGCGCATGTATGCTTCCGCTACTTGCGCCATCAGATCCCGGAATTACTTGACCCACATGGTGCAGTTCCAAAATGCCTTGTGGGAGCAGGGTCTGGATCTGGCTGAGAAATTGCCAGAAGGTGAGCAGAAGGAGGAGATGTTGCAGCTCCTCCGGACGGGTTCGGACGTGGGGACCCAAGTGCTATGAGCCGCGTACGACTCCGCGGACTCCTCAGCTCGAGCAGCAGCTTCAGGTGTATGCCTCCGGAGACACTCTTGGCTCCGTGTCTCCGGCTTTACCCCGGACGTCCACAAAAACATCATGGACGAGCTATTTGAGGGAGAAGTTCTCTTTGGTGAGCCCTCTGAGAGGGTCATCACTAAGCTTCAAGAGGCCGGGAAGGCGGTGAGGTCAGTCCAGGCAATGTACCGTCCGAGGCTTAGTTCCTTTCGTAGGAACCAAAGCCGTTTTCGTGGACTGGCACAGAGACATCAGTCCTGCACCAGCCCACAACAGAGGGGCTCCGGTTCCCGCAGAGCCCAGGGTGGACAGCCCGCGGGCCAAGGTCAACGCCCAGCAAAACCGGCCGAGCCCGCAGGCCCCTCCGCCGCCACAGCATGACTCCTTTCCGTCCCCCGCCCCTCAGGATCAACGGGACATCAAGGTCGGGGGTCGCATTGCGAAGTACCTGCCAGGATGGCAGTCCATAACCACCGACCTGTGGGTTCTTCAGTTGGTCGAAAGAGGCCACTTTATAGAATTCGCAGAAAAGCCACCCTCGAGGCCTCCTCTGCTCTCCCATTACTCGGGTCAGCACAAGCCTCTGATCCGGCAAGAAATACTCATGCTCCTGCAAAAGGGGGTGACAGAGTATGTCCCAGAGAACCAGAGATGATACGGGTACTACTCCCACTTCTTCCTGGTTCCGAAGAAAACAGGGACCTCCGTCCGATTCTGGACCTCAGCGACCTCAATATGTCGGTCGCCTACAAAAGATTCCGCATGGTGACTCTTCCGGTCTTATTCCCATGCTAAAGAGGGCGATTTTAGCATCCCTAGACATGCAGGATGCATACCTGCACATCCCTGTAGCTCAGGTGCACAGGAGGTTCCTCGCTTGAGTTTCTCGCCACCACTTTCAGTTCCGAGCACTTCCATTTGGACTGTTATCGCCCCAGGGTCTTTACCAAATGCATGGCAGTCGTGACGGCGTCTCTAAGGAGACAGGGCCATTATGTGTTCCGTGCATTGGGCGATTGGCTTCTCATGGCGCCTCCAGAGGCGTTGTTACTGGCTATCCAGAGTACCCAGGATCTGTTTCGGTCTCTGGGCATCTTGATCAATTACGAGAAGTCTCTTCTGGTACCGTCGCAGAAACTGCAGTTCATAGGCGCAGTCCTGGACACCGTTCAGGGAAGAGCATTTCTTCCACACGACAGAGCGGAGCGCATCAGATCCCTCATCAGGGATCTTTCGTCGAACAAGACCGTCCCAGCCAGGTCGGTCCTTTGCTTGCTCGGACACATGGCTGCGGCCATTCTGACCATCCCTTTCGCAAGGCTCCACATGCGGGTAACTCGGTGGATGCTCAAGGTGCAATGGGACCAAAGGTAAGACCATATGCAGCATCTGGTCAGAATCACGAACGCCTGCGATTCGAGACTGGCAATGGTGGCTAGACCCAGGGACACTCTCTACTGGGGTCCTGCTTATAGCGCCCTGGCCCCTGAGGTAATCCTCACCAGACGCCCAGGACTAGGGGTGGGGAGCACACCTGGACGGGGTGAAGTCCCAAGGAACGTGGACCCTTCAGGAGGCTCACCTTCATATCAACGTTCTGGAGATGAGGGCGGTCCTTTATGCCCTGCAGGCATTTCAGTCAGAGATCCCGCCGAGTACTCTCCTGCTACAGACAGACAACACGGCGGTGATGCATTACCTCAACAAACAAGGAGGCGCACACTCTTACCCCCTTTGCAGGGAGGCTATGAGGGTGTGGGATTGGGTAATCTGACACGGCTCGAACCTGATCACAGTACATGTTCCCCGGTGGACAACACAATTGCAGATGGCCTAAGTCGTTCCCAGGCCAGAGTCCACGAGTGGGAACTTCTTCAGGAGGTAGCAGAGGATCCGTTTCTTCGATGGGGAACTCCAGAATTGGACTTGTTCGCTTCCCCATCCAACGCAAAACTGCCCAATTTTTGCTTGCTAGATCCAGGGCCTGGTGTTTTCTGGTGAGACGCGTTGTCCCTCTCCTGGGCAGACAGATTCCTCTACGCTTTCCCTCCCTTCCCATTGATCCAGAGAGTTCTTCTCAAACTGCGCGAGGGAGCATGCAACAATGATCCTGGTGGCCCCTTTCTGGCCCAGACAGATCTGGTTCCCTTTGCTAATACAGCTGTCCTGGGAACCTCCGCTCCTGTTTCCATTCGGCTCCCATTTCTTGTCTCAGGAAGAAGGTTCACTGGTCCACCCGGACTTACGCTCACTGAACCTGCATGCATGGCTCCTAGAGACATAGCCATTTTGCGACACGGGGTTTCGCAAGAGGTTGCGGAAGTTCTTTCTGCAGCCAGAAAGCCGGCAACACATGCGACGTACGCCATGAAATGGCGCCGTCTTTGTCTATGGTCGCAAACACGCCGGGCCTTTCCCCTTAGGCTGTCCGTGAAAGTGGTGTTAGAGTACCTGCTCTCCCTTTTCCGCTCGGGTCTCGCCTACTCCTCTATTAAGGTGCACCTCTGTGCCATTTCAGCTTATCACCTTCCGGTGGGACAGCGCACAGTGGCACAATTAGATGCCTGTCGAGAATTCCTGAGAGGGGTGTTACACCTTAGGCCGCCCATTAAAGACCCAGTGCCTCCATGGGACTTACTCTTTATCCTGGAGCAACTCACGCTCCCCCCCTTTGAACCTGCCGCGGATTGCAAGCTGCGTTTTCTGTCATGGAAAACGTTGTTTTTAGTTGCTGTTACATCAGCGAGAAGAGTTTCCGAGCTTCATGCTCTCATGTGTAAGGAGCCTTATTTGATTTTCCACCGGGACAGAGTATCCCTGAGGACAAATCCTAAATTCTTGCCTAAGGTGGTTTCCACATTCACTCTCAATCAGGACATTGACCTGCCTGTCTACTTCCCTAATTATTCTAATAGAGGAGAGGCGCTGCTCCACACCCTGGATGTTCACCGCAGCTTAAGGTACTACCTGAGCAGAACTAAGCAGCTTCAGTAAATCAGAGCAACTTTCGCTCCTTTACTGAAAGGATGATGGGCCAACCAGTATCCAAACAGTCCCTTCTCGCTGGCTTGTCCAGTGCATATCATACTGTTATGATATCAAACAAAGCCCTGCCGGGATCAGTCCGGGCCATTCCACTAGGGAGTGGCCACCTCCTTCTGCACGTCAGACGTCTCCACCTCTGCCATTTGTGCTGCAGCCACTTGGAGCTCTGTACATACCTTTAATCAGGCACTCATAGCCTGGACATTGCTTCACGGCAAAGAGCCGGCTCGGCCTGGCTGTGCTACAGGGTCTCCTGTCCTAGAATCAGGACCTGGAATGAACTTTCTAGTTTCCTCCTCCCAGAGTGTTTGCAAGCGCTGCTTGTGAATCAGTCTAATGGTGTAACCTGCTGCAGAGCTGTGTCTCGGTAAGATAGCACAGTTACGTAAGAACTTACCGTAACAGTAGATCTTCGAGAACAGCTCTTGCAGCAGGTACCTTCCCGCCCACCTTCCCCCTTGGAGGAGGCATGGCTTAAGCCTTTTTTAACAGGGATTTATACCCTTTTGTCTTCTGACGGTGGATCCTTGGTCTCCCATTTCAATGTCAGCCTGCGGCCGGAAGTCTCCGGCGGGAGAACTGGGGAATCTGGCGGGACCGCCCCCTTATGTACTACGCCTGACGGAGGCGGGACCGATGTCAGGGACGGTCCCCGCTGAAGATAGCTATCTAGAAGTTTTCCGTGGGGTCCTGACGCTTGCCGGCTTCAGTCCTAATGGTGTAACCTGCTGCAAGAGCTGTTCTTGAAGATCTACTGTTACGGTAAGTTCTTACGTATCTGTACTTTCCTGTTTCCAAACAGTGTCTGTCCAAATGGATGGCCAGCTGTATTATTTTTTGTTACAGGAAATATGGCAAGGACTTTCCTGGCATTGTTCTTTGCCATTACACCAGAGGCATGGCCACTTCATTGCCTGTTTCAGGAATGTTTCTGATGCAGAGATCTGCCATGCTGCTACTTGGAGTACTGTCCACACCTTTACCAAACACTATAGTCTGGACATTGCCTCTAGCTATAGGGCCAGCTTTGGGCCCTAGCTGTCCTCCAGGGTGTACTTTCCTAGGCTGTGATGGCAGAACTGCTTAGGACTCAATTCATAGATGTGGTTTGCTGCAAGAGCCTACCCGCTTAGAATAATGTTTCACGAATAGCACTGGTTAGAACAGCATAGACTATAACAGCTATCCAGTCAGGTGGAGGAAGGTGAAGAGATTGTCAAGTAAAGAGAAATCGTGGTAGCTGGCCGAGCTACTCCTGTGGTGGAGAGGGCTAAGACATGGAACAGCTCAGCCAGTGCAGTCCTGGAGATCAGGGTTCTGTTTCCAGTCTCACGATTGTTAACTTTTGTGTCTCATCTCCTGATTGTCAACTTTTCGTGTCTCACCACCAAAATAAATTGTTTTTTATATGTCCACTCACCCCCATAGATTCCCCCCCCCTTTCCCAGTGGAGTTGATTGTAATAATTGCAGGAGGTGCGGGGGACAGAGCCCACTGGGGAAAAACAAAATCTGGTGATTAGTTTGAGACATGACAATGGTCCTCGGTGTATTTTTAGACTGACACTATTGGCAATATTATGTCCTGCTGTGTTTTTCCTTGGCACTGTTGTGGTTGCCCCCCTCTTTACAGTGCTACTGTTGTGGTTGCAATTCTAGCCTAGTGCCCTACAAGAGCAAGCAAGGTAGTACAGTTACATAAGAACTTACTGTAACAGTAGATCTTTGACAGGATCTCTTGCAGCAGGCTATGCCATCACACCCTCCTTTTGTGGGGCCCTCCCGTGTCTGTCTCTTCTTTTGCTGCTATTACTTTTTGTTGGGAACCTTCGGCTTCTCCTCCTCAGTGAGAAATTGGTTGCTGTGGTCTCCGGCGGGAGAACTGAAGAGGGTGTGGGGGCTGCCTGCTCTTATAGGTTAGGGGGACATTGGTGTAAGACGTCTGAGTGAGCGGCCCCCTGGTAGACTGCTCGCTAGAAAGGTTTCTTTGTGGTCCTAGTGCCTGGTGGCTATAGTTCCATAGGTGTGGCCTGCTGCAAATGATCCTCTCAAAGTTCTACTGTTACAGTGTGTTCTTGTGTAACTATACATTTCACTTCAAGGGGGCTCTTGCAGCAGATTAAACCATTAGGACTGAAGCTGGCAGGCTCCAGGACCCCATGGAGAACATCTAGCTAGCAGTCTATAGTGGGGAACCGCCCCTTAGCATCGACCCGCCCCTGATGTCCACCTATGGTATAAAAGAGGCGGTACCCAACACCACCTCCGTTCTTTTCCCGCCGTCTACCTGCGCAAGTCAGACCTTCACGGATGCCTTCTGCTTTAGTAGACCGCCATTTTCAGTGCATTACCCATGCTGTATTATTTTCTAATTTTTCTTCAGTTTAACAGCAATCTGTGCATGTCTTCTTCTCCTCCTTCCTCATCTGTTGAGTGGTGGCGAACGAAGTGCGCTTGTGGCAAGCAGATTCCCCACAAGGACGGCCATTCGGTGTGCCTGCTTTGCCTAGACCCAGACCACGACATTGAGGCCTGCAAGCACTGCCAGGATTTTAACCAGTGCACCCGACTTTGCTGCCAGAAGACCCTGGACGCATTCCTGCTGCAGCAAAAACTATGTGAAGGAAAAGGAGCTTCACCAGAGTACCTCCTCTTCCCTGGTCTCTGGGGCCTCCACTTCTTCTTTGGCTAAGGACAAGAAGAAGTCTTTGGGAAAGCACAAACACCAGGAGAAGGATAGAGAAACCCCGGTCAGCTTTCCGCTCCAGGTCCCCATGCAAGTAGGTCACTGATCATGGGTCTTCCTCCTGCGGGAGGTAGGTCACTTCCACATTGTCAGCCTTGTCTCCCCCCCCCCCCCCAAGCTGCCAGTGGCCAGACCACCCACTCTCCTAACTATATTGGGTGGTGGTTCCTTGGGGCTTGGGACTTCGTCTCTGGCCTCTCAGCCCCTGAAGCTCAGGCTCATTCAACAGACTGGGCCCTTCTCAGGTGGCGGGTCTTTGCCTGTCGCCTTCCTGGTCAAGGAGTCTGCAAAGTCGGTTCCGAAGTCAGGGATGGACGCCCCCTTGCGATGCCAGGGGCATGCTGTCTTCTCCCCTGCATGTGATATGTTTCTGCCCCGCTTGGGAGTCAGCTCCCCTATATGGGCTTCCCCCTTGGCCGGCACCATCTGCTTCACCAGACCACTGTTAGTCTGCACCTGTCCCGTTGACACTGGCCTCCCCGACGACGCCTCAACCGCCGTCCTCGAACCCTCCACAGTCGCCGGCTGGACCTATTGTCACACAGCCGACGTCAGAGGGACCAACGCCCAGTCTTTTGACACCAGTCAGACCTTCTCCTCCTCGGGCGGCAGGTCTTTGCCTGTCACCTTCCCAGTCAAGACAACCGCGAAGTCCGTTCCGAAGTCGGAACAGATGCCACCTCGCAATGCCAAGGGCATGCAGTCTCCTTCCCCACGAGTGTGACGCCTCTGCCCTGCTTGGGAGTCAGTTCCCATATACAGGCGTCTCCATCCAGGCCAGTGCTGGCTGCTTTCCCCCAAACTGGTGTCGGCCTGCGCCTGCGCCTGTCCCATCTACACCGGTCTCCCAAGTACTAACTCTTGACGATGTCTTAACCGTCGTCCCCAAACCCTCTACAGTCGCCGGCTGGACCTGTCGTCACACAACTGACATCAGGGGGACCAACGCCCGGTCTTTCGATGCCAGATGATTCCTTACCTCAGGATCAGATGCTGGTTAACCTGATGCCGAGGGATCTGATGCCAAGGTTACTGCAACCTGACATACCAATACTGGGACCTTCCAAACCAACCCCACAGACTCCAGTTCCCCAGGCCTTACCTCAGAACTCACCCGTGAACCTTAACGCCCTATTTACAGCCTGATGGACGTACTTCAAGGATAAGGAGGCCCCAAAGGAGCCCTCTACTCCAACTCTGAGGGACCCTTCGCCCAATCCTTCTAAGGACCAGATTCCGCTAGAAAGACTGACACCAACTCCTAGGGAACCTACACCACAGCCAGCAGGGCCTGGCACCAGTCGTTATAAGACCCATAGGCATAAGCCTCAGCACTCTCCCTCTTTGGATTCAGGTGAGTCAAAAGGATATTCCTCTTACTTCTCTTGCAGTGAGTCTGGAAATTAAGATCTCCTGTCAGAGCAGGAGGAGCCCAAGAATACCCCACGGTCTCCTCCAGATGACCCAACTTTCATGGATGTGATGAGGCACATCCAGACCCTCATGGGCTGGGATACTGAGGAAGTGGACCCTGAGCGATGTTGGCTAGCCAGTTTCCTCTGCAAGGAGGAGTCCTTGCCTCTAATAGTTCCCCCTTTAATCGAGTCCTTCAAGGACATCAATAGGACTGCTTGGAAGCGCCCGTGTAAAACACCGGCGACGTCCCAAAAGGCGGATCACCTGTATGATGCCCCAAGGGATGGGGAGAACCTGGAGGCTGATTTGGCCATTAACACAGCCCATGACTGTTTAAAATGACCCTGGCACCTCCACACTCAGCCTCTTGATAAGGACTCTAGGCAGATAGACTGTTCTGACAATAAGGTCTACTCTTCTGCCACATGTGCCCTAAACTTTCTTGTCCACATGGTTCAATATCAGAATGCCCTGTGAGAGAAAGCTTTTGGGGTGGCACAAGCTCAGCCCGATCTCCCCGGGAAGGCTGAGCTATTGCACCTTCTCAAATCAGGCTCAGATGTGGGACCCACGTCCTCCGAGCATCTTATGATTCTGCAGTCTCCACTAGTAGAGTTATGGCTACAGGAACTTGCCTATGCCGCCACTCCTGGCTTTGGGTTTCCAGGTTTGCTCCAGATGTTCAGTCTCAGATTTTGGATGCCCCCCTTTAGAGGCCCCGTCCTGTTTGGCGAGGATTCTCAGAATATAATCACTCGCCTCCAAGAGTCGGGTAATGCTATCCGTTCAGTCCATACTCTTACCAGTCTCGACCTAAGTTGTCCCAACGACAGCATTTTTGCTGCAACTCCAAGCAGCAACTTAGAAGTCAGCAGCCCAGGGGTGCCTTTAAGAGAAAGGCTACTTCCTAAGCCACAGGAGGTTTAGCGCCCAGAGCTCCCAGAACCTCACAAGCTGCGTTGCCTGTCCCCAGCTCCTCTACCTAACTCCTTATGCGACCCCCCCTCCTCCTGCAGAATCCCTGGGGGAGGCGGTGGGGGGGGGGGTTGGTTCTCTCTCTCTCTGTGGAGAGGGTTGGTGCAGAATAGCCTAGGATCAGTGGGTTTTGCAGTTAGTGGAACAGGAGCACACCCTAGAATTGTTGGAGATTCCCCCAGGTAATCCTCTAGTTCCCTCCCATTACCCTCAGGCCCATCTCGCCTTGATTCAAGAAGAGATCAAAGCACTCCTGCGAAAACAGGCCATCGAACCCATCCTGCCAGCACAGCAAGGGAAGGGATTCTACTTGCATTTCTTCTTGATTCCAAAGAAAACAGGAGATCTGCATCCCATTCTGGACTTCAGCAGCCTGAACAAGTTTATAGAGTACAGAAGGTTCAGGATGGTCACTCTTCCTGGCCTTCTCACCTCACATCATCGGGGTGATTGGCTTTGCTCCCAGAGCATGCAGGATGCTTATCTTCACATCTTGGTGTTTACACCCCACAGAAGGTTCCTTCGCTTCCACTTCCAAGGAACCCACTACCAGTTTCGGGCCTTACCGTTCGGCCTATCCTCTGCCCCACAAGTCTTTACAAAGTGCCTCACAGTAGTGGCAGCAGCCTTGAGGAGGAAAGGCCATTATGTCTTCCCTTATCTAGATGACTCTTCTGACAGCCCCTACCAAGGTGCAGTTGCTTGGAACCATGGAGGCCACTTTTTTTTCAGGACCTGGGGATAACTGTCAGCCTCCTCAAATCCTCCCCTTGGCCAAGTCAAAGACTCCAATCATAGGGGTGATTTTGGACACCAAGCAAAACAAAGCCTTTCTTCAACCAGACAGAGCAGAATGCCTTCAGACTCGGGCTCAGGTGGTCTAGTCGTCTCGACAAGTTCCAGCCAGGACAGTTCTAAGGCTGCTGGGACATGTGACAGTGGCTACTGCAACCCTGGCTTGCCTGCACATAATGGTGGTCCGGTGTAACTTTCGGGTCCAATGGGATCAGTGTTCAGATGACTTGGACCTTCTAATGTCGATATCCAACTCGGTGCGACAGTCTATGATGTGATGGCTGGATTCCTCCCACCTCTCCAAGGGGGTTCACTTCGGTCAGAGTCACCTCAGCAAATTCTGACAATGGATGCGTTGGGCCAGGGCTGGGGCGCCTGTCTGGCAGATCGTCAGGCTCTGGGGACTTGGTCCCCATTGGAGCAACATCTCCACATCAGCGTTTTAGAAATGCAGGCGATCCTGTATGCTCTACAAACCTTTCAGACGAACCTGCTCCAGGGTCCTGTCTTGATCCAGATGGACAATATGTCTGTGGTCTTTTACATAAACAAGCAAGGGAGTACACATTCTTACCCCCTCTGCAGAGAGGCCATGAGAGTGTGGTATTGGGCCATAGAGCACCACCTGAGCCTGACTGCTGTGCATGTTCCAGGCGTTCAAAACACCTTGGCTGACAGTCTAAGCCATTCCCGGTCCAAGGCTCATGAATGGGAACAACTTCTTGCAGTGGTAGAAGATCTCTTCGACAGGTGGGGCTGCCCAGAGCTGGACCTATTCACATCCCCATCCAACGCAAAACTGCCCAGTTTCAGCTCACTAGATCCCGGGCCTGGTGTTTGCTGGCGAGACACGCTGTCCCTCTGTTGGACAGGGAGGTTTCTAGTTTTGTTTTTTTTGTTTTTTTTTTTACTCAGATTTATTCAATCTTAAAACATACATGACTTGGACCTCCATTCACAGTGTTTGCTCAGTTACATCAGAGTTTGATCTTATTAACATGCCCTAAAGTCGATGTGAATGAAGTACATAATTATATATCTCTAATCAGATAACCGTTTCCTACTGACTACCAACCAGCAATCTGCTGTTAACAAATCTATATCAGTATAACCTTATTCTAAAACAGCAAAAGAAAAAAGATAACAAAAAGAGAAAAAATATAACTGTGGTTGCTGGGTAAACAATAATAAAAAAAAAAAAAAAAAATCAATATCTTACTTTGAGAGGGCTCTTGCAGTAGGTAATTACATATAAGACTGACCTGGCAGGCGTCAGGACCCCACAGAAAAATTTCTAGCCAGCAGTCTCTGGCAGGGGACTGCCTCCACGTCAGGTAACCGATGTCGGGCGACGTCAGTATAAAGGGCTGCTCCCCCACGCCTGCCTTCCAGTTCTTTCCTGCCGTCGACTTGTGAAAGTTCCTCGCGGTAGAGTTCCATTGCTTGTCAGTCTTTCGTCTGTCAGTTTTAGCAAACTTTTTGACTGTTTTTTCCTTCAAATGTCTGTGTATGTTGTCCCCGATGCCTTCTGAATTGCATAAAAATAAGTGCGACTTGTGCGGTTCCCAACTGCTGCATAAGGACGGACACTCTTTGTGCCTCTTCTGCTTAGGCCCGGACCACCCTGTGGAGAAGTGCCAGCACTGCCAACAGTTCATTCCAGCTACCCAAAAACAGAGGCAGCAGTCCATGGAGGCCCATATTCTCAAGAAAAAGATGGCTTCCGGGGAAAAGGAGCTGAAGAAGTTAAAGCAGGCTTCCACTTTCCCTGAAGGCCATAAGAAAAAGGACAAGCACTGGGACCGGGACTCGTCCGTCATGGCCTCTGTGACTCTGGCCAGAGTTACATTGCTTAAGGTAATGTCTCTTCCGGGGGACCTTTCATCGACGACCCTCTTGGCGACACCCAAGACTGTCACCCCTCCCATTGGGCTCGGGTGCCTCCAGGACAAAGGAGGCTTCCGCTCCTGGGAAGGCTGCTACCACACAGCCCTCTGGGTCGAGCGGGTCCGCTAAATCGGACGCCAGTGCTACCAACGTCCGCCCAGACAGGATCGATAAGACGCCGGTTCCTTTGGGAGGGCACACGGTCCCTCGCACGCCCATCAGCGTCGCATCCCCAGCGTGACCCACATCGGGCCCGAGTTCCGATATGTCGGACACTGGCTCCTCAGACGCCCACCTGGATCCTGCTGATAAGCCGGATTTCGGCCCCTCTGACGGACGCCCAGCGAAAGAGCCTATGTTGGACCAGTCCAACGTCTCAGGCTCACCACAATGCATGCCATTGCCTCCTGAGGCTCCCGCATCTCCTGTGTTGGACCACGGGGATTTTAACCCTCTATTCCTGGGTGACATGGAGGAGCTGGGTACGCTGCCGTCAGGGCTCCCTTCTACAGGGCCGGACCCCCGATGCCAGTTACAACACCGGCCTACCAGACGTCCCTTTGCCAGATGCTGCTCCAATGCCGGGCCTGACGCCGCCGGGGCCACCTTTACCTGGCCCGCCTGCTGGTCCTTTTCCAGGGCCTTCTGCCCCTGCCAGAACCTCTGTTACTCGGGTATCTGACACCCCTTAATCCGCTGCCGCCCTACCCGGTACCAGAGTATCCGATGCCGCAGTACACAGCACCACTTTGTTCGACGCTGCAGTACCTGGCACCTCAATACCAGACGCCGAGCTTTCCGCCATCAGGTTACGGATACTCGCCTTACAGATACCCTCAGTATCTGTATCCTCCTCCTCCACCGCCCTCACCACAGCCGCCGGTGGACTTGAAGGAGATTCTGGCTGCCTGGTGGGCTAAGGCCAAGGCTCAGCTCACCAGGGAGGTAGAGAGCCATCTCCTGGCACTGGACCTTGCACAGGATCCCCTTCGCCGGAGACGGGAGACGCCTTCCCCCTTACCCGACACCAGAGGTGAATCCTCGGGTGCCAGGGATGGGGAGGATACGCTTCCCAGAGGGCTTCCCAAAGGGACCATTCCTCCCCCGCATCGAGAGGAGTCTTCCTCCTCTACGTCGGAGACCTCTGACTCAGATTCAGGGGGGTGCTCCGATCCTGATGATGAGCCTTGTACTCCAGATCGTCCCAGGCCAAGGACTCCTCCGGAGGATCCTTCTTTTTTGGAGTTACTGAGAAAGATCCAGGAAGTTCATCAGTGGCAATCTCTGGAGCCAGATCCACAGCGTAAGAAGCTCTCTGCCCACCTGGATTTGCCAGAGATCGCTCCGACATTGATTCCACCCTGGATTTAGCCTCACGCAGACCTTGTTTCCACTATTTGGAAGCAACCATCTACGTTGGCCCCCCTTCCACGGAAGGGAAATAGGCTATATCAGGTTCCTGAGGGAGTAGATTCTTTGAATGTACACCCCAAGGCAGACTCAGTCATGATTAGCACTGCTCACAGCCGTTCTGCCAATCCCAAACATCTCCGTTCGTCTCCACCTGACAAGGAGTCTCTGCTTCTGGACCAGTATGGGAAGAAGGTGTACGCTTCTTCTACCCTGGGTATTAAGACCCTGAACTATGTCACTCATATGGGGAACTACCAGAAGATGATCCTGACCCAGTCGGAATCAAAATTGGACTCCCTTCCTGAGTCTCAGACCAAGCAGGAAGTGGCTGACCTTGTCCGCTCTGCTCATTCGGCCAGTCAGCACATGCTTCGTGCCACCTACGATGTAGTGGACGCAGCTGGATGGAGCTCTGCTTTAGTCATAGGTCTTCGGCGTCATGCCTGGCTCAGAGCATCAGGTTTGGTCCCTGAAGTGCAATCCGCCATTCAGGATGCGCCCTTCAGGGGTTCGGTGCTGTTCAGCGGTGATGTCAAGAACATCATCACCGACCTGCAGGAGAAGGGTACTGCACTCAAGTCCATGGACTCTCTGTACAGGCCCCCTCAGGGACAGTGTCGCCCTTTTTTGTCGACGTTCTCGACCATAAGCAAAACCCCAGGGCAAGCGGCCCAACAAGCTTCTGGCCCCTCCAGCAACCAAGACTGCCCCACCCAAAAAAGCTGTGGGAGCCTCTGCACTGCCCCAAACCTCCTGACTCCTCTCCCACAGTCTCTGGACTCTCCAGAGGAACCAGTAGGAGGGAGGTTCTCCTTCCATCTACCGGGTTGGGAGAGGATTACATCACATGCTTGGGTGCTCCAACTGATAGCAGCAGGACACTCAATCGAGTTTCTTCAGAAACCACCCCGAAGACCACCCCCCAAGTCGTCTTACTCCCTGGAACATCTTCCTCTGGTTCTGGAAGAAATTTCCTCCCTTCTTGCGAAGGTGGCAATGGACCCAGTCCTCGCCCACCTTTGGGGGACAGGTTACTACTCCCATTTTTTTCCTAGTTCCAAAGAAGACGCGAGGTCTATTTTAGACCTCAGTTCCCTGAACATGTTCATGGAGTACAAACGCTTGAGAATGCTCTCCTTGCAGAGCCTTCTGCCGCTTCTTCGGCAGGGACAGTGGCTATGCGCTTTGGATATGCAGGATGCCTACCTGCACATCCCCATCCGCCCTTCCCACCTCAGATTCCTCCAGTTTTCTTTTCAGGGGGACCACTACCAATTCAAGGCCCTCCCATCTGGTCTTTCCTCAGCCCCCCCGAATGTTTACAAAATGCCTGTCTGTGGTAGCGGCCCATCTGCGCCCCCAGGTAGTACAGGTTTTCCTGTACCTGGACGACTGGCTCCTGGCAGCCTCATCCAGGGAGGAACTTCTAAGCTCTTGCCTTTACCCTGCAGGTTTTTACCAGCCTGGGTATCACCATCAACCAGGCCAAGTCTCATTTGGTCCCTTGCCAAAGACTCCAGTTTATCGGGGCGATCCTGGACACGACCATCGGCAAGGCCTTTTTGCCTCCGGACAGGATGGATACCCTCCAGACTCGAGCACATCTGTTGTCCAGTCGCAGAAGGGTCGGTGCCAGGTCAGTCCTTCGCCTCCTTGGGCTCATGGCGGCTGCTATCCAGACAGTCCCTCGCGCTCGGCTCCATATGAGGATCTCTCAATGGACGCTTCGGTCTCAATGAGACCAAACGTTGGACGACCTAGACCAGGAGGTTCTAGTCTCAGATCCCATGGTCAGGGACTTGCAATGGTGGATGGTGCAAGAGAACCTTTGCCGGGGAGTTAACTTCAATATCAGCCCCCCCCCCCCAAGACATTGACAACAGATGCCTCAGGCGAGGGCTGGGGAGCCCATCTAGGGTCTCACCGGACTCAGGGCACCTGGTCCAGACTCGAACAGACTTTACACATAAATGTGCTCGAACTCAGAGCCGTCATGTATGCTGTCCAGGCTCTGCACTCCTCCATTCTTCCCGGTCACCTAACAATCCAGACGGACAAAATGTGTGTAGTCTGGTACATCAACAAGCAGGGAGGAACTTGTTCCTACCCTCTGTGCAGGGAAGCAATGAGAGTTTGGAGTTGGGCCGTTAAGCACAACCTTCACCTGAGGGCAGCTCATGTTCCAGGAGTAGAAAACATGTTGGCAGAGCACCTCAGTCGGTCTTCCGCCAGAGCCCACGAATGGGATCTGGATCAAGAAGTAGATGACATCTTCCTGCTCTGGCGAGCCCTTCAGGTAGACCTGTTCGCATCTCCTCAAAATGCAAAACTTCCCGCTTTCTGCTCGCTCACTCGCTCCAGGGTGAGGCACTTTCTGGCGGGACGCTTGTCTCTCAATTGGAAGGACAGATTCGTCTGTGCCTTTCCTCCAGTTCCCTTATTTCCGAGGGTCTTACACAAACTCAGGACAGAAGGAGCCCGGATGATCCTCATCGCTCCATTCTGGCCCAGGCAAGTTTGGTGTTCTCTTCTGCAGCAATTTTCAGAGGATCCTCTGCCTCTGTCACAGCACTTGCTGACTCAGTATCAGGGGACCCTTGTTCATCCGGGTCTCCTATCCCTTCAGTTGCAGGCGTGGCTCCTGCAGACGTAGCTCAAGCCCAGTTCGGGGTTTCCCCGCTCGTAACGGATATGGAGGCCAGAAAGCCTTCCACTAGATCCACCTATGCTATAAAGTGGAAATGTTTTTCGATTTGGGCCTCATCAAAGGACTTTGAGCCTTTCTCTTGCCCAGCTGAATGAGTCCTGGACTACATGCGTCATCTCTTTGACCTGGGTCTCAGCCGTTCCTCTTTGAAAGTCCACATGGCAGCAATTTCAGCATACCATGTCCCTTTTGGAAACAGGACTTTCGCTCAGTTGGAAGTCTCTTAAGATGTTCCTCAGAGGGGTTCTCTATTTGAGACTCCCATCTGCATTCCTGCTCCTCCTTGGGATCTGAACTTTGTTATCGAGAAGCTTACTCTGCCTTCTTTAGAGCCGGCAGCTTCAGCAGACTTGAAGTTCCTCTCTTGGAAGAGACTCTTCCTAGTGGCCATTACTTCAGCTCGATGTATTTCCGAGCTTTAGGCCCTGGTGTGCAAAATCCCTTATTTGATTTTTCACAAGGTACGTGTGGCTCTGCGTACCGACCTTAAGTTTCTCCCTGAGGTGGTAGCGGAATCTACGCTGAACCAATCCATTGAGCTACCCGCTTTCTTTACGCAACTCTCCAATCAAGGGGAGTACCTCTTGCATACTTTGGATGTTCACAGAATACTGAGATACTATACTACTAGGACTAAGGATCTCAGGACTTCGGATCAGCTTTTTGTCTTTTTTGCTCACAAAAGAAAGGGCAATGCAGTTTCCAAACAATTTCTTTCTAAATGGTTGGCTCATTGTATCACCTTCTGTTACGACAAGTACCACAAGACCCTGCTGGGTTAAGTCAGAGGTCATTCCACAAGAGGAGTAGCCGTCTCTGCGGCTTGTTTCAAGAATGTGTCAGCAGCTGACATCTGCGCAGCCACGACTTGGACTTCTGTCCATACCTTTATGAAACATTGTAGTTTGGATATTGCCTCTCGCTGTAGAGCAGGCTTCAGGTTGGCTGTACTCAAAGGTCTTCTTTCATAAGACCCATTCAGCTGGAGGTTACATTGCTTGGATAGTTTTCCTCCTCCCGAGTGCTTTTCCTTTTTCCAGACTGCTTGGGATTTAGTCCTATATGTAATTACCTACTGCAAGAGCCCTCTCGAAGTAAGATAGTACAGTTACATAAGAACTTACGGTAACAGTAGATCTTCGAGAGAGGCTCTTGCAGTAGGTAATGCATTTCCACCCTCCATCTCCCTTAGCTTTTCAGCTCCTTTTCCAGGAAGGAAAATACCCGCTTCTGTCTTGTCTTGCCTTTTTTGGCCTTTGGCGGGAGAGAACTGGAAGGCGGGCGTGGGGGACTGCCCCTTTATACTGACGTTGGTCACCTGACGTGGGGGCGGTCTCCCGCCAGAGACTGCTGGCTAGAAATGTTTTCCATGGGGTCCTGACGCCTGCCGGGTCAGTCCTATATGTAATTACTTTCTGCAAGAGCCTCTCTCGAAGATCTACTGTTACTGTAAGTTCTTACGTAACTGTACTTTCTCTAGGCAGTCAAAACCAGGGTGACAGTGGGATGAAAATATACAGTAACTAATGTCATATTATTGTTGTCTTATATTTCATTAGTTCTTTGTACTTTCTCTTTTAGTGAATTATGGGCTAACCGATCTGGGCCTAGGGGAGGTCTCCAGTGAAGAATCATCCTTGTTAGACCCACTCATCCATGGACTCCATATCTCCAGATATTGTTCCTCTCTATGTAATTTGGCTGTCAGGAGTTCCATTTCACATACATTATTTAGTCTTTTCAACCATTCCTGGAAAGCTGAGGGGTCCTTCCTTAACCAACATGCGTTGATAACTTCAAGGCTGTGGCAATAAGTATCTGTGCCAATTTCCTGCGGGATGCAGGGAGTTTAACAGTAGTTGGGAGGCGGCAGGCCTAATACCCACTCTGTAAACCCATCCGGGATGTCTGTTTACACTATTTGTCTAACAGCTTCCTGCACCCCAGACCAGAACCCTCTGAGCATCGGACAAGCCCAAAACATATAGGTGTACCCACCGCCCCACATTTCCACCAGCAGAGATCTGAGTGTGAAGTATTAGTGTTTGGTCACTGTGGGGGTTCAGAATAAACGAATTAAGATCTTTCAGAAAAACTCCCTCCAGCAAACCCTCAGACGCCTTTCTCAGCTGGTACCTCAAATATGCTGAGGATTCTCTCTCTCTCCCAGGTCTTCTTCATAATTTGTAAGGGTATGGGGTCTGGTTCCTCTAGACTGTTGTAGAGGACTGCAATGATTCTAACCTTAACCTTCACTATTGCAATCCCATTTATGAATTCTTTCCAAGGTGATCTTTGTTTATTGAGCAGAGCCCCATTGTTTGTACTTGTAATAAAGTGGCGAACCTGTAGATATCTGAAGAAGTCTATATTGGCTAAGTGAAATTAGTTTTTTAATTGTTAAAATGATACACTCTTCTCTCTCCAGAATCTGGGAAAAATCTTATTAGGCCCTTTGATTCCCATATCCTGTATCCTAGATCAGATCGGAGGCAAGAGGTGGTGACAGATTAGGGACATCAGGCTAAGTTATTCATCTGAACCTGTTTTTCTTTTTACTAGGCGTAACATATTTAGTGTTTTTCATCCATGGGTTATGTATGGAGTTTCTGATTGTGGGAGGCAAGTCTGAGTAAACTAGAGAAAAAAGGGGCAATGGAAGTCTCTTCCCCCTCTTCAATTTCTTATCAACCTGCTGCCTTATGTCGTTTGGCCCAAGTACACACTGTTACCATCTGGCAGGCCAAATAATATTTATACAAGTCTGGCAGTCCTGTCCTTCCCTGTTCCTAGGTAGTCGTAAAGTTTTCCTTGCAATCCTTGACATACCACCCCACCCCCAAAAAATGAATCTACCTATGCCCTGTCTAATTTTGGTCCAAAAGATAGGTGGGATGGCCAGGGGCAAAGTAGAAAATAAAAAATAAGAAACGAGGTAGAAGGTTCATTTAGACAAAATCTGTACGACCTGCTAGTGATAAGGGTAGTAGGGTCCACCTAGCCACGTCTCTGTGCATCTCATTCCACAGGTTGTGGTAGTTTATATCAAACAGTGTAGTGTTGGATGTAAAGATTTGGACCCCTAAATACCTAATCTGGTTGTTCTTTGCCCAGGAGAAAGGAACATTAGATCTAAAGCCCTGCGAGGGAGTACCACTGAGAATTAATGCCTCAGATTTGCTGAGATTGATTTTATAGCAGGAGATATGGCTAAAAGAATCCAGCAACTTAATTAATTTAGGTATTGTGACCTCAGGGTTCCTAAGAAAAAAAGAGCGTGTCATCTGCGTATAGAGCCAGTCTCTTTTCCGGACCCCCCAACATCACCTCTTCTATTATAGGGTCCTGACAGACTGCCGCAGCCAAGGGCTCCAAAAATACTGCAAACAGTGGAGGGCACAGGGGACAGCCCTGCCTCGTACCTCTGCCTATGGTGAATCTTTGAGTGAATTCCATTAACCCAGACCTGCGCCTGAAGGGAGGAATACAGGTTTGCAATAATCTGCATGAATTTAGGGCCAAATTTCAGTCTCTCCATGGTTTTGAATAAGAACTGCCAATTTACCCTTTCAAATGCTTTTTCAGGATCCATGGAGAGAGCCAGTTGCAATGTTCCCTGTCCCCACTGAGCAGAAATATTTAACAACCTTCTTATGTTTTCATGCGGATACCTGCCCGGCACAAACCCCATTTGATTGGGGTGTATCATTCAGGGAACCACTCCCTGAAGGCAGTCCGCCAGAATGCCTGTAAAAATGTTTAAATCAACATTTAAAAGTGATATTGGGTGGTAATAGCTGCAAAACTCCAGGTCCTTCCCTTCTTTGGATAAAACTGAAATCTGTGCATGTCGTCAGGAGTCTGGAATATCCCCCCCACCCCGAATGCAGTGGAAGCAGGGCAGCAGCAAAGGTATTAAATCTCCCTGAAATTATTTATGAAATTCTACAGGAAAGCTGTCTAGGCCAGGGGATTTTCCAGTTTTTAAGTCTCTAATTGTATGCACTATCTCTTTTTTTTTTTTTTTTATATATATAGGTTTTATGCATAATTACAGTACATAACTTCTGTGCAGCACAATCCTACATATGCCATCAAACAGATAAAAGATGTTCAGATAAGAGAGGCACTGCAACCTGTGGGCAAGACTTGGGGGAAGAGCTATATAAATAAGAGATATTGTTTTATCATATGGCTACTTCTACCAATGCTCTTCATATATAGCTTACATTATCATTCTCACATAGTACTGTAAACTGGGCTATTATACCCTTGATCAACATACTCTGAGTATCATAAGCTCAATAATAGTCCCCCGATAAGCTTCCCCAGCGTCCACGTACAAATTACAGATAATCCCGATTTAGCCTTCCACTCATTTGTTTTGAAAATTATAGCAGGAGGTCCATCATACTATATTAACAGGCAGGAGTAACATTAGAGCTACAAAAAAAAAGAAAACAGGCAAGTATATGTCCAAAAAAAAAAAAAAAATGTCCCAGAGAGGGTAGCCTGATTGTTAGGATCCATTTGAACCTGGTCCCATCATTAACCAAACAACAAACTGCCATAACCCCCCTCTAAGTAAATAGATTTCTACAGCATAATATGTATAGATTTAATGTCCATTTCGATCTCACATGTCAGCTCAAGTTTCTCCCAGATCTGATTCTGCCGAAGCTTCACCAGCACGAGCTGCTCTTTCAATTTCTAACTTTTGCACCAGCTTTGCAGCCTCTTTAGGGTCCGTATAAATAAATGCCTTCTTGCCAACCATAACGTGCAGACGGGCCAGCATCAGCAAATTATTTGGAACCTCCATAGCTCATAGCTGCCTCCGTATCGCATCGAAGCCTTTCCGCTTCATCCTGGTAGCATAGGATAGGTCAGGGAAAAAGAAAACTCTGGAACCCTCCATCTCTAGGCCCCGTTTGGCTCGTGCTGCCCAAAGGATCTGGTCTCGTACTACCACGGAGGTGGTTACTAGCATCACGGTCCTGGCTCCTTCTGGAGAGATAGGCGGTCTCTTAGTATTAACTCAATATACTCGAACAATCAGTCCCTGCATATTTAAACCCAGGGTTTCCGATATCCATCCTTCAAAATAGCCAGTCAAATCCTGCTCTTCAAGGCCCTCCGGTAATCCTATGATCCTGATATTAGCAGATCTGGATAGATTTTCTAAGTGCTCCAGCCTAGCTTTAATCAGACTTTGTTCTCGGACACATGTTGCTGCCATCGCTTGAGCTCGTTCGGCAGAGCGCTCTGCTGTCTGGACTGTTTCTACCAACCCCTCCAGTTTTTGTTCAGCCTGTGCCATTCTTGTGTGGTATGTGTCCATTTTGTGGTCCATCATCTGGACCGTTTTAGTCAGACTTAGTAGCGCCGCCTGTAGAGTTTCCAGTGTCGCAGGGCCAGGTTCCCCTGTTGTCTCCGGAGGAGCAGGCAAGTTCCCAGGCGTATGCAGTGGTTTGGAGGCCCCGCCACGAGGGGCGAAAAAATTAGCTTTCTGCTCCATATTTTTCCGACCCATGTCGGTAAATTTGGTACGTCTTGATAGCTCTATACCTCCTGCAACCCAAGTTGATACGTTTTGGAGGCAAATCTTGGCAGATTAGCTAGAAAATTTAATGTAAATAGGTGCTGAAGTGGGAGCTCCTCGAGAGTGTGTCTCATCAGCTAGGTAGTTAGCCAGGCCCCCCATCCCCCACTATCTCTTGGTATGCAATTGGGGTTTCTAAAAGTCCATTTCCTCCAATCTTATACCAGGCATATCTAGAAGAGCTAAAAATTCCTCTATTTTGCTGGATACCTCCTGTGCCTCCTGGGTATATAATTGCTTATAATAGGTAGCAAACGCTTGGGCTACCTGGGGGGTGGGGTCTTTAACTAATATTTATTCTGTTTTACATGGGTCTCTAATCCCCAGCACCGCTCTGCTACTAACCTGCTTCTTAGTGCGAAGGCTAGGAGCTTCCCAGCCCTGTTCCCTTCCTCATAGTACTTATGGTTTACCCGTCTCATGGAGCCCTCCACCTGTCTTGTTAATAGCCGTTCCAAGGCTGTTTTTTTTCTCAAGCCAATTGGCTTTATCGGTAGGGTCAAAAGTTAATCTATGTCTAAACTCTGCCTCTCTCAGCTCCTCCTCTAATTGGTTTTGTCTTTCCCTTGGTTTCTTCTTCTCTTTAGAGCAGTAAGAAATATGTTCTCCAAGATGGGCCTTTAAGATATCCCATTTAAAAATTTTTTTGGGGGTCTCATCCATGTCATTAGTGAGTAGGAATTCCTTGACCTGTTGAGCAATTATTTCCTTAAAGTCCTCCGATTTCAAGTGGCCTATACTAAGCTGCCAGTTTGAATTTCTGGGGTTGGACATGATTCTTAGTTGCATTAAAACTGGAGCATGATCTGACCATGTCATAGGAAGTATAGAACAATGCTGCACATAGGAGTGCTTCTCTATGGGGAGAAGGAACATGTCTAAACGAGAACAACTCCCATGTCTATGGGAAAAGAATGTGTAATTTCTCTGAGTAGGGTGACGCTGTCTCTCCAGACGTCTAAAAAAAACAGTTTCATCCAGAACACTTAAGAAAGTTGCCACCCGCCTCTAGCCGGCTTATCCCTGGTTTACCTCTACTATCCCATTCTTCCGAGACCACCCTATTTAAGTCCCCTTCTGCATCTCTCACTGCCTCAGAGAGTAAGGTTCGAATGAAGGCCTTGATCTTCTCTTGTCAGTCTTCACCATTCATTACTGTTGGGTGTAAGCCGGAGGCACGCACCCGCTATGGAAGGATTTTTTTTGTTTTGTTTTTTTTGAAAGGAGCCGGTGCCGAAGGTGCCGCCCACGAGAGCGACGCACCACGTGGTGTGTGAGGGGCGGCCGTTAGGTGCCGCAAACTCCTCCTCCTCCACCCCAGTTCTGTTTCTCCCGCCATTGAGGCTGCACCTGCTACGTGTGAGAGTTTTTCGTAGTCGCATCATCGGGCCTAGTTCGGTTCAACGCCATCTGATACTTCTGCATCCCGGTTTTCATCCTGACACCGTTGAAGCTGGTAAGACCGTTTCATTTATTTTTATTTCGATGGCATCTGGAGCTTTTCTCTTTTATTTAAGTTTGCATCAAGTCAGATTCAGGGGCTAAGTGTAAATCCAAGGCGGTCCGTGCCCCTATGCGTCGGTGCCCATGCGGCCGGCAGTTTTCTGTCATGGACTGGCATGATGTTTCTGTTCAGTGCCTGGCATGATATGGACAACTGCGATGCCTATTTTCCATGGACCGCCGTGTTTTGGAAATCCGCGTATTTAAAGTCAGCAGGGCCCCGCCGACTTTCGGAGGATGACGTTGTCCACGGGCTTCCCAGGCCAGATCTCTTGACCCTTCCTCCGGGTCCCCTCCTGGGTCTATACAGCCCGGTAGGGAGGGAACCTCCTCCACTTCCAGCCTTGCCAAGGAGGAGGTTTCTTCTTCGTCGCCGGAGGAACGGTGTGATCCTTCCTGGGGTCGCATCATTGGTGCCGTCCCAGCAGTCGCCTCCTTGGAGGTGCAGGCTCCCCCAATGTCGCGGCCTCTGGTTGTGGGGCCCGGCACTGGTGGACCCTCGATGCCACCTAGTGATGTTGCCTTGGGTTCTGGTGCCAGCGGCGCTGTCGGCGTCACTTTGGGTTCCAGCGCTGTCCGCGACACTGGGGACTCGGGTGGCGCTATTGGCTGCGTCGCTTTGGGATCCGGTGTCGTTCGTGGTGCTGCTGTGGTTCCTGGTGCCGTCTGCGGGGCAGAGGATTAGAGCGGTGCCATTGCTGTCATTGCGGCCTGCGTCTGTGCCACCCCTAGTGCCATTGCAGGAGAGGTTCCTGGGGTTGCCTCTCTGGAGGTCACTCTGCTCGGCTCTTCCTCGGGGGAGGATGACTCGGAGGTGGACCCGGACTGGCAGCCTGAGTCTTCTGACTCAGAACCCTCTGTAGGCCGTGGTGTCAGGCGGCCCAGTGTTCCTCTCCCAGAGTCCCGGAAGCAGGTTCGCCTTGAGGGTCCCACGGTTAGGGTGGCCTGGGATCTTCTGCGGTGGACCCTTCCAAGATTCGTGAGAGGATGCCTCTTCCTGAGAGGACCCAGGCAGCTGCCGTCTCTGGTGCTGCTGGGGCCCTTCGGGAGAGGGTAGAGGGCCCTGCTTCTGTGGCCTTCCTCCAGGAGCTTGTACAGCAGGGACTTCGTACACTGGTATCAAGGAAGAGGGCTGTGTCGGAGTCTGAGGAATTGAGAGGTCGGGGTCAGGAGCGGTGATGTTTCCCCACTGCCCTGAGGGTGTGGGGAGAAGTCGTAGCACTGAGCCCCGTCTTTCTCTGAAGTCCAGAGTGCCTTCTCATGGCGGTACTGAGGGTTACCCTTCTGGACACATGCAACCTCAGTCGTGTCACAGGGGAGATTCCCCTTCTGGGCTCTTCCGGAGTTTGCCTTCACGTGTTACCTCTTCGCAACCCGGTATGATCTCGGGTTCCCCAGTCTTGGTGGCGTCTCTCCCTGTATCACAGAGCGCTGGCAAAGGCCAGGCACATGCCCTTTTGTGCCCCTTGTCCATCCCTCTGCAGCCACCCCCCCCCCCGGAGGGCCATATGGGTCCTATGGGACCATTAACTTGGGAGACGTTCAGAGCTGCTGCGGCGGCCTTCCCTTCATACGTCAGGGCCATGGACAAACAGGTTTTCCGCCTGTCACCCCCACCGCAGGAGTCTTCCAAACATTTGAGCTCCACTTCCTCCTCGACTTCCTCTCCTGAGGAAGAGGAACCTTCTGTCCACCTTTCCCCTGACGCTGATTTCACTGAATATCAGCGGTTCTTTCAAGGCTGGTTTCGGAGCTTCGTATCTCCTACATTCGTAGGGACAATACCGAGCAGCAGACATGTGAATTCAGTGCGTGCCACCTCGTGGTGCCTTCCTGGCCAATCCCCTTCCAGGAGGCATCTATCCGCACCTGGCAGTCTCCAGCCACCCCTTCTCCAGCCCCGGCAGACTGCAGGAGACGGTATTGTGCCCCAATGAGTCTCTAGGTTCTCTTCCTCACCCACCTTCAGGTTTGACGTCCCTAGACACTACTTCCGGGCCTTGGCACATGACAGACCCCGTAAATGGATTCTGCTGAATTTGATCGGTGGGGACGAAGAGTCTTCTCTTCAAATCGTGTGTTGCTATGCATAGGTTCACATCAGGCACACCACGCTGCCTGTAACAGGCACCTGTGGGCGATGCTAGTGCAGCTTCTCGCATCCATGCCTGATGCAGAGCAGTCTAGACAAGCCATTGCCCTCTCTGCACAGGGTCTGGAGCTTGCAAGCCACCGAGCGAGGGCATCTCACGATGCCAATGAGGTGGCTTCCAGGCTAGCAGGGACAGCGATCTGCATTAGGCAGACAGCATGGCTTCGTCTGTCCAGACTCACCCATTGCTCAGCGTAGGGTGAATGCCTCTGCATTCCGGGGAACCTGCCTGTTCTCTCGCAGAGCGAGGAGGATTCTTCAGAGCGCCTCAGTCTCCCCCCACCGGCCAGGGGACACCTCGCCTCCTCAGCAACCTTAGACTGCCTCGGTCTGTTGGTTAAAGTCTCCTCCAGCTTTCCACCAGTAGGAGGCTGAGGGATCTGTTCCCTCAAGGCCAAAATTCAGGTCCCCTTTGGGGGGCTTGGTACTCGCCCAGCAGTAATGAATGAAAATTGACAAGGGAAGATATGGAAATTATGTACCTGCCATAATTGTTGATCTTCTCTTTTATCTTCACCATTCATTACTGAATCCCTCCCACGTTCCCCTCATGGGCCTCATTTCTTGGGCATCTACCCGACCCTGCTCGCCCTCCTCCCCTCGGGGGGGGGGGGGTTCATCCTTTGGTTCCTTAGGACCTTCTGTTCTTCTCTAAAAACATTAACAGGCTTTGAGTAGGAGGTGGTCGAGCGAAACTTCATCCTTTCATCTGAAGGAACTTTCTCTGATTTCCTGGAAGGGTATGCCTTCGGGAACTTCTCGGGCCAGATTAGCTCAATCTCCGGACATCGGGGTTAGTCTCTTAAACAGTCCACTAACCCTCAGTCTTCAGACTGATCTGATGTCCCTTTATTTCTGGCAATGCCAGACCAAGGCTAGTTTTGTCTGTTCTAGCCCAATTCAGAAATGTACGTTTTGGTCTGGTAGTCTGGTCCACTAGCCCTACCTTCTCAAGGGAGTCAGAAAGAGCTCCTTCTCTATCTCTGTCCATCTTGACAAGAGGTTGCGCTCTCTTAGAGCTCTTCCTCTCTCTTTACGCCCCCCCCTCCCCCCGTGCTAGCACATATGTGTGGTACAGGAGTCTCTTTCCCTTGCCTAGTTGGGGGCTCTCCTTCTCCGGAACAGAGTTTGCCTTGGCATTCTGTGAGCTCTCCGCTTGAGTGAAGGGTAATAGGATAGCAGGATGTGTAGGGAAATCTTCCTCTATTGTTTTAAGCTGCCTAGAAGGTTCATTCAAGCCATTCGAACCAGTTTTTTCTGAGGGATCCTTGCTCCCTGCTCAAGTTCCGAGCTGATAAGCTTCAAGCCAATTTCACTCTGAATTGTGGCAGTATTTTCCCTCCACCCAATATCCTCTTCTCTCTTTCCCTCTTTCTTCCTTTCTCTTGTCTGTTCCTCTCCGAGAGCCGCCCAAGGAAGGAGGCCCTCCAGTTCCTTAGGGTAGGATTTCCTCTTTCCTGTCCTCTTTCGGCTTATTCCTTTTTCAGTTAGTTACCTTTCCTTTTACTATCCCTTGGCTCTCTTGCCTTGCTCTTATTCCTCTATTCTTTTATTTCACCTCTCCGGCTTACAGAACTGGGATGGAGGAGGAGTTTGCAGCGCCTAACGGCGGCCCCTTGCACACCACGTGGTGCGTTGCTCTCGTGGTCGGCGCTGACTCCTCCCAAATAAAAAAAAAAAAAAATCTCCCATAGCGGGTGCTCGCCTCCGGCATACACCCAGCAGTAATGAATGGTGAAGACAGAAGAGAAGATCAACAATTACGGTAGGTACGTAATTTCCATTTTTCTTTAGCTTATTTGGTGCATAGAGGTTCAAAAAGACACATGGTATGCCATAATGGTTTTATTACCTGTGGCAGTGATCATAGGCAACTGTAACTGCTGTTGAAACTGCTTTCTGGGACACTGATCGGTCTCTGGCTAAGTGTTGACTCCCTCCGGTTGTCCCGCACTACCGGGCTGACGGTGGACCTAAAATCTATTAGCTCAAGTGATAGTTATAGCCGATAGAGTTTGCCTGTTGCAGCCAAGTAAACCCTGTATTGTCCCTGCTGCAAACGGACACAGTAGAAGTGTAAACTGAATTGTATTCTGTTAACAGACATTTAGAAGTTTAAGTACTGCTGCCTAGTAATCTTCTCCTGCAATGAAATGCGCATGTAAATCTAGTCTTGCGCCAAGATTTATGTAAGATTCCTAAGTTGATCAGTAGGACGCTAGCCTGCATAGTGAATTAATACTGCTTAGTGTTTTCTGGCTCCCCGTATCTCCCCCCCCCCCACCAATCTCTTTCCGTTCTCTCTCTATACACCTCCTCCTATCACCTCTCCTCCTTTGTCTGCTAACCTATTTAAACTGTGTACTTTTCTTCTTTCCCTAGCCCTAACGGAGGGTTCGTGCCCGAGCAAGCCGGCCGTTGCAGTCCCCGAGGAGTGATTTGAGGTAATTTCGTGTGCTCCGCTTGTGAAAGTGTTTGAACAGCCGTCTGCCTTTGTCTCTCCCGTTTTGAACTTGGCGCCTTTTCCAAAAACCTGGTCGCCGTGGCCAAACACAGACTGAACTGAAGAGGGGCGCTATTCCCAGCTGAGTCCACAGACAGCTGAACTCTACCGAATCGGAATCCAGTACTAACGTGATCTCGAGTGTCCCCAGGCAGCCCGTTCCTAACGGCAGCTGCACCACGATCTCTTGGCCCCCAGCCCAAGCTCCCTGCCGACAAGCGCTCTGTCCCGCGGCCGGCACAGCGTGTTGCTCCCCACCCGCCCCCACCACACCCACCCTTACTTATAAGGGGTGGTCTGTCCCGCCTACTAGCTAGTGACTGTGGCTGGACGCGAGATTTTAACTATCTCCTCACTTTCTCATTTGCAGCTTATACATCCTTGCCACTAGAGGGCGTTTAGAAACTTGACACTGACATACTCTCCTGCATCTACCCATTTTAAGAAAGCAGGTTGAAATCAGACATTTCTCACCACCCTGACTCTGTCAGGTGTGGTTCTCATCCCTCCCATAAGCAACCCGGCTTCACTACTATGGCATCCTTATTTTACAAAAACTGGGTCAGTAATCCCAGTGTAACTGCCCTACTAGTCCTTCCTATCTTACTACTTGCACTGTTACTTAGGCCTAGCCATTCACCCTCCTGGGAGGGCGTCTCTCCTCACCCTACCTTCTCGTCATATACACTCACTCAATCCAAATGGCCCCTTATGACCTTTCCTCTCTTGATCCATAGCAAAATCACCTACCATGTGGCTTACACGCTACGTAACCCCCTATCACCAACCACATCCTCACCCACATGGACATCTTATCGTAAATTATGGTACCTCCTCCTACTATCATTAATATTAGCAGGTGATGTAGAACTAAACCCTGGACCTACTGATAACATAGCCCATCTGGTTACAGCTTGGAAGGACCTAAAGGGACTGAGTATTGTACACCTGAATATTAGGAGTCTACCCCATAACTTAACAGAACTAGAGGCCTGGGTCACCCAACACAATCCTGACATCTTATGTCTCTCTGAAACCTGGCTGAAACCCTCCACTCCTGATCACTTGTTCAAACTACCCAACTACAAAATACACTGTCAGGACAGATCTGCATCTAAACGGGAAGGGGGTGTTGCAATCCTCTTCAAAGCTCACCTAGCCCTACATCTTAATGTCCCCCTTACCCTGTCGCAGTGTGAAGCTATTCATACCAACCTACAATTAGGCTCCAAGAAATTGCATATAGTCTGTGCCTATAATCCCCTAAGGGTAGCTCTGCTGGACTCAAGGAACTGTTATCACAGGTGGACTCTGTCATTGGTCGAAATGAGGTCCTCATTATGGGGGACCTAAATATCAATTGGAATGGCAAATCGAACCAGTCCTTTCACACCATGGTTCATGGACATAACCTGCACCAGCTAATCTCTGACCCTACAAGGGTTCCTGCCCCTCCTCGTTCTAGTACCTTAATTGACTGGGCTCTCACAAACTGTCCTGATAGCATAGTCTCTTCTGGTACTCTGCCCGACATAATAACCGATCACTCACCAATATATTGCGTCTGGCGATCGGCAAGACCAGCATCTCCTCCGCCAAAACTGATTACCTTCCGCAATATGGCTAAGCTAAATCAGGCACATTTTCTGCTTGACCTCTATGATAGACTGGTCCCCTATCTTTGCTGCCCTAGACTCTCAATCAGCCCTTGACTACTTCCTGATTAAGTTTGACACCTACAGGACACCCACGCCCCAGAGTCACCCGCGCTTATGTGGAACACAGACCAAGTGGCTCACTAAAGATCTCCGCCTCAACTAAGGGCTAGGATAAAAGCTGGTCGCGCTTTAAGGCCCTCGGACTCCTAGCAGATTTCAACGCTTATAGGACCCAGAGAAATTTTTGTAAACGGAATATTAGACTAGCTAAAAGCTTTCTGCAAGGATCTACTCACAAAATCTGCTGGTGACCCTAAAAGTCCTGGACCATTCTAAAACCCTTCTTGGTACCAATAAATTACCCACTGCAAATGACATGTGGATAAATAACACATTGTAATAATCCTGAGAACATAGCCAATGCTCTAAACTGTCACGTCTTGGACCTCTCTGGTTACTCAACCCCAGGTCCCCTCACGAATAACTCCTGGACATTCAACCCCTCTCACCCACAGTTCCGCTTTTGGACCATCTCCACAAAAGAAGTCCTAAAACTGTTACTATCCATCTCCGAAACCACCAGCCCCGGTGCTGACGGGCTGGAACCTAAGCTCCTGAAAATTGCAGCTCCCGTCATCGCCTCCCCCATAACTAAAATCTTTAATCTATCGATATGCCATGGCACTGTTCCAAATATCTGGAAGATAGGCAGAATAACCCCCATCCTTAAGAGAGGGGATCCTAAAGAAATGTCAAATTATCGACCTATTGCCATTCTTTCTGCCCTTGGCAAAATCCTTGAAAAACTAGTGGCAACCCAAACTTCAGACTATCTACAGAAGTACAACCTCCTGTCAATCTCCCAGCATGGTTTCCTCAAAGGCCATAGCACTACCACAGCTATACTAAAACTCACAAACTACATCTACGGTGTTATGGAAGCTGGCCTTCTGACAGGAGCCATATTCATTGACCTCACGAAGGCATTTGACCTGGTCAGTCACTCCCTTCTCATTTCCAAATTTTCTTCGCTTGGTTTCTCTGTCGACATGGTTGACTGGTTCAACAACTACTTAACCAACCGAATGCAGGCGGCAGTCTTTAACTCAGCCATATCTCATCTTTCACTTGTACAGACGGGAGTTCCTCAAGGCTCTGTACTAGGCCCGTTACTTTTCTCCATTTTTATAAATCACCTTCCTTCCGCGGTTCCTGACAGCTCATCCTTACTTTACGCGGATGATCTTGTCATCTACCGTAGTGGAAGAAATATCATGGATATAACTCACTCCCTAACAGAAGACTTCTGCTGTATTCAAACCTGCCTAAGTGATAACTATCTGGTACTCAACGAGAGCAAAACACACTCCATGCTTTTTGGCTCTTCTGCCAGACTCAAATCAGCTCGTAATTCCTTTCAAATTTCATGTGCAAATGGCTCCACGGTAGTAAGTACCAGCTCCTTCAAATATTTGGGCATCCTCCTTGATGAATCCTTGGACTTTGACCTTCATATCACTTCCACCTGTAAATCAATCAATGCAAAAATTGGAGGAGCCTATCGTACAAGTTATGCCCTTACGCCATCCGCCAGGCTTGCTGTGGCACAAGGACTTCTACTTCCAGCTCTGACTTATGGCTCAGTCACATACCTAGGAGCTTCAAAAACCTCGCTCCTCAGATGGGACACTACCTACAATAGCATCTGCCACTATGCCTCTGGGGTGCCACGCTTCAAACATCACTGTCAGCTTTATGCTGACCTAAAATGGCCTAGTCCCTCTGCCCACCGGCATCTAGCCTTTGGCTCTCTACTACCACGGTATACACTGCTCAGGTCTACCTAGATCTCTCTCCTCACTTCTGTACTCCCAAACCTCCGCCTATGGTCTCCGATCAAATGACGACACCCCTCTTTTCATCCCCAGATGCAAAACCTCTATGGGTACACGTGCTTTCTCCTACCTGGCACCCAAGTACTGGAATGCTATCCCACAGTCTATTCGCCAAGCTCCCACCCATGCCCACTTCAAGAAACTCCACCGCCGACATCTACTGGTTACTAACCCCTGTACATGTTTCCAGCCACCATAGCCCACTCCACTCATCTCTACCTTCTACCCTTCTTGCCTTCCCTCCCTTACCCTCTCTTCTACCTCATCTTTCCTCTCTTAAAACCTCACGTCACTTGATGGCACTTACTATTACTTTGAACCTGTTGGCTCTAACATTGTATATATGTTCTGGGTAGCTGTAGTGTTCTAGCTGCAACTGGCAATATTTGTTGAATGCTTTAAAACAATCTACTTGTCAAATACTGTTTGTATTGCTGTTGTCCTATTGTCTACCTCTCCCTTGTGCTGCGTCACATTGTACTGCTCATGTATTTTCCCTTGTATACTCCCGGGTCGTGCCTGAAAATAGGCATCTCTATGTCTAGTGCACCCACCCGGTTACCAAAAGCAAATAAATAAATAAATAAAAATAACAATGGATCTTAAGTTTTACATAGCGACCTTTTGTGTCTGTTTCAACCCCCATTATTTTGTCGGGCGAGTTTCTTCTAATCAATATTGCTGTACCTCTTCTATGGGGGTGGGCGGTCCAAGAAGCTGCATAAATTTCATCCACCTAGGACCGTGGAAGTTTGGAGTGTTCAGCAAATGTCACATGTGACTCCTGAATATACACATCTGCTCTATTCCTTCCTAATTCTTGTACTATCCAGGCTCTCTTAATGGGCCCATTTAAACCTTTTACGTTATATGCTATGATTTTTAAATCCATATAAAGACTGTTACCTTATCCGTATTTATAACATATTTATAACATGTCCCAGCATTTTGAAACCTTGAAGATTTGCCCTACTTTTCTTTTTTAACTCTTCCCTCCAGAAGGGGAATATCTCGCATTTGTGTCCGGGCAGCTTGTTTACAACCCAAACATTTTTAACATTATCAACCTCACTAACTTGAACAGAAACAATAGATAACAGTAACTTTTTTTTAACTTTGTAACTCCCAAAAGTGCCACGGTAGCCTTCCCACCAACGTCCTGTATGTGGGAAGGACTGTGCAACAAGTAGTGGTTGCACTAAACTGAGGCCCCAAATGGGCCTCAGAGATAGGTGCGTCATCCGGCAATGATGGTAAGGACTGCCCACTAGTATGAAGCAGGAAAGAAAAAAACATTTCACTTGTCCTGTCTCTCTCTCCCCAACCCCCGGTCACCACCCTCTGAAAACCCCATATGAATTTAACAATTTAGTTATAGCATCCGATTTTGATTACCACATTTCTTCAGTCGCTACTATTCCCGAGCTAAGCTCCTTTTCATTTAAACTGTAAGCAAAAAGTCCACATGAAAGTCCCAACCTAGAAAAAGGAAAAGGAATGTCTCGTTTTCAAATATCCAAAGGCATTCAGCAAGCTTATTTTAAGTTGTATTATTGTTCCTCTGCACATTTTGTTTTGAGTGAGAAATTGGCCTGGGAACCCCCTAGTTAGCAAATTAAACAATTGAGTCAAGTAAGGGGAAGAAAGGAGAACTAGCACTTCAAGCTTTACATGAAAGAAATCTGGTGTGCATTGTACAGTTATTTCAAGTTCTCCTCAGAATATTTTTCGACCGCTCTGCCGAAGAGCCCTTCAGGTGTCCATGTCTCTCTGGGCCAACATTGGCAGGTCCATCTTTGCCATGCAGTTGTGGCGTTTCCCTCTACACGTCCATGGTGGAAGGGAGTTCTTTGGTAATGAGGTAGCTGCTCTGCTTGATGTCAATTGCTCCAACAGTCTCTCTTCCTCTGCCTTCTCCTGTGGTGGTTTCTTTGACTTTATAGGATTCCGGACTGTATACCATCTCCGGTTGTCCAGGTCCTTAATTGTCTCCGCATCCACAAGGGATTCAACTGAAATATCCCATTGCTGTAAAAACTTTGCAGCATCAGAAATCACTGGAAAAGAGCGAGTCCCAGAGTCTGTGGTTATTTTGAAAGTGGTGGGAAAATCCAACCTTGCTTTTACCCCTTTAGCCCACAAGAGTTTTAAAATAGGGACCAGCTGTCTCCTCCTGTCCATGGTGATTGGAGCATAGTCATGCTCAAAAAAAAAAAAAGGCAAGTGTGTCCAAAGATGACCTCCATCTTTGCCCATGCCCTACATAGTATATCCATCTTTGTCTGATAATCTAAGAAGGCAATATTTATTGATCTTGGCCTGGCAGTAGGATCTGTGGGGCGGGCCCCAAGAGGTCTGAGCGCTCTAAAAATCAATGTATAGTTAGCATCCAGGTTCAGTACTTCCTTTATTAAACATTTCATGTACTGTACCGTCTCCCCTGACTCTGCTTTTTCTGCAAGGCCATGCACCCTAATATTCACTCTCCTGGAGCGATTTTCGAGATCCTCTAATTTGCTCTGCAGCCAGACTTCCCAATCGTGTAGCTGGAGGATCGCTCCATTATGTAGGTCAGCCGTTTTGGATGTCTCCGTAGCATGTTCCTCCAAACTCGCCAGTCTCTGTCCATGTGCCGGTTACTCAGAGCTTATCTGAGACAGCTCCCCTTGTATTTTGTTCAGTGTCTCCCAAACATCGAAGCTCCTTGTATAGTGTTTTTGAAGTGATTGTGAAGGCTGCAGCTTCTTCAGAGCTGCTCTCTGCCACAGAGTCCGAGCTGGAGGAAGCAGTATGTCTCTGGGATTTGCGACCTACATCCAGTGTCTGCGGGGAGTTATCTTTTTCCACTTTTTTCTGTGCATCTGTGGCAAAATCTTCTAAACGTTTCTAGGTGGATGCCACCATATCATCTAATTTGCGCTGTTTCAATCTAGATGCCAGTTTTTGCGGGTGGATGGAGGATTCTTTAGACGACCAGGGGAGCCACAGTGGGATCAGTCTGCCATGGATGCTGACGTCACTGGAAGTCCCAAGCCTGCACAGTGACAAGATGGGGGTAGCCACCCCCATGCCCATCATGACCACTCTGGGTCCTCCCGTGGGGTTCCGGCTCCGCCACTTCCTTTCTGCCCGATCTGCTGTTACAACAACCAGGAACTGCCTTTGAAATTCGAGCAGTACTCTCCAAGCCAAGCCCCCATGGGAGAAGGTATCTGCCCATATTCGGTCGGCTCTCGGAGACTACATTGCCCAACTCTTCCGGAAGGAGGTAGTGGTCAGAGTCGCGGATCCCCCCCCATCAACCCATGGTTCGTTTCCAGGTACTTCCTGGTCCCGAAACGGATTGGGGAAGGGGGCTGGCGCCCCATTCTAGATCTGCACGACCTGAACCAGTTTCTCAGGTCTCGCACCTTTCGGATGGTAACCCTATCTCAGATTATACAATCTCTCGAGCAGAACATGTGGTTCTGCTCCCTGGAGCTACAGGACGCCTTCTTTCATGTCACAATCTACCCACCCCACCAAAGGTTCCTCCACTTCAGGGTGGAGGGAGCCCTCGATGAGTTCCAAGCCATGCTATTCAGCCTGTCATTGGCCCCAGGGTCTTCACCAAATGCAACCAGTGGTAACCAGTTTGGATGTTGTCACTGTCCCATTTTGTTGCCTTATGCAGTTTTTGATCTCCCTGTTGTCAATCCTTTCCCAGCTCTGATACGGAGTAGAAGCTAGATCACCACTGAAAACTAGAAGATCTTCCATTGTCAGTCTTCACCATTCATTACTGCTGGGTGAAGCTGGAGGCGAGGACCCACTATGGGAGTGTGTGGTTTTTTGTTTTTTTTTTGGGAGGGAGGAGTCTGCGCCGACGATGCCGCCCACATGGCCAGCGCACTGTGTGGTGCACGAGGGTTGGCCGTTAGGTGCCGCAGACTCCTCCTCCATCCCAGGGAGGCAGTATAGCGCAGTGGTTTAAGGCTCTGAGCTGCAAATCTGGTGACATCCAGCAGACCAGATGTGGGTTTGAATCCCACAGCTTCCATTTACATACTGTGTGACCCTGAGCAAGTCACTTAACTTCACTGTGCTCCCAGATCGCATCTGTAAAAAAGCATTCAGCTTAGTGTGCTACTCCTGGTTAAACAACTAAAAAAAAAAATCCAGTTCTGTTTCTCTCACCGTAGAGGTAGCACCTGCTGTGCGAGTGTGAATTTCTCTGCGACATCGAGTTAGTACTCAATCGATCTCCATTCCAGTTCTCGACCACTCAGCACCGTTTATTGCCGTAAGACATTTCCTTATTTTTTGTTAGATGGTGCCGAGTCTTTTGCTGTAGTTTTCCTGTTGATTTTTTTGTCATGTCAGGTTCGGGGCCTAGTAAGAAATCCAAAGCGGGGTGTGCCCCCATGTGACGGTGCTCCGTGGCTGGCATTTTTACATTACAGACTGGAATGACGTTTGCCTGCAGTGCCTGGGACCCAATCATGACATGGATAATTGCAATGCCTGTGTCTCCATGGACCACCGTGTTCTCAAAGTCCATGCGTTCCAAGTTGGCAGGGCTCACAGGTCGCCAAGGCCAGAACTCGTGACCCTTCTTCTGGGTCCCCTCCCAGGTCTGTACAATCCGGTGAGGAGGAAGCCTCCTCTGATTCTAGTCTTGCCAAGGGGGAGGCTGCTTCTGTGGTGCCAGAGAGGTGACTCTGTTCCCTGCAGAGCCAGGTCGCTGGCACCACCTTGGCAGTCACCTCCACGGAGGTGCAGGTTCCCCCAGTGTTGCAGCCTATGGCTGCTGGGCCTGGCACTGGTGGACCCTCAGCGCCACCCCGAATCCTGGTACCGTTTGCGGTACTGGTGATTGGGGTGGTGCCGTGTCCCCCGGCATCAGCATTACCAAGGGCCGTCCTGGGGTCGCTAGTCTGGAGGACTGTCTGGTATCTTCCTCTTCGGAGGGGGATGACTCACAGGCCAACCCGGACTGGCACTCGGACTCCTCTGAGTCGCAGCACCAGGTGACTCAGCATTCCCCTCCTGGAGTCCCCAGAGCCCGTAGTTCAGATGGTCCCTACTGCCGAGGTCGGCCGTGGGAGGTCCGTTCAGGACAGTGGCCTCTGGGGGTACAGAGTGTGGTGTCCTCTCTGAGGGTGGGCATGGCAGCCACAGTTTCTGGTGCTGCCATGACCCCCCGGTGGTTTCCAGGATCCCCTCTTCCTTGGCCTCCCTCAGGGGGCTTGTGGATTGGAGGCCCTGTTTCGCTGGGAATGAGGAAGAGGGCAGCTTCAGTCTAAAGGGTTGAGGGAACAGGGTGAGGCGCATGGTCCCTCCTCCACTACCCTGCGGGGAGTGGGGAGGAGTCAGAGCTCTGAACCCCGCCTTTCCCACGAGATCTCTGAGACACCCTTAGTTGGCAGCACGGAGGATTGTCCTTCTGGACCCATACAACCGCAGTCACGCCGCAGGGGGGAATTCTCCCTCAGGGCTCATCCAGGGTTTGTTTTCCTGTTTACAGCCTTCACTGCTCGGTTTGACCCCAGGCCCCCCCTCGGCAGGGCTAGTGGCTGTGTCTCAGAGGCCGGGCACTGTCAGTTAGGTGCCCCTCTCCTATCCCTCTGCAGACATCTCCCTCACTCCCAGGCCATGTGGGTCCTTCGGGTCCCTTAACCTGGGAGATGTTCAGAGACACTGTGGCGGCCTTCCCCAGGTACATGAGAGCCATGGACAAACAGATCTTCCGCCTGTCTCCCCCGTCTCAAGAGGACACTGAACATTCGAGCTCCTTTTCCTCCTCGTCTCCCTCCTCTGAGGAGAGGAGTGATCTGTCCATCTGTCATCCAATGCTGATTTCAATGAATATCAGCGGTTCCTCTTGAGGTTGATTCTGGAGCTCCGTATATCTCACGTCATCAGAAGCAATACCGAGCAAGAGACGTGCTCATTCTTGAGCGAGTTCATTGCTCACCACCTAGTGGTGCCCTCTTGGCCTAGCCCCTTCCAGGATGCATCTATCAGCACCTGGCAGTCTCCAGCTGCCTCTCCCCCAGCCCCAGTGGACTGCAGGAGACTGTATTGTGCCCCCCATGAGTCTTTAGGTTCTCTACCTCACCCACCTTTGGGGTTGATGTCCTTGGATACTCCTTTCGGGCTTCAGCGCCTGGCATGCAACCGACCCCCAGATCTGGATTCTGCAGGATTCGACCGGTGGGGTAGAAGGGTTTTCTCTTCAGCTTGTGCGTCGCTTTGTATTGGTTCTCATCTGGCTCACCACACTGCCTATAACAGGCACCTGTGGTTGATTCTAGCACAGGTGTTGGCATCCCTGCCTGATTCAGAGCAATCTAGACAAGCCATTGCCCTCTCTGTGCAGAGTCTGGAGCTTGCAAGGCACCAGGCAAGGGCATTTTACAATGCCAGTGAGGTGGCATCCAGACTTGCAGGGACAGCGATCTGCATTAGGCAGACGGCATGGCTTTGTCTGCCCAGATTGTCACCCGTTGCCTGGTGTAGGGTGATCTCCTCTGCCTTCTGGGGGACTAGTCTCTTTTCCCACAGGGCAAGGAGGACCTTACAGGGGCATCTCCCATTCCCCCGGCCACGGGGGACAACACCTCGTCCTGACCAGCCCTATACCTTGCTGGTCTAGTACGACATGGGGTCTCCCCCTCCTGTGCCTCTCCTGCAGGAGGCTGATGGAATCTGTTCTCTCAGGGCTGCACCAGATCCTCTCTGGGGGGCTTGGTACTCACCTAGCAGTAATGAATGGTGAAGATTGACATGGGAAGATATGGAAATGTTTTTGTTTTTTTTTTTAATTTTATATTTATTTATATTTATTTAGTTGTTTAACCAAATATAGCACACTAAGTTGAAAGCTTTTTTACAGGAGCGACCTGGGAGCACAAGGAGGTTAAGTGACTTGCTCAGGGTTACACAGTATGCAAGTGGAAGCTGTGGGATTCAAACCCAGGTCTGGTCTGCTGGATGTCACCAAATTTGCAGCTCAGAGCCTTAGACCACTGCGCTGTACTGCCTCCTTACGTACCTACGTACCTACTGTAATTCTTTATCTTCTCTTGTATCTTCACCATTCATTACTGATTCCCTCCCACCATCCCCTCGTGGGCCTCAGTTCTTGGGCATCGCCTCCCCCTCCTAGAGTCCAGTTGGGGGCGTAGTCCCCCTGATACCTCAGAGCTCTCTGTTCCCTGCTCTATAAAGTCGCAGAGCACTCAACCTGGAGGGCGGCGAGTAGGGCTTCGCCCTTGCCTCTCAGGGAACTCCCTGGGATTCCCTTCATGATGCACTGTGGTGTCCTCCTCTTTAAGCTTGGATAATCCTCTGGCTATTTATTGCATCAGTACATTCCTAGGAGAGTCTGTGGGATGTTCCTCCCTTCCTCCTCTTTTTTTCTCTCTTGGCTTGAATGTCTCGTGGTTCTCTTCTCCTGAAGTGAGGACTATGCCAGTACTCACATGGGAAATCTATTAGCTGATTTGTTTTTCCCACTTTTCCCTGCATCTAAGTCTGAACTCACTCCTCTTCCTCTGAGCAGGACTGTCTGCCCTCCAAGGGACAGTCTGTGAGACCTAGGCTCCAAGATGTTCAAAATAGACTGATAAAGGGTGGGAAAGGAGCTCTGTTTCCGGCAAGGCTTCAGGCCATCTATTCTCCCCAGACCTTTGTTCGTTAAGCCCTGCAAATGACTGGATCCTTGCTCCCTTGTTTCTCTGCTGGGTTTTTGAAACTATTGCAAGCCAGTGATCTTCCATTTCATGGTGGCGGAGAGCCCTTCTCTTCCCCTCCCCCCCATCCTTTACTTCTATTTCTCCTTCTTCTGTTTTCTTCTTTCTATCCTTTGCCTTCCCCTCTTCTTGAGACCACCCAAGGATTGAGGACCCTTGGCCAATTAGGGTAGGATTCTCTTCTCTCTGTCCCCTAGTCAGCTTATGTCTTTTTCAGTTTATCTTTTCCTTTGTCTATCCCTCGAGACTCTTGCCTTGCTTTATTTCTCTATAACTGTTTCTTCCTCTCCAGCCAAATAGAACTGGGATGGAGGAGGAGTTTGCGGCGCGTAATGGCTAACCCTCGTGTGCCACACAGAGCATTGGCTACGTGGGCGGTGCCATCGGCACAGACTCCTCCCTCAAAAAAAAAAAAAAACATCCCGTTGCGGGTGCATGCCTCCAGCTTCACGCATAAGTAATGAATGGAGAAGATCAAGAATTACGGTTGGTACGTCATTATCATTTGCTTCTCATTGAGACTCTCCTGGGTAAACTAATGAGAGAGAAAAAAAAACATGGTCAAAATGTGAACACTAGGAGATCCCCTCACTCAGCCAGAGTTCCATTTTCTGGTACTGTTTCTGTAAATGTTGCCTTTTGTCTTCTGGTCACACAGGTTAGATCATGAGAAGGTGTTGGATGAAAAGAGGTCCCTGCAAGATGCCCATGACAATCTACAGGAAGTGATGCAATATGAGGCCAATCAGCTGAAAGAGCAGCTCAAAGACAGCAAGCAAGAAAATGAGGCTTTCAAAGTACAGCTTGGGGTAAGAGCAGTGGCTAATTGCACTCTTTGGATTTTGTAATTGCCCTGATCAATTGGTTGATGTGGAACTTAAGCTTAGTTTGGCACCTGCTCATCAAAGTGGAAGTAGTCAGAGTTGCATTTCGTGGTTTAAAGGAAACGGCTTTAATTATCGGTGTATTGTTTTCAGACATGTTACTTCACCTGTCCCCTGCTGTCCTGTCTGTTTGGCATCCCCTTTCGGTATCGTTGTTACTGGTAGGACTTAGAAGCACTCCTATAGTTCTTCCACAACTGCCACCTGCTTCAGTTGCTCAGGATGATGACGAAGTGGAATATAATCCTGACTTCCTAAACATGGAAGAGGATGATTAGAGTGGGAGTAAGATCCCTCTGAACGAGAGCTTCCTTCCAGTTCTACCCTCTCCTCTTCCAGTGAGGATTCTGTGGTTTATATCCCCAGGTCGTCTCCTGAAGATCCCTCATTTCAGGTTTTGCTCAGACAAAACCAAATATCATGCCTTTGAGGGTGAAGAGGAAGACTCCAGTAAAATAAGTTTAATGGAGATCTTGGAGTTTACTGCTGCACCTACTGTTGTGGGGCTTCCTGTATATACTGCATCAGAGGATGCTGCCTTTGCTGCCTGGCACAGGTCTAACACTTAGCCTGCAGTTTCTCGTGGAAAGGCTGATAAACAGTACCCTGCTCAGTCTGTTAATCCTTATTATGCTTTTCATCCAGAAACTGATTCTGTGGTAATCATGGCTGCTCACGATCACTCTAGGCCCCCTGGAGTCTTTAGTACTTTTCTTTCTGACAAGAGTCGGTTAGACTGGATGTTATAGGCAAAAGAACTTATGCTTGGAACAGACACAGTCACACTTGGGAACAGGTGCTCGGATGAGGCATAAAGCAATTCCAAAGAATAAGAAAAAACAGCACTGACTACTTTTTACAGGAATTGTTTTTCCATTTCTTTTCGCAAAGAATCCACACTGCAGAGAGTGTTGTTCATGAAAACAGCAGCAACTTTATTTACGAACCGTATACAAACTTAGGAAGTGCCAGTGGGTCCCTTGTCAGGTAGGTCTAACAGTTTGCATAGTCTCCCTCCACTTGTTCAAAGGTTTGTTTGAAAACAAAGTTGCTGCCTTTTCCATGGCCAAAGTTCTCTACATTGTGGATCCCTTGTGCAGCAAACTGAAAGTGAGTGCTGGACTTTTCTTACTAGAGATCCTCACAAGAGAACTTACGCTTCTGCATCCTTAGACCGAAGAATTACAAATTATCAGGCCTGTGATTAAATATTAGAATAGCCTATGAAATCTGCCATGACTACTGTTTAGGTGTTGACCTATAATTATACCAAAGCTGAGTTCCTTAAAGCTACTTCAGCTGGTATTGATACTGGAAAGCATCTGTTACACTCAGCATATGATGCCTCTGCCAGTGCTGCGGCCTCTGTCATATTTCAGGAGACATTCCCGGCTCTGTGTGGCCTGCTTTGCTGCTGATATACAACAAGCTGTACTGAATACCCCTTTTAGGGGCCCCAAGTTATTTGGAGTGAATGTTAACAATGCCCTTAGGGAGTTTTAATTATCCAGTGTGACTCTATGATCTTTAAAATCACGGAAACCACAACCTGCCAGGGGGCATTGCAGAGGATATTTTTGCAGACCAGTTGGCCATGATGGCTGTGGGCTGCTATCAGCAGTCCCATGGTCAGTAAGAAGGCCCCTTCACTATTCCCCACACTTTGGTGCCCATTCTAAGGCAGACAGAGGTATCTGTACAGGCAGCCCTTCCGACCCCAGTACCTTCTGACACTCCTCTTCCTCTCCTCCAGGTGTGCAAGTGGGGGGAAGCGTCTCCCTTAATCTGTCAAAGTGGAGGGAGATCACCATGAATGAGTTGGTCCAGGTAATAGTAGAAAAAGGGGCATTCTCTGGAGTTGCTGTCCAACCCTTCAATTCATCCTTGGCCTCATTCTCATTATCCTCCTGGCCACTTATCCCTTCTGGGAGAAGTGCAATCAGTCATTCAAAAGAAAGCTATTAGACCCATCCCTCCCAAGGAAAGGAACGGGGGGTTCTATTCAAGATACTTCCCGGTTCCTAAGTAGACAGGAGACGTGTCCTGTAGTGGGCCTCAGACACCTGAATAAATTCATCGAATACAGAAAGTTTCGAATGATGTCTCTTCAAGCTGTCATCCCCCTGCTGCAAAAAGGGGATTGGCTGTGCGCCCTGAATATGAAGGACACTTACCTTCATGTCAAAATCCTAAAATGCCACAGGCAGTACCTCATCTTTATGCTGGAGTTCAGTCACTATTAGATCTTCTTAGAGGATATCTGTCAACAGGCCACACCTATTGAACTATAGCCGCCAGGCACTAAGACCACACAGAAACATTTTTACAAGCAGTCCACTAGGGGCCACCTACGATGATGTCTGATGTCAACGTCCGCTGTACATAAACATGAGCGTCCCCTCTCCTTCCTCAGTTCTTTTTCCCACCATCAACCATACTCGCCGGACTCCATGGAGAAGCTGCCACTACAGTCGACTGCTAAACCTTCAGTTTTCTAAGTTTTGTTATTTTTCTCACCCTAGTAGTCATCAGTTTATTTTAAAGTGATTGCCATCGTCGTGTATATCAATGAAAGCTGCTGCTAAACTCTTCCGTTCCTGTGAGTGCTGCAGAAAAATCTACTCTGGTGACCGTCACGACGTCTGCTTGTGCTGTCTCGGAGAGGCCACGACATTCAGGCCTGTAAGATGTACCTGGGGTCAGTCAAGCTATCTGGTGATGCCATCGATGAGCCCTGCACATTTTTCTCCTTGTGCAGCTGGTAGCCAGAATGGAGAGAGCTTGGGGAGAAGAGCTCCACCCCATCAGTAGCTCATTCCTTGGGCTCGCAGTCTTCCAAGGCCAGAGAGAAGTATTCTAGAAAGCACAGATATTGGGAGAGGGAGCTGAGTAGGGATAAATCCCCCAAAGTGCCACTTCACTCGGCGCCAACCAGTGTAGCACCATAGACCACTTCAACACATTTGGGACGCAGCAGATTTGATTTCAGTTACTGCAGTAATTGGCTGTGGAACCTCCAGTTCCACTGCCCCTCTTCCGTGACCTGCTGACTCAGGCACAGGGAACCCTAATCCATCCAGACCTCCAGTCCCTCCACCTGCATTCATGGCTCCTGAGGACATTGCCGTTGCAAGGTTTGGGGTATCTCAGAAGGTGGCTGAAGTCCTAGTGGCTGCCAGAAAACCTCCCACCAGGGCCACTTACTCTATGATGTGGAAGCGGTTTGCTATCTGGGCCGTTTCTCATCACCTGGACCATTTCACCTGTTCGGTGAACCAGGTTTTGGAGTATCTCCTGACCTTGTCTGATGCCGGTCTCAAATACTCCTCCCTTAAAGTGCACCTATCTGCCATATCAACCTTTTATGTGCCCATTGATGGCTGTGAGGTGGCACAGCTGGATGTGGCCTGTACTTTTGTGAGAGGAATTCTTCGCGTGTAGCCTCACATCCATAACCCGGTGCCGGCTTGGGACCTCAGTTTTGATATGGAGAAGCTGACCCTGCCTCCTTTTGAGCCAGCCGCATCTTGCAAGCTATGATTTGTCGTGGAAAGTGTTATTTTTCATTGCCATTACTTCTGCTCAAAGAATTTCAGAGCTACAGGCTCTCGTGTGAGTAGCCTTGTTTGATTTTCCACAAAGACTGGGTCTCTCTACGTACAAATTCTAAGATCTTCTTCGAGATACAGCTCTTGCAGCAGGTTACACCATTAGGACTGAAGCCGGCAGGCATCAGGACCCCACGGAAATCTTCTAGCTAGCAGTCTTCAGCGGGTACCACCTCTGACGTTGGTCCGGCCCCCGACGTCTGGCGTAGTACATAAGGAGGCGGTCCCGCCAGAATCCCCAGTTCTTTCCCGCCATCGACTTGCATGTCTCGACCCTCCGGTCATTGTCTAGCACGCGACGTTTGGAAAAGTTCTTTTTTCCGTTTCTTCGTCAAGAAACTTCTTCTTCTTCGATTGTCTGCCATCTGATGTCCTCACCAACATCCGCGGAGGGCCATCCGTCTAAATGTGCCTTCGGGAAGCAAATTCCCTTCAAAGATCAACACTCTGCTCATGCTCGGTGCCCAGGTCTCGGACCACGACACCCGGCCTGCCCTTTGTCAAGGCTTCAACAGTCTGACCCAGATCCGTCGTCAGAAGGCCCTCAAGCTTACCTTCTGAAAGAAAGATTGAAGGCCATGGAACCTGCCTCAAGGGGATTCTTCCGAAAAAGCCCGCAGGCACCTCGAAAAACACAGGGAGAGGGTGAGAACTAGATCCCCTTCTAGGGCCTCAGACTCCCGCAGCTCCGGCTTCCGGTCCGACTGCTCTCCATCCCGGGCCCGCTCTCAGCCTCCCCCGGTCATGGTCAAGTCTTCTACCGGTTCCTCCACTCTGCAGCCTGTTAAGACCCCCAGGCCTCCTTCTTCTTCGTCTAAGGCCTCGCAGGGTCAGGGGACCACCACCACCACCACCACCACAAGTCTGGCTCCCGCCACTCGGCCCCTGACGTCCGGTCGGTCTCCTTGCCTCCTCCCCCTCCAACAGAAAACCAAGGAGCTGTCCTCGCTCAGACAGACGTCGGATCCGACGTCGGCCCACCTGACGTCGGCCAAACACCACCGGTCCCGGGACCCGACGACAGCTAGACGCCCGTCGCCGGTCAGGCCCTCACCACCGCGGACACCGGCCGGGGGACCGACGCCCATTCCAGCAGATGGAGGAACCCCAACGCCGCCTACCGACGTCGGCCAGGAGGCGCTCACAGAGGAGGAGTCGACCCAGCCCGAGGACCAGGCGGGCGACCCCGGTCCTGTCGAGCCCCGGAGGGAACCCTCACCTGAACCAGAGATCCCCGGGGGGCTGACGCCGGGACCCGACGACCGGCGCCCAGCCCGTCGGGCCTGAATATTGCTGAGGGGAAGGAATTATTCACTTTCTGGTGGGATATCATTAAAAAGGACGTGGTCCCCACACTCTCTCCTCTTCCTCCTCCTCCACCCGTGACTCCACCAGCCCCAGCTCCCCTCATTCCATCCGGGGCAGCAGGCCGAGTACCTTCCCCCCAGGATCCTGCTGAATCTCCTAGGGGCAGACCATTGGACAAGAGGAGACCTCCGTCCAGATCTTCTTCAGGGTCACCCAGCCCCAAGAGACCCAGAAGACGCCGCTACTTGCCGTCGACGGAGGACTCTGGATCGGACATCTCTGGTAGATCCAGATCCCCTTCTCCCATCAGCGTCCCCTGTCCGGACCCACACATGAACTCCCAAGATCTCCTCCGGATGACCTATTGTTCTCAGAGATTGAGGCATATCCAGGAGAACATGGGCTGGGATGCAGAAGACCTTGACCCCAAGAGGCTGCGCTTTGCGCGTTATCTTCAGCAAAAAGGACCCAAAGCCTGTGGTGGTACCACCCTTGGTGGACACCTTCGTGGATGTCACCAAGGCAGCATGGAAATGTCCACACTCTCTCTCCTGGCGATGCCGAAGAAGGCTGACCGCCTGTACAAGGCCCCTAGGGAGGACCAATACTTGGCATCTCATCCTCTGGCCGATTCCCTGGTCATCACAGCCTCACATGACCTGTCCCAAAGGCCGCAACATCTGAGCACCCAGCCACCAGACCCGGAGTCCAAGCAATTGGACACGATGAGTAGGCGCACGTACGCAGCTGTGACCTGCGCCATTAGGTCCCTCAATTATCTTACCCACATGGTCCAGTTTCAGAACGCCCTGTGGGAGCAGGGACAAGAGCTGGCAGAAAAGATGCCAGGAGGTGTGCAGAAGGAAGAGCTACTCCAGGTCCTCCGTATGGGTTCAGACGTGGGAACCCAGGTGCTTTGAGCTGCGTATGACTCTGCAGACTCCTCAGCCAGAGCGGCAGCCTCAGGCGTATGCCTCCGGAGACACTCATGGCTCCGTGTCTCCGGATTCACCCCAGACGTCCAGAAGAACATACTGGATGTCCCTTTTCATGACGAAGTTCTCTTTGGTGAGTCCTCGGAGAAGGTCATCACCAAGCTTCAAGAGGCCGGGAAGGCCAAGAGATCTGTCCAGGCCATGTACAGATCCAGGCCCGGTTTCTTTCGTAGGAACCAGAGCCATTTTCACGGCCAGACCCAGAGGCAACAGTCCCGTTCCAGCCTGCAACAGAGGGGCTCCTTCCCCCGGAAAGCCCAGGGTAAGTCGTCCTCAGGCAGAGGCCAACGTCCCACCAAGTCGGCCCAACCTGCAGTACCCTTAGCTGCCACAGCATGACTCCTTACCGGCCCCCGCCCCTCAGGATCAACGGGATACCAAGGTCGGGGGTCACATTGCAGACCACCTGCCAGGGTGGCAGTCAATCACCATCGACAGGTGGGTACTCCAATTGGTCGAAAAAGGCCACTTTATAGAGTTCACAGACAAGCCACCCACAAGGCCTCCCCTGCTCTCCCGCTACTCGGGTCAGCACAGATTGCTCATCAGGCAAGAAGTACTCGCGCTTCTGCACAAAGGAGCCGTGGAGTACGTCCTGGGGAACCAGAGAGGAACAGGCTACTATTCCCACTTCTTCCTGGTTCCAAAGAAAACGGGGGACCTCCTTCCAATCTTGGACCTCAGCGACCTCAACATGTCGGTTGCTTACAAACGGGTCCGCATGGTGACCCTCCAGGGCCTTATACCCATGCTGAAGAAGGACGCATTTCTGGCATCGCTGGACATGCAGGACGCTTACCTGCACATCCCCATAGCTCAAGCACACAGGAGGTTCTTGTGCTTCGAGTTTCTCGGCCACCACTATCAGTTCCGAGCGCTTCCTTTCGGGCTGTCATCGGCCCCCAGGGTCTTTACCAAGTGCATGGCAGTCATGGCAGCGTCTCTAAGGAGACAGGGCCACTACGTGTTCCTGTACCTGGATGACTGGCTTCTCATGGCCACCTTCCGGGAGGCGCTGTTGATGGCTATCAAGCACACCCAGGCTCTTTTTCAGTCGCTGGGCATACTTATCAACTACGAGAAGTCTCTCCTGGTACCGTCCCAGAAGCTGCAGTTCTGGACACCGTCCAAGGGAAAGCCTTTCTTCCCGAGGACAGAGCGGAACGCATCAGGTCCCTCATCAGGGACCTTTCGGCAAAGAACACCGTCCCAGCCAGACTGGTCCTTCGCCTGCTCGGACATATGGCTGCGGCCATTCCAACCGTCCTGATGGCAAGGCTCCACATGCGGGTAACCCAGTGGATGCTCAGAATGCAGTGGGACCAGAAGCAAGACCATATGCAGCAGCCAGTCAGAATCACGAAGACCGTGATTCGGGATTGGCAATGGTGGTTAGACCCGGGGACCCTCTCTGTGGGGGTCCCATTAGTAGCGCCGTCCCGGAGGTAATCCCTCTCCACAGATGCCTCAGGGCTGGGGTGGGGGGCACACCTGAACGGGGTGAGGTCCCAGGGAACGTGGACCCCTCAAGAAGCCCACCTCCACATCAATATTCTGGAGATGAGGGCGGTCCTGTATGCCCTGCAAGCCTTCCAGTCAGAAATTCCACCGAGTACTCTTCTGCTTCAAACAGACAATACGGCGGTGGTGTATTACCTCAACAAACAAGGAGGCACACACTCCTACCCCCTCTGCAGGGAGGCCATGAGAGTGTGGGAATGGGTAATTCGACACGGCGCAAACCTGATTGCAGTTCATGTTCCCAGAGTGGACAACACGGTCGCAGATGGTCTGAGTCGCTCCCAGGCCAGAGTCCACAAGTGGGAACTTCTTCAGGAGGTAGCAGAGGATCTGTTTCATCGATGGGGCACTCCAGAATTGGACTTGTTCGCTTCCCCATCCAGCATAAAACTGCCCAATTTTTGCTCGCTAGATCCAGGGCCTGGTGTTTTCTGGCGAGACACGCTGTCCCTCTCCTGGGCGGGCAGATTCCTCTACGCTTTTCCTCCCTTCCCGTTGATCCAGAGAATCCTTCTCAAACTTCGCAGGGAGCATGCAACAATGATCTTGGTAGTGCCTTTCTGGCCCAGACAGATTTGGTTCCCGCTTTTGACCCAATTGTCCCGGGAACCTCCACCTCCTTTGCCAATCAGCTCCCATCTGCTGTCTCAAGAGGAGGGTTCGCTAGTCCACCTAGACTTGCGCTCACTGAACCTGCATGCTTGGCTCCTCAAGACATAGCCATTCTGCGATACGGGGTCTTGCAAGAGGTGGCAGAAGTCCTTTCTGCTGCCAGAAAACCGGCAACGCATACTACATACGCCATGAAATGGCGTCTGTTTTGCCTGTGGTCTCAGGCACGCGGTCTCTCCCCTTTAGATTGCCCAGAAAAATCAGTTCTGGAATACCTGCTCTCCCTCTTTCATTCAGGTCTGGCCTACTCCTCAATTAAGGTTCACCTCTGTGCGATTTCGGCCTACCATTCCCCTATAGGCCAATGCACAGTGGCACAACTCGACACTTCTTGTGACTTTTTGAGGGGGGTGCTCCACCTTAGACCACCCATTAAGGATCCCGTCCCTCCTTGGGACCTACTCTTTGTCCTGGAGCAGCTCATGCTGCCACCCTTTGAACCTGCCGCAGATTGCGAGCTACGTTTTCTGTCATGGAAAATGTTATTTTTGGTTGCTGTTACCTCGGCAAGGAGACTCTCCGAGCTACATGCCCTCATGTGTAAGGAACCTTATTTAATTTTTCACCAGGACAGGGTGTCCCTGAGGACGAATCCAAAATTCCTGCCTAAGGTGGTCTCAGCCCTCACCCTTAATCAGGACATTGATTTGCCGGTGTACTTCCCTAGGTACACCAACAGAGGAGAGGCACTGCTTCACACCCTGGATGTTCACCGCTCTTTAAGATACTACTTGACCAGGACCAAACAGCATTGCAAATCCGAGCAGCTGTTTATTTCCTTCGCTGAGAGAATGTTGGGCCAACCAGTCTCAAAGCAAACTCTTTCTCGCTGGCTTGTCCAGTGCATTTCCTTTTGCTACAACAGACAGAAGCCCCTTCCAGGTACCATTAGGGGCCACTCGACAAGGGGGGTGGTCACTTCCTTTGCAGCACTGAAAAATGTCTCCATTTCAGCCACCTGGAGCTCAGTGCACACCTTCATTAAGCACTACAGCCTTGACATCGCCTCATGGCGGAGAGCCGGTTTCGGCCTTGCCGTTCTGCAGGGCCTCCTTTCCTAGAATCAGGGTTTTCCAGGATCTTTGTTTCTGCCTCCTCCCTAAGGCGTTTCTAGGCGCCATTGCTTGGGAATCAGTCCTAATGGTGTAACCTGCTGCAAGAGCTGTATCTCGAAGAAGATAGTACAGTTACATAAGAACTTACCGTAACAGTAGATCTTCGAGAACAGCTCTTGCAGCAGATACCTTCCCGCCCACCATTCCCCCTTGGAGGAGGTAAGTCCTAGCCTAGGCTTCGGCAAAATGTCCTCAACCTTGAACTTCTGATGGCAGGTCCTCGGTCTCCTCTTCTGATGTCATCCAGCGGCCGGAAGTCTGCGGCGGGAGAACTGGGGATTCTGGCGGGACCGCCTCCTTGTTAACTACGCCTGACGTCGGGGGCGGGACTGGCGTCTGAGGAGGTCCCCGCTGAAGACTGTTAGCTAGAAGATTTCCATGGGGTCCTGATGCCTGTCGGCTTCAGTCCTAATGGTGTAACCTGCTGCAAGAGCTGTTCTCGAAGATCTACTGTTACGGTAAGTTCTTACGTAACTGTACTTTCTAGGAGTGTGGATATGTTGTTCATCCACACTGTCTGGCATTGTCCCTTTCCCCTTTAAATCTTGCCGGAAGTCTTCAAGCTGGCTCCTCCCACCCACCCGGGTGGTAAATACCTCGGCTCCGCCCCATGACGCCAGATCTTCCTTTCCGCTGGAAGATACAGGTTCCCTCGTGCTTTTTTGCAGTGATTGAGGCCCTGGAGTCTAATCGACGGTTTTCACCGCATCTTCTTGCTTTGAAACTCGTAAGAGTATCGGACTCGGATCCGAACTTTTAGGACATGGATGACAAGTCGTCCCCCGGGTTTCGCCGGTGTCCTTGTGGACAAAAAATGTCGCGCACCGACCCCCACCTCTCGTGCGTTTATTGCCTCGGTACCGTGCGATACCTCGCAATGCGCTATTTGCTCTGCCTTCCATCCCACCGTTCTGGAGGACCGTCAGGCGCGCCTGAAGCTGGGGAGACCGGAGCGTCGCAATCCACCACTGAAATCAAAGGAGGCCAGGTGGGTGGTTTCCGCGGCTGCGGTATCCGCTGAGCAGCTTGAGCAGATGGCGGCCTTCAAGGAAGAAGCTGCTCAAGCTTCGGCCAACCGAAGCTTTGTCGTGCCGCTCAACTTGGGCTCCACCTTCACAGGATCCTTTCGGGAGTTGTGCCAGTCTCTCCCTACTAAGGGTGAAGCGCCCTCGGGCTCGCATTCCTCCCAATCCAAAAAGAAGGATCAAAAACCGTCTTCTTCTAGCCGAAGAAGACGCTCCTGGAACCGGGAGCGGTCCAACTTCCAGGAGCAAGGGGTCTCGACTACTGTCGAGATCGCCTCCTCGGCTGCCGGTTTTTCAGACCTTCCGTCTGGACAAGGCACTGAAGTCGAGACACGGCTGAACCGGCCGAGATTTCTCGACCTGATCGAGGCGTTGTCACGAGACCTGTCGGCGACTCTGTGGAAGAGACGCCTATTCTCTTTCCCCAACGAGAAACCCACCCCGGGTATCGATTGAGGGCAGGAGTCGGATCCTTGGTTTTCCCGAGTCGGCGTCCCCTGACCGACAGAGCCGACGCCGTCGGTCTCGATCGAGGAGTAAGTCCTTTTCGGTCAGTAGACCCAAGAAGGGACACAAACACTCCCGGAAGAGGCACCGCCACTGTTCCTCATCTTCCTCTGATGAGGAGAGGCTTCGACGGAAACTCCGTTGACGCTATGAGGATCTTATGTGGCAGCAACTTCTGCTAACAGGCCAGAAGCCGGCTACCCCGGCGGTTCCAGTTATCACTTGGCCTCAGCCTCTTCGGCCGACACAGACTTCTTCAGCTTCGGTCTCTTCGGGGGCCCCCATGCGCCTTCCGACTCTGGCCGGATACAGGCTCCCCACCAATTTTGGTGGAACCTCCACCTAAACTGCCCCTGGGAGGGGTTCCCTCTAAGGGGGACTGACAGTCTTCGGGTCTTCCTCACAGACTGTCGATTACGGTCACCCCTGATCGCCCTAGGCATATCGAGGGAGATTTAGGTGGGAAGCCTTTGTATCTGGACTCCTCCGATTTGGATAATACCGGCCTTCATTCTCATGATGAGCTGTCGGTGTCAGGCTTGGAAGCAGGGCCTTCATCCTTCCAGGGCATCCTTCGACTCATTTGAGTCCACAGGAATGCCTCTGCATCCTATTCAGAAGAAGGCAGAATATCCCCTCATGGATATTCTTAAGAGGGGGGATACCCGACGGAGGCCTTTCCAGTGGCCGAAGCCATAGTTGGCCTGGCTCTGGAACTCTGGCAGCGTCCAGCCTCCTGCCCGGCTCCATCTGCCGCATGGCCCGCAAGTATGCGGTGCCCACAGGGTCCTTGGCGGGGTTTACTGAGCACCCCTCGGCGGAAAGCCTTGTGACTGCCTCAGTATTCAGGCGAACAGGCAGCTCTGCGGATACTGACCGCCCTCCAGACAAGGAGTCCAAACTTATGGACCACTCGGCCCGGAAGGTCTACGCGGCATCATCCCTGGGCCTTCGTCAGGCAAGCTCAGCAGTGATCATGGGTGGCACACTTCTCTCATGCCCTTTTGGGGTCGTTGGATGAAGTTCTTCCTCACCTCCCAGCAGACATGCTGACTACGGTCAAGCAGGTCCGGGACCAGGGCCGGGCTGTTGCCAAACAGCTCCAGACAGCTCTGGACACTGGTGATTCCTGTGCCCGTTCACTAGCGGCAGCGGTAGCCTCTCACCGCAGGGCTTGGCTGAGGTTATCCTCCTTTCCCGTGGATACTCAGCACAAGCTAGCTGACGTGCCCTTCCTCTGCATCGACCTCTTCGGTCCGGGAGTGGCAGGTCATCCCCAGCGCATTGAGCAGTCTAATGCCACCTTAGATGCCACCTCTGCTAAGGGTTCTTCAGGCAAGAACCAGCAGAAGCGCAAGAAGAAGCCCTTTCGGCATTCTTCCCCTGCGGTCAGACAGCCCTTCTTCCAGGGAGGGCAACAGCAGCAGCAGGCTCAAGCTTGGCGCCCTAGGCCCAAGCAAGGTCCCCAGCAGCCCATAAAGGAGGCCGAGGTGCTGGTCAGGTGCCTCCTCCTCCTCCTCCTCCTCCTCTCTAAGCCTGCACAGTGGCCGGTGGGGGGTGGCCTTCCCGCACCCGTCACGCCATCTCTGGGTCCTCCCGTGGGGGGCCGGCTCCGCCACTTCCTTTCCGCCTGGTCCGGTATCACCCGGACAGGTGGGTTCTGGAAGTGGTCGGGCAGGGTCTGCCCCTAGAGTTCGAGCAGTACCCTCCCAGCCGAGCCCGTGCCCCACGGGAAGAAAGGATCTCAGTTGGCACCCAGTCTGCCCTTCGGGACGACATTGCGCTACTCCTCAAGGAGGCGGTGGCCTCGGTGCCGGATCCTCCTTCAGACCCAGGCTTCGTCTCTAGGTATTTCCTGGTGCCCAAGCGGACGGGGGGTTGGTGCCCCATTCTAGATCTCCACGACCTGAATCGGTATCTCAGGTCTCGCACCTTCTGGATGGTAACTCTGAACCAGATCATACCATCCCTGGAGCGAAACATGTGGTTCTGTACACTGGATCTTCAGGACGCTTTTACCACGTCCCAATCCGTCCGTCCCACCAGCGGTTTCTCGCTTCAGGGTCAAAGGACCTATGACGAGTTCAAACCCATGCCGTTCCAGCCTGTCATCGCCCCAAGGGTCTTCACCAAATGCATCACAGTGGTGGCAGCCATCTCTGACGTCAGGAGGTTCGTATTTACCTATCTAGGCGACTGGCTCCTGGCGGTTCCTCCCTTCAGGAGGTGGAGAGGTCCAGGGACCTGACCCTCGAACCTGCTCTCACTTGGGCCTTCTGATCAGCGAGGCCATATCAGAACTCGTACCTTCTCAGGTGATGGGCTTCATCGGGGCAGAGCTTGACTCTTGTCAAGCCAGAGCTCGGCTCCCGGCGGACAGGGCAGAGGTTCTCTCCTCCTTTGCCCAATCATTTCTGGTTGGGCACTTGCGCCCTGCCCGGGACTTCCTGCGCCTCTTGGGTTACATGGCGGCGTGCACCTCAGTGGTCCGCTGGGCCAGACTGCACATGCACCCCCTTCAATGGGAGCTGGATGCCCAGTGGTCTCAGCGTCAGGGTCTCTTCGACCAGCTGATCAGTCACCCAGAGGATGTGGGACACTCTCCAATGGTGGACCGTCCCGAGTCACTTGCAGGAAGGGGTTCCGTTTGTCCGCCCCGAGCCGACGGTCGTCCTCACGACCGACGCCTCTCTCATGGGCTGGGGAGCCCACATAGGGGACAACAGAGCCCACGGGTTCTGGACCCCCGAGGAGTCCCGATGCCACATCAACCTGTTGGAGCTCAGAGCAGTCAGACTGCCACTGTCAGCTTTCGCTCCTCAGCTCCGGGGTCAAGTGGTTCAAGTCCAGACGAACAATACCACGACCATGTACTACCTCAACAAACAGGGCGGCACGCACTCCCGTCGGCTGTGCAAGGAGGCGCTCTGGATCTGGACCTTTGTCAGCCGGCTGGAGGCGGATCTCCTAGCCATCCATGTGGCAGGAGTCACAAACTAACTGGCGGATGCTCTCAGCTGCATAGGCCAGACATCCCCCGAGTGGTCTCTCCATCCAGAGGTAGCTTATGACCTGTTCTCCTGTTGGGGCAAACCGTTGGTGGACCTGTTTGCCTCCAGGGAGAACACCAAGCTGAGGCTGTACCATGCTCGCCCCCCTCAGCAGGGCTTGCTGCAGGGGGATGCCTTCTCGAGGCTGTGGACCCCAGGCCTCTTTTACGCCTTCCCTCCATTTCCCTTGATCCACAAGGTGTTATTCAAGGCGAGGAGGGACAAGGCGAAGGTGATTCTGGTAGCCCCAGATTGGCCACGCCAGTTCTGGTATCCAGATCTCCTCAGCCTTAGCTGCAGGGCCCCGGAGTGGCTATGTACACGCCCGGACCTGATATCGCTGAACCAGGGGAAGGTCTTTCACTCGGACCTTCAATCCCTGCACCTCACAGCCTGGTTCCTGAGCGGCTAGAGTTCCAGGCTTTGGGTCTTTCTGAGGATGTTTACACCGTGGTGAAGCATCTTGAAAGAATCAACCAGGAAATGTTATGCCTTCAAATGGAAAAGATTTTCCATTTGGTGTCAGGAAAAGCCTGGACCCATATCCTGCTTGTGGCTAACATTCTAGACTACCTTTGGTCTCTCTCCAAGGGGTCTTGATCATCGACCCTAGGGTGCCCTTGCAGCCATCTCTGCTTACAGGCGGGCGGTCAGCCGGCGTTAGCTCAGGGAGGCGGTGATCGAGCGCTTTTCAAAGGCCTGGATCACATATCCCTCGGTCACGTGAACCTCCCACCTCCAATGGGATCTTTTGCTGGTTTTGGCAAAGCTCATGGGCAAGCCATTGAATCCATGCACAAGTGTGGTCTCGCACTTGTCGTGGAAGACTGCCTTCCTGGTGGCTATCCGTCAGCCAGAAGGACGGGGAGCTCAGGCGCTTTTGGTGGACTCCCTTATCTGGTCTTTCACAGGGACAAAGTTGTTCTCGCGCCGCCGAAATTCCTTCGAAGGTGGTGTCAGAGTTTCACCTCAACCAGGTGTTGACTCTGCGGTATATTACCCTAACTACACCTCAGATGCAGTACAGGCTCCATACTCTGGACCTCAGGCGTGCTCTCTCCTACTATAAGGAGAGGACGGCGGAAATTCGTGGAGAGGTTCGCCAGCTGTTTTTCACCTACGCTGAAGCCGCTTCTGGCAGACCTGCAGCTAAGCGGACTATTGCAAGATGGATTACATCATGCATAAGTCTGTATTATGAATTGGCGGGCAAGGAGCCTCCCAAGGGGATAAGAGCTCATTCTACTCGCCATACTGCTGCTTCGGTGGCTGCTTCCAGGGACATCCCTATCCAGGAAATCTGTCGTGCTGCTACCTGGAAGTCAGCGAACACCTTCATCACCCATTACCACATCAACCTTGAGTCACGACGTGATGCTGGTTTTGGGGCCTTGGTTCTCCAATTTCTGTTTCCTAAGTAGGGGGTGTGCACCTTGCCTCCCTCCTCCCGGAGAACTGCTAGGAGTCTGCCAGACAGTGTGGATGAACAATATATCCACGCTCCTAGAAGAACAGGTTACTCACCTGTAACAGTAGTTCTAGGAGTGGTATATGTTGTTCATCCACACGCACCAACCCGACCTCCCCAGCTTAAGGCGCACAACCTGGCTTCCAGCGGGCTAGATCTGGCGTCTTGGGGCGGAGCCGAGGTATTTACCACCTGGCTGGGTGGGTGGAGCCAGCTTGAAGACTTCCGGCAAGATTTAAAGGGGAAAGGGACAATGCCAGACAGTGTGGCTGAACAACATATACCACTCCTAGAACTACTGTTACAGGTGAGTAATCTGTTCTTTCTTCCTAAGGTGGTGTCTAAGTTTATTCTAAACCAATCCATCCACCACCTTGTTTATTATCTGGAGCATGCCAATCAAGGGGAAGCATTGCTCCATACTTTAGATGTGCATAGAATGTTAAGTTACTATACACACCGTACCAAGGACTGCAGGAAGTCCAAACAGTTATTTATTTCTTTCACCTCTAGTAGAGAGGGCACTCCAGTTTTGAAGCTGTGCTTGTCCAAACGGTTTGCTAACTGTATTATTATTATTATTTTTTTTTGTTACAGTAAGTATGGTAAGGAGCTTCCTGGGGTTGTTGAGGACCATTCTACCAGGGGCATGGCCACTTAAGGTGCCTGTTTCGGAGGTATGCCTGCAGCCGAGATTTGCACTGCTGCCACGTTGAGTACTGTCCACACTTTTACCAAGCACTACAATCTGGACATTGAATCCCAAAGAAGGGCAAGCTTTGGCCTTGCTGTGCTTCAGGGCCTTCTTTCTTAGGCCTCTGGCCTTCTGCCACCCAGAGTGTCCTTGCTCACATCGCTGCTTGGGACTCATTCCATAGGTGTGACCTGATGACTGAGATATCCCCAAAGCAGGACAGAACAGCTACATAAGAACTTGCGTAACAGTAGATCTTCAAGGGAATCTCTGTCATCAGGGCATGCTGTCCCTCCCTCCATCCCCCTTCTCTCTCTCTCTCTAGCTCTGCTGTCCTGTTGCTCCGACCTTTCTGCTTGTTGGGCACCTTTTCTCTCTCTCCTAGGTTCCCTAGTGGGACTCCTGTCTCTCATGGCCTCCGGCTAGGGAAAGAACTGAGGAGGGAGCAGGGCTACTCACACTTCTATAGGGTGAGTGATGTCAGAGCCTGATATTGGCGTGACGGCCCCTAGTGTAGACTGCTGCAGAAAAGTTTCCATGGGATCCTAGTGCCTGACTGCTATGTTCCATAGGTGTGACCTAATGACAGAGATTCCCTCGAAGATCTACTGTTATGGTAAGTTCTTACATAACTGTTCTTTCATGCTGAACAGGGAACCTTTCCAGTTCAGAGTCTTGCCCTTTGACTTGTCTTCTGCGCCAAGGGTCTTTACCAAATGCTTGGTCATAGTAGCAGCAGCCCTCCGTAGGGGAAGGCCTATATGCATTTCTGTATCTAGACGATTGGCTGTTGGAGACCCACTCCAGGGAACATCTGTTTCATACCCTAGCTCATACTGAGAAGCTATTCGACCTGGGGGTGACTGTCAATCTGCCAAAGTCAGTACTGACTGCATATCAAAGATTGCAGCACTGGACGTGGCTCCAGGCTGTGCGTTCTTACCTCTGGACAGGGCAGAATGCCTTAGAGATCAGGCACACCTGATGTACAACAGCCAGTATATGTCCCAGCCAAGACTGCTATACCTTTTAGGCCTGATGGCAGCAGCTATAGTAACAGTGCCACTAGCCCGCTTACATTTGCAGATCCCACAGTGATCCCTAAGAGTCCTGTGGGACTAATGAACACACGACCTAGACAAACAAGTACTCCTTTGAGGAAAGCAATGACGTGGATGGATTGCACCAATTTGCTGAAGGGCATTCCATTTGTGATGCCAGATCCAGCCCAAATTCTCGCCTCAGATGTTTTTGATTCAGGGTGGGTCCTGGGCAGGGTGTTCAGACCCAGATGGAGAGGAAAGTACACATACACGTCCTGGAGATGAGCTGTCCTGTACAGCCTCTATACCTTTCAGATGCATCTGACACTGGGTCCGCTGTTGATACAAATGGACAACGTCAGTTGTAATGCGTTACATCAGCATACAAGGGGGGACTTCTTCTATCCACTAGGCAAGGAAGCAATGAAAGTGTTGGCAGTGGGCTGTGGAACTTCCAGCCATACATCTGTTAGGTGCCCAGAATGCCTTGGCAGATAAGTTAAGTAGGCCACAGGCCAGGATACATGAATGGGATCTGCTGACCACACCTGTTCGCAAACTGTGATCATCTAGAGTTGGTCTTTTGCATCTCCAGGCAATGCAGAACTGCCACGTTTTTGCTCGCTTACTCCAGGGCCTGGAGTTTTTTGGAGAGACACATTGTTCCTCTCTTGGAAAGGGAAGTTTCTGTATGCATTGTCACCTCTTCAGCGGTAGGGGGTCGTCTGACTCTATTTTACAACCAAATGGAAATCCGTCTCAACGGACAAATGGGTCCTCAGGATAATTAGAGAGGGATACTCTCTGTTTCACAGAGGCTCCCCCGGATCGTCCACCCAAGCGATGTCTCAAGCTTTTACGACTCAGTTATACTTGCTTGCTTCCGAGATTCAGGGCCTTCTGAACAACAGGGCAGTAGAAGTAGTTCCACAGGCAGAACGGAACACATGTTTCTACTCCCATTACTTCCTACTTCCAGTGAAAGCAGGCAGCATGCACCCTATTCTAGATCTAAGGAAGTTGAACAAATATTTGTTCAAGGAAAATTTCAAGATCTTGCTGGGAACGCTACTGCCTCTCATTCATCGGAATGACTGGTTGGCGTCTCTGGACATGTAGGACACCTACCAGCACGTTCCGGTACACCCAAGCCACCACAAGTACCGTTGCTTTGTAGCTCTGGGTGAACACTACCAATTCAGAGTCCTGCCCTTTGGGCTGCCTCCACACCATGAGTCTTTACAAAGTGCTTTGCAGTGCTCTCAGCACATTTCAGCAAACTCAACATTCAAGTGTACCCGTACTTGGACGATTGGCTCCTGGCGAGCCTTTCCAGGCAGGGGACACAGGAAGCAGTCTCCATAGCTTCCAAGTTCCTCACGTCCATGGGGGTACTACTGAACCTGGAAAACTTGCAGCTTCAGCCCTCCCAACAACTTCTCTTCATAGGAGCTCTTCTGGACACCTCCAGAGCAAAAGCTTTTCTTCCAGAAGATGGGAGGAATGACATTCTCCAGATGGCTTACTTCATCAAGGAGAAAATCTCAGTTCGAGCTCTCTCGATGCAGCAGATGCTAGGCCTTATGGTAACGTCCGTATTCACGGTGCCTCTAGCCCACTTACACGAGGACCACTCTATGGATGCTCAGCACTCTATGGTCTCCAACCACGCATCTGCAATCCTTCCACAGCAGGGTAACAGAGCCTCTAACAAGATCTCTCATCTGGTGGACTCAGGAGGACAACCTTCTCCAGGGTTCCCCTTTGCCCCACTGGAAACACAGATCACCATCACCACGGATGCATCTCTAACTGGTTGGGGAGCTCGCTGTCAGGACCTTCACACCTAGGGTCTGTGGAGCCGGGAGGAGTCCCATCTACACATAAATGTTTTGGAGATGAGGGCTGTTCTGTATGCTGTCCAAGCCCTGAAGGATGTCCTCCGTCACAAAGTAATTCTCCTTCAGACGGACAACAAGGCTGTGAATGTACTACATCAACAAGCAGGGTGGAATGCACTCTTACCCTCTGTGCAGAGAAGCCATGAGAGTGTGGCAGTGGTGCCTCGAACACGGGGCCCTGATCCAGGCAGTCTACCTGCCGGGAATCCAGGATAATCTAGCGAACTATCTCAGCAGAATGGAGGCGGATCCACACGAGTGGTCACTCGACTGGACCGTCGTGCATCTGCTATTTAATGAGTGGGGCACTCAGGACCTGGACCTTTTTACGTCCCCACTTTACGCAAAACTGCCTCTGTTCTGCTCCAGAAATCCAGAACCTGGCGCTGTCTGTCAGGATGCATTCGGACTGCGGTGGACAAGACGCTTTCTCTACGCATTTCCTCCTCTTCCTTTAATTCAGAGGGTACTGCTCAAATTAGAGGCACAGGGGGGGCAGCATGATTCTCATCACCCCATATTGGCCTCGTCAGATATGGTATCCATTAATCAGTGGTTTAACGGAAGTCCCTTCAAGACAATGTCCCCTACAGATGGACCTCCTGACACAAGGTCTGGTGGTCCATCCCAACCTGCAATCCCTTCATCTCCATGCCTTGCTCCTGAAGAAATAGAAGTGGGTAGGTTTAACATCTCTCAGAAATCCTCTTAGCCGCTCACAAGCCATCCACTAGGAAGACTTGAATGGCAAAGTGCGCACTAAATGGAAAACTTTTTCCAAAGTCCCTGGATCCCTTTGCCTACCGAGTGAGGTGTTAGAGTACCTCATAAAGCTGTCGAATGCAGGACTACAATACTCGACAGTAAAGGTGCACCTCTGTGTGATTTCTTCATATCACGAGCCAGCACAGAATAGGTCAGTGGCTGTTACCTCTAGTCAAGAGTTTCCTTAAAGGTATCCTGCACACTAGGCTGCCAGTCAGGAGACCGGTGGCCATGTGGGATATCAATCTTGTGCTAGACATGCTCTCCCGTAAACCTTTTGAGCCTCCAACAACCTGCAACTTGAAGTTTCTGACCTGGAAGGCAGCCTTCCTAGTGGCCATTACCTCCACTCTCAGGGTATTTGAAAATCAAGCCCTGGTCACAGACAGACCCCCCCGCCCCCACACACACACCCCGGTACACAGTATCACCCTAAATTCCTGCCCAAAGCTGTCTCCGAATTTCACCTTAACCAGCCCTTGGTCCTTCCGACCTACTTGGCAAGTTTCCAGAATGAAGGGGAACATACCCTTCATTCTCTGGATGTCAAAAGGGTTTTGCGATTCTACATCGACAGAACGAAGCAGATTTGTAAATCCAAGCAACTCTTTGTATAGTTAAGCATGGCCTGGCTGGGTCAGCCTGTTGCCGTCAGATGCATTTCAGCATGGTTTGTATCATGCCTTCACCATTGCTACTCAATGGCGCAGGTCAAGCTAGAAGGGAGGGTGTATGCCCACTCTACCAGAGTGGTCGCGGCATCCCTGGCGGAGATTCAGAATGTGCCCATTGCAGACATCTGTAACGCGGCCACTGGGAGCTCTCTGCACACTTTCGTGAAGCACTACGCCCTGGATGTCCATGCCAGACAGCATTCTTCTTTTGGCAGATCAATCCTTAATGGACTTCTGTCCTAAGTGAGATCCTTTTTTCCTGCCATCCTGCTTGGGGGATTGTTTTAGCTCTGTACTCTCCCACTAGTGTGAATGAGAGGTGAAGACTTTTAGTCCAGAAAGATATGAAAATTACATACCTACCATAATTCTTGATCTTCTTGGACGAAGTTTCCACCACTCATTCACACACCCTCCCACTGTCCCCTGAGCTCACTCATCTTGTGTCTGGTCTTCACTCCCTGGTTGACTGGGCTGTGAAGATGCTGTTGGGTTGACCCTTCTTATACGGGTCATATGGACTGTCTTATGTCCGGGTTAGGTTAGTTTCCTAGATTAGTTTACGCTGCACCTCCTTGGTAAAAAAAAAAAAAAGGTACTGAGGCGGTTGGAGGGTCGACGCCAGGATAGCCTATATGGCGCGAGCCAGTCTCGCAGCACCACGCATGCATGGTCCTACCTCGGCACCAGCTCTCCTGAAGATTTTTTTTTGCTCCCACAGAGTCCTAATGCCTCCAGTATAGTACCACTAGTGTAAATGAGTGATGGAGACTTTGTCCAAGAAGATCAAGAATTACGATAGGTACGTAATTTTCATATATCACACCTGTTGTGGAAGATGGCCTTCCTGGTGGCCATTGTGTTGGCCAGAAGGATTGAGGATCTCTTAGCATTCTTGGTGAAGTCTTTCTACGGTTTCTTCCTCAGGGACAAAGTTGTCCTTCTCCCCAACACAAAGTTCTTCCCAAAGGTAGTATTGGAGTTTCACCTTAACCAGATGATTAACTCACTGGTATACGTCACCAACAGATCTTCAGAGGCCGACCACAAGCTCCATATTCTGGACCTTCTGAGGGCATTCTCTTATAAGAAGCGCAGAGCTGGAGTTCGGAGAGAGGCTCACCAGCTGTTCATCACTTACACTGAAGCTGCTTCTGGTAAACAGGCAGCAAAGTGGGCGATTTGCAGGTGGATCACATCCTGATTGACTTTTGCCATAGGTTGACTGGTATGGAGCCTGCTATAGGATTAGAGCTCATTCCAGCAGATATACAACTTCCTCTGTGGCTACTTCCAGTGATGTCTCCATACAGGAAATCTGCATGGATGCTATGCGGAAGTCAGCACACACCTTTGTTTCACGGTATCCTGTGAGGATGACAACTGAATATGTGCGACCGTCAAAACAGTGACTCGTATTCAGTGCTTTCCTCATGGGTTACCTTGCATGGGTAGTGACCCTACACAAAAGCGAGCATAGGGAAGGGCGACCGGAAGGAGGAGATAGCGAGGGGAAGGGGATGGATAGGGGAGAGGGTTTGTAAGGGGCTAGTGTACCTGCTGCAGCCGAGCTAGCCATGTGGCGTGATGGTGAGGGTGGCTAGCTGCGGCACAGCAGGTACTGGGTGCAGGAAAGAATTTTGCTGCTAGCCACCGCTGCGTCTGTTTTTTTTGTTGGAGTCCGGAGGTTGCCCTCCCCAACAAGCACCTCCTGGAGTTTAGAATCCTTTAATTGAGGGTGGGGGGCTGATTGTGGTTTTACGATCACTATTATGACATGGAACCTTGTTTCACACTATACACCAACCTTGAATCTTGTGGGGATGCTGGATCTTATCTGTGTCAGTCTTCACCATTCATCACTGGTGGGTTCTGGCCGGAGGAGCAGGACCCTGCAGGAGCATTTAAAAAAAGATTTTTTTAGGAGGAGGAGCAGGTGCCATGGACGGTGCTGCCCTCAAGGCCGATGCGCTGCATGGCACTCGTGGGTTGGCCAGTGACTGACACAGACTCCTCCTCCTCCCCCCAAGTTCTACTTCTCCCACTGTTGAGTGAGCACCACCTCACGAGAGAGAAATTCGAGCTGCAACATCGCAGCCTAGTTCATAGAGTCCCTCCTAGTTCTGCAGAAGTCTTTTTGTTCTCTGTGCCATTTTCCCGGTAAGACCTTTCTTTATTTTTCTTCAGTGCCAAGACCAGTTTCTGTGTTTTGAGTTAAATTTTTCCATCCGATCCTGTCTCGTCCGGGGGACAAAAAGAAAAAATCTTCAAAGGCGGGCTGCCCCCGATGCGGTAGCATCCCTGTGGCTGGCTTTATTCTGTCTCAGACCGGCATGATTATTGCCTGACCTGCCTGGGCCCCAACCATGACATGGACTGATTCGATGCCTGTTTCTCCATGGACCTCAGAGTTTTGGAACACCACACTCTTAAAGTCAGCCGCACGCCGCCGACTTTTGGAGGACAGCCACACACTAGGGACACCAGACTCTGGTCCCTTGACCCTTCCTCTGGGTCCCCTTCTAGTTCTATCCAGGCAGCGGTGGAGAGGGCTTATGTCCCTCCTAGCCTTGGTGCGGCAGAGGCCCTGCTTACAGTGCCGGAAGCCCAGTCCGACTCTTCTGGGGGTCGGGCCGGAGGCACCGTTCTGGCAATCACTTCTTCTGAGGTGAAGGCTTCCCCGGTGTCATGGCCTGTGTCTGCCATGCCTAGCCCGGCTGGGATGGTGCCATGGGTGGTGCTGGGATGACTTGCGGTGCCGCTTGCTGCGCTGGGTGTGGGAGAGTTCCAGAGGTCTTCTGGATCCGCTTCTCCTCCCGGGGGGGGGGGGCTGATTCGGAGGCAGATCCGGACTGGCTTCCCAACTCTTAGGAGTCCTGGGACTCTTCCCCAGCCCAGCACTTCTGTGCCTGTCCAGTCCCCTCCTTCAGAGCCAGTGGTTTCTGCTGGCACCGGTGTCTGAGCCGCTTGCGGCACCGGAGGATTAACCGAAGCTGGTAGGGTCTCTGGGTTTGAAGGAGGTGGGCTCCTGTTTTCGGTGTCCAGGCTGGTTTGACTTCTGGGCCTGCTCGGACGTCTAGGACGGGGGCGAAGGCTCCCTCACTGGCTGCCTTTCGGGAGCTGGTAGGTGAGGCGGAGCCTTCTCGGTTGGTCTTGAGGAAGACGTCCCTCTCTGAGTCTGAGGGGTTGAGGTGACAATGCCAGGAGCAGCGCCCTTCCCTTGTAGCCCGCAAGGGTACGGGTAGGAGCCGCAGTGCCTATCCTGTCTTCTCCTCTGAGGTCTCCTGGGGGGATGTCATTTCTCGAGGCTAGGGGCTGCCCTTCTGCATCCACGTGGACCCAGTCGGCTCACAGGGGAAATCCCCTTCAGGGCTCAGTCCTGACTGTTCATCCTAGAACGGCCAGTGACTGCCTTGACTGATGGATCCTTCCAGGGTGTTGGATTGCCTGTACAGTCCCCTAGCCATGGCAGAGGACGTCCTCTTCCTCAGAGGCATTTGGCCCCTTTACCTCTGCCTTCCCCTCCCTTTCTCCCGGGCCACTCTGTTCCTACAGGGCCTCTAACCTGGGAGCAGTTTAGAGCCACGGCTGCCCGTTTCCCAGCGTATGTCAAATCCAAGGACAAGCAGGTGTTTCACCACTCACCCCTGCGGCAGCCGGACTCTGACTCCTCGGACTAATCGCCCTCCTCGTCTTCCCCACATGAGGCAGAGGATCCTTCTGTCCGCCTGTCCTCTGATTCTGACGATACCTCCTGTCAGCGTTTCCTTTCGAGATTGGTCGACAAGCTCTACATTTCATAATTGGCAAGACGCAATCCTGAGTAGGCGACGTGCGCTTTTCTAAGCAAATGCAGTGCGTGCAGCCTGGTGGTGCCCGCCTGGTCCTCCCCCTTTCGGGAGGCATCTTACCGCACTTTGCAGCATCCAGCAGTCCCCTCCCCAGCCCCAATAGACTGCCGGCACAGGTATTGCACACCTCAGAGATCTCCAGGAGAACTACCTCACCCCTCTTAGGGCGTGACGCTCCTGGATGCTCCCTCCAGGCATAGAAACCTGAGGCGTGACCGGCCCCCCGGATGCAAACTCCACAGATTTAGACTTCTGCTGGAGGAGAGTCTTTTCCTCGGCATGTCTCTCTTTCTATTGCAGCATATCAGGCCTATCATGCTGCATATAACAGGCACCTGTGGTTTTTGCTAGGACAAATCCTAGCATCTGTGCCTAATATGGAGACAACCAGACAAGCTATTGCTCTCTCCGCATGTGGTCTGGAGCTTGCGAGGCACGAAGCAAGGGCATCATATGATGCCAGTGATGTGGCATCCAGGCTAGCATGGACAGCTATCTGTGTCAGGTGGACGGCATAGCTTTGCCTTTCCCGGTCATCTTCCGTGGCCCGGCGTAGGGCGATTGCCTCCTCCTTCCATGGAACCCACCTTTTTTCCCTGCAGAGCGAGGCGGGAACTTAAGGGGAGACTTCCATCTCCCAGGCAGAGAGAGACCCCGCCTTACCCTGACCAGTCCCAGGTCTAATTAGGCCTGTAAGGTCTCTTCTCCCCCCTTCCGTGTCTTCCCCCACAGGAGGCTGAGGGACTTTCCTCCCTCAGGGAGGTACCAGGTCCCCTTAAGGAGGCTTGGTGATCACCCACCAGTGATGAATGATGAAGATTGTCACAGATAAGATATGAAAATTACATACCTACCATAATTCTTGATCTTTCTGTGTATCTTCACCATTCATCACTGCTTCCAACCCTCCTCCTCCTTTTGGGCCTCAGACTCTGGGCAGTGCCTCCTCCCTGCGTGCCTTCCCCCAGTTGAGGCCAATTGTGGGCAAAGTCCCACTGGTACCTCTGGGTTTCCTGCCACTTCTTTGAAGCATCAGGGACCCACTATTGGTTTGAGGGCAAACAGGGGCACTTGCCTTTCCTATTTAGTGCTCCCCTGGGCCCTCTTCTCACAGTCCTGGAAGGGGCTCCATTGCCTTGGGCGATTTGTCTGTCCCCGTCTTGGGGGACAGGTTGTCTTCTCTAGCCATTGGTTTGTGGGACCTTCGCCAGAATGGAATGAGAGTGGGAGGGCCCTGGGGACCACTAGTCTTCTCTCCTCCCCCCCCCCCCAAATGCCGTTTCGGGAGCTTTTCCTCCTTCCCCTTCTGGTTTTCAGTTCAGTTCTCCTGGGCAGGGTCCTCCTCTAAAACAGCGTGGATGTGTTTGTAATAAAAAAAAAAAAAAAAAATTCCGGCTTCGGTCCGGAGAGAGCGGCATCCATCTTTAGATCCTCTTGAGGAGTCTTTCTGCAGCGGGGTGGGTTCTGTCCCTACTCCGGGGTAGCATAGGGGCAGGAGTAGGAGACCCTTACTACCCATTCCTTCTTTTATGCTTTAGGAGAGAGGGTGCTTAGCCTGGTGCCCTGGCTGTTACTGTCATGCTGAAGCAATCTCTGGTTGGCCATTATTTACTCTTCTTAAAACCGGGGGTGTCTCTGTTCTGCGCTCCTTCCTTCAAGCAGGATAAACTTTAGAGGTTAAGGGTAACGGACAGTAGTGCCCCTCTCCCTTTAGTCTCAGAGAGGCCTTTGGCCTCTGATGGGTCAGCAGGGGGTCTCCCATCTCCTCTCTCTTCCTCTTCTTTCTATCCTCTCTTACTCTCCCACCCTTACTCTATTCCTCTCCCCCCCCCCTCGCTTCCCCAGAGGCTGGGGCCCACTGTCCCAGACCCCTAGGTTCACCCTTCTGTCCTGTTGGCTGGCATTATCTCTTTCTGTTTATATCCTTTCCTTTTTCTATCTCTCGGGCTCCCTTGCTCCACCCTCTTTCTTTCTTTCTCTCTCGGTGCCTGATTTCACTCTCTGACTTGCAGAACTGGGGTGGAGGTGGAATCTGTCAATTACTGGCCAATCCGTGAGTACCACTCCATGCATCGGCCTCGAGGGTGGCGCTGTCCATGGCACCGGCTCCTCCCCTTTTAGAAAATAAAAATACCTCCTAGGGGTCCTGCTCCTCTGGCCAGAACCCACCAGTGATGAATGGTGAAGATACACAGAAAGGTCAAGAGTTACAGTAGGCACGTAATTTTCATTTTTGGAACCTCGCTTCTCCAGTCTCTGTTCAGTAAAGGCAGTGGTGCTTGCCTTGTCCTTGCCTCCAAGAGAACTGCTAGGAGTCTGCCAGAGTGTGGATAGTGAACTATATCCACGCCCCTAGAAAAACAGGTTACTGCTCTGTAACTATAGCTCTAGGAGTGGTATATAGTTCACATGTACACAACTCACACACCTTCCCCTGGCAAGTAGCACATGATGTCACAGGGCAGTGTCACGATATTTATTTATTTCATTTGAATTTTGATGACCGGGTAGGCCCACTGAGATAGACATTCCCTTTTTCAGGGGTGACCCAGGGAAGTACAATTCCAATAGGATTGAAAACACGCATACAACGGACAAGTTAGAGAATAATCTTGTCTTACTGTGACAAGGTACCTTTGTAAATGAGCCTATGGCTCAAAGGTTTTCCAAACTGCTGTTTAAATAAAATAAAAAAAAAAATAAAAATAATCCACAGAGTAATGTTTGCAAACAGTCAGTAATAAATACAGAGAAGTAGTCTGAGAGAAAGCTAGAGAAAATTGATTGCTAATCAATCCATAAGTACCATGGTCATAGTTGATTACAGGCGTTACAATGCTAATTCACACATAGTCCATAAGTGCAGTTCAGTGTAGACAAAACAAGGATTAGGGAACTACGTGGTTAAATTACAAATCAATCATGAATACAACAGAATATGGTATACACTATACTAAGGCACAGTGAGAAGGAGCAGCAGGAAAAGGATATGAGCAATGTCAGAAGTAGAGTAATGGAAGTAAGTATGAGAAGGGCGGTAGAAAGTTGGGAGAGGAGGACATAAGGGAGTCGGGTAGAGGGTACAGGTTAGAGAGTGGGGGATGACAGGTTAGAAACAGGTGCAGTTTGGTTGGGGAAAGAAGAATTCTGTAAAGCATTTTTTTTGAATTGGGAAAGGGATCTGCAGGAGGTTGTTCCATTTTTTGGGTGCAAGAAAGGTGAAGGATTTCCTGCCTGTTGTTAGCCTTGTTTTGGGGAGGCTTAGCAAAGGGAGGTGGGAGGAGCGAAGGGTCCTGGGGGTAGGTTTCAGGGTGAGCAAATTTGTAAGGAGTGGTGGGAAGAACTCTGCTTAAAAATGTCCTTCAAATCAGATATTCCAGTGGAACCGCAGTGTGGATATGAACTATATACCACTCTTAGAACTTCTATTAGAGATGAGTAAACTATTTTTTTTTAGCTACGTACCTGCTTGTGTCATTAGCAGACTTCTCAAGGCTTTAACACTTGTATAAGACGGACACAGTTTTCCAGTAAGCAATCAATGACTGTTATTCTACAAACCTGCTCTTGCCCTTTTTACTTGAATTCTTATAATCTATGTATATATTTCAGAACCTACAGGAACTTTTGGAAACTGAAAGAGAACGTAACCACAAGATGACCTCTCAATTAGAGGAACACAAAGAGAACAATTCCAAGTAAGTGATGGTTTCCTGTCCTTATCCCCTCTCCCCCCACCAAACAAAAAACACACACAAGATCAAGGAGCAGGAAAATTTACCACATTTCTGACTTCCCTGGCCAGGGGTGTGGTGGTGTGATGTATAGGATACTACTAATATTGAAAACCTGCTATCCAACTCTGGCCTCCTAGTTCATAGTGTCTGCTTAACCCTAAAGGGTCCTAAACCCTTACCTTCTGATGCTTGAGTTAGGAGCTGCTAGAGGGGAGAGTGAAATGTATGTGTTGCAGTAATTAAGATCAAGGGTTAGAAGTTTAAATCCAGCAGAGTTCCTCATAAAATTAGCTGATTTACAACCAAAAAATAAAGTGTTGGAAAAAGTTTTTTTAAATCATTATGCTATTTTATTTGATACAAAAAATAGTATTGATGCAATCTGTCACTATAAAAGATAGTATTGATGCAATCATTTAAATGTTCATCTGTCGTAACAAAAAGTCTGTTGATAATGCTTTCAAAACGTTGGTTAAACAAAGTATCTATGTAAAACTAACATCGAGAAACAAAAACTGCATTGGTAGGAAAGGGTCTTAACCTTACTCCAAACTTTTATTTTTTCAATGCAAGTTTATTGAACAAGATGGGTACAAGCCATATTTCTGGACATATTACACAAGGATGTACTAGATCTTACTTCGAGGGTTTCTCTTACAGCAGGCCATCGCCGGTAGGACTTAGCCACCAGGCACTAGGACCACATGGAAACCTTCCAACTAGCAGTCTACCAGAGGGGGCCACCCACCTCTGATGTCACTCCAGACATCAGCCAGTCCTATAAAGGCGGGCAGCCCCCACACCCTCCTCAGTTCTTTCCTGCCGTTGACAAACACATGTCGGATCACTGATACTGCCCCAGCTAGTAGACCGCCAGTTTCCCGCATTTTAACCGTGCTTTACTTTTCAATTTTTATTAAGTCTAACATCAAAATTTCAGTGTTTTCACCTGACTATGTCTTCAAAACTTTCCTCATCTTCCGACCGCTCCACAAAGTGTGTCTGCATCCAACAGATCCCGGACTAGGGCAACCAGTTCTGTCTGCGTCTTGTGCCTATGTGCAGACCATGATGTCCGAGCCTGTGAGGCCTGCCAGAAGTTCAACCTGGCCACCAGAAGGTTCTGGAGAACCACATCCTTAAGCAGAAGGTCACCTTGATGGACTGGAAGTTGTAGGCTAGGAGCTTCTCTGTTTCGTGGCCCAGTCCTTTGGGTATTCGTCTTCGAAGTCCTGGGGCAAAACTACCAAGAAACATAAGCCCAGGGACAAGGATCGGGTCTGTCTCCCACTCGCGGTCCCCACACAAGAAGTCTTCAACCATAAAACGGTCTTTCTCCTTCAGTGGGTCGACCACCTCAGCCCTGCATGCTCCAGCTCCTACAGGGCTACCAGTAGACCTGCCGCCTGCCAGGGTCTCCCTCATGGGCGGTAGCTCATTGGGTCAGGGTATTCCATATCTTGCTGTTCAGCCCCTGCTGTTTCAGCTCTTATTCTCAGCGGGCACACAGTCGTGTGGCTTGGCTGTATTTTCTTCAGCCAACATGTGTGTGGCGGGCACCAGTCTACCTGCTGCCGACAGCTGCATTCCCGATGCTACTCTCATGCTCTGGGACCACCACCAGTTCTGCTTCTTCCTCGCAGGGGCAGATGCTACAGGATGCGGGTGCCTCCTCGAGCCTGGTCTCTCCTCAGCCCTCGCGGGGGGGGGGGGTGTCACCCTCCAATCCGGCGCCCATCTCCCCATTGCTGATGGATTCCCCTCTGGCTTTACATCAGCAGATGCCCGCTGGGCCTGCACCTGTTCCTATTCTACTGCAGCCCATGGGACCCACGCCGGCCCGTGCCACTGCCCCCCTCCCCCCCAAAGGCAACGCTCGTGGGCCTGTCACCTGTCCTACTGCAGCCCACTCCCATGGAACCGGTGCCTGTCCTACCACAATCTGCACCCGTAGGACCTCATCCTGTGCCCCCTATTCTGGCACCTGCGGGTCTAGCGTCTGCCTGCCCCTACCCTGCGCCAGCGGGACCTGCGCTGGGTTATCAATACAGGCACCCTTGGGACCTGTGCCGGTCTATAGTTAGCCGACACTTGGGAGACCAGCACCAGTCCCCTTTGGCTGTTGTGGTCTGATTTCGACCTTGTGTTCCTTTATGCTGACACGATCCCCGCCCTGAGACCCGAGCCACCCCCTCAAGGGCTTCCTTCAGGCCTCATTTTCACAGCCACTGTTCGGCTGAGCCCTAGTGCTCCGTGCACCCCCCCCGGGGTAGGTCTAATGCTGGGTCAGCTGGCTGCTTGGATGATCATCAGCCCGAGTATAGGGGCGATGATGCTAGCAAGAGTGTCAGCAGTGAATCTTCTTCCATGGGTCCAGAATCCTCAGAAGGGGAAGAGGCATAGAGTAACTTCCCCAAATCCCCACCAGATGATCCCTCTTTCATGGCCATCGTGAGGCACATTCAGGCCACTGTGGGATGCAAGACAAAGGAGTAGGATCCTGAGAAGCGTAGGCTGGCCATCTACCTACATCAGCCTGACACTTCTCCACCAAGAGGAGGCAGTATAGCGCAGTGGGTCAAGGCTCTGAGCTGCACATCTGGAGACCTGGGTTTGAGTCCCACAGCTGCCTAGGTGCATACTGTGTGATCCTGAGCAAGTCACTTAACTTCCTTGTGCTCCCAGGTCGCATCTGGAAACAAGCTTTGGCTTAGTGTGCTACTCCTAGTTAAACAATGTTTCCTTTCCCCTTTCCTTTTGGTGGTCCCCCTAGTTATCAACTCCTATGAGGATGTTACCTAGGCTGCTTGGAACCACCACATATGGTCCCAGCAGCGTCCAAAAACGCTGACAGACTTTACCACACATCGGCTGGTAAGCCGTATTTTGGTGAGCAGCCCAAGGCCGACTGTTATCATCAGTGCAGCACACCATTGAACCAAGAGGCCAGAACACCTCAGTTCCCTCCCCCAGACAGGGAGTCTCGACAACTGGACCAGATGGGCATATGTGCTTTCTCCTCTGCTACTCTGGCCATTCAGACCATCATTTATTTGGCCCATACTGTACAGTATCAGAACCTCCTATGGGACCGAGCTAGGGAGGTAGTCCTAGCCATGCCTAATGACCCTTCTAAGCACCAGACTCTTCAGGCTCTCAAAACAGGCTCAGAAAATGGTACCCATGTCCTCAGGGCTGCCTGTGATGTGGTAGATGCCTCTGGCCGGGCAGCGGCTGTGGGCATCTGTATGAGATGCCACTCCTGGCTACACATCTTGCTTCCTCCAAGATGTCCAGTCTAACATTATGGACGCCCCTGTCGGAGGTTTCAAACTCTTTGGGGGAGATGTTAAGGGTATCGTCTCTGAACTCCAGACCTCGAAACGGGCTCTCAAATCCATCCACTCTGTCTCATTGTGATGGCACGGGATACAAAGACACAGCAACCAAAGGTAAACGTGCATAAAGAATGCACAAGTGCATTTATCAATTTATTTTCGATAAAAACAAAATACAGAAATAAAAATAACAGTTGATTAATTCAGCACAATAATTCAGTCCTCTGCTTCCGTCAACAGAGGCTGCAGCTTTACTTCAGTCAAGATAACCTAAGTGTAATCCCTTCTTACACTTCTCAATTCTGGTGTGAAAACAGCACACTCCGCGAGTAGGTCCTTCCCTGCTCACTGTCTACACTAGACTGATTCGACTATCTAGCATTCCCCTAGTGGTGAGCCCTATTTATACCCTAGGGATTACATGACACTTTTGGGGGGAATTCCCATTTGCTGTGACATTACATAATGGGGAGTTTCCATATTTTACCATGCTTTAACATGTAGGAGCTTTTTATTTGGCCCTTTTTCCCAAATAAGCTTTATTTCTACAAGCATCTCCAGTCACAGCATCTCTGGAGCTGCAGAAACTCATTTTCATATTTCGTTTAATTATTTAACACATGCTCCTGTGTCGCATATTGTGACTGGAAACATTTACAGACACCAGAGCTGCCCTCTGGAAATAAGAGCTGCAACATGCAGCCGTGGGTCTGGCACTCGATCGCACTCAACAGCGGGATCATTTAGTATTCAGGGGCATCAATGTTTTTTCTAAACCTAAAGTGTGATACGTGCTTATTTCCATTTGCTCCTGCATGGAAGTTTTACAAACAGCACGACTTGCGCTAATAATTATCTGCAAATCGGGAGATCAAGGAGAAGTGCTTTTAGCGCTTAATGTGCAAGTAGTGGGAGTTTATAAGAAAACTGGACAGAAAAGCAATGAGAATGTCAGGTTGGCCACCCTGACGTGAAAAAATGGAAAGAAAACAAGAAGGCAGAAAAGGGGGGAACTGGCACATTGTTTATGATTTACAGGGTAAATAACAGGAGCTCCCTGTTACACACCTCCTCCACCAAGAGGCAACAGTATTACTGTCGTCAGATACCCTCCTAAAACCCTAGGAGCGTTGGAACTTCCAGCCACCCTCTCTCAGAAGCTCTGCCTCAGAGACCCACTAAATATTTTCTAAACTGTATCAACATCCAGACACCTCAATATCTTCAGTACCGTTCTATTCCCCGAGGCGTATTAACATAAGTTATAAATACCCATATAACTTTAAATACAAAAACATTTCAACAGTTCCTCAGCAATCCATGATATCATACATCATAATCACGTATTTCTTCACGTTACATCAGCATGAGCCCCATAGTGGGACAAGAAATCAGCATTTTGGTTTTTAGATCCTGCCCTGTGTTCAACCATAAAGCGGTAAGGCTGCAATGCCAGGTACCACCTCATGATCCTGAAATTCTTGTCTTTCATTTGTTGCAGCCAACACAAAGGGTTGTGGTCAGTGAGTACTTTAAATTCTGTTCCCCATAGATAGTATTGTAAGGCCTCTGTGGCCCATTTCAGTGCTAGATACACTTTTTCTACAGTCAAATATGTTCTCTCACTTTCATGTAGCTTTCGACTAATAAAAGTGACAGGATGTTCCATACCCTTTTTCTTTTGGGAGAGGACTGCTCCAATGTCTGTATCACAGGCATTGGTGTGCACTTCAAAAGGGAGTGAAAAGTCTCGGCTAAGCAATACAGGGGAGGAACATAATGTAGCTTTTATGTTATGGAATACTTCATCACATTCTTGAGACCATTGGACTTTGTTAGGATATTTGTTTTTAATCAGGTCCATCAGTGGTGTTGCTATAGTGGTAAAGTTTGGTATAAATCTGCGGTTTTAACTGGCCAGACCCAAAAATTAACGTACATGTTTCTTTGTTTTCTAAGGAAATGGGAAGGATCCTTAAGGAGCATTTGGATGGGATTGGGCCAGACATGAACGCTGATAGTAGGTGGGGAAATCATCAGGAGAGGGGTGCAGGATGCTACCAGCACCTGTGCAAGAGTAAGACGAAAATGCGGTAGGGCCCAAAAACCCTGTTAGTGGACCAGGGAGGTCCAGGAGGTGATGCGGGGAAAGAAAGCAGCCTATAAGCAATTCAAGTGCTCAAGGAGTGAAAGGGATCGAGGGAGCACGAGCTGATGGCTAGAAGGGCCACTAGAGTGGTGAGGGGGGCTAAGGGCAAGGAAGGAGCAGAACCTGGCCAGGGAAATTAGGAGAGGGAACAAGGGGTTCTTTAGATACATTGGGGAAAGATGAAGGTGAAGGGGCAGATTAGCAGGATTAAATCAGGGAGAAATGGGCACAAGACCCGGGGAGCAGGCTGAGGTACTAATGAGTACTTCACCTCAGTTTTCACCAGGAAAATGGGGTGCTGCATCATACATGGGAGGAGACAGAGATACTGAGGAGGGGGGGACCCTTACCGATCGGCAGGTCTGGGGAGAGGGGGAGGCATCACTGGCAGGTGGGGGGAGGGCTAAGCAGGGAGAAGAGGTACCGGAAGTGGAAATCACAGCAGAGAGAGTGAGGGAAGCCCTCAGCTCCCTTAAGACGGAGAAAGCACCAGGGCCGGATAAGTTACATCCCAGAGTGCTGAAGGAACTTGCAGATGTCCTGGCGAAACCCCTGGCAGAGCTTTTCACCATCTCTCTGAGGACAGGGTGGGTGCCCCAAGACTGGAAGGTGGCTCATATAGTGCCTATCCACAAGGGGGGATCAAGGGAGGTGGCAGGGAACTACAGGCCTGTCAGCCTGACATCAGTGGTGGGCAAGGTGATGGAGGGCATTGTCAAGGAGAGGCTAGGGGGGACCTGGGTAAGTCAGGGTGCCTGGACGATAGACAGCATGGATTCATCCCGGGGAAATCGTGTCAGACAAACCTGGTGGAGTTCTATGACTGGGTGACAAGTGCCTTGGACCTGGGTAGACCAGTGGATGTCCTCTTTCTAGACTTCAGCAAGGCATTTGACTCTGTTCCTCACGTGGGCCTGTTGGATAAGTTGGGAGAAATGGGGTGGGGAACCAGATGATCAGATGGATAGCAATTGGCTCAGGACCGGACCCAGAGGTCGTAGTTGGTGGGATAGTCTCATCCCCAAGGAGGGTCATTAGTGGGTCCCACAGGGATCAGTCCTTGGGCCCTTCTGTTCAACGCCACGTATCTGACATGAGGACAGGAATCAGGAGTGAGATGAGTCTCTTTGCAGATGACTCGAAACTGGGGCGGTGGTGGATGGGGAGGTGGCCCTACAGGGGGACCTGGAGGCTCTGGAAAGATGGTCTAGAAAGCGGAAGCTGAGGTTCAATGCAGGGAAATGCAAGGTACTCCACCTGGGGCCAGAAACCCAGGCCAAGTGTACACCCTGGGAGGGGAATGCTACAAGTCTCGATGGCTGAGAGGACCTGGGGTGGTGGTGGATGTCAAGATGAACAACTCTGAGACTTGTAGGAGGGCAGCAGCCAAGGCCAACAGGATGCTGGGATGCATCGCTAGGGGATCACCTCAGAAGGAGGAAGTGATACTCCCTCTGTATAACTGCTTGGTGAGGCCGCACCTGGAGTGCTGCTGCAGTTTTGGAGGCCACACTTAAAGGGACATTAACCTCCTGGAGAGGGTCCAGAGGAGGCAACCAAAATGATTTGGGGCTTGGGGACAGGACCTATGGAGGAGAGGCAAGAGCTAAATATGTACACATTGGAAGAGAGAAGGGACTGGGGAACATGATAGAGGTCTTCAGGTACATGAAGAGGGTAAATAGGGGAGGAACAGTCAGGGTGCTTCGAAGGAAGGAGGAAGGGGCCACTAGAGGGCATGGGTGGAAGCTGGAGGGGGGAAGATTCAGGGGAGAAAGGAGGAGGTGCTACTTCACTGAGAGGGTGGTGGAGCCATGGAATACACTGCCTAGGGGGCTGGTGGAGGCAGAGACAGTGGAGGGGTTCAAGAGGGGGTGGGACAAGTACATGGGAAGGGTTCTGGAAGCAAAATCCAGTGCAGCAAGAATATCCGGAACTGGGAAGGGAGAAGCCAGAGAAGGCGAGGGGGACAGCAAGGACAGCACTCAGGGTGGGGGCTGACCAAACGAGCAGACACGAAAGACCGTTAGGCCTATTCTGCTGGCATTTTAGTATGTTTGTCAGGGAATGGGACTGTCAGCTACAGCCTTGACTTTGCTTATTTCAGGTTTAACAGTACCTTTCCCAATTTCAAATCCTAAGTACTTGGTTTCTGTTCTAGCAATGGCACACTTTGACAGGTTGATAGGCCAGAGTCTTGAATGGACTGTACGACAGCACTAAGGTGTACAAGATGCGTGTGCCAGTCAGGGCTAAATAAGACATCATCCAGGTATGCAGCACTATACTGGATATAGGCACGCAATACCTTGTTCAGATACCTTTGGAAGGTAGCGGGGGCACCATGATGGCCAAAAGGCATGATCGTAAACTGGTAATGGCCTACAGGGGTGCTAAAAGCAGTCAATTCCTGTGCGTGTAAAGCTAGAGGGGTTTGCCAGTAACCTTTCATCAGGTCAGGTGTGCTAATATACCTGGCATTCCCAATTCTGTCTACCAAATCATCTATGCGTGGCATAGGGTATCCGTCAAATGTGGAAATGGCATTGAACTTTCTAAAGTCTAGACATAGCTGGATACCCCCTTCCTTTATTGGCACTACCATCACTGGCGAGGACTAAGCACTACAGGATAGTATTATGACCCCTAGGTCTTCCATTTTCTTTCTCTCCAGTGACATCCTGTCTCACCCTTTCTGGCAACCGGTAGGGTTTTTGATTAATGGGTTTCGTTTGTTACCCTTGTGGTGTGTACTACCTCCTTTGCTCTCCTTGGGATGCTGGTAAATGTGGCCCTGTAGTAGTCCAATGGTTGATCTACCTCATGCTTCTGGCTAACATTGAACGTTGGGTTGACATGTACCCCAGTACACTCTATGCTTTGCTCAAGCCTTTCATAGGCCTCCTCTAGTTCTATGCTATCCTGTTCAGGATGAATGAAATAACTGGGTACAGGGTCCTGTCTAATAAACCATTTTTTTAAGAGGTTAGCATGATAGATTTTCTTTGGAGATCTTCGACCTGGCATTACAATTTCATAATTAACTTTACCTATCTGTTAGCTGATTACAAAAGAGCCTTGCCATTTCATCAATAGCTTATTTTCTGATGAGGGTAACAATAACAAGACTTTATCCCCTGGTTGGTTTGTTTTCTCTTTCAACCCTTCATCATAAAATTCAGTTTGTTCTACCTGTCGGTGAACCACATTTTGATGGGCCATGGTAACCTATTTCACCAATTTCTTTAATAAGTTGGACATATAGTCTATCACATTCGTATGGCCCATATCCTTTCCTTCTTCCCTGACCACATCCAAAAGGCCTCTGGGGTTTCTTCCATACAGTAGGGTGAAGGGTGACAACCCTGTGGTGGCATGGGCACCTCCCGACAGGCAAACAGGAGATAGGGTAGATATTTATCCCAGTCACGTCCCTCTGCCTGTACATACTTTTGGAGCATATGTTTAAGGGTTTTATTAAAATGCTCCACCAGGGATGGAGTCTGGGGGTGATAGGGAGAGGTTTGGACAGCAGAGATCCCTAACAGGCGATACAACTCTTTAAAGAGTACTGATGTAAAGTTAGTACCTCTATCGGTCAGAATGACTTGAGGGATTCCCAGTCAACTAAAGATTTTGGCCAATTCCTTGGCAATCCGAGGGGCTGTTACAGTCCGAAGGGGCATCTCCTCAGGATACCTTGTGGCATAGTTGTGGACTACCAAGATAAAGTGGTTACCTTTAGAGCTTTGTGTTAGGGGGCCTACCACATCCATAGCTACTCTTTCAAAAAGGGAATCTTACCACTGGCATTGGTTGTAGGGGTACTGTATCCCTTTTTCCACCTTTAGCCACCATTTGGCACTCCGGAGAAGTGCAGCAGTACTCAGCCACACTTTCATGCATACCAGGCCAGAGGAACCAATTGGATAATCTACCTAGGGTACGATCTCTGCCTTCATGACCGGCCATCGGTATATCATGGGCCAGATGCATTAACCTGTCTTGATATTTCTGGGGCATCAACATTTGTTCCACACATTCCCCTGTGGTGGGGTTAATGCATTTTTTGTACAAAACATCATTTATAAGTACATATTGGGATTGCCTTTCTACAACCACCTGGTCCACCTGTAAAAATAAAGGTTTCAAAGCATCATCAACCTTTTGTTCTGGTTTTATGTCCGTTCTGGCAAAGTCAGACCCAATATCATTACTTCCTGATGGGTGTCCCTCCATTTATTTTTTGTTGGCCTTCTTTTCCTTCCTTGTTTTCCCAGGGACCTCGTATATAATTTCCTCAAAAGGGAAAATGTTCTGGGACTGTTCTTGTTTTGTCTGGGCCCTGATGGTGACTGCCACAAGTTGGTCACAAGTGTGTTGACCTTTCATTAAATGATCAAAGTTGGGGAAGTTCTGACCAATAATAATGGGGACTGGTAGTCTGGGTACCAGACCAACTGTGATTTGTTGTTTCTCTTGTTCCACCATCATTTCTGCAGTGACTGTTGGGTACTGGTGGACATCCCCATGCACACAGATTACTTTTGCCTTTGGCCCTGTATTGCTGGATTCTTTTACAATATCTGCCCTCATCAGGGTCTGCTTACTGCTTGAGTCTGATAACCCCAACATTTGATTTTGCCCAATACAAACTGTCATAACATACCCCCAGTTTGCCAGTGCTAAGTGGGCAGGTTCATTCCTTCTATTTGGGCAGTTACGAGCTATGTGACCCTTCCCCAAACTATGGCAGATAACATCCGCTGAGTAGGGCCTTCCTCTTTGATCCCTTCTTCAGTTGGTTCCCCCAGTTAGTGACTGTCTCTGATAATTAAAGTCAGAGGATCTTACTGGTGTTGTAGGTTGGGGTGAAGAGCCTTGGTATCTATGGGCTTTCAATGGTCTGGCGGCCAGGTAATCCTCCACCAGAGTGATGGACTTCTCAGCTGTGTCCGGTTTATGCTCCTTCACCCAAATCTGGACATCTGAAGGCAACACCTGGATGAATTGTTCAAGTTATTACAAGTTCCAAAATCTGGTTTAGTGTTTTGACCGTTGACTGTAACCACTTGCAACAAAAATCCTGAAGTCTGGCATAAGTTTCCCTGGGGGTATTTTGTTCGGTCGTCTTCTGGGAGCGAAACCTCTGCCTGTATGTTTTGGTGTTGATGTCGTATCTGCATAAAATTTCTTCCTTCACCTGCTCATAGTTGTTGGAGTCAGGTACACTAAGATGACTCTAGATCAGCTGGGCTCTTCCTGACAGATAGGGGACAAGTCTGATGACCCACTGATCTCTGGGCCAAGTGCATGTCTGCGTTATGTGCTCGAATGTCGTTAGATAGGCTCCAGTATCCTCAGCCTCAGTCAATTTCGTTAATGTTCCAGGGAATATTTCGATTGGGCTGCCCAGGGGTAAGGGTCTGGCTAGCCAGTAAGGCATCCCACCACCTCTCATCCTGTCTCTTCTGATCCTGCTCTTGCAGTCTCCTGTCCTTATCTTGTTGTCGTTGGTGGTCCTCTCGTAGCTGTCACTTCTCGGCCCTCTCACGCTCCATTTCTAGTTGTTGTAAGCACAACCATCGCAGCAGGTCGCTGGGATCCTCTGGGGCACTTTCCTCCAGCTGTCTCTTCGCTTCTTTCTCAGTCAGGTCTTCATACATGTGTTTCTCTTCTTCCTTTCTCACCGCCATCTTTGGACTAGCTCCTGGTTCTATTCCTGGCGTAGACTTCAAACCCAATTTATCAGCCATGGCACGAGTCCATTGGATTTTCCTCAGCTCTGCACTTTTCACCTGTGTATATGTCTGGTATATTACTGTACCCCCTGGCAGCGTTTCCCAAGCAGAATAACAAGCCAGGTATCACTGCTGACACCAGTGTGATGGCATGGGATACAAAAAGACAGCAACCAAAGGTAAAGTGCATAAAAAACGCACAAGTGCGTTTTATAAATTTATTTTCGATAAATAAAAATAACAAAATAATACAGAAATAAAAATAACAGTTGATTAATTCAACACAATAATTCAGCCCTCCGCTTCCATCAACAGAGGCTGCAGCTTTACTTCAGCCAAGATAGCCTAAGTGTAATCCCTTCTTACGCTTATCAATTCTGGTGTGAAAACAGCACGCTCCACAACTAGGTCCTTCCCTGCTCACTATCAGCACTAGACTGACTCAACTATCTAACATTCTTCTAGTGGTGAGCCCTATTTATACCCTAGGGATTACATCACACTTTTGGGGGGAATTCCCATTTGCTGTGATATTACATAATGGGGAGTTTTCATAGGCCGTGACATAACATAATGGGGTGTTTCCATATTTTACCATGCTTAAACATGTAGGGGCTTTTTATTTGGCCCTTTCTCCCAGATGAGCTTTATTTCTACAAGCAGCCCCAGTCACAGCATCTCTGGAGCTGCAGAAACTCATTTTCATATTTCGTTTAATTATTTCACATATGCTTCTGGGTCACATATTGTGACTGGGAACATTTCCAGACACCAAACATAGAATTTGACGGCAGATAAGGACCGCTTGGCCCACCTAGTCTGCCCATTTCCCTACCTAACAGCCTACCCTCCACCACAGCTGCCTTCTGGAAATAAGAGCTGCAACATGCAGCCGTGGGTCTGGCACTCGATCGCACCGCACTCAGCAGCGGGACCGTTTAGTAATCGGGGGGCACCAATGTTTTTTCTAAACCTAAAGCGTGATATGCGCTTATTCCCATTTGCTCCTGCTCGGGAGTTTTACAAACAGCCCGACTTGCACTAATAATTATCTGCAATTCGGGAGATTAAGGAGAAGTGCTTTTAGCACTTAGTGTGCAAGTAGGAGGAGTTCATAAGAAAACAGGGGTCAGAAAAGCAATGAGAATGTCAGGTTGGCCACCCTGACATGGAAAAAAAGGAAAGAAAACAAGAAGACAGAAAAGAGTGAGAGAAGGGGAGGAAACTGGCACATTGTTTTATGATTTATAGGGTAAATAAGAGGTGCTCCCTGTTGCAATCATATCCAGCCGAAGTTGGGGCAGTGAGCTTCTTTTCGTGGCTCCTCCCACAGCAAGGTCTCCCCCAAAGCCCAGTGCAAGCACAAAGCAGGGGCTGCTCTCCCCACTCCCTTCTCCACCACCCATAGCGCCCGAGGTGCAGCAGCAGCGACTGCTGCCACCTCCTGACTCCTTGCCAGACCTCCCCCTCCGGTTGTTCACCAGGAGGCAGTTGTAGGGGGGTGCTTCTCCCTGCACTTGGACAGGTGGAGGGAGATCACCACAGACAACTGGGTGCTGCAGCTCATCAAACACAGCCACTCTCTCAAATTCATAGAGTGGCTTCCGGGCAGCTTCTTGTACCCTCCTGGCCACGTCCCTCTCATCCAGGAGGAAATTCAGACCGTACTTCAAACAAGCTCTGGCAGAGCCACTACGACTGTGAATGCATTAACAAGATAAGGGTGGTTCATGGGCTTAAACATAAACATTTATTTATTTATTTAAAAAATATCAGATTTACAAACCTTTGAGTCAGAGACTCATTTACACAGGTACCACGTCAAGAAGACCAAAGCAGTTCAAACAATATACAATAACTAAAGCAAATAGACATCAGAAGTCAAAGAGAAGCCCAGAGTGTTCACATGAAGGCTGTTGCATACACTAACTGAATCAAAGTACAGTACATTGAGAAAGGGCATATTTAAGCAGAGGCGAAGCAGAGTGCTTCCACCACCCCAGGAGTGACGTTATTACACAATAACACACACCCTGGAGTGCCTTATTGCAATTATACAATGGCTTGTTATATACAGAATAAAAAATACATTTTAAAGTGCGTTTTTGTTAGTGTGGAAAAATATTTCTTAAGAGAAAATGCAAGGAATGATCCAAATCCAGCGCTACAGTGATGTTACTGTGTAATAACATCACTGTTTCAATGGGTCAGCAGCCAATAAGCTTCTTACATTTTTCCTTGCCATTGTATAATTAAAAATAATGCCACCATCTGTATTGCAGTTACCTATTTTGCAATTTATTCTATGCATTGTTATAGCAATCAACTCAACATAACCAGTCCATCATATACATGAAGGTATTGTACCCTAACTGAAAACACTGCTGAGACAGCTATATGTTGTGACAACGTGGAAGATAAACACAATGTTGAGACAAGTTTTTGAAGATATTTGATGTTTAATTTTTTTTTTAAGAGACTGATATACAGTTCACACATGACATTCATGTAATATAAAAGTGCATATGCCCAAATGCCACATTTCATTACAAGCTGTTCTCTTGAAGGAAGATATTACTATATAAGGCCTAAAAATGGGCATCAGGTAAATGTAAACTGGGGTAGGTGTGTTATTGAGGGTGTTGCATAGTTTTTCTTTTATTGTTGCTCCACCAGATCAGCAGTGTTTGCACAAGCTGTGCCTAGTCCAGATTTTACAACTCTGGCCTGGGTCTGGTGATCTGGGTTTTACCCATACCCCATTGCATGTGGCTTAGTGATATACTGTACAGATGGCTACAAAGTCTAATCCATTGAAGGCTGAAGTTTTAGAAAATCATTGTTTAAAATACCATGACTCACTCTCCTGCCCCCCAATCACAATTAATCCTTTACCAAAGTCATGCTTAAATACTGGTGCTTCTACATCCATACCACTAAGCTTTAATGCCAACATGCCACTTCTGCTGTTTTGAGCTCCCCATCCATGAAGTCCCATTCCACTTGTGGCAATCCCGACCCCCAAAGCCAGGTAATTTTCCAGGGAGCAGCTCTTTACACCATATTTTATTTATTTAGTTTTTGTTGACCGGGTAAGTGCACTAGACAAATCCTGCCTATTTTCAGGCATGACCCGGGGGAGAGGGATACAGATGAATGCCAACTGACCTTAAACCAGATTAAGCTGGTATCAACTACATTACTGCTAAACTCCTTATTTGTAAAAATTTTGTTGAGAAATTTTTTGTTGTAGTATATGCAGAAAGTTCTGACTACTAGAAGATAATGAGTTAACTTTCTGTGGATCTAGTATAAAGGCAGACTCTTCCCACTAACCTATTATCCATTTGAGTGCTTGACTGGGCACCAGGTATCTACCCCACCTATGGTATTCCTGGTTAGGAATGTAGTGGCTGAAATGGGTGTGGTGGGTTTTACCTGTTTTTAGATCATGAGAGGACAAAGTGCTGGTTAGAGCAGCAATTTGCAATCTTTATAAGGTTAAGCAGAAGAGGTGGCCGTAGACACTCAGGAAAACCTCATTTTGGAGGCTAAAGTCTCCCTGCTACAAGATAAGGATATTCAAAATTCAAATTCAAAAGCAAATAAAGGACCATGTAAAATAGGCAATCATAGATGATATACAAGACGCGAATCCGGGGGTTTTATGGGATACAATAAAAGCCATGGTAAGGGGGGGAAAATAATAGAAATAGCCTCAAGACACAAGAGGGAATGACTACACAAACAAAATGAACTAGAAATGAAAATAAGACCTAAAAGCACACCAGCAAGTCAGACTAGACAGACATCGGGGAATACAACTGGGAAAACTAAAGAAAGAAAGAATCAAATCAAAAATTCTTGATTATAAGGTAGAACAAAATCTCAGATATTTAAGACAAATATTATGAAGGGGGGCCAAGAGACTTGAGATTAGTTCCAGGAAGTGTTTAACCCATTCTACTTCTAATAGCTTTCAATGATGTCTGTACTATCCATTGGTAATCTGACACAGAATGTCTCCCAGAAGATAATGAGTTAACTTTCTGTGGTCTCAATTAAGTCCTCAAGATAGAGGAAAAATAAAGCTCTAAAGCTTCCTATTCACACACTGGCACAGAAACTGGGATAACAGGTTCCAAGGAGTATAAACTCACAAGGAATGTTAGAAAACCCCCTCCCCATTCATTCACAGGTGTCGGTGAATGTATTTGTTAACCATGCTGGTTAATCTTCTTGCTTCCCTCATGGTAAAAATGTGTAATTACATTTGTGTAAATGAATGATAAATGGCTTATCCAGGGGGATGGCAACTCTGATAGTTGTTCCAGTCTTTCTTTTCACTGATAAAAACTGAGCCAGGAAAAAAGTAAAATACACGTCATCACAGACTGTTTACCAAGTACATGAACCTGCATGATTTATCTGTAAAGACAATTAAACATGTTTTTCTAAATGCATTACTAACTCCAATGCTTTCAAGATTTTTAAACTACTAAAAATATAAACTAGATAGATAGAATATGGTAAACAAATATTGTTAATCCCAAAAGCTGAACTCTGTTTTTAGTATATAAATGTTTAAGAAATACCTGAAGGCTGAGTCTTTCCTTTTGAGACACCAGGTGGCTCTGATAATCATTTGTTCCAAGGGTTTTTAAGTCAGTTTGAAGGCATGAAGTATTATCTGTTCTCCTAGTCCTTAACAAAATGCAGGGACTCCACAGACTTGTTCTGTTCCTTGGCCAGATACCAAACTAGTGACTCTTCTTTCAGCATGACAGATCCACCTCATTCCCCTCCCACATGAATAAAAAAAAAAGGTGGGCTGGATCTTTAGGAGCTTCTTGGTGGAGGTGGGTTGGCTCTTACTTCCCCCAAAAAACAATGCTGCCTCCCACTACTCAAGGTCCAGTTCGTGTACCACCAATTTAAGAAAGAAGAGAGTACCCTGCAACCATTGACTAACATGAAAGCGTATTTACTTGAGGGCGGAAAACATTTCTTGAAGGAGGGTAAGGCGGAGGAGACTATTTACACCTTCAGTCAGTTCCACGGACAGAAAACATGACATCACTCTTCTAGTACATGCAATACTCCTGTTGACTCCTCCCAAAGTCATAAAAAGGCCATAGAGCCAGTACTGCAGTGACTGAAGAGAAAGGGGTTCTGCTCCCAATCTTTTCTGGTCCCCAAGTGGATGGGAGACCTTCAGCCCATCCTGGACTTAAGTCAACTGAGCCTATTTATGGAGTACAAATGGTTCAGGATGGTGACCCTTCAAGGTTTACTGCCCCTGCTACATCAGGGGGACTGGCTTTGTTCTCTGGGTATGCAGGATGACTACCTGTATATCAGAGTCTTTTCTTCCCATCGGCGCTTCCTCCATTTCCACTTCCAGGGAGCACACTACCATTTCAGAGCTGTGTCCTTTGGTTTGTCCTCAGCACCTGGGGTCTTCACCAAATGCTTGACGGTGGTGGCAGCTGCCTTGAGATGGCAGGGGTTTTACATTTTCCCCTACCTGAACAAATGGCTGCTAATGGCCCTGTCCAGGGACTGTCTCCTTCAGACTTTCTCACACCTGCAGCCTGTTCCAATCTTTGGACATTACTATCAACTTACCAAGATCTTTCTTGACCTCTTGCTAGCACCTCCTATACATAGGGGCAGTGCGGGAAGGCCTTCTTAACCCCAGACAGAGCAGAGCATCTGATGGACCAGATCCATCTTCTTAACTCCAGCCATCCTGTTCTGGCAAGGGTTTTTCTGAGGCTTCTAGATCTCATGGCCACAGCCATCACCACAGTTCCCTGGCCTGGCTGCATATTTTCAGATCAGGTTTTGTTTGTTCTTCCAAAAAATGTTTAACATTTTGGACATTACTAAACATCAATTACAAGAGAGACAATACAGAAAGCAGTCATAAAGATGATATATGATCAGTGGTTATTTCTGTTGAAGTATTTTCAAATAAGCCTTTTTCTTAAAGCTAATTACAGTTAAAAAAAAGTTAAAACACATTTCAGCATCTTTCACTGTCCCAGGATGGAGCAAAATAAATACTGGATCATAATCCAAGTTTACATATCTAGTTAAAAAGTTGTTTAAAATCGAATTTCTCCTCCTATTAAACAAAGGGCATTGTATTATTATATGGAACAGTGTTTCATTAAACCCCTTGTTACAGGGACATAGATTATTATTAGAATTGGTTTGAGAGAGCAAGCGATTGAAATATGTATATTTTGAAATAATTAGGCCAAACCTTGCCCACTTTTCGAATATTGGGAGCTATTGGAAGTAATAAATAATTTTCTAAAGTCAAATCTATTTTATTCTGCCCATACCTATGGCTTGTTTTTGATTTCAGACCTGCTGTATCTGATTGTTCTGTGCTAGTTTAAATATTTTTTTAATTTATCTCTATAGATATCAGATATTAAAATGCCCATCTGATGGTCTGTCCAGTAGTGCATACAATCTAAGTTTTGTCAATTAATTAACAAGGCTCTTAGCCAAGGCAAAAGAAGTCCCATAAAATGCCATTTTCCTTTTTCTTTCAAAGTTTTAATAAGTTGTTATTATAATAAGAATCCTGAGCCAGTATGACAGTAGTCTAAGATTAACCAGATCAGCCAATGGGATTCTGCCAAGTTCTGCTGTTACTATAAAACTGGCTATAGAAAGAAGAACTTGAAGGATTACTTTATAATAAAAAGATAAAGGTAACTCCAGTTTTGGAGTGGACTTAACCCCCCAGATTTCAGCACCATATAATAATATAGGAGTAATTTTAGATTCTCCGGCTTTAATAGCAGGGACTACAGAGTGTCCTCCATATTTATAATTGAACCTGAGCAAGGCTTTGGCTGCACACATTGCTTTAATAATTTGTTCATTAATGTGTAAGTTCCAAGATCCATTTGAAGAAAATTTGATTCCAAGATAGCAATAGGAGGTTACTAAGCCAATTTGTAAATCATTTAACTTAATTTTTGGTTTTCGAGGTTTCTGGCTGCATACAAGAATCCCTCAATGGATGCTGCAGGTCCAGTGGGACCAATGCATGAACGTCCTGTATCAACCAGTGTTTGTATCGGATTGCTTTTAGGCATAGGGCCAACTTTGGCCTAGCCATCCTTTAAGGCCTCCTCTCTTAGGCTTTTATTCTTTATTCTACCATCTGAACTGTCTGTAGTGCCAGAACTGCTTGGGACTCAGTCCTGCCAGTGATGGCCTGCTGCAAGAGATAACCTCGAAGTAAGAGAGTACAGTTATGTAAGAATTTACTGTAACAGCAGATCTTTAAGAGAATCTCCTTCATCAGGCTCTGCTTTTCCTTCCTCCTTCCCCCTTTTCCTGCCGTTCTCTCCTTTTCCAGAGGGGCAAGTCTTTTGCCTTTATTTTTCTATGCTGAATACTTCGCAGTCCTCCTCAGTTCCCCCTTACAGCATCAAGCTTTTGGTCTCAGGCGGGAGAACTAAGGAGGGTGTGGGGGCTGCCCATCTTTATAGGATTGGCTGATGTCAGGGGTGACGTTGGAGGTGGGCAGCCCCCTCTGGTAGTCTGCTAGCTAGAGGGTTTCTTTGTGGTCCTAGCACCTGGCAGCTATGTCCTACCGGTGATGGCCTGCTGCGAGAGATCCTCTCGAAGATCTACTGTTACGGTAAGTTCTTATGCAACTACTTTCATGAATGTACAAAAGTACATTTTCCCTAGTGTCTGTTATAGACTCTGAAGTTACATGCATCTTCAGCTTTACCCATATTCCCTTATAGCTTTAGTAATCCCCAGATGGTTAATAAAGTCCCTCTCTGAGTCCGGAGTTTATGGGACATAGTTGGGATCTCTGTCACCCATATACGTAACCCACTTTTGCCATGTTTCTGAGAACTTGGCGGTACATTGGTTTACCTAATGGGTGACTTTTGCTTTTTCCCCCATCTTATATTTGCTACATGTGGTATTTCTCTTATGTTACATCTATCCAGTTGGATAATGTGGGAGAGTCAATCTGAAGCCATAGACATGTTATGGCCTTTTGTGCTGCCACCAATAGTACTCTCCACAGGTACAGGGTGTCCTTGCCCCCTTACCCCATCTGGGAGCAGACCCAGTAAGGAGTGCGTCACCTGCAGGGGTGCATCGAAATTAGTGATCTGTAACTTCTCCCAGGTCTCTCCAATAATATGAGATTTGGGAAGGACCAGAAAATGTGGGAGTGGTGCAACTTTGTTCTAAGGATGTGGATATGTTCTATCCACACTGTTTGGCATGTCCCTGTCCCTTTAAATCTTGCCGGATGGTCTGAAAGCTGGCTCCTCCCACCCACCCCGGTATATCCCTCAGCTCTGCTCCATGACGCCAGATCTTCCTTTCCACTGGAAGATTCAGGTTCCCTCCTTACCACTTCCGTGTTGAGTAAGCCCTAACACTTCAGTCCTCTGATTACTTACCGAAAATTAAACTCGACTTTCTTCGCATCATTTTGCGATAGTGATCACAATGGAAGACAAGCCCTCACCCAGGTTCCACCGGTGCCCTTGCGGGCAGAAGATGTCTTGTACCGAGCTGCATGCCACGTGCGTCTGCTGCCTGGGCCACGATCATGATACCCAGGCCTGCGATTTTTGTCTCATGTTCCGTCCGGCAGTGTTGAACGATTGTCTCGCACATTTGCAGCTCGGTCGACTGGAAAAACGGTACCCACCGGTCAAATCAAAAGACGCCTGTCAGGTGGCCTCCGCAGCTGCGGGGTCTGCTGAACAACTCAAGCAGATGAAGGAATTCAAGGAGGAGGCAGCTTGGGCTGACAAACACTACTCTTCAGTTTCGGTCTTCGTCCCGCTCAAACTGGGCTCTACCGTCTCAGGCTCCTTCAAGGAGTTGTGTGCCAGTCTCTCCCGACCAAGGGGGAGGGCCCATCGTGAGAGGAGACGTCTCGTCGACGTCACTTCTGGGATAGAGAGCAGTCTCTGTCCTAGGAATCTCCAGTTTCGACTTCAGTTGAGATTGCTGGCTTCGCGGTACCCCCATCAGGCCAGTCAGCTAAGACATGGGATGACGATCCGGTCAAAATTATCGACCCCGTTGTCAACCGATGAGGCCGACAATTCTCTGTTCAGAACTCCGGTCCTGACTGGACCTACTGAGGAGGAGTCCCAGCCTGTTGGGAACCTCTTCACGGTCCCTGACCCAGAGGAGCCTTGGGTCTTCCCGGCTCCTCCTGAGCACCACCGTTGGTCCCCCTGATGGAAGAGGTCTGGGTCTCTGACACCCTTGACCGATAGGCCAAGGAAATTTCACAAACATTCCAAAAAGCGGTGCCGCCACTATTCATCCTCGTCCTCCTCGGATAAAGAGAGGCTTCAACGCAAACTGCGTTGACGTTACGAGGATTTCATGTGGCAACAGTTGGTGTAGGCCGGTCCGAAGTAGACCCTGACTTCTACACCGGTCGTCACATAGCTGTCGCCCTCTAGGCTGACGCCGGCTCCTCTGGAACTCGTCGACACCGCCACCCGCAGAGCTGGTGAAGACCCTCCCAGCTTGGCCTAAACCAGCCTCTCCCCCAATTTTGGTGGAGCTGGCACCTAAACAGCCTCCCACCGGGGCTCCTGCCAAGGAGTTTCGGCCCACTAAGGTTCTGCAGAGTAATCCAGTTGCTGACATGTGGGCCAAAGGGATCGACCACGTCATATGTCAAGCGAAGTGGGTGTCTAGAAAATAGAATTGCCAGTAGCTATAGTGGCCAATAACTTTTCTTGTTCCTGAAAAGGAGGTAGTTTATTGACAGAGTCAATGGCTGAGGACCAGAGTGTATGCAGTTATTTGACCGTTTGTCCCATTATCTGGAGGGTAAGGAGCTCATGTGTTTCGTTTGGTTAAGATGATCATGAGTGGCTATAAGCACCACTGAATCAGTTTCAGGAGTGGTGGAAAGAAAAGGATGATCCTGAGGAGCCTGATAGATGTGATCTGCCTTGCAGGGGACAGCCGGAACAGTGCAAGGCTGGTTCCAGGCTGCAAGCAGAATATATTGATAGGTTTGGATCAGTGGGGGGTACCACTAAGACTAGGTCTTCTGGTATCTTTAGATAATATGCCATATCCTTACGTTGTTTGTCATGTTCGGTAGTAAAAAATCTCATGACTTTGGACTATCCTCTCATGGAAGGATGGGTCATCCAGAAGAGAGGCAGTCGCCTGCATAGATAGATACTCATTGATAGAGGAAGTCTCCGATGGAGGAGAGTGGGACAGAGAATCCATTTCCTGGAAGTCCTCATCCTCCAGATCTCCAGTAAAATCAACTGGTAATTGGGCCTCGTCTAATAGGTAGTCATTGCCCTACGAGGGAGATGACCAGGGTGGGAAGGTTTTCTATCACCCTGGAAGTGTTGAGGCAGATAAGAAGGGGAACGGAACAGGTGGCTCGGCACTCCTGGATTGGAGGGCAGAGCATGCCATACGGCATGCAAGACCTGCAGTACTACTAGAGTAACGTACAGTTGGCGGGGGACAGGGCATTTTTTTTTTTTTTTTGGGAGGTGATTGGACGCATTGCCTGAACAGGACTTGCCCCTGGGAGGTAAAGTCCAGAGTCCTGGACCCTGTCCGCCTAGCCCCTATTAGTATACACCTGAGAGGGTGGAGGGGCAGTATGCATGGCAGCTGCAGTTGGTTGTTTGAGTGGAACATGGTTCTCCGTTGATGGAGCCAGCTGGGAAACAGTATTATGCAATAAAAAGGACATCCTCTTCAGTGGGAGAGGAGCCCCGTTGATGGAGCGCCGAGTGAACCCATCAAAGGTTCATCATAGACTGCCCTCAATGCATTGGAAAGTGCAGTTGACAAGGAGGCAGCATGTAAAGGCATTGTCGACGGTGGAGCACCTGTGACGGTGGCCATCGATGAGTGGTGAGGCACAGAGGTTGAGGAGGGCTTCTCCTGCTCAGTGCCGTCGATGGAACCCAGAAAGGGTTATTTCTAGGAGCGTGGATATATTGTTCATCCACACGCTTTGGCATGTCCCTTTCCCTTTTAAATCTTGCCGGAAGTCTTCAAGCTGGCTCCTCCACCCACCCACCGGTGGTATATACCTCAGCTCCGCCCCATGACACCAGATCTTTCTTTCCGCTGGAAGCTTCAGGTTCCCTTGTGCTACTTCTGCAGTACTGTAGGGCCTGGATTCTAATCGACTGTTCTAGGGACATGCATATGTTGTTCATCCACACTGTCTGGCAGGTTCCTTGCCACTTTAAATCATGCCGGAAGGTCTTCAAACTGGCTCCTTCCAGCCACCTGGGTGGTGAAACTCGCGGCTTCGCCCCATGACGCCAGATCTTCCATACCGCTTGGAAGCTCAGGTTCCCTCCTTAATGCTCTGCGTGATAGACTGGATCCTATTTCTTTGGTTCATCCGAAACTCATTTTAGAATTTTCAAGACTTCGGTCATCCTTTTCCCTCGTGGCTGCGATGGACAAATCGACTCCCAGTTTTCGGCAGTGCCCTTGTGGGCAGAAGAGGTCCAGGACGGATCCGCATTCCCGTCGTCTACTGCTCGGCCTGAAACCGCCCGCCAGGCCTGCAGAGTCATGCTGTTGCGTTCGTGCCAACATCTTGAGGACCGCGCTGCCCGGTTGAAGCTTGGGTGCCCTGAGAAGCGCTACCTGCCGGTAAAGTCGAAGGAGGCCCATTGGGCGGTTACCACGGCGGCTGGCTCGGCTGAGCAGCTCGAGCAGATGATTGCCCACGAGGAGGAGGTGGCCCAGTCGGCATCTTCCTCGGTCGCGGCATTTATCCCGCTCTCTTTGGGTACCTCATATTCTGCTTCGTTCAAGGAGCTTTGCCAATCCCTTTCCACGAAGGGAGAGGGGCCATCGGGACATTCCTCTTGGTCCAAAAAGAAGGATTCCAAGGGTAAGTCCCATTGTCGGCGTTCGTGGAAGCGGGAGAGGTCCCCTTCCTGGACAGCCAACTGTCGACTTCGGCTGAGGTTGCGGCCAAGGCCGCTGACTTCACGGCGTCCCTGTCAGGTCAGCCGGCTGAGACTCCCGTCGACGCGGTTGAGATTTTTCTCGACCTGTCAGACGGGTTGTCGACTGGTGAAGCCGACAACCCTTCTTCGCCGTTCCCCCGGTGGAGACCGAGGATCTACCTGCGCCCCCGGTGCAGCAGTCCCCGGTTAAGGTGTCCAAGCCTAGGGAAGAGCGGGTGTCCCCCGCTCCTTCCCAGGCCAGTCCTCGGAAACACCGAGGATCTCGGTCTCAGACTTCTTCTCAGTCCAGCCGATCCTGCCGACATCGGCGGTCTCTGCACCGAGGTGGTATGCGCTTTCGTCTCGTCTTCCTCCCTCTATGAGGAGAGGTCATGCGCAAATTGTGTCGACGCTTATTTGAGGACCTGATGTGGCAGCAGTTACTTTTGTCTGGGAGCAAGTCGACACCGACGCCTTCCCCGGCTATCAAGTGGCTGTCACCCGAGCGGCCAAAACAACCTCTCGCTGCTGTCGAGATGCCCAAACCTGGGCTGGTTGTTCGGCTGAAACCTGCTGCCCCACTGATTGTGATGGAACCTCCGCCTCCACAACCGAAATCGGGGGCGCCGACCAAGAACTCTCGGTCTGGTCAAGGCCTGCCCCACAGGTTGTCGGTCACCCTCACTCCCGACCGTCCTCGGCAGGTAGAGGGTGGCTCAGGCCCTAGGCAGCTCTTCGCTGACTCCTCGGAGTCCGACGATGACTCCTCCCTGTTATCCAGGCCGGTTGACCTGGAGTCCTCCGGGGGCCAGTCACTGGACGAAAGCCCATCGTCCTTCATGGGTCTGCTTCGGCTCATCTCGGAGTCCACCGGGATGCAGCTCGAGCCCATATCCAAATGGGCCAAGTATCCCCTGACTGAGATACTGGACCGAGGGGATTGCCCACGGAGGCCTTTCCGGTGGCTGAGGCCATTGTAGGCCCAGCCTTGGAGCTTTGGCAGCGGCCTGCTTCCTGCCCTGCGCCCTCAGCCAGGATGGCCAGGAAGTAAGCGGTCCCTACCGACTCTTTGCCCGGGTTTTCGGAACACCCCTCTGCCGAGGGGTTGGTCACCGACAGCGTTTTCCGGCGTTCCGGGAATGCTAGGGACGTGGACAAGCCCCTGACAAGGAGTCCAAAAAGCTGGACTACGCCGGGCGCAAGGTGCATGCTGCATCCTCCCTTGGCCTCCGCCAGGCCAGCTCGGCCGTGCTGATGGCACACTTCTCCCACGCCCTCATGGGCTCCCTGGATGAGGTGATCCCTCATCTCCCGGCCGACCTGCTGACCACGGTCCGGCAGGTTTGGGACCAGGGTAGGGCAGTGGCGAAGCAGCAGCTCCTCCTGTGCCAGATCGGTTGCAGCCGCGGTGGCCATGCGCCGCAGAGCATGGCTGAGGATATCCACCTTCACGGCGGATACCCAGCACAAATTGGTGGATGTCTCCTTCTTGGGGACCGACCTCTTCGGCCCTGGAGTGGAAGGTCACCTCCAGCGGATCGAGAAGTCCAATGCCACTCTAGACTCGGTCACCTCCCCCCAGAAGGACAAAGGCCGACGGCAGCAGCACAAGCCCTTTCGTCCTTCTACGCCTGCGGCACGTCCGGACCAACAGCACCAGGGCCAGCAGGCTCGCGCTTGGCATCCCAAACCCAAGCCCGTGGCTTCCTCTAGTAGAAAGCAGGGAGGTAAAGGCCCAGGAGGTCCCTCGGCTGGTCCCTCCTCCAAGCCTGCCTAGTGACGGGTTGAGGGGTGTCACCCCCAGCCTCGTCACTCCCCCCTGGGTCCCCCCACCCCCCCGGTGGGGGGACGGCTCCGCCACTTCCTTTCCACCTGGTCCGCTATCACCACAGACCTCTGGGTGTTGGAGGTGGTAGGAAAGGGCCTGCCTCTGGAGTTCGAGCAGGCTCCACCCTTTCGAGCCGTCGCCCCTCGGGGGGCCACGGGGTCCGCAGCCTCGCTGTCAGCCCGCCGAGCCGATATTGCCCTGCTCCTCGAAAAAGAGGTGATAAGGAAGGTGGCGGATCCTCCTCCAGACCCGGCTTTGTGTCCAGATATTTCCTGGTCCCAAAACGGACGGGGGGGCTTGCCCATTCTCGACCTGCATGACCTAAACAGGTTTCTAAGGTCTCGGACCTTCAGGATGGTCACTCTGGCTCAGATAATCCCATCCTTGGAACGAGGTGTGTGGTTCTGTTCCCTGGACCTCCAGGATGCGTTCTTTCACGTCCCAATCCATCCGTCTCATCAGAGATTCTTCCACTTCAGAGCAGAGGGATCCCTTTACGAGTTCCAGGCCATGCCCTTCGGCCTCTCCCTAGCTCCCAGGGTCTTCCCCAAATGCATGGCAGTGGTGACAGCATTCCTGCGGCGCGGAAGGGTCCGGGTATACCCCTACCTGGACGACTGGCTGATTGCAGCCCCCTCCAGAGTGGAGGTGGAGTGGTCCAGAGAGCTGGCCCTCCAGGTTTGCTCTCAGATTGGCCTCCTCATCAACGAGGCCAAGTCAGAACTCGTGCCAAAGCATGTGATACATTTCATCGGGGCAGAGCTCGACTCTCTTCGAGCCAGAGCACGGCTCCCGGTGGACAGGGCCGAGGTTCTTTCCTTCTTTTGCCCAATCATTTCAGGTTGGGCAATCGCGCCCTGCCCGAGACTTCCTGGGCCTCATGGCGGCCTGCACCAGCGTGGTCCATTGGGCCCACTGATACTTCGTCCCCTTCAATGGGGACTGGCCAGCCAGTGGTCACAGCACTTGATCCACTGGATCAGCTAGTGACAGTGACCCAGGGATGTGGAACACACTCCAGTGGTGGACCGCTCCGCACATGTGCAGGAGGGCATCCCGCTTGTCCGCCCCGAGCCGACGGTCTCTCTATCAACCGATGCCTCTCTGATGGGTTGGGGTGCCCATCTGGGGGAGCACAGAGTGCACGGCCTCTGGTCCCTCGGGAGTCCCGATGCCACATCAACCTGCTGGAGCTTCGAACGGTTCGTCTAGCCCTCACCGCCTTCGCTCCATTTCTACGGGGTCAAGTGGTTCAGGTCCAGACGGACAATACCACTACCATGTACTACCTAAACCGCCAGGGCGGGATGCGCTCCATGCCTTTGTGCAGGGAAGCTCTCCTCATTTGGGGTCTCGTGCACAGCTTGGAGGCGGATCTCCTCGCCATTCACGTGGCAGGAGCCTCCAACACCCTGGCCAATGCCCTAAGCCGGATAGGGGCTGCCTCTCACGAGTGGTCTCTCCTGCCGGAGGTAGTACAAGATCTCTTCTCCCACTGGGGCACGCCTCAGGCGGACGTGTTTGCCTCCAGGGAGAATGCGAAGCTGAGACTGTTTCATGCCCGCCTCCCTCAGCAGGGCTCACTGCACGGGGATGCCTTCTCAAGGCCGTGGACCCTGGGCCTGTTCTACGCCTTTCCCCCATTTTCCTTGATCCACAAGGTGCTTCTCAAGGCAAGGAGGGACAAGGCGCAGGTGATTCTGGCAGCCCCAGACTGGCCCCGCCAGTTCTGGTATCCAGATCTCCTCAGTCTCTGCTCCAGGCTCCCGAGGCTTCCAGCCCACCCGGACCTGATCTCAGTCAATCAGGGGAAGGTATTCCATTCGGACCTTCAATCCCTGCACCTGACGGCCTGCTTCCTGAGCGGCTAGAGTTCCAGGCCTTGGGTCTTTCCGACGAGGTCCTTAATGTCATTGAGGTGTCCCGTAAGGAGTCGACCAGAAAATGCTACGCCTTCAAATGTAAGAGATTCTCCATTTGGTGTCAGACCCTTCCTCCTGTTCCTTGGCAAGCATACTGGACTACCTGTGGTTCCTTTCTCAGCTAAGGCTTCGGTAGATGACCCTTAAGGTGCACCTGGCAGCCATCTCTGCTTACCGGGCGCGGGCCGGGAAGCAGTCGGTGGCGCAGGAGAAGGTGGTCGGGCGCTTTTTCAAAGGCCTTGATCACATATCCCCTTCGGTGCGAGAACCTCCACCTCCGTGGGATCTACTGCTGGTATTGGCTAAGCTCATGGGTAGGTCATTCGAACCGATGCACAGGTGTGACATCTCTCACCTGTTGTGGAAGACCGCCTCCTTGGTGGCTATCACGTCCGCCAGAAGGATGGGAGAGCTCCAGGCGCTTTTCATCGAGTCTCCTTATCTGGTCTTCCACAGGGACAAGGTTGTACTGCGCCCCCAGCCGAAATTCCTTCTGAAGGTGGTGTCGGAGTTTCACCTTAACCAGGTGTTGACTCTGCCGGTGTTCTCGCCAGTCACACTCGGAGGCCAAATATAGGCTCCATACTTTGGACCCTAGAAGAGCACTCGCTTATTATAAGGAGCGACCGGCTGAAGTTCGGGGAGAGGTTCGCCAGCTGTTTGTCACCTATGCTGAAGCCGCACCTGGCAGACCTGCAGCCAAGTGGACGATAGGCAGGTGGGTCACCTCCTGCATAGATCTCTGCTATAGGTTGGCGGGCATGGAGCCTCCCAGAGGGATAAGAGCTCAATCTACCCGCCATACCGCTGCATCGGTGGCTGCTTCCAGGGATGTCCCTATCCAGGAAATCTTCAGGGCTGCTACCTGGAAGTCAGCACATACCTTCATCACCCACTACCACATCAACCTTGAGTCACGCCGGGATGTTGGTTTTGGGGCCTCTGTTCTCCAGTCTTTATTTCCCAAGTAGGGGGTGTGCGCCTTGCCTCCCTTCTCCCGGAGAACTGCTAGGAGTCTGCCAGACAGTGTGGATGAACAACATATCCATGTCCTTAGAAATACAGGTTACTCACCTGTAACAGGAGTTCTAGAATGGTATGTTGTTCATCCACCACTCCACCCGACCTCCCGGCTCGACGCACAACCTGGCTTCCAGGGCTAGATCTGGCGCCATGGGCGGAGCCGAGGTTTTACCACCTGGGTGGGTGGGAGGAGCCAGCTTGAAGACCTTCCGCAAGATTTAAGCGGCAAGGAACCTGCCAGACAGTGTGGATGAACAACATATACCATTCCTAGAACTCCTGTTACAGGTGAGTAACCTGTATTTTTTGCTGCATTTGCTTTCTTTGAAACTCGTAAGAGTTTACGATTCCGATCTGAGCGCATCGGACATGGAGGACAAGTCGTCTCCCGGGTTTCGCCGGTGTCCTTGCAGACAGAAAATGTCTCGCACCAATCCCCACCTCTCGTGCGTCTATTGCTTGGGTGTCGTGCATGACACCACCTCTTGCACCATTTGTCTGGCCTTCCATCCCAACGTCCTGGACGACCGCAAGGCACGCCTACAGCTAGAGGCCAGGTGGGCGCGTTTCCAGCAGTGATCCGCCAATCAGCTCGAACAGGATGGCGGCCAAGAGGAAGTTGCTTAAGCTTTGGCCAGCCAAAGTTTTTCACAGCCGCTAATCCGGGGCTCCCACTTTCACTGGGTTCTGCGAGCTGTGCCAGTCTCTCCCTTCCAAGGGTGAGGTGCCCTCGGGCTCGCACTCCTCCCGCCCTAAGAAAAGGGGACAAGGACCCTAAATCTTCTGCCCGAAGAAGATGTTCCTGGGACTGAGAGCAGTCAGATTCTCAGGACCTGGCGGTCTCGACCTCTGTCGAGATCGCTTCCTCGGCCGCTGGCTTCTCGGACCTTCTGTCAGGCCAAGGCACAGAGGCCGAGGATACGGCAGAACCGGCCAAGATTTCTCTTGACCCGATTGAGCCGTTGTCATCGACACTGGTCGCTGACTCCTTGGAGAGGACACCCATCCTTTCTTTCCCTGACAAGGAGACCCTTCCCTTGGGTATCCCGATCGAGGGACAGGAGCCGGAACCTCAGTTTTCACCGAATCCGGCCTCTCATGATCGAGAGAGCTGACACCGTCGGTCTCGATTGAGGACTTGGACGCCATCGGTCGAAAAACCGAAAAAGGGTCACAAACACTTCCGCAAGAGGCATCTCCACTGATCCTCATCCTCCTCGGATGAGGTAAGACTTCGACGGAAGCTCCGGCGTTATGAGGACCTTATGTGGCAACAGCTGGCTACACCGGCCATTACCTGGCCCCAGCCTCTTAAGCCGATGCCAACCCCTCTGGTACCGAAGACTCTGGTTCTCCCTCCAGTAGGACCGGCACACATTCCTGTTCGGCCTGTTCCGCTCTCCCCACCAATTTTGGTGGAGCCACCGCCAAAGCAGCCTCAGGGAGGGGCTCCCTCGAAAGAAGACCGGACAGATACGGGCCTGCCCCGTCGTCTGTCCATCACTGTTGTCCCTGATCGCCCTCGGCATATTGAAGGGGGGGGGACGTAGGTGGGAGACCCCTGTATCCCGACTCATCAGACTCTGATACCACTGGTCTTCACTCACACCCCAATAATGAGTTGTCAGTGATAGGCCTGAAGGAAGGTCCTTCCTCTTTCCAGGGCATCCTCCAACTTATTTCAGAGTCCACCGGTATGCCCTTGGAGCCTATCCAAAAGAAGGCGGAATATCCACTCACTGATATCCTTAAGAGGGGGGATTCCCCGACAGAGGCCTTCCAGTGGCCGAAGCCATTGTTGGCCCGGCCCTTGAACTATGGTAGCACCCTGCCTCTTGTCCGGCTCCATCTGCCCACATGGCTCGCAAGTACACTGTACCCATGGGGTCCTTGACGGACTTCACAGAGCATCCCTCGGCCGAGAGCGTTGTGACTGCCTCAGTGTTTAGACTCACGGGTAGCTCAGCGGATACTGGCCACCCTCTGGACAAGGAGTCCAAAAATATGGACCATTCTGCCCAGAAGGTATATGCGGCCTCATCCTTGGGTCTTTGTCAGGCCAGTTCGGCAGTGATCATAGCACACTTCTCTCACGCCCTCTTAGGGTCACTAGATGAAGTCCTCCCTCATCTCCCAGTGGACATGCAGACTGCGGTTAAGCAGGTCCGTGACCAGGGCCATGCTGCTGCAAAACAGCAGCTCCAGACGGCCTTGGATATTGGAGATTCCTGTGCCCGTTCACTAGCAGCCGCAGTGGCCACTCGCCGCAGAGCCTGGCTGAGATTATCCTCTTTTCCGGCGGATACTCAGCACAAGCTAGCTGATATGCCCTTCCTTGGCACCTACCTCTTCGGTCCGGCAGTGGCAGGTCATGTCCAGCGCATAGAGCAGTCCAATGCCACCTTGGATGCCACTTCTGCAAAGGGTTCTTCAGGCAAAAACCAGCAGAAGTGCAAGAAGAAGCTTTTTCAGCACTCTTCTCCTGTGGTTAGAGAGCCGCCCTTTCCAGGGAGGTCAGCAGCAACGGCAGGCTCAAGCTTGGCGCTCTAGGCCCAAGCAGGGTCCCCATCAGCCCCACAAAGGAGGCCGAGGTGCCAGTCCAGGAGCCGCCTCCTCATCCTCATCCTCCTCCTCTAAGCCTGCGCAGTGACAGGTCCCGGGTGGCCACCCCTACACCCGACACGCCAGTTCTGGGTCCTCAAGTGGGGGGCCGGCTCCGCCACTTTCTTTCCGCCTGGTCCGGGTTCACTTCGGACAGGTGGGTCCTGGAAGTGGTCGGTTGGGGACTTCCTCTAGAGTTCGAGCAGTACCCTCCTTGCCGAGCCTGTGCCCCACGGGAGGAAAGGATCTCAGTTGCCACTCAGTCGGCCCTTCAGGACGACATTGCTCAGCTCCTCCGCAAGGAGGCGGTAGGTCCAGTGCCGGATCTTCTTACAGACCCCGGCTTCATGTCCAGGTGCCCAAGCAGACGGGGTTGGTGCCCCATCCTAGATCTCCACGACCTGAATCAATATCTCAGGTCTCGCACCTTCCGGATGGTAACTCTGAATCAGATCATACCATCTATGGAGCGAAACGTGGTTCTGTTCACTGGATCTACAGGACGCGTTATTTCACGTCCCAATCCATCCGTTCCACCAGCAGTTCCTCCGCTTCAGGGTCGAAGGGACCCTGTACGAGTTCCGAGCCATGCCGTTCGGCCTGTCATCGACCCCTCGGGTCTTTACCAAATGCATCGCAGTGGTGGCAGCCCATTTACGGCATCAAGGGGTTCGGATATACCTCTACCTCGACGATTGGCTCCTGGCGGGTCCAGGGACCTGGCCCTCCGAACCTGTTCCCAATTAGGCCTCCTGATCAACGAGGCCAAGTCGGAACTCATGCCCTCTCAGGTGATGGGCTTTATCGGGGCAGAGCTCGACTCTCGTCAAGCCAGAGCTCGGCTTCCGGCAGACAGGGCGGAGGTTCTTTCCTCCTTTGCCCAATCATTTCTGGTCGGGCACTTGCACCCTGCCCGGGACTTCCTGCGAATTCTGGGTTACATGGCGGTGTGCACCTCAGTGGTCCGTTGGGCCAGGTTGCACATGTGTCCCCTCCAGTGGGAGCTGGCCGCTCAGTGGACTCAGCGTCAGGGTCTTTTCGACCAGCTGGTCACTGTCACCCAGAAGATGTGGGACGCTCTCCAATGGTGGATCGTTCCAAGTCGTCTGCAGGAAGGGATTCCATTTGTCCTCCCCGAGCCGACGGTCATCCTCACGACCGATGCCTCTCTCATGGGCTGGGGAGCCCACATGGGGGACCACAGAGCCCACGGGTTCTGGACCCCCGAGGAGTCCCGTTGCCACATCAACCTGTTGGAGCTCAGAGCAGTCAGACTGGCACTGTCAGCTTTCACTCCTCAGCTCCGGGGTCAAGTGGCTCAAGTCCAGACGGACAATACCACGACCATGTACTAACTCGACAAACGGCGGCATGCACTCCCCTCTGCTATGCAAGGAGGCACTCTGGATCTGGACCTTCGTCAGCCGGTTGGAGGTGGATCTCCTTGCCAGCCATATGGCAGGAGTCTCGAACCAACTAGCGGATGCTCTCAGCTGCATAGGCCAGACATCCCACGAGTGGTCTCTCCATCCAGAGGTAGCTTACAATCTGTTCTCCCGTTGGGGCAAACCGCTGGTGGACCTGTTTGCCTCCAGGGAGAACACCAAGCTGAGGCTGCACCATGCCCGCCCCCCTCAGCAGGGCTCGCTGCAGGGGGATGCCTTTTCGAGGCCGTGGACCCCAGGCCTCCTCTACGCCTTCCCTCCATTTCCCTTGATCCACAAGGTGTTACTCAAGGTGAGGAGGGACAAGGCGAAGGTGATCCTGGTAGCCCCAGATTGGCCCCGCCAGTTCTGGTATCCAGATCTCCTCAGCCTCGGCTGCAGGGCCCTGGAGCGGCTTTGCACACACCCGAACCTGATATCATTGAATCAAGGGAAGGTATTCCACCCGGACCTTGAATCCCTGCACCTCACAGCCTGGTATCTGAGCAGCTAGAGTTCCAGGCTCTGGGTCTTTCCAAGGATGTCTACACTGTGGTGGAGGCATCTTGTAAGGATTCGACCAGGAAATGTTTTGCCTTCAAATGGAAAAGGTTTTCCATTTGGTGTCAGGGTAAGGGTCTGGACCCCTTATCCTGCTCGGTGGCTAACATTTTAGACTACCTTTGGTCTTTCTCCAAAGGGAGTCTACGGTCATCGACCCTTAGGGTGCACCTGGCAGCCATTTCCGCTTTACCGGGCGTAGGTTGGTCAGTCGACATTGGCACAGGAGACAGTGGTCGGGTGCTTTTTCAAAGGCCTGGATCACATATCTCTTCCGGTGCATGAACCTCCACCTCCGTGGGATCTTTTGCTGGTTTTGGCAAAGCTCATGGGCAAGCCATTCGAACCCATGCACAAGTGTGAGCTTTCGCACTTGTCGTGGAAGACTGCCTTCCTGGTGGCTATCACGTCAGCCAGAAGGACGGTGGAGCTCCAGGCACTCTTGGTGGACTCCCCTTATCTGGTCTTTCACAGGGACAAAGTTGTCCTATACCCCCACCCGAGATTCCTTCCGAAGGTGGTGTCAGAGTTTCACCTTAACCAGGTGTTGACTCTGCCGGTATATTACCCTAACTACACCTTGGACGCCGAGTACAGGCTCCATACCCTGGACCTTAGACGTGCTCTCTCCTACTACAAGGAGAGGATGGCGGAAATTTGGGGAGAGGTTCGCCAGCTGTTTGTCACCTACGCTGAAGCCGCTTCTGGCAAACCTGCAGCCAAACAGACCATTGCAAGATAGATTACATCATGCATTGGTCTGTGCTATGAGTTGGCGGGCAAGGAGCCTCCCAAAAGGATAAGAGCTCATTCTGCCCGCCATACTGCTGCGTCAGTGGCTGCTTCCAAGGACATCCCTATCCAGGAAGTCTGTCTGGCTGCTACCTGGAAGTCGGCAAACACCTTCATTACCCATTACCACATCGACCTTGAGTCATGTCAGGATGCTGGTTTTGGGGCCTCGGTTCTCCAATCTCTGTTTCCTAAGTAGGGGTATGCACCTTGCTTCCCTTTTCCTGGAGAACTGCTAGGAGTCTGCCAAAGAGTGTGGATGAACAACATATCCACGCTCCTAGAAAAACAGGTTACTCACCTGTAACAGTAGTTCTAGGAGTGGTATATGTTGTTCATCCACATGCACCCACCCGACCTCCTCGGCTTTAGGCGCATCACCTTGCTTCCAGCGGTCTAAGATCTGGTGTCATGGGGCAGAGCCAAGGTATTTACCACCCGGGTAGGTGGGAGAAGCCAGCTTGAAGACTTCCGGCAAGATTTAAAGGGGAAAGGGACATGCCAAAGAGTGTGGATGAACAACATATACCACTCCTAGAACTACTGTTACAGGTGAGTAACCTGTTTTTACAAGCTACTACGGATTGGCATTGGGGGCTTTCTTTTTGGTCAATGGGTGATGAAACCTGTGGTGTGGGTATATGTTTTACTACCTCTGAGGTTTTAGTTTATAGATGGGTAGCTATTGAGCCGGTTAGGGTTCTCCTCTTGGATGTAGTTTTGAAGGGTTTACATTGTAGACTGATTTCTGTATATGGTCCTCAGACTAAAGCTCTTAGGATAACATTGCTTAAGAAAGTACAACCTTTTCTTAACACAAGTAGGCAAATATTTTTTTGTGGGGATTTCAATATGAATTTTCAACAGAAAATGGACATTGGAAAACAATATTGTAATAAGATTTTTCTTAAATCTATTCTTTCATTAGCTGGTTTGGTGGACACTCATCATTTAGGATGCAGTAAGGCTAAATCTACATTTTTTAAAGGCACTTTATTTTCACAAATTGACTTTGTTTTTGTACATAAAACCTTAGAGGTTGCAAGGTTAATTTATGTGCCTATTGAATCTTCGGATCACTTTCTGAGTGGGATTAATATTGAGAATCCCCGTCATAGGTTGAGGTGCCCAGGTTTTTAGAAACTTAATACCTCCCTTTTATTGCTTCCTAATGTCTTTTCGGATTTGGAGTGCAGTGTATGAGATAAAATTACTACCATTTGTTTATATGAGGATATTTGTAGTTGGTGGGAAGAGTTAAAGGTGTGTTTAGTGAGGTATTTTTCAGGTGTTTGGTAAATCTCGAGTTAGAACTGAAAATGAGCTTTATCTATTCCTTAGACACACTTTGAGAACTTATTTTTGCAATTTAATAAGAGGGTCGGGTAGATATGTCTGAAAGTATAAGACTGCTTAAAAATGATATGGTACAACATCAATATGATCGATTAAGATCGCTTACTAAAGAACAGTCATTTGGAACACAGGGCAAAACTGCCCAAGTTAATCCCTTTTTGGCTTGTCACACACGAAGGGAGAAGAGGATATTTAATTGTTTGAGTACTGATGCTGGTTTGGAAGTTTCAGATAATTCAGGCATTGAGATTTTTAGATGACCACGTCGATAAAACTTTCGGGGTGCAGAGTATAGATTCTGACTTTTTTGTCTCAAATTTTGCAGGTGGCAAATCTCCCTTGCCTGTCAACAGAATTACAGTTATCTATGACTCTGGATTTTACTAGGATAGAATTAGTCTGTGATATGTTCTCTTAAGAAAGATGTTTCTCCAGGTTCTGACGGTTTGCCTAGCAAGCTTTATAAACGATTATGGAGGTTAATGCCTTTGGAGCTATTGAACTTTTATAATTATTTTCTTTCAGAGTTGTACTTACCTATACAAATGTATGAGGGTTTGATGATTTTCCTCTTTAAAAAAGGGGACCATTTGGATATAGGAAACTGGCGACCACTTACATTGTTGAATGTAGATTTTAAATTTTTTTCCAAGTTATTGGGAAATAGATTATCTTTGGTCTTGCTGGATTTAATCAGTAATTCACAATTCTAGGGACATGGATATATTGTTCATCCACACTATCTGGCAGGTTCCTTGCCGCTTTAAATCTTGCCGGAAGGTCTTCAAGTTAGCTCCTCCCACCCACCCGGGTGGTAAAACTGTTGGCTCCGCCCCGTGACGCCAGATCTGATCTTCCTTACCGTTTGGAAGCTCAGGTTCCCTCCTTAACGCTCTGCGATTAAGGTTTGGTGCCTAACTCTTCAAACCCTTGAAACTCGTTTCAAAATTTAAAACCTTGGTCTTCTCCTCGCGTGCGGTGGATACATCGACTCGGTTTGGAGATGTCCCTGCGGGCAGAAAATGCTCGGACAGACCCGCACTCCGCGTCGTCTACTGCTTAGGGCCTTGAGCACGAACAGCAGGCTTGGACCTGTGCTCTTCTTTTCGGTCTATGTCCTGAAGATCGTGCTGCCCGTCTTCAGTTGGGGCGTCGAGGAAGATTTCCTCCGGTTAAATCGAAGGAGGCCGATTAGCGGTGTCCGCTGACTGCGGGCTCTGCGGAACAACTGGGAGGCAGATGATAGCCCTCGAGAAGGAGGCGGCGCAGGCCGCTCCATCTTTGGCCGCGGCATTCGTCCCGCTCTCTCTTGGCGCCTCATACTCAGCTTCTTTTAAGGAGCTTTGCCTGACCCTCTCGACTAAAGGTGAGGGTCTATCCTCTTCTGGACCGTTTTCTCGGTCAAAACAGAGTAAGGGTATGTCCCATCGTCGACGCTCTTGGGAACGGGAAAGATCTCCCTCCCCTTGTCGACAGTCAACTTCGGTCGAACCTTCAGCTTCAGCCACTGGCTTCACGGTGTCCCTGTCAGGCCAGTTGACCGAGACACCTGCCGACGCGGTCGAGATTTTTCTCGACCCGTTAGACGGGTTGTCGGCTGGTGAAGCTGAAAATCCCCTCTCCCCGGTTCTCCCGGCAAGAGTTGAGGATCCCGTCAGCTCGACTGTGCCTCTGGTTCTGGAGCCGTCTGTGCAATCGTCCGAGCCGAAGGGAGTACCGATCCTCGGTACCCCGCCGCAACGACCTCGGCCTAGCCGAGATTCTCGGTCTCTGACCTCCTCGCGGTCCAGCCGATCCCGCCGTCTTAGGCGGTCTCGGTCTCGGCACCGCGCTAAGCGGCGCCGCCGCTCTTCCTCTTCTTCCTCGGACGAGGGGAGGCTTCGGCGCAAGTTGCATCGGAAATATGAAGAGCTTATGTGGCAACAGCTTCTGTTGGCCAGGAATAAGCCGACCCAGTCGTCTTCACCGGCCATTAAGTGGCTGTCACCGGAGCGGCCGAAACAACCCCTCGCGGTGGTCGAGGAGCCTGTTTCCAGACTGGTTGTTTGACCTATTACTGCTGCCCACTGATTTTGGTGGAACCGCCTCCTCCTCAGCCGTTAGTTGGGGCTCCGACCAAGAGTTCTCGGTCGGCTCAGGGGCTGCCCCATAGGTTGTCGGTCACTCTCACTCCCGATAAACCTTGGCACGTGGAGGGTGTCTCAGGCTCGAGGCAGCTCTTGAAGACTTCGTCGGAGTCGGAAGATGACTCCTCCCTGTTCTCCAGGCGGATGGACTCAGAGTCCTCGGGGAGCGGTCGAGTGGGCGATAGCCCTTCCGTCCTTCCTTGGCCTACTTGGCTCATCTCGGAGTCCACGGGATGAAGCTTCGAACCGATTTCCAGGGCCAGATATCCCCTCATGGAGATTCTGGACCGAGGGATTCTCCGACGGAGGCCTTTCCGGTGGCGGAAGCCATCGTTGGTCCGACCTTGGAGCTATGGCAGCATCCGCTTCCTGCCCTCGCCCCGGCCAGGATGGCCAGGAAATGCAGCGGTCCCTACCCGGTTCCCTGTCCGGTTTTGAACACCCCTCTGCTGAGGGGTTAGTTACATAAGCGTTTTCGGCGCCGAGAACGCCAGGGACGTGGACAAACCGCCCGACAAAGAATCCAAGAAACTGGATTACGCCGGGCGGAAAGTCTATGCTGCTTCTTCTCTCGGCCTTCGTCAGGCCAGTTCGGCCGTCCTGATGGCACACTTCTCCCATGCCCTGTTGGGCTCCCTGGATGAGGTCGTTCCCTATCTTCCAGCGGACCTGCAAACCACGGTCAAGCAGGTGCGGGATCAGGGCAGGGCAGTGGCTAAGCAGCAGCTCCAGACTGCTCTTGACGGAGGAGACTTTGTGCCAGGTCGATGGCGTGCCAGTGGCCACATCTTGTCGTGAGCGTGGCTGAGGATATCCACCTTCACCTCGGATACCCAGCACAAACTGGCGGATGTTCCTTCCTGGGAACTGACCTCTTGACCCTGGGTGGAAGGTCACCTCAGAGGATCGAAAAGTCAATACCACCTTGGACTCGGTCTCCTCAGCGCCAGAAGGACAAAGGCCGTAAGCCTCAGCCTAAGCCCTTTCGCCCTTCTGTGCCCGCGGCGCGCCAGGCCCAGCAACGTCAGGGCCAGCCGGCTCGACCTTGGTACCCCAAACCCAAGCCGTCGTCTTCCTCTAATAGGAAGCAAGGAGGTAAGGGCCCAGGAGGTCCCTCGGCCGGTCCCTCCTCCAAGCCTGCCCAGTGACGGGCTGAGGGGTGTCGCCCCCATTCCCGTCGCCTCACCCCTAGTTCCCCCCGTGGGGAGATGGCTCCAACACTTCCTTTCTGCCTGGTCAGCTGTTACACGGACAGGTGGGTCTTAGAGGTGGTGGGAAGAGGCCTGCCTCTAGAATTCGAGCAGGCACCGCCCTACAGAGCCGTCGCCCCTCGGGGGCCGGGGTCCCCAGCCTCACTGGCGGCTCGTCGAGCCGACATCGCTCTCCTCCTCCAGAAGGAGGTGATAAGAGAGGTGGAGGACCCTCCTTCAGACCCGGGGTTTGTGTCCAGGTATTTCCTGGTTCCGAAACGGACGGGGGGCTGGTGCCCCATCCTCGACCTACACGACCTAAACAAGTTCCTAAGGTCTCGAACCTTCAGAATGGTCACTCTGGCTCAGATAATACCATCTCTGGAACACGGCGTGTGGTTCTGCTCTCTGGACTTTCAGGACGCGTTCTTTCACGTCCCTATCCGTCCGTCTCACCGCGATTCCTCCGCTTCAGAGCGGAGGGATCCCTATTCGAGTTCCAGGCCATGCCCTTCGGCCTTTCTCTAGCTCCCAGGGTCTTCACCAAATGCATGGCAGTGGTGACAGCATTCCTCTTGGGCGCCGAGGGGTCGGTGTACCCCTTACCTGGGCGATTGGCTGATAGCAGCCCCTCAGACAGGGAGGCGGAGGCGGTCCAGAGATCTGGCCCTCGGGTTTGCTCTCAGGTCGGCCTCCTTATCAGCGAGGCCAAATCGGAACTCGAGGCGAAGCAGGTGATACTGTTCATCGGGGCAGAGCTCGACTCTTCTGAGCCAAACCCGGCTCCCGGACAGGGCGTTCTACCTCCTTGCCCAATCATTTCTGGTTGGAGCAATCGGCGTCCTGGGACTTCCTCGCCTCCTAGGTCTCATGGGCACATGCGTCCCCTTCAGTGGGGGCTGGCCAGCCAATGGTCACGACGCTGCGATCCCTTGGACCAGCTCGTGGTCACGACCCAGGAGATGTGGAACGCTCTCCAGTGGTGGACCGTTCCATCTCATCTGCAGGAGGGCATCCCGTTTGTCCGCCCCGAGCTGACGGTCTCTCTGTCGACCGACGCCTCTTTGATGGGTTGGGGTGCCCATCTGGGGGAACACCGAGTGCACAGCCTCTGGTCCCCGCGGGAGTCCCGATGCCACATCAACCTGCTGGAGCTCAGAGCGGTCCGCCTAGCTCTCACCGCCTTTGCTCCGTTTCTCGGGGTCAAGTGGTCCGAGTCCAGCGGACAATACCACGACCATGTACTACCTAAACCGCCAGGCGGGGCCAGCTCCATGCTTCTATGCAAGGCTCTCCGCATCTGGTCCTTGTCTTGCCAGCCTGGAGGCGGATCTCCTGGCCAGTCATGTGGCAGGAGCCTCCAACACCCTGGCCGATGCCCTGAGCCGGATAGGGGCTGCATCGCCTGGTGGTCTCTCCTGCGGGAGTGTACAAGATCTGTTCTCCCTCTGGGGCACACCTCTGGTGGATCTGTTTTGCCTCCAGGAGAGCGAAGTTGAGCTGTTTCATGCCCGCCCCCCTCAGCAGGGCTCGCTGCAGGGGGATGCCTTCTCGAGGCCGTGGACCCCGGGCCTCTTTTACGCCTTCCCCCCCTTTCCCCTGATTCACAGGGTCCTGCTCAAAGCGAGGAGGGACAAGGCGCAGGTGATTCTGATAGCCCCAGACTGGCCACGCCAGTTCTGGTACCCAGATCTCCTCAGCCTCAGCTCCAGGTTCCTGAGGCAGCTTCAGCTCACCGGACCTGCTCTCAGTCAATCAGGAAGGTGTTCCATCCGGACCTTCAATCCCTCGCCTGACGCCTGGTTCCTAGCGCTAGAGTTCCGGCTTGGGTCTTTCTGACGAGGTCCTCAACGTCGTTGAGGCGTCCCGTAGGAGTCGACGGAAAATGCTTCGCCTTCAAATGGAAGAGATTCTCCATTTGGTGTTGGGGTAGAGGCTGGACCCTTCCTCTTGCTCTGTGGCCAGCATTTGGACTATCTGGTCCCTATCTAGTCAAGAGCTTAGGTCAACGACCTCAAGGTGCACCTGGCAGCCATTTCTGCTTACGGCGGGCAGTGTCAGCAGTCGAGTGGCGCAGGAGAAGGTGGTGGGGCTTCTTCAAGGCCTTGATCACATTTCCCCTCAGTCGGGAACCCCCACCTCCGTGGGATTTACTGCTGGTACTGGCAAAGCTCATGGGCAAGCCATTAGAACCAATGCACAGGTGTGGTCTCCCCACCTGATGCGTGGAAGAACGCCTTCTTGGTGGCTATCATGTCAGCCAGAAGGATGGGAGAACTCCAGGCGCTGAGCATGGGTCTCCTTACCTGGTCTTCCACAAAGGACAAGGTTGTCCCCCCACCGAAATTCCTTCCGAAGGTGGTGCCGGAGTTTCACCTTAACCAGGTGCTGACTCTGCGGTGTTCTACCCCAATACACCTCGGAAGCGAATATAGGCTCCATACCTTGGACCCTAGAAGGCGCCGCCTATTACAAGGAGGCGATGCAGCTTGGATTCGAGGAAGGTTCGCCAGCTGTTTGTCACCTCGCTGAAGCCGCACCTGGCAGACCTGCAGCCAAGCGGACGATAAGCAGATGGGTCACCTCCTGCATAGATCTCTGCTATGAGTTGGCGGGCATGGAGCCTCCCAGAGGGATAAGAGCTCATTCTACCCGCCATTCTGCTGCATCGGTGGCTGCTTCCAGAGACGTCCCTATCCAGGAAATCTGCAGGGCTGCTACCTGGAAGTCAGCAAACACCTTCATTACCCACTACCACATCGACCTTGAGTCACGCCGGGATGCTGGTTTTGGGCCTCAGTTTCCAGTCCTTATTTCCCAAGTGAGTATTAAGGGGTGTGCGCTTGCCTCCCTCCTCCAGGAGAACTGCTAGAGTCTGCCAGATAGTGTGGATGAACAACATATCCATGTCCTAGAAATACAGAGTTACTCACCTGTAACAGGAGTTCTAGAATGGTATATATTTGTTCATCTACATGACTCTCAACCTCCTCGCTCGGGACAAAGCACAACCTGAGCTTCCAGCGGGCCAGATGTGGCGTCATGGGGCGGAGCCGAGAGTTTTACCACCCGGGTGGGTGGGAGGAGCTAGCTTGAAGACCTTCCGGCAAGATTTAAAGCGGCAAGGAACCTGCCAGATAGTGTGGATGAACAACATATGCCATTCCTAGAACTCCTGTTACAGGTGAGTAACCTGTATTTCTGTTCTGTACCAGGACGAAGGATTACTGATGCATTAATACTCCTTCGTGAAATTATGAAAAGTAGGAAAGAGGGAAAGAGTTGCAAAAAGTATTGCGGTACCTTGTAAATTTAGATCAGGCTACAGCTTTTGATGAACTTTCGCATATTTATTTATGGAAATGTTTGTTGGCTTTTGGGATTCCTACAGTATTTGTACAACGGTTGCAAATGTGCTGGCTTTGGCATATGTTATACCTTTTGAAAATGAATGGAGGGGTTCCAAACAGAGTTCTTAAAGGAGTTCGGCAGGGTTGTCTCTTAAGTCCTCTCTTGTATGTGTTTGCTTTAGGCCTGACGTTACGGGTGCTTAATAGGGCACCTTTAACAGGTGGTATTACAGGAGACTTAGGGTTACAGACCAAGGTAGTTGCATATGCTGATGACCTATGTTTAATACTGCGAGATGGGACTTCTGTTCAAAATGCTTGTGCTTTGATATCAGCAGTAGACAGTTTCTGGTGCATGTATTAATGAATCTAAATCCAAGTGTTTGAACTTGAAGGGTTTTCTGGAAGATATTGTTACAGTAGGTGGGTTTCAAGTGGAAAGATCTCCTTGTAAAATATTGGGAATTTATTTTGGGGGAGCTGATATTGCTGAATTTAAATGGAATAAGGCTCTTCAAGAAGGGTTTTTCCAAAGTGGCTTTTTGGAATAGATGGAAACTAAACAGAAAATAGTTTATTTAATTAAATCCTTTTTAATTACGGTATTTTTGTACCTGAGCACAGTATTCTTAATACCTAAAAATTAGAGACTTCCTTAATGAGATGTTTTTTAGTGGTATTTTGGGAAGCTGTTTGAACCCAATAAAGCGGAATGTATTATATTTGGATATTAAATTGGGAGGCTTAAATATGGAAAATCCTGCTTTTTTTCTTTACAGTTTTTTTTATACTCCGACTTAATACCATTATTTAAAACTTGTAGGACTTCTTGGTTATCCTCAGTGAGTACAATGCTGCAGGATATACTGAAGGAATGGAGAGATAATGTTTTTGTTAATAAAAACAAAAGGAACCCGAGATTAGCACGTAGATGGGATGGTGTTTTTGATCAAATTCGGTATTGGAATATTAGTTGGAAATTTGCTTGCGATAGGTCTCGGAAATCGTTATATATTGAAATTTTACATCAATATTTTTGATCCTCCATTTTTTAATTTTTCTGAAGCTTCCCAATTGAGTTCCTCAAAATATATTGCAAATCCTCTTATTCCAATACACATGTGGGACACAGTATGGTTAGGGATACACGGAAAGATTAATATTCAAAATAATCAGAAACATAAAAGTTTACAAGAATGTTATTGCCCAAGAGAAGGGTGTGACTTGGTATTGGAAACTATGGAACATTTATTTTTTCAGTGCCCCTTTGCTATGGAATTTTGGGACATGGTTAAACACCATTGAAAAGGTAGAATAGTGGTTCCTCCTTCCCCTGAGTGTTTATTTTTTGGGTTTCATAATACTGTCCGGTCACAAAATTTGTTTAGTACTTTGCAGGTGATGTACGTTTCTTTTCTTTATTGGTTATGAATTGGTAGGTGTAGGTTATTGTTACAACAGGAGATTACTGCATTTGAATTATTTTATATGCAGAATCAAGATATTAGTCGAATAAAACTATTAGAAAAATCGAATTATGCAATATCGTATTGGAAGAAATTATGGGAACCCTATGATTTTATATTATGAAATGAATAGTATAAGACAGTTTTATTTTTGCCACCCTTGTGTGAGGTTTAGTTATTTTCTTTTTTAGTTAGTATGACAAAATACTACTTAATATGAGCGTGTTCCTTATGGATTCCCCTACTCGTTTAGCGGAGGGGGGAAGGGGTTTGGTTATGGTATGCTTTCTTTAAAGTCTAGGATTAAAGCAAGAAGCAATGTTTAAGTGGACATTCTTTTTATTTTTTTTTATTTTAGGAATTGCATATAATTTGCGTTTTGATCCAGTAATAACTTCCTCTACTGTTAACGTAGGGGGGTGAGGGGTTGATTTTGTGTGGGGTTATTGTACAAAAAGTTGTGTATTTATGCTTCTGTTTTTTTCATATTATGTGTTCCTTTGATATGATACTGTTTTGTTTTTTAAATGGGCTGGTTATGCTCGGGATAATGTATGATGCAGTGTTCATTTATGTATTTTGGATTTTTCTTTTTATGTGTTTATATGATACAATATCGATTTGTATAAGTATGTTTCTTATGGTTTAAATAAAAAAATATCCCCTACTCTTTTCGATAAGTGCCATGGGATCTTTAACATCCACCTGAACTACCACCAATCCAGGCAGATGGTACCTCGGTTTAATATCTCATCCGAAAGAACCTCAGAAGTGCACTTTACCAAAAGTATGACCAGCCACTTCCGGGGGAAGTGAAGTAGCACTCGACCCATGGCCTGGCCGCTTCTGCTGCCTTTTTCTAGAATGTGTCCATCTCTGATATTTGTGCGGTGCCCACCTGGAGTACCGTCCTTACTTTCAAGCATTACAGTCTGGACATCGCCTCTAGGTACATGGCTGGCTTTGGATTGGCCGTCCTTCAAGGCCTCTTGTCCTAACCTGGTTCTCTGTTTACACACCTTTTCCACCTCCCAGCCTTCTGTCTCCAACAGTTCCTCTTCTTAACTGCTTGGAATACAGTCCTATATGCACTGACCTACTACAGGAACCCTCTTGAAGTAAGATAGTACAATTACGTAAGAACTTACTGTAACAGTAGATCTTCAAGAGAGGTTCCTGCAGTACGTCGCCTCTTTCCCTCCCACCTTCCCCCGGCTCCTGTTTTCTCTCATCCTTTCCCAGGGTACTTTTCAGCAGCTCCAGGTTCAAGAAGTATTCTCCTTTATCCCATTTTTCCCTTTCACAGGTCTTCCTGCGGGAGAACTGAAGGGCGGGCATGGGGACTGCCCCTTATATAGTGTCACGCTGACATCCTGTCATGTGATGCCGGCGGCTGTCCCCTGCTGTGGATTGCTGGCTAGAAGCTTGCCGTGTGGTCCTGACACCAGGGGGTGCAGTCCTATATGTAATGACCTACTGCAGGAACCTGTCTCTGAGATCTGCTGATCTTACTTCGAGAGGGAGTTCTTGCAGTAGGTAACACCTATAGGGCAATGCCTACAGGCACTAGGACCCCACAGAAAACTTCTAGTTAGCAGTCCATGGTGGGGGACCGCTCCTGACGTTAGCCTCCCCCTGACGTCCCTTATGGTATAACGGGGGTGATCCCCCGGCACCACCTCTGTTCTTTTCCCACCATTGACCCACTAATATTGGCTCCACGAACGCCTCTATCGCAGTCATTTTGCTCTGCGTGCAGTTATCGTTCGTTTTCTAAATTTCATCGCTACTTGGATTTCGGTCCACACTTTCATTAGGCACTACAGTCTGGACATTTCTTCCAGAAGGAGAGCAGGTTTTGGCCTTGCAGTCCTTCAGGGACTACTCTCCTGATGAGTGCCAAGGACACTGTTGTTTGGCTAGCCTACCACCCTTCTGACCTGGGTCTCCTTGTACTGCTTGAGACTCAGTCCTGTACGTGTTACCTGCTGCAAGAGCTCCCTCTCGAAGTAAGATAGTATACTTACATGGGAATGTACCGTAGCAATAGATCTTCAAGAGGAGCTCTTGCAGCAGGTGGTTTTCCCTCCCACTTGTCCCCGGGGTTATGTAACTGTACTTCTCTCTGGGGAATGGGAGATCCTCCTCGGTTCCCCATCCTGTAAGTCAGCTGGGTCTCCGGCAGGTGAACTGGGGTGGGGCTGATGTCAGGGGGTGGTCCCACACCGTGGACTGCTAACTAGAAGTTTTCCGTGGGGTCCTAGTGCCTGGTGGCATAAACCTATAGGTGTTACCTGCTGCAAGACCTCCTCTCGAAGATCTGTTAGGGTAAGTTCATACGTAACCATACTTTACGGTAAGTCCTTACATAACAGTAGTTTTACAGTGCAGTGTACTGGACATGCCCTGGATCCTTTTACATGTGCAGTTCTTAAAGTGCTGGATTACCTCTTGTCCCTTAAGGACTCAGGGCAAGGGTATTCTTCTAAAGTCCACTTGGGCAAAGTGTCGGGTTTTCATGCCCTCAGAGAGGGCAAGACGGTAGCCCAAATGGAGGTTTTCCTAAGATTCCTTAGGGGTATGCTCCCGCTGCACCCCTGGTTTGAGATCCATATCCAGTATGGGACTTTAATTTGGTCCTAGAGACCCTGACTGCACCTCCCTTTGAGCCTACTGCTACTAGTGAGCTATGCTTCCGCTTTTGGAAGAAGCAGGGGTCATAATGTCTAAACCAGTATAGCGCAATATAATGACTTACCCCTAATTAAAATATCTAACTCTGGGGTGGGGGTTAATAGTTAAAAAATTACAAAGTGCAAAAATGTAAAATCCATGCATCTGGGACCAGGAATCAAACCCGTCCCAACACGAACAGCCTGCCTCCCTTGCTGCCAGTGGCTCATCCTGTCGAGCCACGGCAGCTGATCGGCAGACACCATCCCAGTAGAGGTCTTATCCTCTGCCTGAGAGAGTGAGAAGGTGCACTACCATGCATACACCCTTTTGCGGCTTTGCACCCTCTCGCTCTTCCCTACCGCACTGTTCTTGTTGTGCGGTTTTGTCGTACGCTGTAGAGCATACTACAAAAGGACCTGGTATGCTTGGAATACACACTTCCCTGTGGCTATGATGTCTCCACGACGCATTTCTGAGTTACAGGCTCTGATTGCAGACCCTCCTTTCATTGTTTTTCACAAGGATAGGGTTGCCTTGCATACCAAGCCTCGTTTCCTTCCGAAGGTTACGTCTGAAGGAACACTAAATCAGACTGTTGACCTTCCTTTTTGTCTTTATTCTCCCACAGATAGTGGGCAACATTGTTTACATACTCTGGACATCAGTAGAACGCTGCGTTGGGTCTTGGATCATATAAGGAAGATGGGGAAATTGTTTTCAGTAGGAAAAACACAATAAGCTAGAGCTTGTTTTCACTTGTGACTTGGGAGCACAAGGAAGTTAAGTAACTTGCTTAGGGTCGCACAGTATGCAGGTGGAAGCTAATGGCATTCAAACCCTGGTCTCCAGGTTTGCAGCCCAGTGGCCTTAACCACTGCACTACACTGTCTCCTGTGACAGAGTAGAATAGGACTCTGTTCCATGTGTTATGGAGAAAGGATTTAAATGCAAGGAGTCTTTCCTCTTCTGTCTGGTTGCGCAACCAAATTTTCCTGTGAGACCCCGGACTTGATCACCCTGAACAATCTCTCAGTTCTTCACTTCTCACTGTCTGTTATCTCTTGCTGTCTGTTTTTCTGTCCCTTGCATATCTGCTAATATAAAAATATATGGAAATAAATGTATGGAATGAAACTGATAATGGGATCACTTTTGTTTAGAGAATATTTAGTGTTAATGTTGAAATGTATATTAACTATATTTTGAGATGACTGTAGAAAGCTGGAGGTTACTTGAGTGCAAATGTTAAGCCTTTTTGCAGAAGGGGCCTCAAACATCCTGCCTAATATTTACGAGAACAGAACATTTTGCAAGGGCAGGATGTTTGCTGAGGCGTGGGTGGAAAAAGTCTTATAAAAAGGCTATGCTGCTACTGCAAGAAGTTTTGATTACAAAGAAGATTTTATTTTGCCTCTGTACATAGTTCTTAAGAACAAGTTTATATATTTTTTTTGTTACTGCTCCTATAAATAAAGTTTTAGTGAATTTTACAACTGCTCCTGGGTTTTCCCTATGCTTCCTGACCTGTGCCTCAACGACGCCTCCGTACAGAGGATTTCAGTTGTATGTAGCTTTTGGCTCCCCCCGATGGTGAACTCACTGATTTCTGAACGGGGTCTATCCAAATGGCTGGCCAGTCGTATTACGTTTTTTTACCAGAAACACATTAACTGGCTTCCTGGTCTCATTTATGCTTATTCCATTTGTGGTGTGGCTACTTCAGTGTCTTGTTTTCAAAATGTGTCTGCTGCTAAAATTTGTGTTTCTACTGCTTGGAGTACTGTTCATACATTCATAAAACACTACAGTTTTGACATAGCCTCTCGTAAACGTGCTGGCTTTGGCATCAGTGTTCTGCAAGGCCTCATTGCTCCGGATCATTAGGTCTTGCCGTCCTACCTCTGTACTTGGTATTGCTTGGGAATTATTAACTGTTACTCCTCTGATGCCTTAATCACTATCTTTACTCAGGTTGCCATATCTTCTGTGTGCCTTGTTTGGTCCTGGTCACTTCAGTCCCTGATGATCTGATCATCCTCTCAGCTTGCCTGCAGTGGGGAACCAAGGCATGCTGGGGAGCCCCAGCCACCAAAAAATTTCCAATTGGTCCTGACGTTGCCGGCTTACAGTTCCATGATGTGGCTCAGGGGAAGAAAATGACCAGTGCAGCCGCCAACCACATGCTGTGCTGCATGCAGTGTCTAAAATATAAGATGGCAACACACACACACCCCGCTCGCTTTGTAATGCTCAGTGGAGAAACAACAGTAGTAAAATCTATCTAAAAATGCGTGCTCCACAGTGCAGTTATCGCAGTTATAACCTCAGTCATTTCCTGGGATTAGTTGTCCCTTGCGCCACCTATTTCTGGTTCGATTGTTAATCCCTAGGAAATGGCCAGCTGCTCAGTCCTGTTTGTTTAAATATGTTCCCCAAGGGCACTCATGTGTGGTCATGGGAGTTCTCATGTACATTCTTACTGTGAGAGAATTGTGAACCTCAGGCAAGCATACACAGCACTTTGTTTGGGGGTTGCATGTCAAAGGAATCCTGTTGACTACAAAGATGGTTTTTAATGAATCTCTCTTCATCCTGTCTGCAGGGAACTTCTTAAAGCTATTGATGAGTGTGTACAGCTGAAGAAGCAGTCCTGTGAACTATTGGCAAGGTGTGAGAAACAGGTAACTACTTACATTGTCTGTGCTAATTTAACAGCAGCAATTCCAGGTGTCTTCTCTTGGTTGTTCATTGACTTTGAAATCTGCAGGTCTAAAAATTGAGTCGGGGGTGCTTCCTGGCCTTGTCAGGTGGGGAAAATCCTTGGTAGAACTTTGGGGTGAGGTGTGTCCTGGTGATGTGGTTGTCAGCTGGGGGGAGGCAGGGATGGGGTTGATAGCTTGCCTGCAACCACGGGAGAGCATGGCAAAAAAAAAACTAAGGAATGCATTTAACTTGCAAATCATTAAGTCCAGTCAACTTAGAGCTTTCCCCTGTATTTGTTTAGACACCGAGTTCCCACTCCCTGGCCAGGAAATCTGCAGGGCAGCTACCTGGAAGTTGGCATTCACCTGTATTTCCCATTACCACATTGACCTCGAGTCACGCCAGGATGCTGGTTTTGAGGCCTCAATTCTCCAATCTCTCTTTGCCAAGTAGGATTGTGCGCCTTGCCTCCCTCTTCCTGGAGAACTGCTAGGACTCTGCCAGACAGTGTGGCTAGAACTTCATATCCACATCCCTAGAAACACAGGTTACTCACCTGTAATAGTAGTTCTAGGAGTGGTATATGATGTTCATCCCCACGAACCCACCCGACCTCCCCAGGCTCAGGCGCTCAACCTTGCTTCCAGCTGACTAAGATCTGGCATCTAGGGGTGAAGCAGAGGGTTTTACCACCCAGATGGATGGGAGGAGCCAGCTTGAAGACATTCCGGCAGGAATTAAAGGGAAAGGCATCTGCCAGACAGTATGGATGACCAACATATACCACCCCTAGAACTACTGTTACAGGTGAGTAACTTGTATTTGCTGTGGGACCTCATTGTAAATGAGTCCTGGCTCAATCGAGTAAATCCTGTTTGTAAATTTTTATGAATAAAATATTTAACAACTTCAGCTCGCAATGTACATCTCTGTACATCAGTCAAACCTGACAGCTAATAAGTGCTTGTAAGCACAGCTAGGACAGCTCCTAGCTGCCATGCCACCTTCAGAGTTAGTTGGGCAATTCATCTGCCTTTCCGCCAAGGCCCTGGAGTTGGTGAGGCACCATACAAGGCATGTTATGATGCCAATGAAGTGGAAAAAGAGAAGATGCACTGGAGTAACGGTGGTGCCTAGCCAAGATGTAGGGTCAGTATATAGGAAGAAGGGGTAGCACTCATCCAGCTGTAGTCCATAGAAGTCTTGACATAGAAATGATTGCACTGGTCCTGTTTGTGTGCCTCTCCAACTTTTAGTTCTGGTACAAAATAGACCATCCACGTGACAAAGTGCAGTTCAGTAAAATTCCTCGGTACAAAGATAGATGGGTGCCTCTGGCTAGACTGTTGAAACCGTCTCTAACCCCCACCTAATGTTTTGCTCTGCCCACCCGTGCTTCGTGACCACTGACGTAGCTGATGGGCATAGCAAACCATAAGGTGGGGGTTGGAGATATTTACGACCATCTAGTCCAACAGCCTGGGATAGTAACCTTTTGTTGGACATACTCATTCATAAGCACTTTGAACCCATGGCTGCGTGTGACCTCAATTTCCTAACCTGGAAAAAGACGGTCTTACTTGGAGAAACAGCTCTTGTAGTAGGTTACACCATTAGGACTGAAGCCGGCAGGCAGCAGGAACCCACGGAAAACCTCTAGCTAGCCCTGCCCTGACGTCACATACATAATAAAAGAGGCGGTCCCTCAGCATCCCTCAGTTTTTTTCCCGCTGTTGACTCACAAGCATCGGCGCCACGGATGCCTTTAGCTATCGAATGATGCCATCACTTGAGTATTTCTTCCTTATTTCTTATTTTTCTCAAACAAGTTCGATTTTCTTTTCTACATTTGCATGTCGTCTTCCCCAACATCCCCTGTTGAAGGGCGCTCCTCTAAGTGCATGTGTGGCAAACAAATACCTTTTAAAGATCAGCACACAGCCTGTGTCAAGTGCCTGGGCCCAAAGCACGACACTAAGGCCTGCTCTATTTACCAAAACTTTAACAGCTGCACAAGGATGTGCAGACAGTTTTGGAGACCTTCTATTTAGAAAAAAGATTAGCAGCCATGCAGAGAAGTTCCTCCTCTCGGGAAGAGTCATCCCACAGATCGAGGGAAACACAAGAAAAAAAGGAGGGAGAAGGAGAAAGAGCGGTCCCCATCTACGTGGACGTCTGACTCCAGGGCTAGCTCGAATTCTGCCTGCTCCACCAGATCTCCGTCTCTGGCAAAGACCCAACTTCTGCCAGCCAAAGTCCAGATGTCAGGTGGTACAGAAGACATCCACCCTTCAGCCTCTTAAGGTCCGGCCCAAGGACTCCTCACATAGCTGTCCTTCGGGCTCTTCAAGCCAATCTGCGTCGACAGATCACCCGCCTAAGATGCACTCCAAGTTGGCTGCTACTGCAGGCCCCCGACTCCCTTGACCGGCGCTATGACACCAACCACAGGTCGGTCTCGCAACCCCCCCAGGGGTTCCATGGGGGATGTCCATTAAGCGGACCACAGATCTGACATCACACAACAGGACAACTTGGTGTGCTTTTGCCTGTCTTCACATGAGATCAGTCCAATGGGTTCTCCAGAACCAGTGGTCTCAAAGAACAGGAAATTTTGAAGACAAAATCAGTCACTCCCGCTTTGATGTCCACCCTGGTGTGGTGGACACTCGGAGCCAACCTATGTCAAAGCATGCCCTTCCAGTCCCCACCACCCCAGCCGATGTTGACCATGGATGCATCCCTAGAAGGGTGGGGTGCGCACCTGGGTCCTTACGTTACACAAGGCAAGAGGACCACTTCTATCCCACATCTCCACATCAGTCTCCTAGAGCCGAGGGTGGTTTGCTTAGCCCTCCAGGCTTTTCAGCCTCACCTGTCTCCGAGACCGTTGCTGATTCAGTCAGACAACACCGCAGTAGTAGTCTACCTCAACAAACGAGGTCCGAACTCCCGTACTCTATGCAAAGAGACGCTTGCAGTCTGTCAGGAGGCCATTCGGCAGCACCTTGTACTGACAGCCGTCCATCTACCAGGACGTTACAACACCCTGGCCAACCTTCTTAGTCGCCAGTCGTCCGCACAGGAATGGACACTTCATTACAAAGTGCTTCAGAAAATCTTTCATCTGTGGGGAACCATGCAACTGGATCAGTTTGCCTCCCCAGTCAACCACTGTTTCTCAAGATACTATTCCATTGTCCTGAGCAAAAAGTATAGATACCCTGTCCCAAGCATGGACAGGACTCTTTCCCCGTCCCACTCCTGCAAACAGACTCCACTGAAATCACAACTCGAACCTGCCACCATGATTCTCATCACCCCTCTGTGGCCTCGGCAGGTGTGGTTACCCCTACTTCAACAGTTCAGTAGAGGAACCCGTTCCGTTGCCAATCAGACCAGATCTCTTGACTCAGAATCAAGGGACCCTTCTACATCCCAACCTGAAGGCACTACACCTTCACGTTTGGCTCCTGAGGATGCTTTCATAGCACATCTACAAATGTCCTCTCCTGTTGCCAATATATTACTAGCCTCACATAAACCAGTGACCAGGGAAACAAACAATGTCAAATGGAAATGCTTTTCCATCTGGGCTGCTTCCTGATCATTGGATCCCTATTCCTGTCCACTGACGAAAGTCTTGGATTACCTGGCCTCGGTTGCCGAGACAGGATTAAGCTGTTTCTCCATCAAAGTCCATTTGGCCTCTATTTCAGCCTTCCGTGAACCTCTGGATAGCAGATTACTGTATCAATAACATCTAGCCAAAATGTTTCTAAGAGGAATGTTACTTATTAAGCCACCTATCAGAAGACCCACTCCTCCTTGGGATCTCAATTTTCTAATAGTGAAATTAACTCTTGAACCCTTTGAACTGGCGGCCACTTGTGACCTCTGTTTTCTTTCTTTTAAAACACTATTCTTGGTGGCTGTCACTGTGGCTCTATGTATTTCCGAGCTCCATGCCCTCATGTGTAGAGAACCTTACTTGATTTTTCACAAAGACAGAGTGGCACTTCGTACCAACCCTTCCTACATAAGGTAGTGTCTGAACACACCTCAGATCAGTCCCTGGAGTTACCAGTATACTATCCTGAACCCTCCAATCAAGGTGAACACGTCTTACACACCCTTTGAGTGGTGGTATAACGCAGTGGGTTAAGGCTCTGAACTGCAAATCTGAAGACCTGGGTTTGAATCCCACAGCTGCCTAGGTACATACTGTGTGATCCTGAGCAAGTCCGTTAACTTCCTTGTGCTCCCAGGTCACATCTGGAAATGAGCTTCGGCTTAGTGTGCTACTCCTGGTTAAACAATGTTCCCTTTCCCTAAACTCTAGACGTCCATCGTATATTCCGATACTATACTAATCAAACTAAATCGATTAGGAACACTTCTCAACTTTTTGTCACCTTCGCCTCAGGCAGTGAAAGTCTCCCGGTCACTAAACGGACCTTCTCCAATTGGTTAGCACACTGTATGACATTTTGTTCAAAATTTAAAAAGCCATTACCAGGACCTGTCAAGCCCATTCTACCAGAGCTATGGCAACTACTGCAGCCTGCTTTAAAGGGGCCTCTATCATGGATATCTGCAATGCAGCTACCTGGTCCACATTTCATACTTTCACGAAGCATTACAACTTAGACATTGCTTTACGCCGTAGGATGGCCTTTGACCGAGCTGTCCTACAAGGCCTCTTGTCATAATGACCACCCTTCTTGGGTTTACTGCTTGGGATTCTCCCAAGTGTATTACCTGCTGCAAGAGGCCATTCCATGGAAGATAGTACAGTTACAAAAGACCTTGCCATAACAGTAGATCTTTGAGGAGTGATTCTTGCAGCAGGTATGATCCCACCCTCCGTCCCCCTCCTTCTCTAGGAGAACAAATTCTGGTCCAGTGACTTATGGGTTGGGATATCTATGGTACCTTGGCTTCCCCTCAGTCCTCGCTTAGTGAGCTGAATCCGGTGTGGGAAACTGAGGAAATCAGGGACCGCCCACACTTGTATAGGAAACAGGAAGCTGATGTCATGTGTGGGGGCAGCCCCTGGAAATTACTTCTAGAAGACCTGCCGTGCGCTGCAGCGACCTCTGGCGATGACCCAAGTGTATTACCAGCTGCATGCAATACTCCTCAAAGATCTACTGTTACGGTAAGTTCTTACGTGTGACGCTCTGCCCCCTTGCTTATGATTATTGTGTATCATCTGTAAAATAACTGGTCTGTGTATGAAATTCTCACACAGGCTAGCAGATTTTACCTGTAACTTTAACGGTCAGTAGCTGGAACTACAGGATGTAATTAAACTGACCAGAGGAACCAGTAAATTAACTGACTTCCTTACAGAAGGACATTTTATTACATTTTTATGACCTGCCCATGCTTTTGAAGTTTGAAACTAAATATGCATTTTATGATATCAGGAAGGGACATCAATTAGGCTGATCCTGTATGTTTTCCATCACCTAGCTGAGAGTTGGTGACGGAGTGTGAGACTGTAAAACATGAAAGGGGATGTGTTGATCAGACTCATAATTTGGGAAATGGCTTTTTGCTGATGTTCACATTTATTAAGATACATCTTTGTAGAAAATTATGAAGAATTAAAACTAAGGGAGAGTCTAACAGTGACCTCACAAGAAGGGTGGAGAGATGGAGTTTCAAATGAACATCCATCTGGGTAAAAAGACGCACATGAAGTAGACTCTGACTGGGAGAGCACTTAGAAAGGTAATAGTTAGAAAGCAATTAAGTATTTGTAGTAGGAGTGTTGTGAAACTTCCTTCTTGTTTTATAAGATTGTAAGTTGTATGATATATTGTTCTGTGTGTACTTTTACATATTTTAATCATAGTTTTAGTAAACCACCATTTCTTTGAAATATCGCTTGGGTGTCTTCTGTTTCTTTTTGCATGTGATGTATATGTGGTTAAGTCTGACAGCTGTTTGAAAGGCTTGATGGTGTTACTAAGCTTGGAAAAGGTAAGAATATACCTAAGGTCTCTTATAGAGTTTTAAGGGTTCATTTTGGAGACCTGGCTGGTTGCCCCTGGTGAAAGATTGTACTGCAGTCCCAAAGAGGGTACATATCTGAGCCTGTAAATTGGGTATGCTAGCATAAGGTTCACAGTTTGAATCACTCCAGAACTTGAGGCTAACAGGTGATTCGGACCCAAAGCAGACAGGAGGGTTACCCTGTCTGTTACCTGTTCACACTATTGTGCTCTTAGGTTTGCACTGTGGGAGCAGAGGGCCTGACCTGCGGAGTGCGTTTTGTGACAGATTTGGTTGGCAGCAGTGCGATTTAAAGTATTGGTAACACAAGCTTTAATAGTTCAGTGTGTCAGCTTAATACTGTACAGCTCACTTGCAAAATAAGGTAGTGATTTATTTTTAGAAAGGTAAACAGAACTGTATCATTTGCTTACAGTCAAAGTTCCTACCTGTTTTATTTTTATTCCAAATGCAAGTTAGAGTAGCCGTAGTTGGGGAAGAAGATGGCTTCCAACTAAAGCGGGTACACTGCAGACTACTTGAGGTAGTTGTACCAGGACAGAGGAGTCCAGTATGAGGGGAAAGCCAACAAGCAGACCCTCATAGATGCTCTGATGGCCACCGATGCCCAGAGCATTGAGTCACAGTCAGTGACTGGAAAGGACCAAACCTTGGGCATGGACGGGCCAGAGTCCAGTGCAGTGTCCGGATCCAGTGTGGAGGACAGCAGGGTCAGTGCAAGCCAAGGGCCACAGCAGCAGGGGAAGGTCACCAGCATGGAGCCAGAAGCAATCAGGCTACAGATAGAGTTGCAGAGAATGGAGCTGGAGTTCCAGAGAGAAGAGACGGCTTTGGCGAGAAGCGAAGTGAGAACGGCTAGAAGCAGACCGAGAGCAGCAAGCCGCAGAGAAGAGAAAGTGAGAACGGTGAGAAGCGGAGCAAGAGCAGTGAGCCGCAGAGAAGAGGGAGCGAGAAGCCGACCGTGAAGAGCGTGAGCGCCAGAGGCAACATGAGCTGAAGAAGCTAGGACTCCAACCACCAGCACCAGAGCTGGTAAGTGGCCTGGGTTGAACTGGAACTACAGGACTGGGTTACAAATTAAATTCTAAATTGATAGCTGAATTTAAAGAGGGGGAGACTATGGATGCCTTTTTAAATTCCTTTGAAAAAGTTTGTATTTAGGTAAATCTTCCTAATGGGTCCTGGAGCTTCCAGCTATCCCCGCTACTTATCGGGAAAGCTCGGGATGCACTGGGTCAAATGGACAATGAGGACAGTAATGAGTACAGCAAACTTTAAGCTGCACTTTTAAAAAAGTTTGATTTAACTGCAGAAGCATACAGAGCTAAATTCCGTAAGCTCAGGAGAAGCCCTGACATGAGCTACGAGGAGCTAGCCACGAAACGATGTCAGTTTTTAAAACGTTGGGAAGGAATTGAAGCAAACTCTGTAGATAAAATTGAAAATGCTGTATTGTTAGAGCAGTTTTTTTGGACATGCCTAGCAGAGTTGAAAACCTAGCTGTAGGATCGAGATCCCAAAACAGTACAAGAGGCTGCTGAACTCTAGGACTGCTATGCCAAGAGCAGACCTGCTCTGAGAGCAAATGGGGCGGGCATGGCAGCGCAGAAAGGGAAAAGCACACCTTCAGGGCAGCTAAAACCCTCACTGCCTCCACCGAAACCAGTTGACCCCAGGTTTCAAAAAAAATATTTTTCTGAGAAAAGAAACGAATGTTGGGTTTGCAAAGAAACTGGGCATATTGCCAGACAGTGTTCCAAAAGGATGAGCAATACACAAAGTGGTGCTAAGAAAGAAATGGGTTGTTTGTGTGTCCCTGAAAGCATGCCTGTAAACATGAGGGAACACATGCACCCAGTCACTGTGAATGGTGTACAGACAAAAGGGTTAAGGGACACAGGCATCCCTGACATTGGTAAAAGGGGATCTGGTAGAGCCTGGTCAGCTTATACCTAATAAATTTGTAACTGTACAGGGGTTCACTGGGGAGGATAAAACATTGTCACTCACTAGTGTTCTCCTAGACGGGTGAAACGGGGAACTGTGCAACAGGTTTCTGTGGCTGAAACTTTAGTGGTTGAGGTAATTTTCGGCAGCAATCTCAAACAGGGGATGGTGTGTGCAGTTACCCGTAGCCAAGCAGCACAGGAAAATTGTAGATCTTACCTCGAGAGGGCTCTTGCAGTAGGTAATTACATATAGGACTGATGCCGGCCGGCGTCAGGACCCAACAGAAAAATTTCTAGCTAGCAGTCTGTGGTGGGGGACCGCCCACATGTCAGGTGACCGACGTCATGCGGCGTCAGTATAAAGGGGAGGTCCCCCACACCGGCCTTTCAGTTCTTTCCCTCCGGTAGCGCGTGTCAGTGCCTCGCGGTAAAGTTCAACGCTAGTCAGCTCTCTCGTCAGTAGTTTTTACCGTCTTTTTTTCGATTCTTTGATTAAAATCATCAGGCATTCGTCGGTGTATGTCGTCCCCTACATCTTCCGAGCACAAAAATAAGTGCGACTCGTGCAGCGCCCAACTCCCGCACAAGGACAGCCATTCCCAGTGCCTCTTCTGTCTAGGCCCAGATCATCAGGTGGAGTAGTGCCAGCACTGCCTAAAATTCAATGCCGCCACCCGCAGACAGAGGCAGCAGTCCCTGGAGGCCCACATACTTAAGAAGAAAATGTCCTCCATGGAGAAGGAGCTAAAAAAGCTCCAGCAGGCGTCCACTTCCCCCGAAGGCCATTGTAAGAAGAAAGACAAGGAGAAGCACCGGGATAAGGGCTCCTCATCCACCACGTCTTCTTCGGGAGTCGCCGTGCTACAGGTAACGTCCCCTCCGGAAGACCGCTCCGCGATGGCTACCTTGGAGGCTTCCAAGGTGGCGTCGGCCCGCCCATCTGGCTTGTGCTTGGCCCCTTCAGGCGCCCCCGGGCTATTGGAGGCCTCCGCTCCCAGTAAAGCCGCCACCGTGCAGCCTACTGGTTTGAGCGGCTGCGATAAGCCGGACGTCAGCTCCTCTGACGCCCGCACGGAGACAGTCAATAAGTCGCCCGACCCTTCGGGGTGGCGCACGGCCCCTCCTCTGCCCGACAAGGCCGTTCCTCTTTCGCGACCTGCCTCAGGCGATGGGTCTGATAAGTCGGACGCCGGCCTCCTGTGTCCACCCGGATTCCGCTGATAAGTTGGACGTTGGCCTGCCCGATGCCCGCACGGCGGCAGAGCCGACGCCGGACCCTCCCACATCCGCCATTCCCGGCTCCCCACAGCCTTCACTGCTCTCTGGGAACCCTGGGTCTCCTCAGCCTGCCCCGAGGGACTTTTCTCCTCCATCCCGAGGCGATGCCGAGGTTCCTGCTGCAGCCCCGTCAGACCGTCCGCCTGCTGGTCTGACTGACCTGACGTCGGTTCCCTGGACGCCGGCTCCAACACCGGTCTTGCCAATGCTGGACGACATCCCGCTTCCGGATGCCACTCCAACGCCAGGCCTTCCGCCCACCGGACCTCCTGCTCCAGGCCTGCCTGTGGGCCCTCCAGCCGGACCATCTCCAGCAGACCCCCGGCTCCCGGGTATCAGACGCCGTCTTATCCGGCTCCGCAGTATCCGACGCCCCAGTACCCGGTGCCGGCCTATCCAACGCTGCAGTACCCGGTGCCTCAATACCTGACGCCGGGTTTCCCGTCGTCAGGTTATGGATACGCGCCTTACAGGTACAATCAATACCTGTGTCCCCCTCCTCCTCAGCCGCCGGTGGATTTGAAGGAGACTCTAGCCTCCTGGTGGGCTAAGGCCAAGGCTGAACTCACCAGAGAGGTGGAGAGTCGTCTCGCGACAACGGTGCAGATTCCGGCTCCCGTACGTCCGCGACGACAGACTCCCTCCCTACCTCCGGACACCAGGGGCGAGTCCTCTGGTTCCAGGCCGGGGCGCGATACGCTTCCCCTTACCCAGCAGGTCTTTGCCTGCCTGGGTATTACCATCAACCAAGCAAAGTCCCATCTGATCCCGTCCCAGAGGCTCCAGTTTATCGGGGCGATCCTGGACACGCCTCTGGCAGGGCCTTCCTGCCACCGGACAGGGCAGCCACTGTTCAGGTCCAGGTCAGCCTGTTGTCCAGCCGCAGGCGGGTCAGCACCAGGTCAGTCCTTGGGCTGATGGCGGCTGCGATTCCGACAGTCCCTCGCGCTCGGCTCCACATGAGAATCTCTCAGTGGACACTTTGGTCTCAATGGGATCAGCTGGTGGATGACCTAGATAAACTTGTCCTGGTCTTCACTCCCATGGCTCGGGACTTTCAGTGGTGAATGGTTCAGGAGAACCTCTGCCGGGGAGTTCCCTTCAGTCCCCCTACCCCCTCACAGACGTTGACTACGGACGCCTCCGGCGAGGGTTGGGGAGCCCATCTCGGTCCTCACAGGACCCAGGGCTCCGAGAAGTCCATCCACATCAATGTGCTGGAACTAAGGGCAGTACTGTATGCTCTTCAGGCTCTGCATCTGTACCTGTCTCCAGGTCACCTAGCGGTACAGACTGATAACGTGTGTGGTCTGGTACATGAACAAACAGGGAGGAACTCATTCCTACCCCCTTTGCCGAGAGGCGATGCAAGTTTTGGATTGGGCAGTACATCGCAACCTTAACCTCACAGCATCTCATGTCCCGGGGATCGAGAACACGCTGGCAGACAGGCTAAGCTGGTCATCTGCTCTAGCTCACGAATGGGAACTGGATCAGGGGGTCGTAGACGACATCTTCCTACTCTGGAGAACTCCACAGGTAGACCTGTTCGCTTCCCCCCAAAACACAAAATTTCCCATCTTCTGCTCACTGGCTCCAGGGCACGGCTTTTTTTTGAGAGATGCTCTCTCACTAGACTGGAAGGGCAATTTCGTCTATGCCTTCCCCACTAATTCCACTGATTACGAGGGTCTTGCAGAAACTCTGTTTGGAAGGAGCTCGAATGATTCTGATCGCTCCTTTCTGGCCCAGGCAAGTTTGGTTCTCTCTTCTGCAACAGTACTCAGAGGAACCTCCTCTTCCTCTGTCGTTATTTTTGCTGACCCAGGATCAGGGAACCCTGGTCCATCCAGGCCTCAAGTCCCTTCAGTTGCACACGTGGCTCCTGCAGACGTAGCTCAGGCCCGATTCGGGGTCTCTTCCCCCCCCCCAGTAGCTGAGATTCAGGTGGAGGCCAGGAAACCCTCAACCAGATCTACTTGTGCCATGAAATGGAAGTGGTTCTCTATTTGGGCTGCCTCCAGTGATGTTGAGCCCTTCTCGTGCTCTGTCTGCCAACATCTGGATTACCTGCGGCACCTCTTCGATATGGGTCTCAGCCATTCATCCTTAAAGGTTCACATCGCGGCCATTTCAGCCTGTCATGTCCCCTTTGCAGACAGAACGTTTGCTCAGCTGGAGGTCTCTAAGACCTTTTTGAGAGGGGTCCTTCACTTACAACCCCCTATCCGGGTTTCTGCCCCTCCCTGGGATCTGAATTTCATTTTAGAGAAACTTACTCTGCCTCCTTTCGAGCCGGCAGCCTCAGTGGACCTAAAGTTCCTTTCTCGGAAGACTCTTCCTAGTGGCCATTACTTCTGCTCGACGGATTTCCAAGCTTCAGGCCCTGATGTGTAAAATCCCGTATTTGATTTTTCACAAGGAACATGTGGCTCTGCATACCAACCCTAAGTTTCTCCCTAAGGTGATAGCGGAATCGACGCTGAATCAATCTATAGAGTTGCCTGCCTTTTCTACGCAGCACTCCAACCAAGGAGAGTACCTCCTGCATACTTTGGATGTTCACCGAATTCTGAGATGCTACACCAACAGAACAAAGGATCTCAGAAAGACTGGTCAACTGTTCATCTCTTTTGTCCATAAAAGAGAAGGCAATGCAGTTTCTAAGCAAATCCTATCGAAATGGTTGGCTCATTGTATCACTTTCTGTTATGACAAGTACAAGACCCTGCCAGGTCAAGTTAGAGGCCATTCCACCAGAGGGGTCGCTGCCTCTGCAGCTTGTTTCAAGAACGTGTCAGCGGCTGACATTTGTGCAGCCACCACTTTGACTTCTGTCCATACCTTTACAAAACATTACAGTTTGGACATTGCCTCTTGCCGTAGAGCAGGCTTCGGGTTGGCTGTTTTGCAAGGCCTCCTTTCCTAAGGCCTTCACAATCAGAGGGTCTACTTCTGAGTAGCTTCCTCCTCCCGTTTGCTTCTCCTTGTTGCAGACTGCTTGGGACTCAGTCCTATATGTAATTACCTACTGCAAGAGCCCTCTCGAAGTAAGATGATAGTTACGCAAGAACTTACCGTAACAGTAGATCTTCGAGAGAGGCTCTTGCAGTAAGTACCTTCCGCCTCCATTCCCTCTCAGCTTTTTCAGCTCCTTTTCCAGGAAGGGAAATATCCGCTTCTCTCTCATCTTGCCTTTTGGCCTTTGTCGGGAAAGAACTGGAAGGCGGGCGTGGGGGACCGCCCCTTTATACTGATGCCACATGACGTCGGTTACCTGACGTGGGGGCGGTCCCCCGCCAGAGACTGCTAGCTAGAAATTTTTCCGTTGGGTCCTGACACCGGCCGGCATCAGTCCTATATGTAATTACCTACTGCAAGAGTCTCTCTCAAAGATCTACTGTTACGGTAAGTTCTTACGTAACTGTACTTTCCCTGGACCCTGTAGAAGCCCCTTTAGAAACCACTGGGAGGCTGGCTCCCCAGCCTCTGTCTCCTGATATGGGGAATAATGAAAGGCAGTAGAAATTTCCCCACTAGCAGTTAACCAAACAGCTACGGATGGTTACTCCAAAGAAGGAGGGGTGACCCATTGGCAGAGGGAAAGGGATGGCAGTGATCCTGAGTGCCCTGACGCTAGAGCTAGGGACTGTAGTTTAGACACCAAAGGGGTCCTGTCCCATGCCTTAGGAATGTGTAAGGAGTTTGGAGCTGCTCAGAAAGGTAACCCCAGTCTAGAGAAGCTGAGGGCTTGGGCAGACTCTGACGGAGCACAGGGAGGTGATGGGAAACATAAGGTTTATTGGGACAATGGACTGATGTATACTCAGGATGCTAAGACAGAGGGAGGGGTGATAGGCAGGCAACTTGTTGTTCCCCAGGGGTACCGTGAGCAGTTGCTCAAGATTGCACACGATATTCCCTTGTCTGGTCATCTGGGAATCGCGTGCACCACGCAGTGGTTGGCCCAGAATTTCTATTGGCCCAACTTCACCCAGCAGGTGAAAGAATATTGCAGGCCTCGTCACCGGTGCCAAGAAATAGGGAAGGCAGGTAAGAAAACCCAAGCCGCCCTGATTCCATTGCCCATAGTGGAGGAGCCATTCTAGAGGGTGGGAATGGATATTGTGGGGCCTTTAAATACCCCCAGGTCTTCCGGAGAGAGGTTCATCCTGACTGTGGTGGATTATGCCACCCGGTATCCAGAGGCAGTCGCGCTATCCTCACTGAGGACAAAGTGACAGATGCCTTACTTGGGATTTTTTCCCGTGTTGGGTTTCCGCAGGAGGTTATCACTGATCGAGGCGGTTCCTTCATGTCAGACCTAATGAAATGTTTGTGGGAGAGGTGGGGAGTGGTGCAGAGACGCACAGCACCTTATCACCCGCAAGCCAGTGGGCTTGTGGAAAGATTTAATGGTACCCTTAAGGTAATGCTCCAAGCGTTTTGCTGAACAGCATCTGAGGGACTGGGAGAAATACCTTCCCCACCTGTTTGCTTACAGGGAGGTGCCCCAAGAGTCGACAGGGTTTTCCCCCTTCGAGCTCTTATATGGACGCTGGGTACATAGGCCCCTAGACTTGATCCGGGAGGACTGGGAAGGCAAGCATGCCACCCAGGAAACTCACATAGTGGATTATGTCCTTAGGTTTAGAGAAAGGCTGAAGCTTATGGGGACAGCCCAGAGCAACCTGGCAGCTGCCCAACAAAAATAGTGTGTGGTACGACCGCAGAGCCAGAGCTCGCTCATGCACGGTGGGTCAGGAAGTCATGGTCCTTATCCCGGTCCGGAAAGACAAGCTGCAGGCTGAGTGGGCCAGACCGTACAAAGTAGTTAGAATGGTAAATGACGTAAACTATATAACAGAGTTACCTGACAGAAGACATACACAGGTAATGTACAATGTCAGCATGATGGTCATATACGAACATACAAAATTTGCCAGCAGATAAAAGCCTAGAGGTCTATCAAGTCTGCTCGAATGTGCAGCTAGCACCCCTTATTCTGCAGCTGCCCTTCCCTTCCACCCTTCCCTTCATTGACCCTCCCCTTGTCCTGTCCCATCCCTTTGAAGCAGTCCACTGTTCTACTGGATACCACTTCTGCAGGTAATGCATTCTACCCAGCCACCACCTCTCTGTAAAAAAAAAAAAAAGTCTCTCATCTCCTCCTGAACCTTCCTCCCTCCAGTCTCATATCATTGCCCTGGTGTCCCTCCTCCCTTACTTTGAACAGCCCCTCTGTACCTGTCTTGTTTATTCCTTTCATGTACTTAAAGGTTTCAATCATGTCCCCCGTCCCTCCTCTCCTCCAGTGAGTGCACGTTCAACTCCCTCAGCCTCCTCTTGTATGATAAGTCCCCCAGCCCCTTGATCATCTTTGTCACCCTGCGCTGCACCCCCTCCAGTAACTTAATGTCTCTCTTCAGATACGGGCGCCAGTACTGCATGCAGTACTCCAGGTTCGGTCTAATGACCTATACAGTGGCAGAATCACCTCCTCGAGGATAACCCCTTGCAATACAACCCAGCATTCTGTTGGCCTTTGCAGCTGCCTTTCTACATTGTGCCGAGTTGTTTATTGACCCTGTAATGAGCACCCCCAGATCCTTCTCCTCTGTCTGGGCTAGCTGCACTCCCCCCAGCTGGCAACTCCTCCTTGGGTTCTTCATCCCAAAATGCAGCACCTTGTACTTTTTGGCATTAAACCCCAGTTGCCAGGTGTCTGACCAGGTTTCAAGCTTTGCCAGATCATCCTGCAACCCCTGCCACCCCCCTAGGTCATCCACCACCTACCTTGGTATCATCAGCAAACAGAGTGATCTTGCTCTTAATGTCCAATGATATGTCTGCAGTGAATATCCCAAACAACACTAGTCCCAACGCCGAGCCCTGTGGAACACCGCTCGTCACTACCCTTGGGTGTGAGAGCTCCCCACCCACCACCACCCTCTGTTGCCTTCCCAGAAACCAGTTCCCTGCCCATCTCACCAGCTTTGCACCTGCCTCTGTGCCTAGTAACTTACCTCCCAGCCTTCCATGCGGCACCGAGTCCAATGCCTTACTGAAGTCCAGATACAGGACATCCACTGCATGGCCCCTGTCCAGTTGCCTAGTTACCCAGTCATAGAACTCCACCAGATTGGTTTGGCAGGATCTGCCCCGTATGAAGCCATGCTGTCTGCTGTCATGTAGTCCTTTGGCCTATAGGAGGGCCACCAGCCTTTACTTCAGGATAGTCTCCATTAGCTTACCCATGATGGATGTGAGGCTCACTGGTCTGTAGTTTCCCGGTTCATCCTTGGGGCCACTCTTGTGGAGGGGCACCACATGAGCCATCCTCCAGTCCTGAGGTACACACCCCCAATGAAGTGAGGCATTAAATAGGTCTGCCAAAGGTCCTGCAAAGACCTTTGCCAGCTCCTTCAGTACCCTGGGGTGGATGCCATCTGGGCCTGGCGCCTTATCCTCCCTCAGTGCCTTCAAAGCCTCCCAAACTCTGCCCTCCATGATTTCCCCATCTCTCACCCCTCCCCCCCTGTTTCTGCCATTCCCCCGCCTTGGGTGTCACCCCCTCTTCTCTTTAGTAAATTGCTAATAGGGCTGACAGGGTGTTTGCAGTATGTAGTCTTGGGGAGGGGACGGACGAAGGAGACCCCCTTCTGGACTTGCTGGAAGACAGCAAGCGGGAGTCCTCTGTGGGGGCAATTAAATTGTCACCCCACTTGGCCTCAGACCAGATTCAGGAAGTAAAGGAAGTTTTAGCAGACGTTGCCCCACTGTTTAGCACCAAGCCTGGACTTAACCCCCTTAGCGATGCACAATGTGGAGACAGGGACACAGGCGCCCATACGGCGGACATCATATTGGGTGTCGGAGACTATCCAAAAGGACATTAGATGGGAGGTGAAGGAACTGCTGGATTTAGGGGTAATCCAAAAATCCCACAGCCCCTGGGCCTCACCCGTAGTCCTTGTGCCCAAGCCAGATGGCTCTACTCGTTTTTGTGTGGACTATCGTGGACTGAATGCTGTCATGAAGTCAGACACCCACTCGATGCCACAGACAGACAAACTCTGGGACAAGTTGGGAGGGGCACCGTACCTTACGACTATTGACCTGACAAGGGGTATTGGCAGGTTGAGTTAACTGACAGAGCTAAGGAGAGGTCAGCCGTCATCGCTCCGTTAGTATTATTTGAATTTAAAGTAATACCTTTTGGAATGAAGAACACACCGGCCACTTTCCAAAGGTTGGTGAACCAGGTGTTAAATGGTGCTGAGGAGTATGCCGTGGCATACCTGGATGACATTGTCATCTTTAGTGCCAGCTGGGAGGAACACCTGTCCCACCTTAGGAAAGTGCTGGGCAAAATACAGAGGGCCGGGCTCACTGTCAAAGCTGAGAAGTGCCAGGTGGCCATGGCTGAAGTGGCATACCTCGGGCACGTTGTAGGCCAGGGACAGCTTCGTCCTAACCAAGTAAAAATAGACGATCAAGGCATGGACCAGACCAGAAACGCAGAGGCAGGTCAGGAGTTTTCTGGGGACAGCAGGGCACTATAGGAAATGTTTACCCAATTACAGTGCCCTGGCTGCTCCCCTGTCTGACCTGGTAAAGAAAAGGATGCCTAAGAAAGTTACCTGGAAACCAGCTTGTGAAAAAGCCTTTACCCAACTGAAGGAGGCATTGTGCAATGTTCCTGTATTGACAAGTCCTGACTATAGCAGACCCTTTATAGTCCAGACTGATGCCTCAGATGTAAGTATTGGGGCAGTGCTGAGTTAGACATCCAACCAAGGGAAAGATCACCCCATTGTGTACCTAAGTCAAAAAGTTACTTCCCAGGGAGCAGGCATACTCTACTGTGAAAAAAGTGTCTTGCCATAGTGTGGGCCCTAAAGAAGTTGAAGCCATACTTATACGGGCAGCATTTTGAGGTACAAACTGACCACAGCCCCCTGGTTTGGCTGACACAAATGGGAAAAACAAATAGTAGACTATTAAGATGGAGTCTTACCTTGCAAGGGTATGGCATGACGATCTCACATAGGGCTGGAACAACCAATCAGAACGCAGATGGCCTGTTGCGTCTGTATGAGGAATGAACGGACTTAGGGAGCTCATCCCATGCAGGGAATAGAGCCCCCAAATTCAGTCTGGGTGGGGAGGAATGTGATGCTCTGCCCACTTGCTTATGATAATTATGATATCTGTAAAATAAATAACTGCTGTGTTTATGAAATTGTCTCACACAAGTTAGCAGATTTGGCCTGTAACTTTAAAGGTCAGTAGCTGGAACTACAGGATGTAACTAAACTGACAAGGGGAACCAGTTAATTAACTGACTTCCTTACAGGAGGGCATTTTATTACCTTTTTATGATCTGCCCTTGCTTTTGAAATTGGAAACTAAATATGCATTTTATGATATCAGGAAGGGACGTCATTTAGGCTGATGCTGTGTTTTCCATCACCTAGCTGAGAGTTGGTGACAGAGTGTGAGATTATAAAACATGAAAGGGGATGTGTTGATCAAAGACTCATAATTTGGGAAATGGCGTTTTGCTGATGTTCATATTTATTAAGATACATCCTCGTTGAAAATTATGAAGAATTAAAACTAAAGGAGGTTCTAACAGTGACATCACAAGAAGGGTGGAGAGATGGAGTTTCAGATGAGCATCCATCTGGGGAGAAAGACGCACATGAAATAGACTCCGAGCACTTAGAAAGGTAATAGTTAGAAAGCAATTAAGTTTTTGTGGTAGGTGTGTTATGAAACTTCCTTCTTGTTTTGTAAGGTTGTAAGTTGTATGATATATTATTCTGTGTTTAATTTTACATTTTCTTATATTTTAGTAAACCATCATTTCTTTGAAATACTGCCTGGGTGTCTTCTCCATTTCTTTTTGCATGTGATGTATATGTGGTTAAGTCTGACAGCTGTTTGAAAGGCTTGATTGTGTTACTAAGCTTGGAAAAGGTGAGAATATAACTAAGGTCTCTCATAGTGTTTTAAGGGTTCATTTTGGAGACCTGGCTGGTTGCCCCTGGTGAAAGACTGTACTGCAGTCCCGGAGCCTGTAAATTGGGTATTCTAGCATAAGGGTCACAGTTTGAATAACTCCAGAACTTGAGGCTAACAGGTGATTCAGACCCAAAGCAGACAGGAGGGGTTACCCTGTCTGTTACCTGTTCACACTATTACGCTCTGAGGTTGGCACTGTGGGAGCAGAGGGCCTGACCTGCGGAGTGCATTTGTGACATTATGTAACTGTACTTTCTAGGAGTGGTATATGGTTCACATCCACACAATCCACCCGGCTTCACCTGGCAAGTTGCACGTCATCCTGCTTCCAGCATGTACGTTCTGACGTCATAGGGTGGAGTCGGGGTATATTCTGCCAAAGTGGTGGGAGGAGGTTAGCTTGAAGACATTGCAGTCAATGAAATTGTTCCAGTGGAAACTGCCAGTGTGTGGATGTGAACCATATGCCATTCCTGGAAAGTACAGTTACGTAAGAACTTGCCATAACAGTATATCTTGGAGAGGAGTTCTTGCAGCAGGTAACACCTTTAGAATTGAAGTCGTCCGGCACCAGGACCACCCCAGAAAACTTCTAGCTAGCAGTATTCAGTGGGGGCCCACCCCTGACGTCTCGTATGGTATAAAATGGGCGGTCCTCCAGCCCATCCCTAGTTTTCCTGCCGGAAACCCCGGCAAGTGAGTGAAAAAGGAGAACTGAGGAGGTTCCTCTAATTGAGGAATGTAAAGGTATCCTTGATGGAGAAGAAGCTACCAGGGGGAAGGTGGGTGGGGAAAAACAGTACCTGCTGCAAGAGCGCCTCTCAAAGATCTACTGTTACGGTAAGTTCTTGCGTAACTGTACTATCTTACTTCAAGGGGACGCTTGCAGCAGGTAATACCTATAGGACCGAGTCCCAAGTAGTAAGGAGAGACGCCGGTCAGCTGGGTGGAGGTAGAAGTCTCCTAAAGAAAATTAGGAGAGGAAGCCTGAAGGACTTTCAATCCGAAGCCTGCTCTGCATCAAGATGTAATGTCAAAACTGTTGTGTTTGACAAAGGTGTGGACAGAACTCTTAAGTAGCAGCTGCACAAATGTTTGCGGCTGATGCCTTTTTCAAGGAGGCTGCCATGCCCCTGGTAGAGTGACCCTTTACCGAGCCCGGTAAGGGTTTGTCATACTTAGTGTAACAGAAAACAATGCGATTATCCAACCATTTGGATGAACACCATTTGGAAACGGGAGCCCCTATCATTCTGGGGGTGAATTATACAAACAACTGATCAGACTTTCTAGTGGCTCGGATGCACTGTAAATAATAACAAAGCACCCTGTGAACATCCAGAGTATGAAGTAGTGCCTCCCCTCAATTAGAGTACTCTGAATAGTAGACTGGAAGGTGGATGTCTTGATTGAAAGTAAACTCTGACACCACCTTGGGATAAAACTTAGGATTAGTCCGCAAGGAAACTCTGTACTTGTGGAAAACTAAAGAAGGCTGCTTATACATCAGGGCCTGAAGCTCAGAAATCCTTTGAGCAGAAGTAATGACAACTAAAAACGCTTTCCATGACCGAAAGCACAGCTCGCAACTTACGGCAGGTTTGAAGGGAGGCAAGATTAGCTTCTTTAGAACAAACAAAAGGTCCCACGGTGGGACGGGTTCCTGAATGGGAGTCTTCACATGCAGAATGCCCCATAAGAATGTATGGGAAAGATCCAGCTGGACAAGAGTTGCACCTTGAGTGAGGAGTAGCTTAGACCTGAATCAGACAGGGCGAGGAGGTACTCCAGAATCGAATTCACCAGACAGGTGAAGGGGTCTAAATGCCTAGCAGTGGCCCAGATGCACAACCGCTTCCATTTCATAGTGTTAGGTAGCACTAGTAGTAAGAAGGCTTCCTAGTGCCTACCAGGACATCCGCTACCCTGGGGATACCCCGAATCTGGACATGTCTAGGTCTGCAGGAGCCACGTTTGGAGATGCAGAGATCTGAGATCCGTATGGGCCAGGGTTCCCTGCTCCTGGAAGCGCAAGTCTGAACAGAGAGGCAGGAAGATTCGCGGCTCCACTGCCAGTTGTTGGAGCAGCAGAAACCAAATCTGACATGGCCAGAAAGGCACCACCAGAATCATCTCTGCTCCTTCCAGTTACAGCTTGAGGAGAACTCGCTGCAGAAGGGGGAAGGGAGGGAACGCGTAAAGAAACCTCCCCGTCCAGGAGAGGGATAACTCGTCTCGCCAGAAAACACCAGGCCCTGGATCTAGCGAGCAAAAACTGGGCAGTTTTGCTTTGTATGAGGAGGCAAACAGATCCAGTTCTGGATGTCCGCATTTGTCAAAGAAGTCTTCTGCCATTGAGCGGTGAAGTTCCCATTTGTGTGCCCTGGACGGAGACTGACTTCAGCTGTCTGCCAGAGTGTTTTGCATGCCAGCAACATGGACTGCTGTCAAGTCCAGTTGATGGTCCATTGCAGAGGGGATAAGAATGAGTCGTCGTCCCGTCCCATCTCCCCCCGCACCCCCGCTTGTTGATGTAAAAGACCACTGACATGTTGTCTGTTTGGATCAATAAGGGGCTGGTTAGCAAGACTGTCTGAAGGGCATACAGAATTGCCCTTATCTCTAGGACACTGATGTCGCAATGGAGAGCTTGCTGACACCAGGTCCCTTGAATCTGGTCTCCCGAGTGTGCTTCCCAGCCTTGGCCCGTTGCATCTATGGTTAGGATCTGACTGGGAGATTCCTTCCACAGGTAAACCCTTTGGAGAGGCTGGAGGAATTCAACAACCAGGTCAATGCCTGTTGCAGAGTTTGACACCAAGACAGGTTACTTCCAGTCATCTGAACACTGGTCCCATTGAACTCTCAGGTTCCACTGGATCACTCTCATGTACAGCCTGGTCAGGGGAACTGTGGTGATGGCGGCTGCCATGTGTTCCTAGAGTCTTAGTACAGACCTGGCCGGGAGTTGACGTGAGGAGATCAGACGAGTGTGCTTCTGAAGCCGCTCTGCTCTGTGAGGAGAGATTGGGGGGCGGGATATGATTGAAACCTTGAAGTACATGAAGGGAATAAACAAGAGAGGCACGGAGGAACTCTTCAAGTTAAGGGGGGGGGAGGACACTTGAGGTCACAATCTCAGATTGAAGGGGGGGAAGGTTCAGGAGGGAAATGAGAAGACGCTTTTTTAAGGAGAGAGTGGTGCCTGGGTGGAATGTGTTGCCTGCAGAAGTATCATCCTGTAGAACAGTTGACTGCTTCAAAAGGGGATGGGATAGAGTAAAAGGGAGGGTCAGGGGAGGAAGGGGCAGCTGCAGTATAAGGGGTGCTAGCTACATACTCTAGCAGACCCGCTAGGCCATAAGGCCTTTATCTGCTGCCAAATTTGTATGTTCGTATGTCTTAAGGGAGGAAGGCTTTGCCTTGTGTCGTGTCTAAGATTGCTCCTATGTACTGCAGCCGTTGTCTTGGCCCCGGAGAGGATTGTGGAGATTTAAGGTAACCCCTAGGTTCTGAAACAGAAAGTGGTCTGCATGGTGTGGAGAAGCTGGTCCCGGGTGGGAGCGGTCAGCAGCCAGTCGCCCAGGTAAGGGAAGACTTAATAGCTGTCTCCTTAGAGCTGCAGCAACAATCACGAGGCATTTGGTGAAAACCCTGGGGGCCGAGGACAAGTCAAAAGGCAGAGCCCTGAACTGGTAGTGACTTCCTTGGAAGCTGAAGCGAAGGAACCTCTTGTGAGGTTGGAAAATCAGGATGTGGAGGTATGCATCCTGCTGCATGTCCAGGGAGCATAACCAATTCCTTTGATGGAGGAGAGGGAGGAGGTCGAGGATAGGGGCGTAGATCCCTGGTTTTCTTTGGCACCAGGAAGAAGTGAGAGTAAAACCCTTTCCTCACTTCTGCTGGTGGAAGTAGCTCTATGGCCTGCTTCTGCAGTAGGTCCTGGATCTCCTCTGCGATGAGAGCGCTGTGAGCCTGAGGGTAATGGAAGGGGACCGGTGGGTTGTCTGGTGGTCTCTCTCAACTCCAAAGTATTATGCCCCTTTTCGATGAGCTGCAAGATCTTCTGATCTGGTTATCTGGCGCCATCCTTCGATGTGCAAGGAAAATCGACCCACCACCACCTCCCCTAAGGCTTCAGCCGGGGGAGGTGGGTCGGGCAATAAGTCAGGCTGAGGAGCCGGGGCGGGCCGGAATCAGGAGTGGAAGCTTTGTGCTTAAAACCCAGTCTCTGCTGCTGCTTTCCTCTGGGTTGCTATCTGGCATTCCTCCGAAAAGGACTGCTTAGGATGCTACTTGGGCTGGGATTTTTACATAGTGTGTATGGATCGGATAGCCTTCCCTGATTCTCGTAGGCGAATTATGATATTCTGCAAATCCTCGCCACACAGAACTGGGCCCCTGAAAGGTGCATCCATGGTTTTAGACTGCACATCCAGAGAAAAGCCGGAGACGCGCAACCAAGAGTAACACCAGATCGACGGCAGAGGCCACGGCTCTGCCCGCGGAATCCACTGGTATAGTAAGAGGCTCGGAGAACATGATTGCCTACATTAGAGCCCGACTTCAAAATGGCCATCAGCTCTGCCATGCCTGGGCAATCTGGTATGGCTTTAGCCACCTACACCTCCTTGTCCCACAATGCATTCTTGTATTGCACCATGTGGACAAGAAAATTTTGAGGCCTTATAGCACAGGTGGCCGAGGAATGAACCTTTCTGGCCAGCTGGTCAAACTCTTTGGAGTTTTTGTCTGGAGGTTGTGTACTCCGGTGCCTGAAACAGTTTTGGGCAGCACTGATAAGAGTCTGCCTCTGGGTGTTCCCCATAGAAGGGATCCTCTCGTGCAGCGCAGTAAAGCCGCTTTGACTCTTTGGAGATGGCCGGCATAGAAAAGGGGCACTTCCAGGCCGCTCTGTTGATGTCCTTATAGGACTCTACAAATGGTGGGACCATCTTGGGTTGGGTGTCTTTCCTCCTAAGGAAGGTGGGCCAGCCGATGACGTTCTGGATCCAGCTCCTCTGTATCCCAGCCATTTAACTCTGGATGTGCCGCATTATATCCATGAAGGATGGCTCGTCAGGTGGGCAGCGAGGGGTGTCCTTGTTGCCATCATGCTCTGAAGGGAGGTCCGAGTCCTCACGGTGTGAAGAGGAGGAGTAGTAACCATCCAGGTCCCCTGAATCTGGTGAAGGGAAGGGCGCGAATGGGGGTGCTTGCACAGATGTTCTTTAGGAAGGGGGGGTACTGCCTGAGTGGCCCCACCTTGGCGGAGGGGTGGGCAGGTGAACTGGAGGCTTGTCTGAGGGGTAGGCTTGGAAGGTTCCTTTGGGGCCTCTTTATCTTTAAAATACACCCACCAAGCCACAAAAAGCTCATTCAAAACTTGAGGAGCATTGGGCTGCGAGACTGGTGTCACCGTCGGGGATTAGGCTTGGAGGGCGCCAGCTTGTGGTAGTCAGGCTAGGGCAGCTCGGGTGTCAGGGTAGGCCGTTCCGGGTTACCGGGTGATGGACCTAGAGGAACAGAATCATCTGGCGTCGGACGGTCTGGACCTGACATCAGGCGTCAGTCGCTCAGGCGTTGGCTGTGGGGTGGGGAGGTGGGTGGGGTGCATCAAGCCCAGTCGGTGGCTTCGGAGGATTGGGTGGCGATGGGTTGTCTCTAGGTGATGTCAGGGAAGCGGGCGTCAAGGGCATCCGTGTAGGCTGAAGCTGGACTGGTGAATCCGCTGGCAGCCGCCTAGGAGGAGTCGCCTGGATAGTGGAGCTAGCTCCCGAACAGGACGGAGGCCCCTGTTTCCCGGAGGAAGAGGGTAGTGGTCTCAGGCATAGTTTACTGGAGTCGGCCCCTGAAGTCCGAGAGGACTCAGCAGACACCCTGACCAGGAGCTCGACAGGCAAAGGCTTGCCACCCGAAGACCCACCAGCCAAGCCACTTGGCTTAGAGCCTGCTGGGACTAAGGACTTAAGCTTGAGAGGCGGGGGCGAAGTCCCACACCCCGAAGAACCTTCTGTAAGGGAGGGAGGTTGTCACCGGGAGCCCGGAGGGAGAATGGGCAGCCACGGAGGAAGGAACCGATCCCCCGCAGGGGGAAGACCCAACAAAGGTCACTGACTTGGTCGGGGAGTGGGGTCCGACTGGGGTTTCTCCTTATGCTTCTCCCGATGCTTATGTTTGTCACTCTATTTCCTCTGTTTGTGGGAAGGAGAGGAGGAGGAGGTAGAGGCCCGGGAAGTTGGAGAACATGAAGAACTTTTTCGGTGATGCTCCTTCTCCATCTCCGATATCTTTTTGGGAAGCAAGAGTGTTTCAAAAGTCTTCTGGCGACCGAGCCGAATGCGTTGGTTAAAGTCTTGACAGTGCCGGTAGGCCTCTATGTCGTGGTCTGGGCCTAGGCAGAAAAGGCAGGCCGAATGATTATCCTTGTGAGGGATCTGCTTGCCGCACACAGTCTTCAACCACTGCCCCCTCGACTGAGGAAGATAGAGAAGGCATGCAAGCTGAATCTCTGAAGGAATTGAAGAAAATAAAATGCTAGTAAGTGCGATGCAGAATGGTGGTCGACAATGGGAAAAGAACTTGGGATGGGCTGGGGACCACCCCTTTTATACAATACGTGATGTCGGGGGCAGTCCCCTGCTGAATACTGCTAGCTAGAAATTTTCCGTGGGGTTCTGGTTCACGCCGGCTTCAGTCCTAAAGGTGTTACCTGCTGCAAGAGCCCCTTTGAAGTAAGATCTACAGTTACAGGTGAGTAACCTATTCTGTACTATTCTCCAGAGTCGTACCTGAAAATAGGCATTTAGTTATCTACTCTCCTTACCTGGTTATCAAAAATCAGATAATGCAGTCAGAACTTACTTTAACAGCTTAAATCAAATCTCTTTACAGGCATCAGAAATACTGAAGTTAGAACAGAATCTGGCATCCAGCAAAGGAACCATTGCTAATCTGGAGAAGAGCCAGGCTGCTGATAAGGTATGCATCAGTTGCTTAAGTAAAAAATGAATTGTAGTTACTGTACCTCTTGAAGTACTAATGCTCTCCCATAGGCAAGGAAGGACCCTGGAATTCTGCGGCCACTGAATTTTCCACAGAATTTGTATCATGCCGCAGAATTAATTGATCATGACTTTTCTTTAAAATATAGTTACTCCATAATGCCCGGCTCCCTTCCTCACCTCATTTATCCTGAAGCACCTCCTCTATGCTCACCATGTAATGTTGTCTGACATCACATCCTATTTTATCCAATGGCAGGACTGCTTTCTGCAACAGAAATGAATAAATTATGCTGCAGAAATCAGAAAATGGTGTTGCAGAAACTTGGACAAAGTGTTGCCGAACACCAGGGACCCTGCCCGTAAGTCTTCATATGTCCCTGACTCATGCCGTAGGGTCTGATTAAATGGCTGCTCACATTGCCAAATAACTAATTTAATTGTTTAGATTTTTAAGTTAAAATGATCTATGTATATGTTTAATGATCTTCATAAGATAATATAAGGTGGCTGTTGGGAGGGAGGGGAATGAGATGTATATCAGGGCTAAACTAAAGGCGGCAAAAGTGGCATTAAGGAGAGTAAAGGTGGCCATGGATGTATTGCAGAGGGTGTGAAGCGAGGGGGAAAAGGAATTTTTTTTGAAGGTTTTTCTTCCAGGTGATGTGTGGGCATGCTGGTCGCCCTGTCCCCCGCTCGCTGTGTCCTCCTGGTGCGCCCCCCCCCCCCGTAACCTATCCAGAGCTGGTCCTGGTGTTCCCATTTCATGTTATGATTCATGGATTTGGAGACAATGGGCAAGACTTCACAATGCCCACATGTTTTTTTCTACTCTTCTGTCCCTCTCATCCTCTGCTATGGACAGACAGTTATACATGCAATGTGAAGACACACAAGCTATGGCAAACTGGTGGCCTTTCCCTTTTACATGCCACCCTAGCCTGCATCACCACCAGCCGTCCACCTGGTGGCAGTCGATGACAGGGCTGACAGAAACTGACGAGGGTGGTAACCACAGTTGAAAAACTGAAAAAGAGGTTACTAGCTCTTAGGGTAGATAAGGCGCCATGCTCAGATGACCTGCACCCCAGGGTTCTTTCAGAACTGGCAGAGCTCTTGACCCAGCTTTTTATAGGCTCTCTGGAGTCTGGTGTAGTGCGGGGGGGGGGGTTGGAGAATGGAAGGTGTAGTCCCTCTACACAAATGTGGGGACAAGGAGAAATAGGGACACTTCCAACTAGTCAGCCTTACCTCCATCATGTGTAAGCTGAAGGAGACCTTAGTGAAGGAAAGTCTTTTTGCCTACTTTGAGGATAACTGGCTGCAGGACATCAAACCATCCTGATTGTGTATTTTGACTGGCTCACTAAGGCAACAGATAGAGGGTAGGCTGTATATTTGCTTTATTTTGACTTCAGCAAAGCCTTTGATTCAGTGTCACAAGAGGCTTCTGAATAAGGTAGGAGGACTTGGGAGTGGAGATGGGATTAGACGGGTGGGAAGCTGGTTTGGGGCAGCAGAGAGTGGTAGTGAACTGGGTCAGATCAGTGGGCAAGTGGGTCACGAGCTGGGTGCAGCCGAGGTCGCTCCTAGGTCCTCTCATTTAAATGTTCGTAAGTGATCTAGGGAAATTATCCAGGGCAAAATGTCTCTTTGATAAAAACGCAAAGCTTTGTGGCAGGGTGGGCAGTCTGCATGGGGTGAGGAACTTCAACAGGACCTGGAAAAGCTTGAGACGTGGTATAAGATAGCAGTTAAGCTGCAACACCGGGAAATGCAAGGTGATGCACTTCAGAAATAAGAACCTACGCACAGAGGGATCAGCTGGCCACTTAAGCAGAGAAGGATTTGGGAGTTCTCATTAGTGACTCACTCAAACAAGCCAGGGCAGAAAGGCCCATAAGCCATCAAGTATGCAGGGGTGTATAGGGAGGGGTTTTGACAGTAGGAGGGAAGAAGTGATATTGCCCCTTTACAGATCACTGGTAAGGGTCTCACTTAGAATACTGTGCCCAGTTCTGGAATCCTCACCTGAGAAATTACACCGCTAGGTTAAAGTCAGTACAAGATGATTCTGGGCCAGTAGGGCAGATCCTAGAAGCCCTGAATATGTACTTGCTGGAAGCCAGATAGGGGGAGACGTAAAAGAGATTTATAAATTACTAAGGGGTGTAAAGTCGTGAGGGTCTGTTTATTAGAAACAGGGATGCAGTTGTAAGAGGGCGCAATTAGAGATTGGTTTGAGGGGTGGTTTAATTCAAGAACGATGTGCAAAAGATCTTCCAGTAAATCAATCTTCACCATTGATTTACACTAGGAGGTCTTAGACTGAGGTGCTAGGACCCTGAAGGAGCCAGAACTTTTCATGAGTGCTGGCACCGAGATAAGCTGCGTGCATGTGCTGTGATGGGGAGTTCATGGCGCAAAGCTTACCTTGGCGCCAGCCCTCAACCACCTCATTTTCTTTTTCTGTAGCACTACGCATTGTCAATGGGTATTCATTACAACTGAGTATTGTGCACCCCTAGTAGGGGAATGGCACAGTCCAAAGACTGAATCAGCCTTAGAATGTTGGGCACATGAGGATTCCGGACAGCACCAACTGTCCAGTCTGAACTGTGCCATTGAAGGGGAAACATCTATCAAGCTTCTCTGAGAAAACTTTTAACCTCTAACTTTGGGGCAGCAGTTCTGCTGCATAGGTTGGGCTACCTGGTGACGGGGAGCACCACTAAATTGAAGTTGTGCCTGTTAAGCTGCGGCTTTCAAATTGGCTAACCTGCTTTCCCCATTTCCACTGACTGTGCTTGGATTAGGGGCCATGTCTACCATAGTTCTGTAGGGGGTTGTTTTGAAGGGTCTCCGATTACCCAAAAAAAAAAAAATATATATATATGAATAAATGACAAGGTGCCTTAAGGTACGCACCTGCTTTTATTTTTGTTTTGCAGCTAGGAGGTCCTCAGGCCCCATCCATCTTACAGGGTTATTTGTGGTGTTTTAAGCATCTCCCTAGTGAAGTGACCCCCACCCCCTCCCCCAGTCTTATAGGGCTATTGGTGGTATTTAAAGCGTCTCCCTACTGATGTGTGGTGCCTTTTTTCCTGTCTCTCTCATATGAGACCTTGCCCTTCTGTCAGAGGATTTCCCTTTTTAAATCAGCCCAGACTGGTCACCTTCAAAAAAAAAAAAGAGAAGGAAGCCTGAGCATAACTGCAGCACCTTAGCTCTTCACATTACAGCCTTTTTTGTTCTTCGTTCTTAGGGGTTTTCTCTTTGCCTGGGGGCTTTTGTTTTTCTCCATTTTCGACTCCGTTGAGCAACAGTTCCCTGCTGTTTTTTGGCTAGCCCTTGCCTTTTGGGTTTTTCCTTTACTTCACAAGCGTTGCGTACCTCTGTGGAGTGTGCCCCCTTCCCCCCCATGTGCCAACGTCGCACTGTCATGACATCACGCACATTCTCCACAGCAGAGCACTTGCTCACCGGCACCTTGTTTCTTATGCTAGATGCGGTGGTTTGTTTTCTTATGCCTTTCACCTGTTTGTCAGTTCAGAGGGTGTTCACAAGGAGGTGCAATCGAGGGAAAACATCTTTTGCCTTCACTTGAAGTAGTATTGTCAAGGCCCCAAGCTCTCTGCGGTTCCACGGCCGAGTCCAACTGTAGAATTAACTGTGGAAGTTGTGGTTGATTACGGAAGTTGCACCAGACAGTGGGCGTTACGGCCAACCTCGGAACTCACCAGCCGTTGACATTCTTATTCAGTTTTTCATGCTGCTGCTCATAACATTACACTACGGTGCAATTCGCAACTAAAGCTCAGCACTCATCTTTTTTTTTTTTTTTTAATCCTCTGTTAGTGCTTAAATCTCCCTTTACTGTTCAGCAAGTTTAATATTAACATTCACAGCCTTCTCCAAAAACCACCTGTAAAGAAACTCTGCACCCAGCTCTGTTTCTTCCAGTAGTCAATCACACCAACTCCGTTGACTCAGTTTTCACCATTTTCTCTGGTTTTGTTTGTTGTTTTTCAGTTTTGGTTTTAGTTTCAAATTCTTCCGTCCAGGACTTCCTCAACTGTCCTTCGTTTTTTCTTTGATGTTTTGCTCCTCCATACTCCATGCTCCTCTGTATTCCCTGCTCCGATCTCCGCTGTGATTTCTGTACACCATATACAAGGCCTATACTCTGGCTCCAGATCCCAGAGGCTTTTCCAGTGCAAGTAAAAATAGAAATCTAGCCAGCACCTGTGGCCCTGTTAGTCAGCGGTCTCCTGCTGTGCCTCTCCCCTGGGCCAGCAAACTTGGGTTTGGATCACATAACCATCAACTGCATACTGTATTACCTGAGCAAGTCACGTAACCTCTCTGTGCTCCCAGGTAACATCTGGGAACGAGCTGCAACGCGATGTGCATTTCCAGTCCAAAAGTACTAAATAAACCTTTAAGTGTTAAGAACGATCTGATTCTGAACACCAAGCAGGTTCTGTTGCATCACTTCCAGTGTCCCAGAATCTACAAGGTGTTAACAATCAGCCTATTTTTAACACTGATAAATAAGGGATATGCAGCGGTTCAGTGTGTGATAATGCATTTATCTTGTACAGTTTCCAGTGACCTCAAGTAACCTCACGAGTGCCGAAGGCACTGGAGGGCACTGGAAACTGTACAAAATAAATGCATCACGCACTGAACCACTGCATATTCCATTTATGCAACAGGTTTAGATGTTGTGTGAACATTTTGATTTTGGTAGGTGTAAATAATTTGTCAGAAAAGGGAAAAGAAAATTGAATTTTATGCTGTTTTTTGCTAATTATAAAAAAACAAAATGGTATCTATAAATGAAATACCACTCATTTTGTAGATATTTTTGAGCTGAACATTTTTCGTGCTCACAGTACCATGCTATCATTTTTTGTTTTAAAGTTATTTATATTTGTTTGTCAAAAAAGTGAACAAAAAATTACATTTTCTTCTGTTTTCTTGCTAACCATATACAATATACAGAGTTTATATAATTGAAACATTCATTTTGTAGATGATTTTGTGCTGAACAGTTTTTGTGCTCACAATACCATGTTATATTTTTGGTTTTTAAGTTATTGACATTTAAATATGGTTAGTACTGCTTCTGAGGCCGAACACACTAAATGAATTCTGAAGAGAACTGTGTAGATAAATGAGCTACTGATGTAGTTAGTGTGTGAATAAATGGGTGATGATGTAGTTACTATGTGGATAAATAAATTTATTACCATAGTAGCGAAGATAAATGGCTTTATTCTACAGTTTTTATCCTGACCCCTGTTGCATAAATAACGGTTACCTCCCTTGTCACAAGCTACCACAGAATTCTATGTTTTGATGGCAGTCGCAGAGGCACTAAGGGAGTTTACAGTTGAATGGGCACACTGGGACTTCTGGTGACGCCATCCACAAGGTTGCAGCTTGATGACTCACTAATACAGTCACCAAGTCAGACAAGTAAAACCCAGAACAAAAAAAAGGGAGTTTTCAGTTAAATGGTGCAAAGTTGCATAAAAATTGTAACAAACTACTGCTAATTTCAGGTTTACAATCAAAATCTGCCTAGACAATATGAGATGTAAAATGTAGGGGAGTAGCATTGAATGACAGTGTCATTCACTGAGCAACTGACTTGGTATGTTAAAGCATTTTTTTTTTTTTTTTTTTTTTTTTTTAACTCTCTGTTTATCTCTTCTTCCTACCCTTGGTGTCCACTCCTTCGGACTGCTCATGCCCTCCGGACCACCGCTCCAGGATCTGCCCCTAGAGTGCTTCTTCCTCCTATCCTGCACAGCTGGGTCTGTGTTAAAGCATTTTTCATCAATACAAGTAGCGTGCCAACACCATAATCAAAAAGCCTGAAACACAACACCAGAAAAAAGTTTAACATAAGTTGGACAGGTTTGGCAAGAATTTCAAATGAGTGAGAATCTGCAGGTGGAAGACAGATTTACTCCCTCTGTATAACTGCTTGGTGAGGCCGCACCTTGAGTACTGCATGCAGTTTTGGAGGCCACACTTAAAGCGGGACATTAACCTCCTGGAGAGGGTCCAGAGGAGGGCAACCAAAATGATTTGGGGCTTGGGGGACAGGACCTATGAGGAGAGGCTCGAAGAGCTAAATATGTACACATTGGAAGAGAAGGGACCGGGGGACATGATAGAGAGTCTTTAGGTACATGAAGAGGGTAAATAGGGGAGGAACAGTCGGGTGCTTCGAAGGAAGGAGGAAGGGGCCACTAGAGGGCATGGGTGGAAGCTGGAGGGGGGAAGATTCAGGGGAGAAAGGAGGAGGTGCTACTTCACTGAGAGGCTGGTGGAGCCATGGAATGCACTGCCTAGGGGGCTGGTGGAGGCAGAGACAGTGGAGGGGTTCAAGAGGGGGTGGGACAGGTACAGGGGAAGGGTTCTGGAAGCAAAATCCAATGCAGCAAGAATATCCGGAACTGGGAAGGGAGAAGCCAGAGAAGGCGAGGGGGACAGCAAGGTCAGCACCCAGGTTGGAGACTGACCAAACGAGCAGACATGAAAGACCGTTACGCCTATTCTGCTGGCATTTTAGTATGTTATGACAGCCAGAGGAGTGTAGTAGTCACACAATGACATCATCATGCAGCACACAGCTGCAGAGGCAATGCTGACGAATGAATCTGGAGTACACCACAAGTAAGGAAATATATTTTTTGTTACAATAAGGACACAGAACACCAGATATAGCAATTATAACTGCTTTATTAATAAGAAGTTCAAATTCATTCAAAGAAAGACTTTGCACATGATCTTTAAACAGAAATGCCTCTTGGGCTGAAACCCACTCCAAGTGGAAAGAAAGTGACTAGCTGCCTGCTCTTTGAGCCCCCTTCCCCCACTTGTCTATACCCCGCTGCAGACGCAGAAACAGAAGATCAGCTGCTCCCAACCGGAGACCCCTCCACCCAAGGAAGTGCCCTCTACGGAACAGGTGAACTAGTCGGTATCAGCGTCACGACCATAACGTCCTATGGTATTAGGAGTGGGAGGGTTCTGCTGACTACCACAAGTGACTTGCAATTTAGTGTGGGTGGTCTGCTATAGTTGACTTGTCACACTGAGCTAAGTTCACAGTCATCACCCTCTGCACACTACAGAAAAGAGACTGAGTAGCAGCAGCCTGCTTTGTTATTGTTGCCAAGCTCAGTCTTGAATGTGGAATCTGGCTATGTGTGCCTGAGTCTGAGCTGAGGAGTGGGAGGTGGGAGCCAACCAAGGCCAGTCTGTGTTTTTTCTGGCTCGGAGTCAGCTACTTGACTGAGGTTCCATTGCGTCACATGTTTACCTTGCTTGGGAAAGACACAGTTTTTATTCAGCTAGAATATAAACACCCTGAAAAGCAGAAAACCGTCCAACTATGTGTTTTGTGCCTTCCAGTTGTCCCCACACCCGTGCTCATAACTTTGGTGATTTTCAATATTATGAACCCAAATCTTAAGCATGGCCACTTTTTCACACCACCTCATGAACACAACAGCTGCTGTTTCCCATATCCTGGCCAGATTCATCGAGGTACAGGTCAGGAAGCATAGGAAAACCCAGTAGCAGTTGTAAAATTTGCAACAAGTATTTATTTGTAATAGCGGTAACATAAAAAAAAATAAAATTGTTCAGTATAACTATTTAAAGGCCAAATAAACAGAAAAAGTCCATCTGAGTTTGCCTTCAATCTGTGTCCCCTCTTGCAAGCAATTACAGCTCTGTCTTATAAGTCCTTCCAACCCCCCTTCTTAACAAGCATCCTGTTCTTTCTAAAGTGTTCTTGTATGTTTCAGTCAGGAGCAGGCAGAAACACACTGTCCCAAAGCTGAGGCCCCATCGCCACAGCTTTTGAAAAAGGCTTAAAAATTGCACTAAGGTAACCTCTTGAGTTTCCAGTATCATTTTGCAATCAAATCATCTCAAACTATAATTATATACATTTAAACAGTAATGCTATATATTTTCTAAACAAAGGGATCCCAATATCCGTTACATTTCCACATAAATATTTGCAAGGGAGGAAAGACAGCAGGAAGGGAAGGCTGAGAGATAGCGAGAGGCAAAGAATTGGGAGACTGTTGGTGTGATCAAATCCTAGGTCTCACAGGACAGCTGACATCACACCAAGCTGAGGCTGTTATATGCCCTCCCCCGTCAGCAGGGCTAGCTGCAGGAGAATGTCTTCTCAAGGCCGTGGAGCCCCGGGCCTCTTCTGTGCCTTCCCTCCACTTCCCTTGGTTCACAAGGTGATCCTCAAGGTCAGGAGGGACAAGGTACAGGTGATCCTGGTAAGCCCAGATTGGCCATGCCAGTTCTGGTAACCAGATCTCCTCAGCCTCAGCTCCAGGCCTCCGTAACGTCTTCCAGTATGCCCGGACCTGTTATCTGTCCGTCAGGGGACGGTATTCCATCCGGACCTTCAATCCCTGCACCTGACAGCCTGGTTCCTGTGCGGCTAGAGTTCCAGGCTTTGATTCTCTCTGAGAATGTACTCACTGTACTGGAAGCATCCAGGAAGGAGTCAACCAGGAGGTGCTGTGCCTTCAAATGGAAACTGTTTTCCATTTGGTGTCAGGATAAGGGTCTGGACCCTTTGTCCTGTCCAGTGGCTAGCATCCTAGACTACCTTTGGTCCCTGTACAAAGGGGGTCTTTGGTCTACGACCCTTAAGGTGCACCTGGCAGTCATCTCTGCTTACCAGGCTCAGGCCGGTCAGCAGATGGTGGTGCAGGAGAAGGTGGTCTGGCGTTTTTTTTTTTTTTTTAAGGCCTAGGCCACATATCCCCTCAGGTGTGACAACCTCCACCTCCGTGGGATCTACTGTTGGTACTGGCAAAGCTCATGGGCAAGCCATTCGATCCAGTGCACAAGTGTGAGATGTCACATTTGTCATGGAAAACTGCCTTCCTGGTAGCAATCACGTCTGCCAGAAGGACTGAGGAGCTCCAGGAGCTCTCGGTGGAGTCTTCTTACCTGGTCTTCCACAGGGACAAGGGTGTCCTGCACCCCCACCCGTAATTCCTTCTGAAGGTGGTGTCAGAGTTCCATCTTAACCATGTGGATGACTCTGCCTGTGTTCTACCCGAACTACACCTCGGAGGCAGAGTACAGGCTCCATACTCTGGATGTGAGACTGGCGCTCTTATTATAAGGAGCAGACGGTGGAAGTTCAGGGAGAGGTTCGCCAGCTGTTTGTCACCTACGCTGAAGCCGCACCGGGCAGACCTGCAGCAAAGCAGATGATTGGCAGATGGATTACATCCTGCATTGACCTCTGTTATAGATTAGTGGGCAAGGAGCCTCCCAGAGGGAGAATAGCCAATTCTACCTGCCATATAGCTGCGTCAGTGGCTGCTTCCAGGGACATCCCTATCCAGGAAATCTGGCAGGCTGCTACCTGGAAGACAGCAAACACCTTCATTGCCCACTACCACATTGACCTAGTCACGCCAGGATGCTGGTTCTGGGGCCTCTGTTCTCCAATTTCTGTTCTCCAAGTAAGTATTTCAGAGGGGGTGTGTGCCTTGCCTCCCTTTTGGAGAACTGCTTGAAGTCTGCCAAACAGTGTGGATAGAATAACATTCACAATCCTAGAAAAACAGGTTCTAGGAGCGTGGATATGTTGTTCATCCACACTTCTAGGCATGTCCCTTTCCCCTTTAAATCTAGCCAGAAGTCTTCAAGCTCGCTCCTCCCACTCACCCAGGTGGTATAAACCTCAGCTCCGCCCCATGATCCCAGATCTTCCTTTCCGCTGGAAGATGAAGGTTCCCTCATGCTTCACAGCAATTCGTAGGCCCTGGATTTCAAACATTGGTTTTTACCGTAACTTACCTTAAAACTCGTTCGAATTGTCTATTTCAATAGTAGCGCACTGGACATGGAGGAAAACTCTGCTCCCGGATTTCGCCGGTGCTCCTGTGGCCAGAAGGTGTCACGCACCGAATCCCACCTAATGTGTGTCTACTGGCTTGGTGTCGGATACAACACCTCCACCTGCACGTTCTGCCTGGCTTTCCATCCTAACGTCCTGGACGACCACTTGGCGCGCCTAAAATTGGGGAAACCGGAGAAAAGGAACCCACCGGTGAAATCGAAGGAGGCGAGGTGGGTGGTTTTCGTGCCTACGGGATCCGCCGAACAGTTGGAGCAAATGAAGGCTTTCGAAGAGGAAGCGTCTCAAGCTTCGCCCACTCAGAGCTTTCTTGTTCCTCTGAACCTCGGTTCCACCTTTCGGCCCTACATGGAGTTACAGTGCTACCCCCACCGGGTGAGGCGCCTCGGCTCGTGACTCCTCCTACCGGAAGAGGGAGAAGGACCCTAAGTCTTTGACCTTTCGGTACCAAGAACGTCTCCATTTGGACAGAGTCCAGGAACCGCAACGATCTCGACCTCGGTCGAGATCGCATCCTTAGCCGCCGGCTTTACGGATCTTCCGTCCGGCCAAGAAATCGAGGAAGTGGTCGATGAGATTGCGATATCTCTCGACCTGATAGACCCTATTTCGCCGACTCCGGTAGATTCTTTAGAAAGGACTCCGGTCCTTGTCTTTCCCGATGAAGGGGCCCAGCCTGCTGGTGTCACCATCGAGGACACTGTTCCGGACCCTCAGTTTTCACTGACCCCGGTGTCTCCTGATCGAGTCGGCCAGCCCGACCTCGATCGAGGTCCAGAAACCCCTCAGTCGAACGACCAAAAAAGTCACATGCACTCTAAAAAGCGGCATAGCAGAAGATCCTCATCCTCCTCAGATGAGGAGAGACTTCAAGGGAAACTCAGCCGACGCTATGAGGATCTTATGTGGCAATGGCTGATTTTGACTGGGTAGAAGCCGGCTCCGCCGTCCACCTCGGCCATCACTTGGCTACCGCCTCCTGGGCAGATGCCGACCCCTCCAGAACCGAAGCCTTCGGTTCCCCCACCCGTGGGGCTAGCCCGTACCCTGGCTTGGCCCATCTAGGTCTCTCCACTGATTTCTGATGGAACCACCACCTAAGCAGCCTCAGGGAGGGGCTCCCTCGAAAGAGGACCATACAGACACCGGGCTTCCCCAACGTCTGTCCATCACGGTTATCCCTGACCGCCCCCGGCAGATCGAATGGGACGTAGGCGGGAGACTGCTGTACCACGATTCCTCGGACTCGGATGTCACAGGACTACACTCCCATCCTGGGGATGATGAGTCCTCCGTGGCAGGTTTAGAGTAGGGTCCTTCCTCCTTTCAAGGCATTCTCTGCCTGATCTCGAAATCTACCAGAATGCCCCTGGAGTCTGTCCAGAAAAAAGGCGGAGTACCCCCTTACGGATATCCTAAAAGGGGGATATCGACGGAGGCCTTTCCAGTGGCTGAAGCCATTACTGGCCCGGCCCTTGAGCTCTGGCAGCATCCAGCTTCCTGCCCAGCACGTCTGCCCACATAGTCTGCAAGTACGTGGTGCCCATGGGGTACCTGCTGGGAGTCACAGAACATCCCTCGTCCGAGAGCCTGGTGACCACTTCTGTGTTTAGGTGTTCTGGTAGCTCGGCTGACACAGACCGACCCCCAGACAAGGAGTCCAAAAATATGGACCACTCTGCCTGCAAGGTCTACACGGCCTCTTCCTTAGGCCTTGGTCAGGCCAGTTCGGCTGTCATTATGGTACACTTCTCTCATGCCCTCCTTGGGTCATTAGACGAAGTCCTCCCTCATCTCTCGGCGGACATGCAGACCACGGTCAAGCAAGTCTGTGATCAGGGCCGTGCTGTTGCAAAACAGGAGATCTAGACGGCCCTAGACATCGGGGATTCTTTTGCCCGCTCTTTAGCAGCCGCATTGGCCACTTGCCGCAGGGCCTGGCTGAGATTATCCTCCTTCCCAGCGGATACCCAGCACAAGTTAGCTGACGTTCCTTTCCTTGGCACTGACTTGTTCGGTCCAGGGGGTGGCCAGTCACCTTCAGCGTATCGAGCAGTCCAGTGCCACCTTGGATGCTATCTCTGCAAAAGGTTTGGGCAAGAACCAGCAGAAAAGAAAGAAGCCATTTTGGCATTCTTCCCCTGCGGTCAGGCAGCCCTCCTATCAAGGAGGCCAGCAGCAGCAGGCTCAAGCTTGGCGACCACAGCCCAAGCAGGGTCCTCAACAGCCCTGTAAAGGAGGCCGAGGCACAGGTCCAGTTTCCTCCTTTAAGCCTGCTCAGTGACGGGTTGGGGGTTGCCACCCCTACACCCGTCACGCCAGCTCTGGGTCCTTCCGTGGGGGGCCCGGCTCCGCCACTTTCATTCCGCCTGGTCCAATATCACTTTGGACAGGTGGGTTCTCAAAGTGGTCAGTCAGAGACTGCCTCTAGAGTTCGAGCAGTACCCTCCCAGCAGAGCCCGCGACCCTCGGAAGGAAAGGATCTCAGCTTGCACTCAGTCGGCTCTTCGAGATGACATAGCTCAGCTCCTCCGCAAGGAGGCGGTAGCTCCAGTGCCGGATCCTCCTACAGACCCAGGCTTCATGTCCAGGTACTTCCTGGTGCCCAAGTGGATGGGGGGTTGGCGCCCCATCCTAGATCTACACGACCTGAATCAATATCTTGGGTCTCGCACCTTCCAGATGGTAACTCTGAACCCGATCATACCATCCCTGGAGCGAAACATGTGATTCTATTCACTGGATGTACAGGACGCGTTCTTTCACGTCACAATCCGTCCGTCCCATCAGCGGTTCCTCCGCCTCAGGGTCGAAGGGACCCTGTACGAGTTCCGAGCCATGCCGCTTGGCCTGTCGTCGGCCCCACGGGTCTTCACCAAGCGCATTGCAGTGGTGGCAGCCCATCTTCGGTGTAGAGGAGTACGAATCTACCCTTATCTCGATGACTGGCTCTTGGCAGGATCCTCCCTTCAGGAGGTGGAGAGGTCCAGGGACCTGGCTCTCCAAACCTGCTCCCAACTCTGCCTCCTGATCAATGAGGCCAAGTCGGAACTCGTGCCTGCTCAGGTGATGGGCTTCATCAGGGCAGAGCTCGACTCTTGTCAAGCCAAAGCTCGGCTTCCGGCAGACAGGGCGGTGGTTCTCTCCTCCTGTGCCCGATCATTTCTGGTTGGGCACTTGCACCCTGCCTGGGACTTTCTGCGCCTTCTGGGTTACATGGCGGCATGCACCTCAATGGTCCGTTGGGCCAGGTGGCACATGCGCCCCCTCTAATGGGAGCTGGCCGCCCAGTGAACTCAGCGCCATGGTCATTTCAACCAGCTGATCACTGTAACCCAGAAGATGTGGGATGCGCTCCAATGGTGGACCGCCCCAGAACGGTTGCAGGAAGGAATCGCGTTTGTCCGCCCCGAGCCGAGCCTACATGGGGACAACAGGGCCCATGGGTTCTGGACCCCCGAGGAGTCCCGATGCCACATCAACCAATTGGAGCTCAGAGCAGTCAGACTGGCTCTGTCAGCTTTCGCTCCTCAGCTCCGGGGTCAAGTGGTTAAAGTCCAGACGGACAATACCACGACCGTGTACTACCTCAACAAACAGGGCGGCACACACTCCCTTCTGCTGTGCAAGGAGGCGCTCCGCATCTGGAACCTCGTAAGTCGGCTAGAGGCGGATCTCCTAGCCATTCATGTGGCAGGCGTCTCGAACCAGCTGGCGGATGTTCTCAGCCGCATAGGCCAGACATCCCACGAGTGGTCTCTCCATCCAGAGGTAGCTTACAATCTGTTCTCCCGCTGGGGCAAACCGATGGTGGACCTGTTTGCCTCCAGGGAAAACACCAAGCTGAGGCTGTTTCATGCCCTCCCCCTTCAGCAGGGCTAGCTGCAGGGGGATGCCTTCTCAAGGCCATAGACCCCAAGGCTCCTCTACACCTTCCCTCCATTTCCCTTGATCCACAAGGTGCTACTCAAGGTGAGGAGGGACAAGGTGAAGGTGATCCGGGTAGCCCCAGATTGGCCACGCCAGTTCTGGTATCCGGAGCTCCTCAGCCTCGGCTGCAGGCCCCCGGAGCAGCTTTGTACACCCCCGGACCCAATATCACTGAACCAGGGGAAGGTATTCCATCCAGACCTTCAATCCCTGCACCTCACAGCCTAGTACCTGATTGACTAGAGTTCCAGGCTCTTGGTCTTTCCGAGGATGTCTACACCGTGGTGGAGGCATCTCGTAAGGAATCGACCAGGAAATGTTATGCCTTCAAATGGAAGAGATTTTCTATTTGGTGTCAGGGTAAGAGTCTGGACCCCTTATTCTGCTCTGTGGCTAGCATTCTCGACTACCTTTGGTCTCTCTCTAAAGGGGGTTCTACGGTCATCGCGGGCCAGTCAGCCGACATTGGCGCAGGAGACAGTGATTGGGCACTTCTTCAAAGGCCTGGATCACATATCCCCTCCGGTGCGTGAACCTCCACCTCCGTGGGATCTGTTGCTGGTTTTGGCAAAACTCATGGGCAAGCCATTCGAACCTATGCACAAGTGTGCACTCTCACACTTGTCATGGAAGACGGCCTTCCTGGTGGCTATCATGTCAGGCAGAAGGACAGGGGAGCTCCAGGCGCTGTCAGTGGACTCCCCTTATCTGGTCTTTCACAGGGACAAAGTTGTCCTGCGCCCCCACCCAAAATTCCTTCCGATGGTGGTATCAGAGTTTCACCTTAACCAGGTATTGACTCTGCCAGTATACTACCCTAACTACACCTCGGACGCCGAGTACAGGCTCCATACTTTGGACCCAAGACATGCTCTCTCCTATTATAAGGAGAGAACGGCAGAAATTCTTGGAGAGGTTCGCCAGCTGTTTGTCACCTAAAGCCACTTCTGGCAGACCTGTAGCCAAACGGACCATTGCAAGGTGAATTACATCATGCATAGGTCTGTACTATGAGTTGGCGGGCAAGGAGCCTCCCAGAGGTATGAGCTCATTCTACCCATCATACTGCTGCATCAGTGGCTGCTTCCAGCAATATCCCTATCCAGGAAATGTGTTGGGCTGCTACCTGGAAGTCAGCAAACACCTTCATTACCCACTACCACATCGACCTTGAGTCACGCCGGGATGCTGGTTTTGGGGCCTCGGTTCTCCAGTCTTTATTTCCCAAGTAGGGGATGTGCACCTTGCCGCCCTCCTCCCGGAGAACTGCTTGGAGTCTGCCAAGAAGTGTGGATGAACAACATATCCACGCTCCTAGAAGAACAGGTTACTCACCTGTAATAGTAGATCTTACTTTGAGAGGGCTCTTGCGGTCGGTAATTACACATAGGACTGAAGCCAGCAGGCGTCAGTACCCCACGGAAAAATTTTTAGCTAGCGGTTCCTGGCGGGGGACTGCCCCCACGTCAGATGACAGACGTCAGTATAAAGGGGCGATCCTCCACCTCCGCCTTCCAGTTCCGCCATTAGCTTGTGAAAGCACCTCGCGGTTAAGTTCACCTGCTCGTTACTCTGTTGTTGGTAGTTTTATTGTCATTGTTTTCTTCGAATTAATTTTAATTTCTACTAAATTCACGTCAGTCATCGCAGCGGTGTATGTCGTCCCCCACACCCTCCGAGCACAAGAATAAGTGCGACTCATGCGGGGCCCAACTCCCGCACAAAGACGGTCACTCCCAGTGCCTCTTCTGTCTGGGACCGGATCACCCTGTGGAGAAGTGCCAGCATTGCCTGAAATTCAACGCCGCCACCCGCAGAAGGAGATAGCAGTCGCTGGAGGCCCATATCCTCAAAACAAACAAAAAAAAAAATGACCTCCATGGAAAAGGAGCTGAAGAAACTTCATCAGGCCTCCACTTCGCCTGAGGGACACGGAAAAAAGGACAAGGAGAAGCACCGGGACTCCTCTTCCTTGGTCACCGCGACTTCAGCTGGAGTCGCTGTGCTCAAAGTAACGTCCCCAGGAGGGACTGCTCCTAATGGCCGTCTTGGAGAGCTTCAAACCAGCGTTGACCCACCCGTCTGGCTCGCGCTCAGGCCCTTCGGGTGCCTCCAGGTCAAAGGAGGCTCCCACTCATGGCAAGGCCGCCGCCGTGTGGCCTTCTAGTTCAAGTGGCTCCAGTAAGCCAGACGTCTGCTCCTCTGATGTCCGCCCGGAGTAGGCCATTAAGTCGCTCGACCCTTCGGGGCAGCGCATGGTCACTGCTCCGCCTGACCAGGCTGTTCCTCCTTCACTGCCTGCCTCGGGTGTTGCATCCGCTAAGCCAAATGACAGCTCCTCTGAAGTCCGCCCGGACCACGCCGGTAAGGCAACCATCGACCTTTCAGACGGGCGCATGGCGCAGTGGCCGACTCCGGACCCTGGCACCCGGTCCGCCGTCCCTGGCTCCCTGCTGCCTTCGCTGCCCTCCAAGGATCCAGCGCCTCCCCGGTCTGACCCTGGGGATTTTCATCCACCCTCCCTGGGGGATGGCGAGGATGTGGGCATGCTCCCGTTGGGTGTCCCTCCCGCTGGGCCAGACGACCTGACGTCGGTTCCTCAGACGCCGGTGCTAATGCTGGTTTTGCCGACGCCGGGCAACATCCCTCTTCCGGATGCTGCCCTACGCCGGGCCTGCCAGGCCACCTGTTCCGGGTCCACCCACTGGGCTATTGCCAGGACCTTCTGCTCCAGCAGAACCCCCGGTTCACGGGTATCCAACGCCATCCTATCCGACACCGTCATACCTGGGTACGCTGTATCCGACGCTGGCTTACCCATCACCGCAGTACATGGTGCCTCAGTACCCAATGCCAGGCTACCCGCCATCTGGGTACGGATACGCGCCCTTCGGATATCCCCAGTATCTGTTCTCCCTCCTCCTCCACCGCCCCCTCAGCTGCTGGTGGATTTGAAGGAGACTCTGGCTTCCTGGTGGGCTGAGGCCAAGGCTCAACTCACCAGGGAGGAGTAGAGTCGGCTTCCAACGCCGGTCCTGGTTCCGGACCCCCTACATCGGAGACGAGAGACTCCCTCCCCTACTCCAGATACCAGAGGTGAGCCATCCGGTTCCAGAGCGGGGCTGTATACGCTTCCCAAGGGGTCTGTTCCTCCCCCACATCAGGAGGTGGAGTCTTCCTCTTCTTCATCCTCCTCTGAACCCTCGGACGACTCTGATGGTCGCTCAGATTTGGATGACGAACCGCGCTCTCCGGATAAGTACAGGCCGAGGACTCCTCCGGAGGATCCTTCCTTTACAGAGTTGCGCAAAATCCAGGCCTTCCATCAGTGGCACTCTTTGGAGCCAGATCCACGGCGGCAGAAGCTAGCTGCCCATTTGGATCTGCACAAGGTCGCTCCTACCTTGGTTCCACCCTGGATCGAGCCTCACGCGGACCTTGTTACCACTATCTGGAAACAACGCTCCGCTATAGCCCCTCTTCCGATGAAGGCGGACAGGCTGTATCAGGCTCCAGAGGGTGTTGAGTTCCTTACCTCTCTCCCTAAGGCTGACACGGTCGTGATCAGCGCCGCCCACGGCCAGACAGCCAATCCAAAGCATTTGAGCTAGTCACCCCTCAATAAGGAATCCTGCCTTCTGGACCAGTATTGGAAGAAGGTCTTTGCTTCTTTCACTCTGGGTATTAGGGCCTTGAACTACGTCGCCCATATGGGAGATTACCAGAAAGCTGCCCTTAGCGAGCTGGAAGCTAAACTGGACTCCCTTCCTGAGTCACAGACCAAACAGGAAGTGGCAGACCTGGTCCGATCTGCTCGTTCGGCCGTGGGCACATGTACGTGCTATCTTCGACTGCAGTGGGCGCTGCAAGTGGCTGCGGATGCTGTAGAGTCTGTGGCGACTAACGCCAGGCTGGTCTGGTTTGGTCTCTGAAGTGCAGTCTGCCATCCAGGACGCGCCCTTCAGGGGTTCGGTGCTGTTCGGCGGTGATGTCAAAGATATCATCACCGGATTAAGAAAGAAGGGCACTGCTCTCAAAGAAGTCGACAACTTGTACAGAGCCCCTCAGCCGCAGCACCGTCCCTTTTGCAAGCGGGCACGGGCCAAGGCGAGACCACATGGGAAGCGGGTCAATAAACGCCGGGCCCCTCAGGCTGCTAAGGCCCTCCCCCCTGCCCAAACGAGCAGCGGGAGCTCCAGCCGAATCGCTGCCTCACACCACCTGACTCCTTTCCTCTCTCACAGTCTCTCGCTCTTCCAGCGGAACCGGTAGGGGGGAGGTTCTCCCTGCATCTACCAGGTTGGGAGAGGATCACGTCAGACGTTTGGGTGCTTCAGCTGGTAGTGAAGGGGCACTCAATAGAGTTTCTTCAGAAACCTTCCTGAAAACCCCCTCCAAGGTGGTCTTACTTCCCGGATCACCTTCTTCTGGTTCGGGAAGAAATCTCCACCCTTCCTCGGAAGGCGGCGATAGAGCCCGTCCCTCTACATCCCCGGGGGGACGGGTTACTATTCCCATTTCTTCCTGGTTCCGAAGAAATCAGGCGACATGAGGCCAATCCTGGACCTCAGCTCCCTGAACCTGTTAATGGAGTACAAGAGGTTCCAAATGCTCTCTCTGCAGAGCCTTCTGCCCCTCCTTTGGCCGGGACAGTGGCTGTGCGCCCTTGACATGCAGGATGCCTACCTGCATATCCCTATCCACCCGTCCCACGGCAAATACCTTCGGTTTTCTTTTCAGGGGGACCACTACCAGTTCAAGGCCCTCCCATTTGGTCTCTCCTCTGCCCCCAAGTATTTACCAAATGCCTTTCTGTGGTGGCAGCCCCTCTCGTACCCAGGGGGTTCAGGTTTTCCCTTACCTGGACGATTGGCTCCTAGCGGCCCTGTCCAGGGAGGATCTTCCGCGCTCCCTTTCCCTTACCCTACAGGTTTTCACCAGCTTGGGTATTGTCATCAGCCAGGCCAAGTCCCATTTGATCCCATCACAAAGACTTCAGATTATTTGGGCGATCCTGGATACGACTTTCGGTATGGCCTTCCTGCCTCTGGACAGGGTGGCCACCCTTCAGTCTCAGGCCAGCCTTTTGTCCAGCTGCAGGCGGGTCATTGCCAGGTCAATCCTTCGCCTCCTCGGGCTCATGGCGGCTGCCATTCCGACGGTGCCTTGCACTCGGCTCCACATGAGAATTTCTCAGTGGATGCTTGGGTCTCAGCGGAATCAATTGGTGGACGACTTGGATCACAAGATCCTGGTCTCCTCTCTGATGGTTCGGGACTTGCAATGGTGGATAGTTCAGGAGAACCTTTGGGAGTTCTCTTCTGTCCCCCAAAATCCTGATGACAGGCGCCTCGGTCGGGGTCGGGAGACCACCTGGTATCTCAGCGGACCCAGGGCTCTTGGTCCAGGCTCGAGCAGACTCTTCACATCATTGTACTCTAGCTGAGGGCCGTCCTGTATGCCTTAAAAGCTCTGCATCTGTATCTACTTCCCAGTCATCTGACCATTCAGACCGACAACATGTGCGTAGTATGGTACATCAGCAAACAGGGAGGAACCCTTTCCTACCCTCTTTGCAGGGAAGTGATGCAGGTTTGGGATTGGGTGATACTTCACAACCTTCACCTCACGGCGGTTCATGTCCCGGGGGTCGAGAACACTTTGGCCGACCACCTCAGCCGGTCGTCTGCCCAAGCGCACTAATGGGAACTGGATCAGGGGGTAGTAGATGATGTCTTCCTACACTGGGGAACCTCTCAGATAGACCTGTTTGCCTCTCCTCTCAATGCAAAACTTCCTGTCTTCTGTTCGCTCACTCCAGGGTGCAGAGTTTTTTGGAGAGAGACTCTGTCTCTAAACTGGAAGGGCAGATTTGTCTATGCTTTCCCCCCGATCCCTTTGATCCCGAGGGTCCTACACAAACTCTGTTCAGAAGGAGCACGCATGATTCTCATCATTCCGTTCTGGCCCAGGCAAGTTTGGTTCTCTCTTCTGCAACAGTACTCAGAGGAACCTCCTCTTCCTCTGTCGCAACTCTTCTTGGCCCAGGATCAGGGGACCCTGGACTATCCAGGACTCAGATTCCTTCAGCTGCATGCGTGGCTCCTGCAGACGTGATTCAAACCTGGTTCGGGGTTTCATCGGAGGTGGCAGAGATTCTTGTGGAGGCCAGAAAGCCCTCCACTCGTTCCACTTACGCCATGAAATGGAAAAGGTTCTCTATTTGGGCCTCTTACAGATCTTTCGAGCCATTCTCCTGCTCTGTTGGGAGGCTCCTGGATTATATGCGTCACCTCTTTGATCTGGGTCTTGTTCACTCCTCCTTGAAGGTTCACATGGCGGCCATTTCCGCATACCATGTTCCTTCTGGGGACAGGTCTTTTGCACAGCTGGAAGTCGCTAAGACTTTCCTTAGAGGGGTCCTCCACTTGAGACCCCCCAATCTTACTCCGAGAAACAGCTCTTGCAGCAGGTTACACCATTAGAACTGAAGCCGGCAGGCACCAGGACCGCACGGAAATGTTCTAGCTAGCAGTATTCAGGGAGGACCGCCTCCGACGTCGGTCCCACCCCCGACGTCAGGCATAGTACATAAGGAGGCGGTCTCCCAGAATCCCCAGTTCTTTTCCCGCCGTCGACTCGCCAGCATCGGCCTCTCGGTCTCTACCTAGCATATGTATGACTTAGAACTTCAAGAGTTTCTACAAAACTAATGTCCTCTCCTGGGCCTCGGACTCGCGTAGCTCAGGCTCCACCTGATCTGACCGCTGTCCCTCCAGGGCTCGTTCTCAGCCCCCTCCGGTCAAAGTCTGGGCTTCAGGCAGTTCTTCAACTCTTCAGCCCATCAAGACTTCTAGGCCCTCGGCTTCCTCCACTCCCTCTCGGGCCTCTTCCAAGTCTTCCGAACGCCACAAGTCTTCTCATCGACCTGACGTCAGGACCCTGACTCTAGGTCGGTCTCCCAGACCCCCAGGGGCCCATATCCACCACCCAGGAAGACGAAAGACCTGACGTCCCTAAAGCGGACGACTGACCCAACGTCGGCCAAGCACCCGAAGTCAGCCAGGTGTTCACTGGAGCAGAGGACATCGGCCAAGCACCAGACGCCAGCCGGGCATTCGCCGGACATGAAGTCGTCGGCCAAGCAACCAACGTCGGCTTCACAATCACCGGAGCCGAAGACTGCCCCAGTGACCGGTGGACACCAGTCACAGGGATTCCACAGAAGAGGATACGACATTGCCTGAAGACCAGGCGGGCAACATAGAGGGTGCCGGGCTTCGGAGGGAACCTTTGCCCACCCCGGAGCACCCGCGGACCCAACACCCAACCCCGGCGACAGACCACCGGCGCCAGGCCCCTCGTCGGGCATGAACTTACAAGAGGTAAAGGATCTCTTTACTTTCTGGTGGGACACCATCGGAAAAAACGTGGTCCCAGTAAAACCTCCTCCTCCTTCTCCTTCACCTCCTACGCCCACTCCTCCACCACAGGGGCCAGCAGGACGACCACCAACCCCTAAGGAGCAGACTCCACCTCCTAGGGGTAGATCCAAGGACTGGAGAAGGCCTCCCTCAAGATCTCCATCAGGGTCTCCCAGCCCCAAGTGACCCAGACATCGTCAGTACACTCCGTCAGGGGAGTACTCTAGATTGGATACCTTGGAATACTCCAGATCTCCTTCTCCACTCAGCATTCCATCACCTGACCCACATGATCTGCCCAGGTCTCCAGATGATCCCTCCTTCTCTGAGATCATGAGGCACATCCAGGACAACATGGGATGGGATGCTGAAGACCTCTATCCCGAAAGACAGTGCCTTGCCCGTTATCTTCGACAGAAAGATTCAAAGCTTGTGGTAGTGCCACCCTTGGTGGACACCTTCGTGGACGTCACCAAGGCTGTGTGGAAGCGTCCGCACTCCACTCCTGCTGTGCCGAAGAAAGCTGACTGCCTGTACAAGGCCCCGAAGGAGGACCAGTACTTGGCTCAACAACCTCTGGCTGACTCCCTGGTCATTACGGCCTCGCATGACCGGTCCCAAAGACCGCAGCACATGAGCACACATCCACCGGACCAGGAATCCAAACAGCTGGATGCCCTGGGGAGGCGCATGTATGCGGCTTCTACATGCTCCATCAGGTCCCTGAACTACCTATCTCACATGGTACAGTTTCAGAATGCCCTGTGGGAACAGGGCCAGGACCTGGTCGATAAATTACCGGATGGCGATCAGAAGACGGAGCTCCTAAACCTCCTCCTGCACAGGGTCTGATGTGGGTACCCAAGTGCTACGATCCGCATACGATTCTGCGGACTCGTCTGCCAGACACTCTTGGCTCCGTGTCTCTGGTTTTACCCCGGATGTACAGAAGAACATTCTTGACGTCCCTTATAATGGCAAAGTACTTTTCGGTGAATCCTTGGAGAAGGTTATCACTAAACTCCAGGACGCTGGGAAGGCAGTCAGGTCTGTACAGGCCATGTACAGATCGAGGCCTGGTTCCTTTCGTAGGAACCAGAGCAGTTTTCGCAGCTGGCAACAAGCGCAGCAGCCATGTTCCGGCCAGCAACAAAGGGGCACTTTTCAACGTAAAGCCCAGGCTAAGTCTTCCCAAGGCAGAGGCCAGTGCTACACTAAACCAGCCCAGCCTGCAGGGACTAGTGCTGCCACAGCATGACTTCTTCCCAGCCCCCGCCCCTCCTCTGGATCAACAGGCACAAAAGGTCGGGGGTCGAATCGCTCGCCACTTTTTAGGGTGGCAGTCTATTACCGCCGACCGGTGGGTTCTCCAGTTGGTCAAGAAAGGCCACTTCATAGAATTTATCGACCACCCACTGTCAAGACCTCCCCTGCTTTCCCGTTACTCGGGTCAGCACGCCCTGCTCATACAGCAGGAGGTGCTCGTGGCTCGGAAAAGAAGCTGTAGAGCACGTACCACAGAACCAGAGAGGTGCAGGTTATTCTCACTTCTTTCTGGTTCCCAAGAAGACTGGGGAACTCAGTCCGATACTGGACCTCAGCGACCTCAACGTGTCGGTCCTGTACAAATGCTTCCGCATGGTGAACCTCCCAGGTCTGATTTCCATGCTCAAACAGGGTGCCTTTCTAGCATCCTTGGACATGCAGGATGCTTACCTGCATATACCCATAGCTCAAACACACAGGAAGTTTTTGCGCTTCGAGTTCCAGGTCACCATTATCAGTTCCGAGCCCTCCCTTTCGGACTGTCATCGGCACCTCGGGTATTCACGAAGTGCATGGCGGTAGTAGCGGCGACTCTGAGGAGACAAGGCCACTACATGTTCCCCTACCTGGACGACTGTCTTCTCATGGCGCCCTCTCGGGAGGCCCTGATGTCCGCCATTCATTGTACTCTGTCTCTGTTAGAGACACTGGGCATCATTATCAATCAAGAGAAGTCACGCCTGGTTCCATCTCAGATGCCGCAGTTCATAGGCGCAGTTATGGACACCATCCAGGGGAAAGCTTTTCTACCCCAGGACCGAGCAGAACACATCAGATCCCTCATCAGGGACATCTTGGCAAAGAAGACTGTCCCAGCCAGACTGGTACTTTGCCTGCTCGGACACATGGCTGCAGCCATTGCAACAGTCCCGCTTGCCCGTCTCCACATGCGGGTGACCCAGTGGATGTTGCGGGACCAATGGGATCAAAAGCAAGACCATAGGCTGCTCCCAATTTAGATCACAAAGGCCATAATCCAGGATTGGCAATGGTGGCTAGATTCGAAGAACCTTTCGGTGGGAGTCCCCTTCACTGTGCCGTCTCCGATTGTGGCGCTCTCCACAGACGCCTCAAGGCTCAGATGGGGAGCACACCTAGACGGTGTCTGGTCTCAGGGCCTGTGGACAGCCCAAGAGACTCATCTCCACATAAATATCCTGGAAATGAGAGCAGTTCTTTACACCCTGCAGGCTTTCCAGTTGGAGATTCCACCGGGTACTCTTCTGTTACAAACAGACAACTCTGCGGTGATGTATTACCTCAACAAACAAGGAAGCACCCATTCCTACACACTTTGCAGGGAGGCCATGAGGGTGTGGGATTGAGTTTTACAGCACGGTGCAAACCTCATTGCTGTTCATGTGCCAGGAGTGGACAATGTCATTGCAGACGGCCTGAGTCTCTCTCAGGCCAGAGTCCTCGAATGGGAACTTCTCCAGGAAGTAGTAAAGGATCTGTTTCGCAGATGGGGTACACCAGAGTTAGACCTTTTCGCGTCCCCATCCAATGCAGAATTGACCAATTTTTGCTCGCTAGATCCAGGGCCTGTTGTTTTCTGGCGAGAAGTGGTGTCCCTCTCCAGGGCGGGCAGATTCCTCTATGCCTTTCTCCCCTTTCCGTTGATCCAGAGCGTCCTTCTGAAACTTCGCAGAGAGCAAGCGACGCTGATACTTATCGCAACGTTCTGGCCCAGGCAGATCTGGTTCCCTCTACTACATCAGCTGTCCCGGGAACCTCCGGTGCCTCTGCCAATCAGCTCTCACTTGTTGTCTAAGGAGGTGGGCTCCTTGGTCCATCCGGACCTTCGTTCACTGAACGTGCACGCTTGGCTCCTAGAGGCATAACCATTATGCGACACGGGGTCTCGCAAGAGGTAGCTGACGTTCTAACGGCCGCTAGAAGACCGGCCACTCATGCTACTTATGCCATGAAATGGCACAGATTTTGCCTATGGGCTCAAGCGCGGGAGTTTTCGCCACTGGATTGTCCAGAAAGGTCGGTCTTGGACTACCTCCTGTCTCTGTTTCAGACAGGCTTGGCCTACTCCTCGATAAAAGTACACCTTTGTGCCATCTCAGCCTATCACACTCCTATAGGCCAATGTCCTATCTCTCAGTTGGACACGGCACAAGCCTTCCTGAGAGGTGTTCTCCACCTCAGACCTCCGATTAAGGATCCTATTCCGCCTTGGGATTTACCCTTTGTCCTGGAGCAGCTTACGCTGCCACCTTTTAAACCAGCCGCGGATTGCGAGCTACGTCTCTTTACATGGAAGACGTTGTTTTTGGTTGCCGTTACTTCAGCCAGAAGAATTTCGGAGCTTCATGCACTGATGTGCAAAGAACTTTATTGGTTTTCCACCAGGACAGGGTATCCTACGGACCAATCTGAAGTTTCTACGTGGGTGGTCTACCACCATCGCTCTTAATCAGGATATCGATCTACCAGTGTACTTCCCTAAATATTCAAATCGAGGAGAGGCCCTGTTGCACACTTTAGATGTGTATAGGTGTCTTCGATATTACCTGAACAGGACCAAACACCACCAAAAATCTGATCAGCTTTTTGTCTCCTTCGCCCACAGGATGCTGGAAGCTCCCGTTTCCAAACAGTCGCTGTCCAGGTGGCTTATACATTGTATCACGTTCTGTTACCAGAAGCGCAACAAACCCTTACCGGGCACGGTTAAGGGTCATTCCACAAGGGGGGTGGCTACCTCCTTTGCGGCCTTAAAGAACGTGTCCACCTCAGCTATCTGTGCAGCAGCGACTTGGAGCACTGTGCACACCTTTATCAGGCATTATAGCCTGGATGTTGCCTCGAGGCGAAGAGCAGGTTTTGGTCTAGCAGTCCTTCAAGGACTTCTGTCCTAGGCTTAGGTTTTACTAAGGATTTCTACCTTCCCTCCTTCCAATGGTGTGGGATTTCCAATATTGCTTGGGAATCAGTCCTAATGGTGTAACCTGCTGCAAGAGCTGTTTCTCGAAGTAAGATAGTACAGTTACGTAAGAACTTACCGTAACAGTAGATCTTCGAGAACAGCTCTTGCAGCAGGTACTTTCCACCATCCCCGCTGGAGGTAGATTTTTGTTCCAACATCCTCTCCTAGGATCAGGTGTTCTCAACACTACTCTGATTGCCATTTGATGGCGGATCCTCCGCTCCTCTTCTGATGTCATCCAGCAGCCGGGAGTCTCCAGCGGGAGAACTGGGGATTCTGGGGACTGCCTCCTTATGTACTGTGCCTGACGGGGGCGGGACCATGGGAGACGGTCCCGCTGAATACTGCTAGCTAGAAAATTTCCGTGGGGTCCTGGCCTGCTGGCTTCAGTCCTAATGGTGTAACCTGCTGCAGAGCTGTTCTCGAAGATCTGCTGTTACGTAAGTTCTACGTAACTGTACTTTCGCGCACCTGCCCCTCCTTGGGACTTGAATTTCATTCTCAAGAAGCTTACCCTGCCTCCTTTCGAGCCGGCAGCATCAGCAGACCTTAAGTTCCTTTCTTGGAAGGCTCTCTTCCTGGTGGCCATTACCTCCGCTCAATGAATTTCCGAACTTCAGGCCTTAATGTGCAAAATCCCATACTTGATTTTTCACAAGGAACGTGTGGCTCTGCATACCAACCCTAAGTTTCTCCCTAAGGTGATAGCGGAATCTATGCTGAATCAGTCCATGGAACTGCCTGCGTTCTTTACACAACATTCCAATCAAGGGGAGTACCTCTTTCATATTCTGGATGTTCACCGGATTCTGAGATAATACACCAACAGGACAAAGGATCTCAGAAAGACTGATCAACTGTCTCTCTTGCTCGCAAGAGAGGGCAATGCTGTCTCCAAGCAATGCCTTTCGAAATGGTTGGCTCATTGTATCACTTTCTGTTATGACAAGTATCACAAGACCTTGCCAGGTCAAGTCAGAGGTCACGCCACTAGGGGTGTAGCTGCCTCTGCTGCTTGTTTCAAGAATGTGTCGGTGACTGACATCTGTGCAGCCGCTACTTGGACTTCTGTCCATACCTTTATGAAACATTACAGTTTGGACATTGCCTCTTGCCATAGAGCTGGCTTCGGGTTGGCTGTTTTACGTCTTTTTTTCCTAAGACCTCAACAGCCAGAGGATCTGTGTATGAGTAGTTTCCTCCTCCCGTGAGCTTCTCTTTGTTCCAGACTGCTTGGGACTCAGTCTTGTATGTAATTACCTACTGCAAAAGCCCTCTCGAAGTAAGATAGTACAGTTACATAAGAATTTACCATAACAGTAGATCTTCGAGAGAGGCTCTTGCAGTAGGTAGTACCTTCCCGCTCTCCATCCCACTTAACTTTTCAGCTCCTTTTCCAGGATGGGAAATATCCGCTTCTCTTCGTCCTCGCTTTATGGAAACAACTGGAAGGCGGCGGGGGACCCCTCTATACTGACGCTGGTCACCTGACGGGGGCAGTCCCCGCCAGAGACTGCTAGCTAGAAATTTTTCCATGGGGTCCTGACACCTGCCAGCTGCAGTCCTATATGTAATTACCTACTCTCGAAGATCTACTGTTACGGTAAGTTCTTAAATAACTACTTCTAAGAGTGGTATGTGTTTTTCATACACACACACACACACACACACACACACACACACACACGACCTCCCCGGCTTTAGGCGCACAACCTGGCTTCCACTGGGCTAAGATCTGGCGTCATGGGGCGGAGCCGAGGTTTATACCACCCAGGTGGGTGGGAGGAGCAAGCTTGAAGACTTCTGGCAAGATTTAAAGGGGAAAGGGACATGCCAAGAAGTGTGGATGAACAACATATACCACTCCTAGAACTACTGTTACAGGTGAGTAACCTGTTCTTTCTCACCTGTAACAACAGATCTTCCTGGACATAAAGTCTCCACCACTCATTCACACTGATGGGATCTATGCCGAAGGCGCTAGGACCCAGCGGGAGCAAACTTTTTTGCAGGAGGTCCAGCGCCAGAGATGGAGCCACTAGGAGCGGCGCCGCGAGCCTCGGCTCATGCAGCAGTGACTGTCTCGGCGTCCGACCCTCCAACCGCCTCCAGTTCTTTTCCCTGGTCCATGTGCACTTCAGTGACGACGCTGCCGCCTCGCTGAGTCAAACTTCAAACTAGTAGCATAGTTTTCAGTTTATTTTGTAGTATTTCTTGAATAAAGTACCGCTTACGATAAGTTATTCTTATTAAAGAAAGAAAGAAGTCTCAGCCTACATTGACGAAGTCGTCCATGAGCGGATCGGGTGACGGTAGGGAGACTTCGTATGAAAGCTGTTCAGTCATCTGAGCTGGGTCCAGTCTGCTGCCCTCTCCGGAGGGAGGATCTGACAACGGACAGTCCAATGCCAGAGGGGAGGGGCGGTCCCCCCAGAATAGTAAAAGAAAACTGTCGCATTCTCAGCACCGTTCGGCCTCGAACTGTTTTTCGGCCCGTATGCCCGCAGGTTGTATACAGACCCCCATCTCAGGGGGAGGGAATGGACAAGGAAATAATAGAAGGCTTCCTTAGAATGGCAGAAAAAGGGGAGATATTGTTGATGGGGGACCTGAATATGCCAGATGTTAACTGGAGCGCCTTTGCTGCAGGCACATCCAAGAGCAGGGTCATTCTTGATGCCCTACAGGGGGCATGCCTCAGACAGCTAGTATTGGAACCCACTCGGGAGGGAGCAATCTTAGACCTGGTACTCTCAAATGGGGATGGTGAAAGAATCTCAGATTTATAAGTGGGTAGCCATCTGGGAACAAGCGACCACCAAACATTGTGGTTCACGATAAACACAGCAATACAATCAACCCATACAAAAGCAAGAGTATTGGACTTTAGGAAGGCTGACTTTGGGAAAATGAGAGAGTGCCTCAGAAAAGCACTAGCAAACAGGCAAGAAGGAGGAGTGGAGGAACAATGGGGAGTAATCAAAACAGCCATCACAGAGGCAACAAACCTTTGTGTAAAGCAAATCAATAAAACACAGTGATGGAAAAAAACGCTATGGTTCTCAAAAGAGGTGGCAGGGAAGGTTAAGGAGAAAAGGATAGCATTCAGGAAATATAAGGAAACACAGAAGGAGCAGGACAGAGAACTTTATCAGTTAAAGCAGAAAGAGACTGGGAAGGCAGTCAGAATAGCAAAGGCCCAAACTGAGGAAAGGATAGCCAATTCTGTTAAGAAGGGGATAAGACCTTTTATAGGTACATTAGGGAGCGAAGAAAGACCAAATGAGGGATACTGAGGCTTAATAAAGGGGAGGGAATGTGGGTAGAGGGTGACAGTGGAAAAGCAGGGATACTGAACAAATATTTCTGCTCAGTATTCACAAAGGAAGAGGAGGGGGAGGTACCTAAACCAAACAAGAGAAACGCTCTGAAGACGGGGGTGGATACCAGTCCATTTACAGAAGAAAGGGTTCTGAAAGAACTAATAAAATTGAAGGTGGACAAAGCAATGGGGCCTGATGGGATTCACCCAAGAATTCTAAAAGAACTAAGGGTAGAACTAGTGACACCGCTGACTACTCTGTTTAACAAATCATGGGAGGATGGGGTGGTACCTGAGGACTGGAGGAGGACAGATGTGATTCCTCTTCACAAAAGTGGGAGCAGGACAGAGGCAGGAAACTACAGACCAGTTAGTTTGACCCCAGTTGTAGGGAAAATGATGGAATCACTTCTGAAGGAAAGAACTGTTGAGTACCTAGAGGCCAGTGGGGCACAAGGACCCAAGGCAGCATGATTCACGATGGGAAGGTCGTGCCAGACGAATCTAATAGATTTCTTTGACTGGGTGACCAAAGTATTAGACCAGGGAGGGGCTGTGGACATGGCCTACCTAGATTTTAGCAAGGCATTTGATACAGTCCCACACAAAAGATTAATACACAAGTTAACCAGCCTTGGAGTGGGTCCCATGGTGGTAGCCTGGATAAAAAATTGGCTAGACAACAGGACACAAAGGGTAGTAGTAAATGGAGTGCACAGTGAAGAAAGGAGGGTTACTAGCGGGGTACCGCAGGGTTCAGTACTGGGACCAGTCCTTTTTAATGTCTTTATAAGTGACATTGCAGAGGAACTGGAAGGAAAGGTATGTCTCTTTACTGATGACCCAATGATCTGCAACAGGGGGTGATGCACAAGATGGAGTGGAAAGGATGAGAAGGGATCTGGCAAGGTTGGAGGAATGGTCAAATGTATGGCAGCTCAGATTCAATGCAGAGAAGTGCAAGGTAATGCACATAGGAAACAAAAACCCAGGGGAAGTGTACACAATGGGGGTTGAGATACTGACAACAGTAAAAATGGAAAGGGACCTGGGGGTAATTATATCAGATGACCTAAAGGTGGGCAAGCAATGTGAGAAGGCAGTAAAGAAGGCTGAGGGGATACTGAGATGCATAGGAAGAGGCATCAATAGTAGAAAACAGGAAGTTGTTATCCCTCTGTACAGACAGTTGGTGAGGCCCCATCTGGAGTACTGTGTGCAGTTCTGGAGACCCCATCTCCGCAAAGACATAGACAGAGTGGAGGCTGTCCAGAGGAGGGCAACCAAAATGGTGCAGGGTCTGCACCAGAAGACATACGAAGAAAGACTAAAGGAGCTTAATATGTATACCCTTGAGGAAAGAAGGAGAGAGGGACATGATAGAAACTTTCAAGTACCTCAAGGAATCAACAAAGTCCAAGAGGGTAGCATCTTTCAGAAAAGAGATGTGCAAGAACAAGGGGGCACAATTTGAAGATGAGGGGGACAGCTCAGAGGTAATGTGAGGAAGTATTTTTCACAGAGAGGTTTGTGGATGCATGGAACAGCCTCCCTGAGGAGGTCATGGAGTCAAGAACAGTGGAGGAATTCAAGAATGCATGGGACAGACATAAGGCAGTCCTAGTGGGGGGGCGTAGGAGGAAGTAAGCTGTTGGTTAACTAGGATCTGCAGCTTATCTGTTAGGTAGGAAAATGGGTAGACTAGGTGGGCCAAGCAGTCCTTATCTGCTGTCAAATTCTATGTTTCTATGAGAAGGCATCACTCAAGCTTGCCCTCTGATATGTCTGCGCATCGACGGTCGGTCATTGGGGTCAGTTGTCGGTCTCCTCGTTCGGAGTCGCCGGTTTCTGGTTCTGGTCACCGACCTTTTCGACATCGGAACCCTTCCCCACCTTCTGGTAGGGCTTCAGATGAGCAGTTTCATCAGTGGGCTGCTCTGAAGGAGCAGTAGGCTCAGAGGTTGATCCAGCTGCCTGGCCCGGTCACTCTGGGGCCCTCGGGCTCTTCGGGGGATCAGTCAGGGCGGTTGGGCCTTCCTAGTCGTGTGGCGCTTTCCTTGGTGCCGTCTACTCCGTGCTCAGGTATCCCCACATGGCTGTGGCGCAGGGGACCACATTGATGCCTCTTATCTCCTGGTATTCTTCCTCCTTTTTCCTCCAATCCTAATTTTCGGGGCCCTGGGTTGGTTTTGTATGGCCGTGTGGCCTTTCGGCGCCGTGTTCTTCGGCGCCGAGGCCTGGTTTTTCTTCAGCCAGTCTTCAGGGCTTCTGCTCTCTGAATCCTTTTCCTTCCTCATTTCCTTCTGATTTTCATTCCTTTCCTGTCCATACAGTCCCTCCTGGACTGTCAGGAGATGATATTGAGCCTGACCCAGACCTTCGACTGGGTGATGACATGGAAGGAGCAGGACCTAATCCTGTTGCAGAGCCTGTGGTTGAGAGCCTGTCTTTTAAGTCTCTGTTAAAGAATTTGAATTCCACTCTTTCTCTCCAGACTACAGATATCGATCCTGGGAAGCTTTTACGACGCCAGTACCTTCATGTCCCGGAGATCCCTATGGATCTAACTCCCCACGGTACAGCCCTCCTTTGAGGCTCTTTCTCAAATGGTATGGAATAATCCCTCTCTCATTCCTTCCTTCTGTGGTTAAGTCCATAGATGGAAAGTACGCTGCTCCCAAGGATCGACCCATTTTGGCCTCCCAAGCCTTTGCGGACCCTACTGTAGTCCTGGCAGAGAATAAGGTCGTCCTTCCTCAAACTACTACAGCACGACCTATAAACAAAGAATCTCGTAAGATAGACACTTTAGGTAAGAGAGTCTTTGCTGCATCCACCCTGCATGCGACACAGCTACCAGGCAATTTCTCTCAGTGACTATGCCTGGCATTCGCCAAACAATTGGTAGAAGCTCCACGCCTGAGTCAGACTCTAATTCAGAGCTTCTTCAGACCATAACCAGGGGTATCGAGTCCAACAGCCAGCAGGTTAAAGCAGCTATGGACGCTTTCGATACTGCCTCCAGAGCGGCAGTGGCGGGTATTTGTACCCGCCGTCACTCCTGGCTGCACACGTCAGGCTTTGCGAATGATGCCCAGTAACAGGTCATGACGTTACCCTTCGACGGTGTGTATCTCTTCAGTCCTCAAGTAGAGCAAGCTCTAGAGGCCACTCAAAGGACTAGGTCTGCCTTTAAATTGGCTCGACCGGCTCCCCCCCCTTCTCGGGGGGAGGTGTTAATAAGCATCAATTTCACAACTGTCAGTCTTTTCGAGGTAAGGGCAAGGGAGGGTTTAATAAGAATCAAACCCCCCAGCCTCAAAAGAAAACGCAACAGAAGGCACAAGGGCCCAAAGCGCCCAGTGCCGCCTTCTGAGTTTCTGGCCCAAGTCCCACCTCAACTGCCCGAGGGGGACTCTTTCTTGACAGTGGGGTGTTGTCTGACTCTATTCTACAACCGGTGGAGGTCATAACTTCAGACAAATGGGTCCTCCGGATAATCCGCGAGGGGTATTCCCTCAATCTTTCTGAGACCCCTCCGGATCTCCCCTGCAAACTTCAGCCCAGGCTGTCAGTTCTTCAATCAGAGCTTCTCGCCGCTGAGATACTAGGCCTTCTGAAAAACATGGCAGTATAAATAGTTCCGATGGATCAACAAAACACAGGGTTCTACTCCCATTACTTTCTAGTTCCAAAGAAAACTAGAGGCATGTGCCCCATTTTGGAACTCAGAAAACTGAACAAATTTCTTCCCAAAGAAAAGTTCAGCATGATTTTGCTGGGAACTCTGTTGCCTTTGCTTCATCGACATGACTGGCTAGCCTCCCTGGACATGCAGGATGCTTACCAGCATATCCCTATTCACCCAAAGCATCGCGAATACCTAAGGTTCGTGGCTTTGGGCCAGCATTATCAGTTCAGAGTCTTGCCCTTTGGGCTATCCTCGGCACTGCGACTTTTTACAAAGTGTTGTGCAATTCGCGCAGCGCATCTCAAAAAGATTGGTATACAAGTGTTCCCATATCTGGACGACTGGCTTCTAGCAAGCCCTTCCAGGCAAGGAACTCTAGATGCCGTATCCACGGCCTCAAACTTTCTCATATCCATGGGAGTCCTGCTATACCTCAAGAAATCACAGTTGCAGCCCTCCCAGAAGCTCCTTTTCATAGGAACTCTTCTGGACACCTCCTGTGTGAAAGCTTTTCTATGGCAGGACAGAAGAAGCGATATCCTACAGATGGCCCACTACATCAGAGAGAGAGAGAACAGCTCAGTTCAAGCTATCTTGATACAATGGATGCTCTGCCTCATTGCATCCTCTGTGTTCACTGTACCTCTAGCTCGCCTCCACATGAGAACCTCTCAGTGGATGCTCAGTACTCAGTGGTCCCCAACCACTCACCCTCAGTCCTTTCTCATCAAAGTGACAGAACCTTTAAAGAGGTCTCTCACCTGGTGGTCGCAAGAAGACAGTCTCCTTCAGGGATATTCCTTTGCTCCTCTGGATCATCAGATTTCCATTACCACAGACATGTCCCTGATGGGGTAAGGAGCTCACTGTCAGAATGTCCACACCCAAGGAACGTGGACTCAGGATGAGTCCCAGCTTCACATAAATGTCTTAGAAATGACAGCCGTCCTTTATGCAGTCCAGGCTTTGAAGGACATTATCTGTCAGAAGAATATTCTCCTTCAAACGGACAACAAAGCAGTGATGTATTACATCAACAAGCAGGGTGGTGCTAACTCTTACCCTTTATGCAGGGAAGTGATGAGAGTGTGGGAATGGTGCGTGGAGCACAAGGCTCTAATTCAAGCGGTCTACCTGCTGGGAGTGCAGAACGACCTGGCAGAGCATCTCAGCAAAACAGAGACAGATCCTCATGAATGGTCCCTCGACTCATCCGTAGTTCAGTCACTATTCGCAGAGTCGGGGACTCCAGACCTGGACCTTTTTACATCCCCACTCAACACAAAACTGCCTCTCTTCTGCTCCAGAAATCCAGGGCCTGGCATTTTCTGTCAGGATGCGTTCAGGCTGCAGTGGACAAAACGCTTTCTATACGCCTTTCCGCCTCTTCTTCCAATTCAGAAGGTACTTCTCAAGTTCGAGTCCCAGGGGGACAAAATGATCCTCATTGCTCACTTCTGGCCTCGGCAAATATGGTTTCCATTATTCAACAGTATGTCAGAAACCCCTCCGAAAGTGATTCCCCTTCAGACGAACCTTCTGACTCGGGCCTGTGGTCCATCCCAATCTGAGATCACTTCACCTTCACGCTAGGCTCCTGAAGAGATAGAAGTGAACAGGTTCAATGTCTCTCACAGAGTTTACGATATTCTTCTGGCTGCGTGCAAGCCAGCCACTAGAAAAACTTACACAGCCAAATGGAAGCATTTTTCGCTCTGGTGTGCAAAATCCTATTTGAATCCTTTTTCCTGCCCACCCAATAAAGTTCTGGAGTATCTTTTAGACCTCTCCAATTCAGGTCTGCAATACTGTACAGTCAAGGTTCACCTTTGTGCCATTTCACCTTATCATGAGCCAATACTTTCCTTGTCACTGGCTGTTACCTGTGGTTAAGAGGTTTCTTAGGGAAATTCTGTATACCAGACCTCCTATCAGATGTCCAGTTGCAGCTTGGGACATTAATCTTGTACTAGACATGCTCACTCAAACCTTTTGAGCCTCTAGCTACCTGTGAGCTGAAATTTCTAACTTTGAAAACGGCCTTGCTGGTGGCCATTACCTCGGCCTGCAGGGTCTCTGAGATACATGCCTTGGTCACAGACCCTCCATAGACTGTGTTTCATAAAGACAAAGTAGTTCTTAGGACCCATCCTACGTTTCTCCCTAAGGTTGTTTCAGAATTCCATCTGAACCAACCTTTGGTCCTTCCTACTTCCTTTGCGAAGTTCCAGAATGAAGGAGAGCATGCCCTTCATTCTTTGGACGTCAAAAGAGCTCTACGTTTCTATTTAGATAGAAGAAAAAAAATTTGCAGCCTGCAGGGTCTCTGAGATACATGCCTTGGTCACAGACCCTCCATAGACTGTTTCATAAAGACAAAGTAGTTCTTAGGACCCATCCTACGTTTCTCCCTAAGGTTGTTTCAGAATTCCATCTGAACCAACCTTTGGTCCTTCCTACTTCCTTTGCAAAGTTCCAGAATGAAGGAGAGCATGCCCTTCATTCTTTGGACATCAAAAGAGCTCTGCATTTCTATTTAGATAGAAGAAAAAAAATTTGCAAAGCTCAACAACTGTTTGTTTCCTTCAACGAGACCCGGCTGGGTCAACCTGTCGCTATCAGATGCATTTCAGGATGGCTGGTGGCATGCCTTTGCCACTGTTATTCCATGGTGCAGATTAAGCTGGAGGGCAGAGTGTGCACTCACTCTGCTAGAGTGGTCTCGGCATCCCTGGCGGAAATTCGCAACGTGCCCATTGCAGATATTTACAATGCGGCTACCTGGAGCTCAGTGCATACTTTGGTCAAGCACTATGCCCTGGATGTCCATGCCAGGTGACATGTTTCGTTTGGTAGAACCATCCTTAATGGACTTCTGTCCTAAATTGTGAGCTCTTGGTCTCTCCTGCCACCCTCTCGGGGGATTATTAGCTTGGTACTGTCCCATCAATGTGAATGAGTGGTGGAGACTTGATGTCCAGGAAGATATCGAAATGACGTACCTACCTTAATTCTTGATCTCATTGGACAAAGTCTCCACCATTCATTCACACGCCCACCCACCATCCCCCAAGCTCACCTCTGTTGTTGGTCTTCACTCCCTCAATCTTTAGGATGTGAAGACTTCTTTGTTGACCCTTCTTATACGGGTAATCCGGACTATCTTAGCTCCATTTTTTGTTAGGCTATTCTTCTGGGTTGAATTCGCTGCACCTCCTCGGGGGTACTGAGGCGGTTGGAGGTTGACGCACGATATAGTCATTGCCGCATGAGCGAAACGCGGCGCCCTCCTCGCGGCTCCATCTCTGCCTGCCTCCTGCAAAAAAGATTGCTCCCATTGGGTCCTAGCACCTCCTGCGTAGATCCCATCGGTGTGAATGAGTGGTGCAGACTTCGTCCAAGAATATCAAGAATTAGGTAGGTATGTAATTTCCATTTCTAGAAGTGGTATGTTCATCCACACAAACCCACCTGACCTCCCTGGCTTCAACGCACAACCTGAACTTCCAGCGAGCTAAGATCTGGTGTCATGGGGCAATGCCGAGGGTTGTACCACCCGGGTGGGTGGGTAGAGCCAGCTTCAAGACCTTACGGCAGGATTCTTAAGGGAAAGGACATGCCAAACAGTGTGGATGAACAACGTATATCACTCCTAGAACTACTGTTACAGGTGAGTAATCAGTTTTTCTATTCCTACTTATTTCTAGTTCCCAAAACCACAGGGGATTTGAGACCAATCCAGGACCTGAGAAATCTGACCTTCTACATTCAATAGAAGTTCAGGATAATTACCCTGCGGGGCCTGCTGCCCCTACTGCAAAAGGGAGACTGGATTTGCTTACTAGACATGCAGGTCACATACATGCACATTAAGGTTTGCCCTCCCCACAAGAAATACTTCAGGATCTTACTTCAGATGTATCTCTTGAAGCATGCTGCACCTATGGAACTTAAACACCAGGTGCTAGGACCACATGGAAACTCCGCACTCTGTCGGGGGGCTGCACTCTGACTTCACAAGCTGAGGTCACCCTATCATCTGAGTGGGTGACCCCCGCGTCCTTCTCTGCTCTTTTCCCACCATCAGCCATCGCAAGTCAGACTTCACAGAGATTCCGCCAGCTTCAATCAACCACCATTTCTTCAGTTTATTTTATTTCTCTCCCTGGTGTCGCATCACTTTATTTCTAAAGTGATTTCTTCGTCTTTTATGCCGATCTCCATCTCTGGAAAACTCTTCAGGATTTATGCCTTGTGACAGGGTTGAATAGGACCCTGTCCCAGTTGTTGTTATGGAGAGTTTGAATGCAGGGATCTGTTCTGTTCTTTCCTGTCTCTTGTCTTGTCCGGTTGCGCAACCAAATTTTCCTGTGAGACCTAGAATTTGATCACTCTGACAGTCTTGCAATTCTTTGCCTCTCCATATCTCTGTCTCCCCTTGCTGTTTGTCTTTTCCTCCGTTGCATAACTGCTGGTATAAAAATATATGCAAATTTTTATGTGGAAATGTAACTGATATTGGGATCTCTTTGTTTATAAATTATATAGAGTTAACTTTTGAAATGTATGTAATTATAGTTTTGAGATGATTGCAAAAAGCTATTGGAAACTCAAGAGGTGCCCTGAGTGCAATTTTTAAGCCTTTTGCAAAAGCTGTGGAGATGGGGAACATCAGTTCTGGGACATTGTTCCTGCCAGCACCTGCCTGAAATAACATACTAACATACTATTTGCCAGCAGATTAGGCCTTACGGTCTATCGAGTCTGCTCGAACCTCAGATCCCTAGTTGGGTGCCGAAGCCCTCCCCTCCCTTGTGTTCCAGAAACCCTATCATCCATCCCCACCCCTGGGACAGGCCATCTGATACATCCACTTTCTGTGTCTGTCCCACCCTCTCTTGAAGCCCTCCACTGTAGATCTCTGAACCAGCTCACCCGGCAGTGCATTCCAAGGGTCCACCACCCTCTCAGTGAAAAACCTCCTCCTCTTCCCCCCACCCTTCCACCTTCAAACCATGCCCTCTGGTGATACCTCCTGCTTTAGTCTAAAGATCACCTCCATGTTTACCCTATTTATTCCCTTGAGGTGCCGAAGACCTCAATCCATGTCCCCTGTCTCTCCTCTCCTCCAATGAAAACAGGCAGAGCTCCTCAAGTCTGTCCTCATACGTCAAATCCCCTAGCCCTCGTATCATCTTAGTTGCCCTCCTCTGTATTCTCTCCAGGAGCTGTATGTCCCTCTTCAAGTGTGGTCTCCAGTACTATACACAGTACTCAAGGTGTGGTCTAACCAGTCCATTGTACAGCGGCAGAATCACTTCCTTGCTCCTAGAGGTGATCCCCCTGACGATGCATCCCAACATCCTGTTTGCCTTGCTAGCCGCTCTCCTGCACTGCTCAGAGTTATTCATACATGCATCCACCATGACCCCTAGGTCCTTTTCCCCTACTGAGGCCTCCAGCGCCTTCCCTCCCAGGGTGTACCTGTGTTTAGGGTTTCCCCGCCCAAGATGCAACACCTTGCACTTGGTGATATAGAAATTTAATTTCCATGTGTGAGCCCAGCTTTCCAGGGTGTCCAGGTCCCCTGCGGGGTCAACTTCCCTCTTCTCCCTCAACTACTGCTCCCATCTTGGAGTCATCAGCGAAGACTCATTTCACACCTATACCCTCCCTGATGTCCGATATGTATGCATTAAACAGGATCCGGACCCAGGATCAGCCCTAGTGCCCCACTACCAACCTCTCTAGGGTTAGAGAGCTCCCCACAGACCACTACTCTCGGGTACGTCCAACTAGCCAGTTTTCAATCCATCTGACCATCAAAGGCCTACTCTAACCCCATCAGTTTCTCCACCAGACCATTGTGGGGACAGAGTCAAACGCCTTGCTGAAGTCCAAAAATAATACATCCACAGGCTTTCCCCTGTCCAGTTCTGATGTTATCCATTCATAGAACTCCACAAGATTGGTTTGACATGATCTACCTGGCACAAACCCATGTTGCTGACTATCCAGACCTCCCACCTCCTTCAAGTACACCCCCAATCGTTCCTTTAGTTTACTCTCCATTAATTTTCCCACCACCGAGGTCAAACTGATGGGTCTATAGTTACCTGGTACTTCCTCGACCCCCCCTTATGGATTGGCACCACATGTGCCTCCTCGCCCAATCCTAGTACCCTACCTGTCTCAAGTGACCTGTTGAAGAGCTCCGCCAGAGTGCAGCCAGTTGTCTGCCAATTCCCATAGTACTCTTGGTTGAATGCCATCCATTAGGGAGATTTGTCTTTCTTTAGGACCTTGAGGGCTAACCACACCCTTTTGGCAGAGAGAACGTCATCCGTCCCCTCCACCTTACTGGTCTTTTTATCCTTATCCAGATGTGACACCCTTGGGGTACCTCTCCCTCCCTCTTGCTCCATTTCTGTTGCTCCCCTGATCCCACTCACTGCCACTTCTATCCCCATCATGCCTTGCTTACTAATAAATATACACGGATATTTTAGAAAAAACAGGAAGCTTGTTAAGAAGGGAGGTTGCAAGGACTTATGAGAGAGAGCTGCAGTTGCTTGCAAAATGGGGACACAGAGATTGATGGAAAACTCTGATGCATTCTCTTTATCCTGCCTTTGTAAATAGTTATACTGAACAATTTTATTTTTTATGTTACTGCTAGTACAAATAAATACTTTTCTGCAAATTCTACAACTGCAACTGGTTTTTCCTATGCTTCCTGACCTCTGCCTTGATATACCTGTGGGAAGAAGATCCCTGAAAAAGATGACCACACTGCTTGTGTCTACTGCCTACGCCCAGGCCTGCAAGATCAGCTGCAACTTCAACCAGGCTGCCAGGCAGCACTGAGAGTAGACCCTGGAAACGTTCCTGCTTAAGCAGAAGGTCGTGCAGATTGAGCTTTAAGCATGGAATTCCTCCGCTTTCTCTGCCCTTTCCTCAAGTTCGCAATCCTCTAAGGCCTGGGAAAAATCAGTCTGGAAACAAACGCTGGGACAAGGACCGTCCCAAAGATTGGTCCTCCCTCATTGTCGCTGCTTTGCACGTTGACTGATGGAGCCATCTTCCACTTCGGGGGTTGCCCCCTCTGCCTCTGGCACACACTCTTCCACAGGGCTACTTTTGGCAGCTCCCCCTGCCAACCTTACCTTGGCAGGCATCGGTTCCTCGGGCCTGGGTGCCCTACCAACTCCTCAGCCCCTGCTGTTCAGCCTTTATTCACCTCGGGCCATAAGTCAGCCAGCTTCACCAGTTTGACCTCAGTCAGCGCAGGTTTGGCGTCGGGTTCATCTCACTCCCCGACTGCCAACCTCGGCTATTTCATCCGCTGATAACACAGTGTTTGGGCCCCTACCCTTTCCAGCATTGCCGCTGATCGTTCCTCAGTCCTCCTCGCCCTCTCCAAAGATGACCCAGACCGGGTAGACGCCATGCAGGCCTTGACCTGCTCGGCCACCCTCCCCAGCCCCACCGCATAATCCAGCCCCAATTCCTGCTCAGGTGGTGCCACTAAGTGTCCTGATACAGATAGCAGTGAATTTTCAGGCTATCTTTCATTCACTGTGGGACTTCATCCAAGCTAGGCTTGTCCCTACGCAGGGGCCTTTTGTGCCAGTTCCCGGGGCCCTGGAATGCACCTTGTATTCGGGTGCCCTTTAACCTCCCTGAAGACCTGGGGGATGAGAAGAAATGTCACCTGAACCTTCTTCCTCCAGATGATGATGAGGAAGAGAATGTCTAAGATGAAGCAGGCATTACCCACTCCACCTCCACGGTGATGTCCGATGGCGAGGAGACCCCACAGTATATTCCTTCCCCGATGAACTCTCTTTCGTCTCTGTCCTGAGACGAGTGCAAGCTGCCCTAGGCTTTAACACAGAGGAGCAGGACCCTATCCGGCATAGTCTGTCCACCTACCTCAGCCTGCCAGAGACCCCTCCTCTTGTCTTCCTTACGTTGACGGAACCTTTTCAAGATGCCACCATGGCCACCTGGAATCGGCCCAGCTTGGTCCCCGCCATGCTTAGGAAGGTGGACAAGTTGTACCAGGCTCCAGCAGGCAAGCCCTTCTTTTCAGAACAAACACAGGCAATTTCAGTGGTCATTAATGCTGCCCATGACCGTACCAAGATGCCAAAACACCGCTGTTCTCTTCCCCTGGACAAGGAGTCCCAGAGAGAGGTTGTATCTGATTGTCAAGAGAACCTTTGTCTTTACCACTTTGACCATCAGGGTTCTTAACTATTTCGCCCATATGGTCCAATTTCAGAATCAGTAAAATGTGCAAAATTGCAAGAGATGACAGCTATAACAACTGGTGCCCAGACAAAAAAGACTAAACCTTGAAAATGCTTTGGCATAACGTGAAACGTTGGTGATTTTATCTGGCTGCACTTTATTGTGGTGAGATATTGCTGCTTATGTGGAATGTTTGGATATTATCCTTTTGTAAAAAAAATAAAATACTTGAATATCACTATAATAGTGAGTATGGTCTCTCTTTGGGTTGCCAGACTTCTTTTTTTTACTCCCAATTTCAGAACCAACTCTGGGCTCAGGCCAGAGAAGCAGCCAAAGTCCTCCCTGAAGACCCCCGAAACAGCAGTTGCTTCGGAACATTCAGTTGGGGACAATGTCGGCAAGTACCTTCTATACTCTGCCTATGATGCCTTGGCCCAGGCGGCCGTGGTGGGCATATGTCTGTGGAGACATTCTTGGCTAAGGATGTCACGCTTTGCCCAAGATGTGCAGCAATCCATTCTGAATGCCCCTTTAGAGGGTACAGACTGTTTGGGGGCAGATGTGCAGGATATACTGTCTAACCTGCATGCCTCTGGCAGCACATTGCAGTTCGTCCACTCTGTGTACCACACCCGGCCTAGAAGTTGCCAGCGGGTGCCCTTTTGTTGTGTCATCATAGACAAAACCTGGCACCAAGCCGCAGGGTAAGCATAGAGCTGCCACAGCCCTGTCTACTCCTACCTCCACCTCTGGACCCCCGGTGGAGGTGGTGTAACCCCAGCCGCAGTCACTACTTTAGCATGACTCCTTGCTTAACCCTCCCTCCGGTAAGGCAGGAGGTGGTGGTAGGGGTAGTTTCTCCTTGTACTTAGACAAGTGAAGAGAAGTCACCAGAGATGCCTGGGTCTTGCAGCTCATAGATCACGGTCACACTCTAGAGTTCTTGGAGTGGCCTCCTGCTCAGACCTCTTACTCTTCCCACACATCCCTGTGGTCTGGGAGGAGATTCGGACATTGCTGCAAAAGGCTATAGAACCAGTCCCTGAAGCCCAACAAGGTGGGTTTTTGTCCCACTTCTTCCTGGTCTCCAAATGCACCGGGGCTCTCACGCCCATCCTGGAACTCCAAGAGCTAAATTTTTTTATTCAGTTCAAGAAATTCTGTATGTTGACCCTTCAGGGACTGCTACTTCTTCTGCACCAAGGGATGCAGGATGCATATCTGCACATCAAGGTGTGTGCCTCCCACAGGCAGTACTTCAGGTTCCAATTCCAGGGAACGTACTTCAGCTCTGGGCTGTACTTTTGGCTTGTGCTCTGCTCCTAGGGTGTTTACCAGATGCTTAGCAGTCCTGGCGGCAGCCCTCAGACAGGAGGGGCTCTATGTCTTTGCCTGCCTGGACAACTGGCTTCTCAAACCACAGTCCAGGAAGCTTCTGCTGTAGGACCTGAGGATCATGATCAACCTGCCCAAGTCAGTCTTGACCCCATGTCAGCACCTCCAGTACATAGGGGCAGTCCTGGACACGGCTCAGGGTATGGCCTTCTTGCCCCAGGACAAGGCAGACCGCCTAATTGCTGAAGTCCGCCTGCTGTACAACAGCAGATATGTTCAAGCCTGAACCTTTCAACGGCTCTTGGGCCTGGTAGCTGCGGCTGTTGTGACAGTGTCTCTAACCAGACTGCACATGAGGATACCCCATGGACCTTGAGGATCCAGTGGGATCAGCGTACCGATGACCTGGAACAGCAGGTCCTAGTCTTCTCTCAGGTCAAAAAGGTGCTACTTTGCTGGATGGAACCCAGCAACCTGTTAAAAGGGGTTCCTTTCCTCATCCCTTACCCTCAGCAAATTCTTATCCCAGATTCTTTGGGGTTGGGTTGGAGGGGGTGCCTCTGGGGCCCCACCAGGGCCCCGCCAAACAGAAGGGACATGGTCAGGGATGGAGAGTTCTCTCCACATCAGTGTCCTGGCATTTCTATATGCCCTGCAGGCCTTCCAGACTCTGCTGTCCCCGGGCCTTCTGCTGGTGCAGTCAGACAACACCAGTATAGGTGATGAGTCTGGTACTAGGCTCTAGAATATAGTCTAGAACTGTCAGCCATCCAGGTTCCAAGCATCCAAAATGTTGTGGCAGGCTAAGCCAGTCTCAGTCCAGGTTGCATGAGTGCGAACTGCTGGCCTCAGTAGTAGACCTGTTTGACAGGTGGCGTTGTCCAGAACTGGACCTTTTTGCATCCCCACTCAATACAAAACTGCTGCTTTTGTGCTAGTTTGTTATAGGACCTGGAGTTTTCTGGTGAGGCACGTTGTCCCTCTCTTGGAAAGGGAGGTTTCTTTACTCCTTCCCTCCCTTCCCCCTGCTTCTGAGGGTTCTGATCAAGCTCCAGATGGAAGGGGCCACTATGATTCTTATCGTCTCTTTCTGGCCTCATCGGATTTTGTTCTGTTTACTGCAGCAGTTGATAGTGGAACCTCCAGTACCCCTCTGTGCACCGACTTGCTCTCCCAGGAGCGGGGCATCCTGTCAAATCCCTGCATCTTCAAGCCTGCCTCCTGAAGAAATAGCCATTCCTAGATTTGGGGTATCCCCCAAGGTGGTTGATGTCCTGGTGGTGGTGGCTAGGAAGCCGTCTACCAGGGCCACTTATTCCATGAAGTGGAAATGCTTTGCTGTTTGTGCTGCCTCATGCCAACTGGCTCTTTTTACTTGTCCAGTGAATCAGATTCTGGAATGCTTGCTGTCCCTCTGTCTCTGGTCTGAATTACTCCATTAAAGTACACCTGTCTGCTATTTCAGCCTTCCATGTGCCTGTTGAAGGACATACAGTGCCACAACTGGAGGTGTCCTGTATGTTTCTGAGAGACACTTCACTTGAAGCCTCCTGTCCACAATCCAGTACCACCTTGGGACTTGAATTTTGGGTTAGAGAAACTTACTTTGGCTCCTTTTGAGTCAGCCGCAAGCTGCGAGCTACACTTTCTGTCATGGAAAGCATTATCTTTAGTTTCCATTACTTCCGCTCGATGGTTCTGAGCTTCAGGCTCTCATGTGTGAGCCTCCTTATTTGGTTTTCCACAGAGACAGGGTGTCTTTGCAGGCAAATCCTAAGTTCCTTCCTAAGGGGGTATCTGACTTTTACTTTATCTCAAACCATCCACCTGTCTATTACCTAGAGCATGCCAGTCCAGAGGAAGCATTGCTCTGTAATTTAGATGTGCATAGAATTCTGTTCTGCTATACACACTATATGAAGGACTGCAGGAAGTCCTTGCAGCTGTTTGTTTCTATTGCCCCTTGGAAAGAGAGCCATCTTCTTTGGGGGTATCTCAGTCATCAGATCACACCGTAGGAACTTCACCATCGGTGAAGCAGGATCCACACAGAAGATTTTCCAGCAGTACAACTGGGGCTTCCCACGCTGACATCATCAACCCTATAAAGGCATGAGCAGCCCCACTCCCTCCTCAGTTCTTTCCTTCCATCTACTTCACTTGCATGGATCTCCGTAGAAGCTCTGTTGCAGTTCACGCCATTTTTGCCTATGTTTTTCTTTACCTTTAGGAATCTCTTTTTAATAAGAAATTTTTACCTCATTTATGTAGAGTCAGTCCTTCCACAGCTGTCTTCCATCACTGCCACTATGGAAAGAAGATTGCTTTTTCAAACACAACCTCAGTATCTGCTGTCTCGGATCTGACCAGGACGTCTCAGACTGTTAGCTCTGCCAAAAATTTAATCTAACAACCTTTAGATGATGCAAAAAGGCTTTGAAGAAATTTCTCATGGAACAACAGGTAGCCAGTTCTGGGCAGGGGTCCTCTCTGGTCCCTCCTTCCCAGTTGCCAGTGGGTTTGTCAAGCTTCTAGGCCTCTCAGGCCTGAGACCAGTCCTGGGGGGGTCACAAAAAAGATTAGGGTCGCTCCCTGTAGCAACACTCCCATGCCCCGACAGCTTCTTTATCTTCATCCAGTCCGGGGGTACTCTGTCGGCAGCAGCTGCCCCAAATGCTTTCTGCTGTCAGGCCCCTACCAACAGCACCTCCTTCCATTTCTCAGGGAGGCCGGATGTCTACCCTTGGATCATCGACTCCAGACCCTCCATCGAGGTCTGATGCTTCCCCAGGTCCTTAGACACCGGGGTCTTCAGGTTCTCAAGACCGTTGGATGGTTAGTCGCACCCTGTCCTGGCGACCTCTCTGCCATCAATGCAGCCCTTATCTGCCGTCAAGATAAACACTGTTCTGACCCAGTTGACCACAGCTTTGGTGCACACAGATCTCTGTCCCTGGCACCATCTGTCACTCCAACTTCAACGCTGGTTTGGCCTTATGGGCCTGAGCCCCTCAGAGGGCTGTTGGTCCCTCATTTGTTTGACCCCGAGTTGGAGAGTGTTGATGCTTAAGAGGAGTACCATCCTGATCTTATTCTCCCTGAGGAAGAGGAACCTGTTTTCCTCAGACAAGTCTGCTGCTTCTTCAGTGAGTGAAGATTCTGTTAAGCATACTCCCAGGTCCTCTCCTGAAGACCCTACCTTGAGTGTTATGAGGCAGCTGTCTACAGCCATGGGCTTCCACACTGAGGAAGAAGGTGTCACCAGAAGGGAACTGGTTGACTTCTTTGAAATCCCAGAATTTCCTCCTCCAGTCATTCCTCCCATTTTGCTGGCTCGAAGAATGCCACCACTGTGGCCCTGCCATGCCCCGGAGAGCAGATAAGCTCTATCATGCCCTCCAGGGCCTACCCTATTATGCTGCCCAATCTGAGACTGACTCTGTGGTCATTAAAGCGGCAGACGACTGGTCCAAGGTACCCAAGCACCTTGGCTCCCTTCCCCTTGACAGGGAATATAGAAGGATCGACCTTTGGGGTAATTGGGCTTATGCATCCTCCACTCTGGGTCTTTGGATTGCTAATTGTTTGTATCACATGGTCGAATACTATATGGAAGAAGGGCAAGGCGCCTGCTCAGGCTCTCCCAGATTGTTCCCCAAAACAGGATGTCCTTAAGTCCCTCCAGACCACCCAGGGTATTAGTAAACACTTCTGGGCCATGTACAACGTGTCTGACAGTGTTGCCAGGGCTGCTGCCATAGGCATTTGCCCTTGCAGGCATGCCTGGCTCAGGCCATCGGGGTTTGCAGCAGATGTCCAGCAGAAGGTGCTTAATGCCCCCTTCAGTGGCTAGAAGCTCTTCAGGCCTGATGTCCAGGACATCATTAATGAATTACAGGCCTCTGGCAAGGCTGTCTAATCAGTCCATTCACTCTACCATACCCAGCCTAGGAGCAGACAGCGCCCGTCCTTTTGAACAGTGTCCTGCCAGTCTGGTGCGGGCTACTGTCGCCAGGGTATATGGAAGGCTAGTTCTGCCTTGCCTAGCCCCTTATCCTCCTCGGGCCCTGCTGCAAAGCAACACAGAGGTGATGGATCAGTCCCAGCGGCTAGATCCACATCTGCCTGATGCCGTGCCAGACCCCCCTCTTCCGGTGCCCAGCCAAGAGGTGGTGGTTGGAGGTTGGTTCTCCCTCCATCTCATTCAATGGAGAACCATCACTTCAGATGCTTGGATTCTTCAGATAATAGAAAGGGGTCACACACTGGAGCTTTTGGAACAACCTCCAGAGACTCCCCCGGTACCCTCCACCGATCCTTCAGATCACGCACTGGTCCTTCGAGAGGAGGTACACTCCCTTCTGCAGAAAAGGGCAATTGAGCCAGTGCCCAGGCGGCAGAAAAACAAAGGGTTCCATTCCAGGTTTTTCCCTGGTCCCCAGAAGAACCGGAGACTTGAGGCCTATTCTAGATCTCAAAGACCTCAGTCTCTACATCCAGTACAGAAAGTTTTGCCTCGTCACACTCTCGGCTGCTGCCCCTGCTCAAACAGGGTAACTGGCTGTGCTTACTTGATATACAGGATGCCTACCTGCATATCTCTGTGTGCCCACCGCAGAAGCGGTTTCTGCAATTTCTTTTTCAGGGTGAACGTTACCAATTCACTGTCTTGCCCTTTGGCTCATCTTCTGCGCCGCTGGTTTTTACAAAATGCTTAGCAGCTGTAGTTGCTGCTCTCTGGTGAAAGGGCCAGTACATCTTCCCCTACCTGGACAACTGGCTTCTCAAAGCCTCGACCAAGGATCAGCTTCTCCAAACTGTGGAGAGGACCATCCACTTGTTTCACTCCCTGGGCATCACCGTCAGCCTGCCCAAGTCCATTTTGATCCCATCCCAACGGCTGCAATATACTGGGGTGGTTCTGGACTCGACGTAGGGCAAGGCCTTCCTGCCTTCAGTCACAGCGGAGTGCCTCATTTCTTAGTCTCAGGTGATTGTGAAGAGCCGTTATGTTCCTGCGAGGATTTACATAAGGCTCCTAGGCCTCATGGCTGAGGCCATTGTCACGGTCCCACTGTCCAGACTGCACATGCGGGTGATCCAGTGGATCCTCCAGGTGCAGCGGGACCAGTGCACGGATGAAGAGGAGCAGCCCGTGCTGGTCTCCTCTCCAGTCCGCGAGGTGCTCCAATGGTGCGTGGATCCCAAGGATCCCAAACACCTCTAAAGAGGAGTCCCATTCCTGATCTGTTCTCCCCGCAGACTTGCACTACGGATGCCTCCGGCTTCGGCTGGGGGGGGTGTCATTGAGGCACAGGAAAGGAAGCATAGGAAAAACCAGGAGCAGTTGTAGAATTCACAAAAAGTGTTTGTTAGTACTAGCAGTAACATAAAAAAATAAAATTCTTCAGAATAACTATTTACAAAGGCAGAATAAACAGAGAAGATTTGTCTGAGTTTTCCTTAAATCTCTGTGTGTCTTCCAAAACATTGCAGCTCTCTAAGTCCTTGCAACCCCCCCTCCTTAACAAGCATCCTGTTTTTGGTTTTTCTAAAATGTTCTTGTAGGTTTCAGACAGGTGCAGCAAGAACACAATGTCCCAGAACCTGATGCCTCTTCTCCACAGCTTCTGAAAAAGGGCTTAAAAACTGCTCTCAGGTTAACCCCTTAAGTTACCAATAGCTTTTTGCAGTCATCTCAAACTATAATTGTATACATTTCAACAGTAACACTATACAATTCCTAAACAAAGGGATCCCAATATCAATTTCATTTCCACATGATTTGCATTATATCAGTAGATATGCAAGGGAAGACTGAGAGACAGTGAGAGGCAGAGAATTGCGAGACTGTGGGGGTGATCAAATCCTAGGTCTCGCAAGAAAAATTTGGTTGCGCAACCAGACTGACGAGACAGCAAAGGAACAAACAGAACAGATCCCTGCATTCAAACTCTCCATAACAACTGGGACGGTCCTATTCAACCCTGTCACATACACCCCCTCCTTAAGAGGGAACCTGTTTTTATCAAACAGGTTTCCAAAACGTTCTATTAATTCTCTCACATTAGCTTCTAACTTCCAGAAATTAAGCACATGTGCAGTACCCTTTTTTTTTTCTATAACAGTATAGCAAACAGTAAATTTTAAACTCGTACATTCGTTTTTCAGCCTTCAGAACCCTCAATTCCTGATCTATATCTTGACAGAAAATCCACATTGGCATTCTCTTTCCCAGATTTGTGCATCACTTTAAATTTAAATGGCTGTAGTGCCAGGTACCACTGTGTGATTATAGAATGTTTGTCCTTCATTTGGTTAAGCCAACAGAGGATTGTGATCTAAGTACAGTCTGTTCCTAGCAAATAAAACTTAAGGGACTCCATGGTCCACTTTGCTGCTAAACATTCCCTTTCAGTGGTGGAGTACCTTTTTATTTTATTTATTAGATCATCGGTTTACAGACCTTTGAGTCAAAGACTCATTTACAAAGGCACCTTGTCAAGAGAGCAATACATCACAGCAAACAAAACAGTACAGTACATAACGCTTAGATTAAAAAGCAACCGGTGTTACAGGCATTCACTGGTAGCTACAGCAGCTAATAGGTAGATCACAGTGAAGTCATAATATGGGTACCACAGGTACCACGTCAGGTAGCAACCAGAGATATTTATTACATTAGTCAGCAGATGTTGCCTGAGACCCCAGGTGTGCACGGCAAAAGTAGACAGGGCAGACCCAGCCTAGGGGTGAGGGTAAGGGACAAGTGGGGGATTATGTGCAGTTGCATCAGCAAATATATGTCTGATGGCTTCTGAGGAAGACCTTGAAAGGACCGAGCTAAGTCGAGTCAGCTATGTTGGCTGGGAGGGAATTGAACCAGCAGGGAGTCCGATAGTAAAAGCATTTTCTCTCTGTCATGCAACTTGCTACTTATGTACAGAATAGGATGTTCTGTCCCATCTATATTTTGACTCAGGACTGCACCTAGACCTACCTCTGATGCATCCGTTTGTAACAAAAATGGTTTTCCAAAGTCTGGGCTTAAAACCGGGGCTGAACATAATGCAGCTTTAATGGATTGAAAAGTTTCATCACACTCTGGGGTCCATTTCACATTATTTGGGTACTGTTTTTTCTTGAGTTCAGTGAGAGGAGTAGCTAACTCTGCTAAGTTGGGAACAAATCTCCGATATCCAGTCAGCCTTAAAAATGACCTGACATGTTTCTTTGTTTTAGGGACAGGGCTCTTAGCTACAGCTTCTATCTTGGAAACCTCATGCTTGACTTCTCCATTTCCCAAAACATAGCCCAAATATCTGGTTTCCTGCATGCCCAATGCACATTTGGTAGGATTAATAGTCAGGCCTACATTTTTGATAGCTTGGATAACTGCTCGTAGGTGTTCCAGGTAGCTTTTCCAGTCTGGAATGTACACTACGACATTATCCAGCACAATAACCAATGTGAGGGGATACAATTACATCCATGTACTGCTGGAATGCAGTGGGTGCACCATGTAAACCAAATGGCCTTTGGTGGTGAACTGACAGAATCCAATAGGAGTGGCAAATGCAGTTTTGTCTCTGGATTCTGTAGCTAGGGGGATTTGCCAGTAACCCTTGGTGAAATCGAGGGTACTGATATATTTGGCACTTCCCAATCTGTCCACCAAATCTATTCTGGGCATAGGATAACTGCCAAATTCTGACACTTGATTGTTTCCTAAAATCAAAGCAGATTCTTAACACCCCCTTCTTTTTTGTTTAAATTACCATTGGAGATGACCAAGCACTCCTCGACTTTTCTATGATACCCAATTCTTTCATTTTTTTCTAGTTCCTTAACCACTCTGGTAATCTATATGTCTTTTGCCTGATTGGGCGAGCTTTCTTTGGCACTATTATGTGCTCGACCCTTTTTGCTTGGCCTGGTACTGTGGTAAAAGTATGTTAAATGTCTTTAGCAAGTTACGAATTTCTGCGGTTTGTTCAGGAGTTAAGGAAACAATTACCTTTACAGCATCAGCAGTTATAGTTTGTTCCAGTCTGTCATAAGCTACATCAGTATCTTCTTTATCAGTTTCTGATAAAACTAGCAAAGCAGCTTTTGGCATTTTTTCAACCCATTTCTTGAGGAGGTTAACATGGTATATCTTAGTAGGATTTTTCCTGTCGGGGGTGTCAGTCTCGTAGTTAACGGTGCCAGTATGTCTAAGCACTCTATAAGGCCATTGCCACTTCATTAACAGTTTATTTTCTGTAGTGGGTTAACAGTAACAAGACCTTTTCACCTGGCTCAAAAACTTTTTCTTTTACCGCATGGTCATAATACACCTTCTGCTAGTTTTGGGCTTCTTCCTGATTTATTATGGGCGATTTAAACATATTTTGCCAGCTTCTTTGTTAGGGCACACATATAAGACATTATAAATTGTTTGAGTGGGGTTATCTTCCATGTTTCTTTTATCACGTCTAGTGGCCCTCTTGGCTGCCTACCACACAGCGTTTCAAATGGTGAAAACCCTGTTGATGCCTGTGGCACTTCTCTGTAAGCAAAAAGTAGGTAAGGCAAGTATTGGTCTCAGTCTTTCCCTTCTACAAACCTTTTTAACATGCGTTTTAGGGTTTGGTTAAAACACTCAACAAGACCATCTGTCTGATGGTGATAGGGGGAGGTTCGTGTGGCAGTGATACCTAGTAGTCTGTACAGCTCCTTAAGTAATGCAGCACCAAAATTACTTCCCTGATCAGTAATGATCTCTTATGGTATGCCCATCCTGCTGAAAATTTTGGCAAGCTCTGCTGCAACTTCTGGGGCTGTAATAGTACACATTGGAACAGCCTCTGGGTATCGAGTAGCATAGTCGCATACTACCAGGATAAATCTTATTACCCTTTTTACTTTTGTCTAGCGGACCAACCACATCCATTGCAATTCTCTCAAAAGGCACATCTATCAAGGGTAGGGACACCTTGTCTTTTCTAGTGTCTAGGGCTACTTTCTGACACTCAGAATAGGAACTGCAACAGGTAGCAACATCTACATGAATTCCAAGCCAGTAAAATCTGTACAGCAATCTAGCAAGGATGTGATCCCTACCTGAGTGACCAGCCATAGGACTATCATGTGCTATTTGTAACAACTCTGTTCTGTACTTCGGTGGTATAACCAATTGTTCTATCTGGTCCTGTATCTGAGGTTTAACCCAAACTCTGTACAGTTACCCATTACATTTTTTAAACATTGATTCACCCTGGTTTGGTTTCACCCCCAGCCGCTTAAAATAACTCTGGAGAGAAACATTGTTAGCTTGTTCTGAAAGAAAATCACAACCAGTGATCAGTTTAGTTCCAGCATGTTTCGGCATTTTCATATGTTAACCCCTTATGTCCAACAGTCATTAGTTGCCACAGTTTCTTCAGGCATAGTCTTTCTTTCCTGGATTTCTGGATCTTGGAGATGTGCTCAGACAAGTCAGAATCAAAGTCACTGAAAGGAAAAGTGTCCACCATTTGAGATTTGCTTTGCCTGAGCTCTTGTTACCACAGCTGCTGAAACTGCAGGGTTCAGTTCCTCTGTGATTAACTCAGTAAATCCTGGACAGTCATTTCCAATAATCATGGGTACAGGTAACATAAGTACTACCCCCACTTTCATTTGGTGTGACACATACTTAATGGTCAGAGTCACTTGGGTGTTGGGATTGTATTGAGTGTCCCTGTGGATGCAGATGACACTAGTACCTGGTCCTTTTGCACAGCGTTTTCCCAGCACTTCCACGTGCACTAGCGTCTGTCTGCTTCCCGAATCAATGAGTCCCTTTATAGTCTTATTTTCCCACCTTCATATCTGTTAAATACTTGACCCAGTTTGCCAAGGACAAATCTGCTCCAGTGTCTCTTCTTATGGCAATTACACTTATAGCAAATAACGTCTTTGGGCACAGATTTGTTACCCCCACCAGAGTTCTTATCAAACTTGAAGTTTAAATGGGAAAAAGAGTCTTGCCAGTGCTTGGCTGTTACCTCGCTGCTGTGGCGTCTGGTTATTTGGTAGTCTTCGGCCAAAGAAACAGCCTTTTCCCCACTTTCTGGTGTCTGAATGGAGGTGTGGGCTCAGATCCCACTTAGACTGACACCATCTGTTGTCGAGGCACAGGTCAGGAAGTTTAGGAAAACCCAGGAGCAGTTGTAGAATTTACAAAAAGTGTTTTAGTACTAGCAATAACAAAAAAATAAAATTGTTCAGAATAACTGTTTACAAAGGCAGAATAAACAGAGAAGATCCAGAGCTTCCCTTCAATTTCTGTGTGTCTCCCAAAACATTGCAGCTCTAATTCCTTGCAACCCCCCTCCTTAACAAGCATCCTGTTTTTTTTATTGTTTTTTTTCTAAAATGTTCTTGTATGTTTTAGGCAGGTGCAGCAAGAACACAATGTCCCAGAACTGAGGCCCCTTCTCCATAGCTTCTGAAAAAAGGCTTAAAAGCTGCCCTCAGGTGAACCCCTTGAGTTCCCAATAGCTTTTTGCAATCATATCAAACTATGATTATATACATTTCAACAGTAACACTATATAATTTCTAAACAAAGGGATCCCAGTATCGGTTTCATTTCCACATAATGATTTGCATTATACCAGCAGATATGCAAGGGTGGAAAAGACAGAAACAGCAAGGGAAGGCCAAGAAACAGTGAGGCGCAGAGAATTGCGAGACTGTCGGGGTGATCAAATCCTAGGTCTCACGAGAAAAATTTAGTTGCGTAGCCAGACAGAGAAGAGACAGGAAAGGAAATAACAGAGCCCTGCATTCAAACTCTCCATAACAACTGGGACAGGGTTCTGTATGCCATGCAGACCTTCCAGAGCCATCTCTCTCTCTCTGGGCCAGTTGTTGATTCAGTCAGACAATCTGTGTGGTCTACTATCTACATGCAGAGAGGGATGCATTTGTATCCCCTTTGCAGGGAAGCAATAAGGGTCTGATACTGGGCACTGGACCACAGCCTGGAACTCTCAGCAGTCAACATCCCAGACGTGCTGAACACCCTGGCAGATAGCATCAGCTGGACTCGGTCCAGGATGCATGCTTGGGAACTTCTCTCATCTGTCGCAGAAGATCTGTTCGACAGGTGGGATCATCCAGAGTTGGACCTTCTTGCATCTCCTCTCAGCGCAAAACTGCCCAATTTCTGCTCGCTAGATCCAGGGCATGGAGTTTTCTGGTGAGACGCGATGTCCCTCTCCTGGAGCGAGAAGTTCCTTTTTGCCTTTCCTCCATTTCCTTTGATTCAGAGGGTGCTAATCAAGCTGCAGATGGAGGGGGCCAGCATGATTCTGGTCGCACCCTACTGGCCACAGCAGATATGGTTTCCATTACTGCAACAGTTAACAAAGGAGCCTCCGGTGTTTCTACCCATCTGCAGGGATCTGCTGACAGAGGCTCGGGGACCCTGATCCATTCAAACCTCAAGTCCCTTCATCTGCATGCCTGGCTCCTGAAGACAGCCATTGCTTGGTGTGGCCTCTCAGAAAGTAGCGGACATTCTCGTGGCAGCTCAAAAGTCCTCCACTAGAGCCACATATATCATGAAGTGGAAGAGGTTTGCCATCTGGTCTGCCAGACATCTTCTGGACCTTTTCACTTGTCCAGTGAGCCAGATTCTGGACTACCTGCTATTACTGTCGGACTCTGGCCTCCAATACTCCTCCCTCAAGGTGCACCTTTCGGCTATCTCTGCCTTTCATGAGCCCGTGGATGGTTGTACCATAGCTCAGCTAGATGTGTTCCATACTTTTCTTAGAGGCATCCTGCACCTGAAACCTCCAGTCCATACTCCTGTTCCGGCTTGAGATTTAAATTTTGTTTTGGAGAATTTGACCCAGTCTCCATTTGAGTCAGCTGCGACTTGCAAGCTCCGCTTTCTTTCTTGGAAAGCATCGTTTTTGGTTGCTATTACTTTGAAGGATTTCTGAGCTTCAGGCTCTCTGGTGTGAGGAGCTCTATTTGATTTTTCCCAAAGACATGGTGTCTTTGCACACAAATCTAAGTTTCTTCCTAAGGTGGTTTCTGAGTTTACTCTGAACCGGTCTGTCCACCTCCCTGGTATTTTCCAGTGTGCGCCAATCCAGAGGAAGCACTGCTCCGTACTTCAGATATGCACAGAATTCTGAAATATTATCGGCGCCAAGCTAAGGACTGCAGAAAGACAAAGCAGCTTTTTGTTTCTTTCGCCCAAGGAAGAGGGGTTCAAGTATCCAAATAATGTTTGTCCAAATGGCTGGCCAGTTGTAGTATGTTCTGCTACAACTGATATGGCAAGGAGTTGTCTGGAGCGGTGAAAACCCACTCCACAAGTGGCATGGCTACTTCTGTAGCCTGTTTCAAGGGGGTCTCAGACACTGAAATTTGTACTGCTGCTACCTGGAGTACCGTCCATACTTTCACCAAGAACTACAGTTTGGACATTGTTTCTAGAGCCTGAGCAGGCTTTAGCCAGCTGTTCTTCAGGGCCTTCTGTCCTAGACCTCAGTTTGCCTACCTTTCAGACTGTTCTGCTGCACTGGTAACTGCTTAGGACTCGTTCCTACAGTGTGACCTGATGACTGAGATACCCACAAAGAACATAGAACAGTTACATAAGAACTTACTGTAACAGTAGATCTTTGAGGGGATTTCACTAAACACGTCAGCCTTCTCTCCCACCATCACCCTGTTTGGGTCTTCGACTCAGACTGGCTATCTAGTGTATCCAACCTTTTATTTAGATCTGGGCACCTCTCTCTCTGTCTCCCCTCGGGTCTCCAGGGCACTCGTTTGCTCCCTTAGTCTCCGGGGAAGGAACAGAGGACGGAGCAGGGCCACTCATGTCTTTATAGGGTTGATGACATTGGCAGGTGACAGCGTGGCCAGCTCAAGCTGTAATGTTGGAAAATTTTCCACGTGGATCCTGCTTCAACAATAGTGAAGTTTCTATGGTGTGACCTAATGACTGAGATCCCCTCGAAGATCTACTGTTACGGTATGTTCTTACTTAATTGTTCTTTCCTGTTTCTTAACAGTGCTTGTCCAAATGATTGGCCAACTGTATTACTTTTCACTACATCCAAGTACTGCTGGAACGTAGCGGGTGCACCGTGTAAACCAAACGGCATGGCGGTGAACTGATAGAATCCAATACAAGTGGCAAATGCTGTTTTGTCCCTAGATTCTTTTGCTGAAGGTGGTATCGGAGCTTACCTTGAATCAAGACATCCATCTTCCAGTGTATTATCCAGAGTACTCTGTCCATGGGGAGGCATTACTTTATACTCTGGATGTTCAGAGGGTGCTTCTTTATCTGGAATGCACCATTCGAAAATCCGACCAATTGTTTGTCTTTCGCCCTCAGAATGGAAGGGGCTCCAGTTTCTAAACCATATTTATTCAAATGGTTAATTGCATTGTCTTCTGTTACAAGTACGACAAACCCTTACCAGGCCCAGTTACGGGTCATTCTACCAGGGACATAGCTGCTGCTTTTGCTTCACTGAAAAACGTGTCTGCCACGGACATTTGTGCATCTGCTACTTGGAGATCTTACTTCTAGAGGGTTCCTGCAGTAGGTCTTCACATATAAGACTGTGCCCCCTGGCGACAGGACCGCACAGCAAACTTCTAGCTAACAATCATTAGCGGACCCCCCCACGCCACCAGACTGGACGTCAGCATGATGGTATATAAGGAGCAGTCCCACGCCCACCCACCAGTTCTTTTCCACCGTCATCCACTATTTCTTTCCATAAAGTGCAATTTTTTTTTTTTTTTTTTTTTTGCCCCTTTTTTCCTTATAGTCTTAGTGCATGTCTTCATGTAAAAAAAATAAAAAGTGCTTGCAGTGCGGCGCCCAAATCCCACACTGGGACAACCACTCCCGCTGCATTCTTTGCCTAGGCCCCAAACACCAGGTGGCAGATTGTGAGATCTGCCAGTCTTTTAACCAGGCCACACGCACCTGTCGCCAGAAGGCCCTCAATGCTCACTTTTTAAAGCATTGCCCTGCATGGATGGAAAAAACTCCAGGAGCTGAGGAAACGCACTTCTTCACCCACTCCCAAGAAAAGGTGAAAGGAGGAGGAGCAGCGCTGGGAGCAGGATCGTTCTCCATCTCGTCGTTGTTAGACAGCCAACGCCAAAGCAGGTGAGGCCTCCACGTCAGTGAGTACTCCACCTCCAGGGTCTTCATCTGTTCCGGCGGATCGGACGCCTTCTCCCCCCGCCATGGTCGGTGGGCAGTCTGAGGATTCCTCTCCGTAAGATACTTCAGGTCCTGTCGAAGACTTGACCGCTAAGTCTCCCCCTGGTCCTGCTGTCTGGAGCTCGGCTTTGGGCGCTCCGCGTGACTCCAGCCTCCTGGCTGTTGTAGGACCGACCACCTCCTGTAAGTCGGAGGTCAGCTCCTCTGACGCCCGCCAGATCTCCGCTGATAAGTCAGTCTTTGGCTTGCCCAACGTCCGCCTAGCGGGTGCCCTACCGTCAGACACCCTTGTGGTTTCCAGCGTCGCGCAGGGCAAGCCTCCAGGGCCTCCTTCTTCCCGTGAGGGTTCTCCTTCAGGGGACTCACTGACCCTGCCCGACTCCTCATTTTCACTGGCCGGGAGATTGCGTGCGACTGTCCAGGAGTCCTCTCCTGCATCGGGCCCTCCTTCTGAGATTCCAGATTTTGGGCTGGATTAGGCAACGGGGCTGTCTATTCCTTTGCCTCCCTCAAACCAAACATCTGGTCCCTTTCACCCCCTGATGCCGGGCCATTCCCCGGTTCATATTCCAACTCCTGACAGGGACCAGGGCTTTCCTGCTTCAACGCCAGAGCCACCTTCGGGCCTGTCCAGGGTCACACTAGAGACCGCAGGCCTGCCAACGGACTCTATCCCAGCCAGTGATCCCTCGGCACCACCTATCCCTGGACCCTCTGCCCCTCCTCCGTCGGGTCCTTCTGGTGACTGTCTCAGCTATCCGCCGCCCCAGTTTCCGTATAATCTGATGCCAGGGGGGCCGTACCTGGGGTACCAGATGCCAGGTCACCACTATCGGGGACACCAACCATACCACTATTAGTACCAACCTCCTGACTACCCTCCTTACTCTACAGGGTACCCAGGGTATCTGCCTCCACCACCCACTCCGCCTCCTCCACACCTACTCCCCAGCCGGAATCACCCACTACTCCTGCCTGGTGGCAGGATGCAAAACCCTAGCTCCTGCAGGAACTGGGACAACCCCATATGGTCGCGGTTCCTACTCTGACCCATAGGATGATTACCAGAAGCCCTCCCCCGGCCCCGGGGCCGGGTGTCTGATATGGGTTCGGGCGGGCATTTTTTGGAGTCTTCATCGGAGGATCCATCCCTTGCAGAACTCTCAAGGTCCATCAAACAGGCCTGTGGCTAGACGTCTCAGGAGTTGGACCCCAAGAAGAAACGTCTGGCAGAGCACCTAGACCTCACTAGCGGATCCCTTCCCCTATTCCCCCATGAACGGGGACGCATGAGGATTTTACCTCAACAATTTGGCAACAGCCGTTCTTTATTCCAGCTATCTCCAAAAAAGCTGATAGAACATATTGCCCTCCAGAAGGGGTTGGTCATCTGACCAGTCAACCAAAGGCCTACTCCATGGTTATCACTGCGGCCCATGACTGGTCAGCACAGCCGAAACACCCAAGTGCTTCTCCTCCGGATAAAGAATCCAAACAAAAATGGATCAATATGGACACAAAGTCTGTGCTTCATCAACCTGCACCATCCGGTTGTTAAACTATGTAGCCCATATGGTGTCCTTCCAGAAGTCTGCATTATCCGACCTGGAGAAGGACTTGCAGGAGATTCCAGACGAGGACCTCAGGAATCGTACCTTGGAGAAGGTAAGACTGAATAAGTCTTTTTTCCACTGCGCCTTATGGATCACTTACGATACAGTCGATTCAGTGGCCCATTGCACTGCTACAAAAGTTGGCTTGAATCGCCTGGCTTGGCTCAGTGTTGCGGGACTGGCGCAAGACGTCCTGAGCACCCTACTGGACGCCCCCTTCAGGGGCCCCGTCCTGTTTGGGGGAGATGCAAAGGACATTATCACGGAGCCACGGGAGAGCAGAAGGTCACTCAAAAACATCCGCTTTATGTACCGCTCTGGACAAAAATTCAAGCAGTCCTTTCATCACCCTCAGAAGAGGTGGAACAGACGGAAGCAAGGTAGGCGACAGGGTAGCGTCGTGCCACTGGTTCTGGCTCCCAGACCCCTCAGGCAAAATCCCAAAGAGCCGTCAGAGGCGAAGGGCACTCTCCCTCAGCGTCCTGGCTGAGGTCCCCCCTCCATGTATCGTGAGAAAACCAGTGGGGGGTCAGCCACCTCCACCTGGAGCGATAACCGCTAGATGCTTGGGTTCTACAGCTAGTAGCAAGAGGACACTCAAATCGAGTTCCCAGATAGACCCCCGAACAACCCACCGGGCAGGTCTCACTACCAGTCAGGCCATCTAAGCCTTATCCATCAGGAGGTCCAGGCTCTACTTCAAAAATCAGCCATAGAGCCAGTTCCGTCAGGGCAAATAGGATGGGATATTCCTCCCATTTGTTCCTAGTTCCCAAAAAGACGAGATCTGTGACCAATTCTGGCTATCAGCCTACTCAATCTCTGTAGAATACAAGAGATTCCGCATGTTGACACTGCAGGGACTCTTATCCCTGCTCCAACAGAATCAGTGGCTGTGCTCCCTGGATATGCAGGATGCCTACCTGCATATTCCTATCCTCCAGGTCCACCACCGCTTTCTGAGATTCTCCTTTCAGGAGAACCATTATCAGTTCAAGGCCCTCCCATTTGGCCTCTCTTCGGCACCACGGGTTTTGACCAAGTGTCTAGCGGTGGTGGCTGCAGCCTTGCGCCGCAAGGGGATTTGCGTGTTCCCTTATCTGGACGACTGGCTGCTGACAGCACCATCTCAGGACAGTCTGAGGGATTCTCTTTCCTCCACCCTGGACCTCTTCTCCAGACTTGGTGTCACTGTAAATGTTCCCAAGTCTCAACTTTCACCCTCCCAGCAGCTCCAGTTTATCGGAGCAGTGCGGGACTCGGTTCAGAGCAGAGCCTTCTTGCTTACAGGCAGGGCAGAAGCTCTGATGCAACAAGCGGCATTGATATCCTCCTCTTGGCAGACCAAGGCATGCTCTGTCCTCTGCCTGTTGGGTCTAATGGCGGCTGCCATACCCATAGTCCCTTTGGCCAGACTGCACATGAGGGTGACCCAGTGGTCTTTCCGGGTCCATTGAGGTCAACGTCTGGACGACATAGACCACATGGTCTTAGTCTCCAACAGCCTGAAGAGGGATCTCTTCTGGTGGCAGGATCTTTCCAGCCTTTCGTTGGGGATTCCCTTCCACCCCGGCCCCCCTCCATGACCCTGACGACTGATGCCTCAGGCCAGGGATGGGATGCACACCTGGGAGACCATCGAACTCTGGGAACGTGGTCTCCACTAGAGGAACATCTGCATATCAATATTCTGGAGGTGAGAGCGGTGCTCTATGCTTTCCAAGCCTTCCAATCACTCTTGATACCAGGAACACTATTGGTCCAGACCGACAGCACAGCTACAGTCTGGTACATCAGCAAGCAGGGAGGCACTCAATCATACCCCCTTTGCAGGGAGGTGATGCAGGTGTGGTACTGGGCAGTCCAGCTTGGCCTGTCTTTGATAGAGGTCCATGTTCTGGGGGTGAGCAGCATCCTGGCAGACAGTCTCAGCCGCACCCTCGCACGGGCTCACGAGGTGGGAGTTAAAGCAGAAGGTGGTGGAAGACCTTTTCCTCCAATGGGGTCGACCAGAGATGGACCTGTTCGTGTCCCCATTCAATGCAAAACTACCCAGCTTTTGCTCGGTCTTTCCCAGGCATGGTGTTTTCTGGTGAGATGTGCTGTCTCTATCCTGGACACGGAGATTTCTGTATGCTTTCCCTCCCTTTCCAATTCTGCAGAAGGTTCTGCTGAAGTTATAGGTAGAGGGGGGCTCACATGATCCTCATAGCCCCTTTTTGGCCTCGGCAGATCTGGTTCCCTCTACTGCAGTAGCTGACTGTGGAACCCTGCACACCCTCTCTCTCTCTCTCTCTCTCTCTCTCTCTCTCCCCATACCTTCTGTCTCAGGAGCAGGGCAGCCTGGTGCACCCAAGCCTCAAGTCTCTCCACCTGCATCGCGTGGCACCTTTGGTCATAGCTGTCGCTTCTCGAGTAGCCTAGGTTCTAGTAGAGGCTAGAAAACCCTCTACTAGATCCACGTATGCTATGAAATGGAAGAGATTCTCTATCTGGGCCACGGCCAAGGGCCTGGATCCATTCACTTGCTCGGCCCCCCAAGTCCTTGAGTACCTCATGCACCTGTCTGATTCGGGCCTCAATTATTGCTCTCTGAAGGTCTGTTTATCTGCGGTTTCTCCCTACCACCTTCCGGTGGGGGCAAAACCCTTGCTCAGTTGGAAGTCTCCTGAACCTTTCTTAAGGGGATCCTCCACCTTAAGCCTCTGGTCCAGAATCCGGTTCCCTCCTGTGATTTCAATTTTATTTTAGAAAAACTTAACTTTGCTCCCTTTTGAGCTGGCAGCAAGTTGCAACATGCGTTATTTGTCCTGGAAAATGCTCTTTTTGGTCACTATAACTTCAGCTTAAAGGATTTCAGAGCTTCAGGCCCTCGTCTGTAAGGAGCCTTATTTGATTTTCAAGAGACTCTGGGTGGCACTGAGGACTAACCCTTTCTTTCTTCCGAAAGTTGTTTCGGAATTTACTTTGAACCAGAATGTTGAACTGCCGGTATATTACCCACAATATTCCAACAGGGGAGAATACCTCTTTCACACTTTAGATGTGCACAGGACTGTGAGATATTACATCTCTAGAACCAAAAAGGCTCAGAAGCCTGACCAGTTGTTTGTAACCTTTGCTCCCAAATGTCAGGACAAGGCCATCTCCGAACAGGGTTTGTCAAAATGGTTGGCTAACTGCATCTCGTACATTTACCACAAGTACGAGAAGCCCCTTCCGGGGAAGTGAAAGGCCATTCTACTTGGGGCACGGCTGCTTCGATGGCCTTTCTCAGGAATGTGTCCACTGCGGATATTTGCACAGCAGGCACGTGGTCCTCTGTCCATATATTCACCAAGCATTAGTCTGGACATTGCCTCTGGGTGTAGAGCCGGTTTCAACCTCTCCGTTCTGCAAGGCCTTCTTTTCTAAGTAGGCTTCTAGTTGGCAGGCGCTCCTTCCTCCCGGAACTTAGTCTCCGGCTCCTTCATTCTTTTTTGACTGCTTGTTATTCAGTCCTATATGTGAAGACCTAATGCAGGAACCCTCTCAAAGTAAGATAAGACAGTTATGTAAGAACTTACTGTAACAGTAGATCTTTGAGAGAGGTTCCTGCAGTAGGTCTAGATTTCCCACCCACCTTCCCCCAGCTCCTGTTATTTTGTCCTCTTTTCCTTTACCAAGGCTTCGTTTCTGGAGCCCAGGGCCTAAGGAGTTTTTTCTTATCTGTGTCAAAATTCATCACATTTGGGTTACTGGCCTGAGGTCATGGCCCCGCGGGAGCTTTTTTTGATGGGCGGAGTCGACGCAGCATCGGTGCCGCCCTCGAGGCCGTTGCACTGCATGGCGCTCATGGGTTGGCTGTTATGTGCTGTCGATTCTGCCCTCCCGTCAGTTCATCTCCCGCCATTGAGGTCACCTCGTGAGAGCTTTGACAGAAGAAATTTGAAGCCTACCTGCCTCGTAGTTATTTCCGTCGACCCTGTGTCATTTTCCTCAGTGCTGCAGTCTGCCGGCTCCCTCCTGACGGTTCTATTCGCCACACTCGACGTCGCCTGGTAAGATCTTTCCATTACTTTTGTTTTATTCCGACGTCGAGTCTTGTTTGGTGTTTTTTTTCTCCGTAGGTCATGTCTCGGTCGGAGGTAAGAAATCTTCAAGGCGGGGCGGCCCCCCCATGCGGCGGTGCCCATGCGTAGAAATTCTCCGTCACCCGAACAGCACGACCGTTGTCTTGCGTGTCTTGGCCGCTTTTTACAACGTGGATTCATACGGCGTCTGTTTCTCCATGGACGCGGGGTCATCGAGCAATGCGGCGTGGAAAGTGAGGTGAGCTCCACCAACTTTGCGAGGGTCAGACGCGCGCGATCGGTAAACCACGTTCTCTGCCTTTCCTCCGGGTCCCCTCCCGGTTCTATACGGGCCGAGGAGGAGGGAGCCTCGGCCTCTAGTAGCCTAGCCATGGCCGAGGCTTCTCCCACGGTGCAGGAGGCCCCGTCTGTTTCCCTCAGGAGATGGACGGGAGGCACCGCATTGGCAATTGCTCCTTCGGGGGCAAAGGCTCCCCGGTGTCGCACCCGCCACTTGGAAGGCCGTGGGCCCTGACTGAGTTGGTGCCGGTCGGTCGCTTGGGACCGATGGTGCTAGTGTTGCCGTGGGAGGTCCTTCGGCGCTGTCTCTGGCCTTTTCTCACCTTGGATGGCGCCGAGGTTGAGCAAGGCACCATGTCCAGTTCCAGGGCCGTTCGCGCCTCTGAGCATGGGCATGGCGCCGTGGGAGTTTCGGATCTCTGCGCCTTTGGCGGTGCCGAGAGTTCTGTCGGTGCCGTCTCTGTCCTCTGCGCTGCTCGTGGTGCCGTGGGGCGAGTCAGCGCCATGGTGGTTTCTGGCCTCAGTGTCGTTCGCGATGCCGTGGGACAGGTCGGCGCCATGTCAGCTTCTGGCCCGGAAACTGCTGCCCTGGTTGGAGCTGTGTCTTCTTCGGCCACCGCTCGTGGTGCTGCGGAGGATACTGGTACTGATTTGGGTACGGTTTCTGGTGCCCTATCTGGTCGAGATGGCAGCAGGCGCCCGCCAGCTGTTTGGCACAGGGCTCTGGTCTCCACCTCTTTGGAGGAGAAATCGGACTCTGAGTCAGACGGGCAGTCTGGCTCCTTGGAGTTAACTGCTGGCATGAGCACCCTGATAGTGTCCTCGACAGGCCGGAGTCAGCCCCCCTCTGAGGAGTGGGCAGAGACTGCCGGGGCTGGGGTCAGGGGTTCTGACCAGCAGGCAAAGGTGCATGCCACCATTGCACTACAGTCCGACCTCGGAGGGTTCTCCCACCCCTCAGCGGTGGTACCCACTCAGATGGTGTGCCTAGATCGTACGACTTTGGGGCCGATCAGAGCACCCACGGGAGGGGAGGGTGCTGCGCCCTGGATAGCTCCTTCGGGGGCTGACCAGGGCTGTCAGTTGCCTAGGCTGACTCTTGAGGAAGAGGGCCCTTTCGGATTCCGAGGGGTCGAGGGGCATGGGCTCTGTGCAGCGGCCTTTTTCTGGAGTCCACCCAGGCTCTGGGAGAAGCTGTAGCGCGGATCTCCATTCTTCCCCTTCAGTTTCTTTGAGAGGGCCCCATTCTTTGGAGGTAGGGGACCGTCCTTCTGGACCAACATGGCCCTGGTCGCCTCACATGGGGGGATTCTTCCGGGCGCAGCCAAGGCAGTTCCGAAATGGTTGTTCAACTTTCGGCTGTGGGGTCTTCCGGAGCACTTCCTTCTGCTGGTGCTCCTGGTGCGCTCCCTAGCCCAGGCGGAGGTCAGCCGGATTTCTCTTCTCGGCTCTGCCCCTATTCCTCTGCCACATTCTCCAGCGTTCCCAGGCATCCTTGGTCCTAGCAGGCCTCTCTCCTGGGAGCAGTTCAGGGCCGTGGCTGCTCGATTCCCCGCTTATGGCAGGGCAGTGGACAGTCAGGTTTTTCAACCTCCCCCCGAGCAGCCACCCTCTGAACAGTTGCGGTTCTCTAACTCCTCATCCCCCTCTTCTGGGGAAGAGGAGCTTTCTGTCCACATCTCCCCAGCTGCTGATCTTGCGGAGTATCAGCGATTCCTCGTGAGGATGTTGAAGGACCTGCACATCACCCCTTCCATGCAAAGCAATCTGGAACATTTGGCACATGCCTTTTTAGGAGACTTCAGCGAGGACATCCTTTCGGGAGGTGGTGTTGCATTTTTGGCAGAGACCCTTCTCCGGAGTTCCCGCCCTTAGGGATCTCTGTCAGCGGTATTGCGCCCCCCCTCCCCCGAGTCTCCAGGTTCTGTGCCTCATCCTCAGTCAGGATTGATGCAGCTGGGAACCCCTGATGGGCTTGGCACCCTCCACCGTGACCGCCCCTAGATCAAGACTCCTTGGATTTTGACTTCTGGGGGAAGAGGCCGTTCTACTCTGCATGGTTGCTGCCCTCCATAGCAGCACATCAGGCCTACTATGCATCCTATGACAGGTTTTTGTGGTCCAGGCTGGGTCAGCTCCTAGCCTTTTTGCCTGACACGGAGCAAACCAGACCAGCCATCGCACACTCTGCACGTGGCTTGGAGCTAGCAAGGCACTAAGCGAGGTCATCGTACGATGCCAACGAGGTAGCTGCCAGGGTCGTAGGGACAGTGATCTGCACTAGTCGGGCGGCATGGCTACATCCTTCCCGGTTGTCACCCTTGGCCCGGCGTAGGGTGATTAACTCCGCTCACCAGAGAACCTATCTCTTCTCCTGTAGAGCAAGATGGCGTTTGTCGGGGCAACTTCCTTCCCCCCCCGGGGGGGTCCCCGTCTCACTGTCCCCACACTCTGGCCTCCCCAGGCCCTGAAGGTTCTCCCTCTTAGTGTGTCACCCACTGAGAGCTAAGGGACTCTGTCCTTTAGGGTTAAACCCCTTCGGGAGGGCTCTGCACTCACCCAAATATGATGAATGGTGAAGATTGACACAGATAAGATATGAAAATTACGTACCTATTGTAATTCTGATCTTTCTGTGTATCTTCACCATTCATCACAATCCCGCCCGCCATCCCCCTGGGGCCTCAGTCTCTGGGTCCCCTTCCCTCTCTGTGCGTTCCCTTGCCCCCTCCTCTTTTAAGGAGTGGGATAACCAGGGGCACGTAGGGGGATGATACTTCTAAGGAAGAGTGGTTAGCGTGGGGGGCACTTCATCTCCTGTGCTTTAGCTCCAACCCTGTGGGGTGGGAGGTGGCAGTTGCCCTCCATCTTCTGCTCCACCTTTGTTCCCATCAGTCCTTGATTTCTTTGTCCGTTGGACATATCCCTAAAAATAAATAAATAAATGTGCTTTTCTTGCACCAAACATTCTTTCCGGGGTCCCTGTGTCCTGTCTTTCTTCCAGAATAACCGTTTTCTGCCTTTTTGGAGTTAGTGCCAGTAATTCTCTGCCTTGAATTCTGTCATCAAGCCTTTGGCTACTCCTTGCAGTTCCTGTCCAGTCTGGAGGCAAGTCAGGTCCAGGGTATAGTTGCTACATTCCCCCCTCAAATTTACCCTAAATTCCTCCCCTTTCCTTTTGTCTTTCCAGAGATTGGGGCTCTTGCCCAATCCCCTTAGTTTCCTCCTTCTTCTACTTCTGTCCTCTGTCGTTTTTCTCCTTTTGGTTTATATATCTTTTCCTTTGTCTGTCCCTTGGACTTCCTTGTCCTGCCTACCCATCCCTTTTCCTCACCTCTCCGGTGACTCAGAACTGGCGGGAGGGCGGACTCAACAGCACATAACGGCCAACCCTCAATCGCCATGCAGTGAGTTGACTTTGAGGGCGGTTCCGATGCTGCGTCGACTTTGCCCATCCCAAAAAAAAAAAGCTCCCGGGGGGTCATGACCTCCGGCCAGTAACCCAAATGTGATGAATGGTGAAGATGCACAGAAAGATCATAATTATGGTAGGTACGTAATTTTCATTTTTTACTCCTTTCTCCATTTTGCTGTTTGGAGGTCTATGGCGGGAAAACTGGAGGGCGGGTGTGGGGACTGCCCCATATATACTGTCACGCTGATGTCCGGTTAGGTGACGTGGGGGGCAGTTCCCCGCTAATGATTGCTAGCTAGAAGTTTGCCGTGCAGTCCTGACGCCAGGGGGCACAGTCCTATATGTGAAGACCTACTACAGGGACCTCTCTCGAAGATCTACTGTTACAGTAAGTTCTTGCGTAACTGTCATTTCTGTCCACAGCTGTGTAAGACATTACAGTCTGGACATTGCCTCTCGCTGAAGAATTGGCTTTGGACTCGCAGTACTTCAGGGGCTCCTGTCATAGTTTCGTGGGAGACTTCAACCGCAACCCTTCTGACCGGGATTTCTTCTCTGCTGGTTGGGACTCTGTCCTAAAGGTGTTACCTGCTGTAATAGCGAATCTCAAAGTTAGATAGTACAGTTACGTAAGAATTTACTGGTCTTTGTTTCCAGTTGAAAAAGTCAGCCTACTCCAGTCGAGTACACTTCTGCCTGCGTGGCGAGCTGTTTTCACCTCTGCTGTGCCATGGCATATTGGGTCATGCTGAAAGGTCAGGTACACGCCAACTCCACCACTGCAGTTGCTGTGCCCCTAGCAGGGGTTCACTTTGTGCTAGTCTGTGATACATTGCAAAACTGGCGCTGGGATCACAGTGCACATTTTTGTTGTGCACTATGCCCTGCATGTCACTGTCGGGCAGTATGCCATCTTGGCAGGACCATTCTGAATGGACTCAGTCCTGTCTGAGTTTAACTCCTACTACCCTACCCCAGGGGTTATTTCTCAGCTTGGTACTCTGACCCATTAGTGTGAATAAATGGTGAAGATACATTCTTGGAAGATATGAAAATTACATACTGTAATTCTTGATCTTCTAGGAGTATCTTCACCATTTTTTCATACGTGTATCCACCATCCCCCAAGCTCACTTTGTTGTGGTTTTTGCTCTCCCCTTGTTCACGGCTTGAGCTGTAAAGACACTGTCGACTCATACACTGACCACGCTAGTACTGGTCACTAGGGCTGATCATGCCCTTCAAGGAAGTGCATGATTACTAGCTAGCTTATTCTACATCTCCTCAGTAAAAAAGGAACTTAGGCGGTTAGGGGCTGGTCATGAGGTAAACCTGGTGCTGCGAGCCACTCTTGCGGCATCATGTATGCCCCAGACTGGCCTCTACACCAGCCCTCTTGAAACGTTCTGGCTCCCACAGGGTTCTAGTGCCTCCAGCACAGACCCATTAGTGTGAATAAATGGTGAAGATATTCCTAGAAGATCAAGAATTATGACAAGTACGTAATTTTCATTTACTGGTTTGTTGAACCTTCTTACATGGGTCACCAGGGCTATCTTATGCCCTTAGGTTAAGCGTGTAAGTACGTGGTAGGTTATGTGCACCTCCGTGGGTATAAAAGGTACTGAGGCGGTTGAAGGCTGGTGCTGAGGTAAGCCTTCTGCTGCGAGGTCCCACTCATGGCACTTTGCATGCACATACCATACCTCAGTGCCAGCCCTCTTTAATATTTCTGGTTCCTGCTCTGTCCTAGCACCTCCGGCTAAGACCCACTATAGGAAAAAGTAGGCTGTTGGTTAACTAGGATCTGCAGCTTATCCAATAAGTAGGGGAAATGGGCAGACTGGGTGGGTCAAGTGGTCGTGATCTGCCGTCAAAGTCTATGTTTCTATTGAGTCAATGGTTATAATATTTCTTGACAATCAAGAGTTACGGTGAGTACGTCATTTTCATTTTTTTACTGAAAGGTTGGGGGAGTCGTGGAACAGATTACCAATGGAAGTGGGAAGGGAAAGGACCCTCAGTGAGTTGAAATGTGGTTGGGACAGGGCCATCAAACTTATGGTCCTTCCACAAGGATCAAGGGAGGGAGTAGATGCAGAGGGTGGGGGGAATAACCAATAATGACATTAGATCTGTGTGGCAGGTTTGCCATAAATATGGGTAGACTTGACTGATTATTGGTCTTCTGCTGACCGGGTCTATGTTTCTGTGTTTTCACAGGATTCATCATCACACCTTAAAGAGCAGCTGACACCTTCAGGATAAGTTTCCCAAAACATAATATTTAGGCACAGTCCAACTTGTATTTCACATTAGTTCTATATTTCTCCTCTTTGCTATTTATTACTGAGGTCATTTTCATGAAAACAGGATCTTTGCTCCTGAAGAGTTCATCTGTTCCCATTACTTCTCCCTACATAAGGTCATAATGCACTGCTTGTGACATCACAGTTTTCCCCTATGGCAAAAGAGTGTGATGTCACGACAGAGGATTATGATCTGAAGTAGGGAGTAAGCTATAGAGGCAGATGAACTCTGAGATGCAAAGATGAAGTATTCATGCAGATTTCTTCAGTAATTAATAACAGGTAGGAGAAATCTATAAAATAGATACTGAATGCAAGCTGAACTGTACTCAATAGGTTTTCTGAAGTTTGTTTTTGAGGCATCAGCTGCTCTTTAAAACACATTTTTATAGGAGTCTGGCATTATTTACGGGTCCAGCTGCCTTATGTCTTTGAAAATTGTATGATACTCACTGGTACAGTTTACAGTATTAAGTTTAGTTATGTTGCAAGTATTGTAAACACAATAAAAGTGAGGGAAAAGACGTCATGCGTGAGTAGAGTCCGCTGTGGGTAAGCTCCATATCCTGCCACTGCTCTCCTTCCAGTATGATCTAAATAAATTAGCAGTATGAATGATCTTTCCCTCCATAAGTCAACATATGTTTTTATATGAGAGTTACTGCATGTTTTGGGCCTGGGTATGCAGGAGAGTCTGATGCTGGGTCTATGACCACTTTAGGTTTGAGGATTTGACCCATCTTGTAAGGCATTTTGGATTTCTAATACATTAACAGACAGTAAACTGTATTTCTTTAACAGGAAGCTCTTACAGACCTGCTGAGCCAGATACAAAAATTAAAGATGCTAATTTCTCATCAAACCGAAAACATAGCTTTGCTCACAAGAGAGAAGGAAGACATCAGTGTACGTACCTTTTACTTTAGCAATTATGAATAGACTGTATTGCTATGTTATACATGAATACATCCAAAAATACAGTGAAAGTGCAAATTTGGAGTGGATTTATAGAATTATTCTGTAGTTGATGGGCAGGATTAAGATTTAGGTTTTAAGGACACGCACAGCTTGAGTGACTGAATTGGTTGATTACAGGGTAGAAGAGGCAGAGGGAAACGTGGAGGCCTTATGGGTCACCTTACGATCCCAGCAGGAGATAAGATCAAGCTGGGTGTAGTATATAGGCCCCCCAGGATGAGTGATGTTCTAGAGGATGGTTTGCTGGACAACATCATTGCCCAATGTGGACCAAAAGAGGAAGGAGTGGTGTTGATGGGGGACCTTAATATGCCAGGTACAAACTGGGGAACCATGTCCTCTGAGGTGGCCAAGGAGCAGAGGCTGCTGGACGGCTTCCAGGATGTGTTCTTAACACAGCATGTGATGGAGCCCACAAGGGAGGGGCATGTCCTGGACGTGGTTCTGGCAGATGGGGATCTGGTAAGGGACCTGGTTGTACAGGACCCCTGACTGGGAGCAACCACAATACTGTCTGGTTTCAAATAAGCATGGGGGAGATCTAGGACACTGGCAGTGGACTACAGGGGCAGACTTTGAGGCATGGGAAATATTCTCAAGGATCACTTGAAGGATTACATCAATGACAAGTGTGGAAAGGAGATGGGAGGTCATAAAGCAGGGGACTTCATGAGGCAGTCAGGATCTGCTAAGTTGAAGCGTAGAGGAGCAAGGTCACATAAACCATGCTGGTGGTCCAGTGAGGTACAGGTAGCAGTCAGAGAAAAGAAGGCGGCCTACAAAAATATAAAACAACAAGAGGATAGGGATAAGGAAATGTACCATCTTGCATCTAGAAAAGTCACCCGTATGGTGAGGGAAGAAGTCCAGTAAAGGCAGCGGCTGGCGCAGAGGATACAGGGAGGGAAAGGGGTTCTTCCGGTACATTGAGGAGCCGGAGAAAACTAAGGGCCATCTCAGCAGATTGAGATCAGAAGGAGGGTTGATGGAAGAGGCGAGGGACCAGGCAGAGGTATTTAACGATTACTTTGCCTCTGTGTTCACTAGCAGGAGGATGGATATCTACAAAGCAAGGCATGAAGGGGATAGAAGCGGCAGTGAGTGGGATCAGGAGCAACAGAAATGGCGCAAGAGGGAGGGAGAGGTACCCCAGGGGTGTCACATCTGGATAAGGATAAAAAGGCCAGTAAGGTGGAGGGGATGGATGATGCTATCTCCGCCAAAAGGGTGTGGTTAGCCCTCAAGGCCCTAAAGAAAGACATCTCCTGGGCCGGATGGCATTCATCCGAGAGTACTATGGGAATTGGCGGACATACTGGCTGCACCCCTGGCGGAGCTCTTCAACAGGTCACTTGAGACAGGGAGGGTACCTAGGGATTGGCGAGAGGCATGTGGTGCCAATCCACAAAGGGGGGTCGAGGAAGTACCAGGTAACTATAGACCCATCAGTTTGACCTCGGTGGTGGGAAAATTAATGGAGAGTATACTAAAGGAACGATTGAGGGTGTACTTGGAGGAGGTGGGAGGTCTGGATAGTCTGCAACATGGGTTTGTGCCAGAGATCATGTCAAACTAATCTTGTGGAGTTCTACGAATGGGTAACATCAGAACTGGACAGGGAAAGCCTGTGGATGTATTATTCTTGGACTTCAGCAAGCTTTGACTCTGTCCCCACAATGGTCTGATGGAGAAACTGATGGGGTTAGGAGTAGGCCCTTTGATGGTCAGATGGATTGAAAACTGGGTAGCTGGGCGCACTGAGAGTAGTGGTCTGTGGGGAGCTCTCAAACCCTAGAGAGGTTGGTAGTGGGGTACCGCAGGGGCTCGGTCCTGGGTCCAATCCTGTTTAATGCATACATATCGGACATCAGGGAGGTATAGGTGTGAATGAGTCTCTTCGTGGATGACTCAAGATGGGAGCAGTAGTTGAGGGAGAAGAGGGGAGGTTGGCCCTGCAAGGGGACCTGGACACCCTGGAAAGCTGGGCTCACACATGGAAATTAAATTTCAATATCACCAAGTGCAAGGTGTTGCATCTTGGTCGGGGAAACCCTAAACACAGGTACACCCTGGGAGGGGAGGCGCTGGAGGCCTCAATAGGGGAAAAAGACCTAGGGGTCATGGTGGATGTATGTATGAATAACTCTGAGCAGTGCAGGAGAGCGGCTAGCAAGGCAAACAGGATGTTGGGATGCATCGTGAGGGGATCACCTCTAGGAGCAAGAGTGATTCTACCGGCTACAATGGACTGGTTAGACACACCTTGAGTACCTGTGTACAGTACTGGAACCACACTTGAAGAGGGACATATAGCTCCTGGAGAGGGTACAGAGGAGGCAACTAAGATGATACGAGGGCTAGGGTATTTGGACGTATGAGGACAGACTTGAGGAGCTCTGCCTGTTTTCATTGGAGGAGAGGAGAGACAGGGGGACATGATTGAGGTCTTCAAGTACCTCAAGGGAATAAATAGGGTAACATGGAGGGATCTTTAGACTAAAGCAGGGAGGTATCACCAGAGGGCATGGTTTGAAGGTGGAAGGTGGAAGGTGAGGGGAGAAGAGGAGGAGTTTTTCACTGAGAGGGTGGTGGACCTTGGAATGCACTGCCTGGCGAGCTGGTTCAGAGATCACAGTGGAGGGCTTCAAGAGAGGTGGGACAGACACAGAAAGTGGATGTATCAGATGATGGCCTGTCCCAGGGAGGTGGGGATGGATGATAGGGGTTTCTGGAGTACAAGGGATGGGAGGGCCTCGGCACCCAACTAAGGATCTATGGTTCGAGCAGTCTCGATAGACCGTAAGGCCTAATCTGCTGGCAAATAGTATGTTAGATTATTTGTTTAATGAACGTTTTTTGCCAAAATGGAGTACTGAGCTTCACAGCTCTTTTCCAGGTACATGGTAGAGGAGAGGAAAGGGGAATATATTAAATTGTAGAAGACTAAAACCATTATACAACAAACAATGTGCAGCGAGGTGCTGCGGAGTTGTTAGGTACCATAAAGTGCTTGGGAAAAAATTACTATCAATAGTAATGTTTTCTTCTTAAGGGATCCTTCACTGTGTTTACACTTTATGCAGTCATCTCAGCTGAGAGTGATGCCCCAGAGATTAGAACCCATATTAATTTTCAAATTTGGAATTTAGCTACAAACTCTGCACATGCTCTCTACTCTGGCCGTTGTGCAGATTGGTTTCCAGGCCACAATGGAGCAGCAGCTAGTGAAGCTAGCTGAAAAGGCTACCAAAAGTTTGAAAAATTTTATAGAATTTAAAAAACACCAAATACATCGAACGGTGTTCCCATTCACTGTTTTAGCGCAGTGGGTTAGCACCCTATTTTTGGCTATCACCCTAATTATTTTTTAATACAATCCTCCAATAATCTTTTACCACCATTCTTTATTGTACGTCTATCCCTGTTTTGAAAGCAGTGCTCTGTACCTTACTAAAATGTACTTATGCACAGTGCATATAGGAGTCCATGGAATAAAGCACCCTTAGCCCTGATCACCACCACCACCACCCTATGCTCCCAGAGTGGGGGAACCCTGTTGACAGCAGACTTCAGAAAAATTGTCAAACTATAAAAACAAACTTATAGGAACTACAGTAGTAGTGCTCAAGCAACCTCAATGAAAAACAGAACAGATTCTTGCATCAACTTATTTCAGGATCTTACTTCGAGTGGGAGCTCTTGCAGCAGGCTATAACAATAAGGACTATGCCGCAGGCACTAGGATCCTCCGGTGGAAACTTGAGCCAGCAGTACACAGCAGGGACCGCCACCGACGCCAGCCCTGCCCTGACGTCGGTCTGGGTACAAGAGGGGGCGGACCCAGCTCCATCTCAGTTCTTTCCCGTCACGTCCCGCACGTGAAGAAGGAAGAACAGCTTCTGCTTGCCAGTTGCAGCAAAAAACTCTTCAATCAAGACAAAAATCCGCGTTTGAACAGTTTTTTCGACGTTTTTTCTTTGATTCTACACCGTCAGCCTGCTGTCCGTCGACTTTTTAACAGTTTTCGATGTTTTTTCTTCAGGTTACCAACATCAGCCATTGCACAACGGTTTTTGTGAAGTCCGGATGTCTTCTCGGGCGTTGCCTCACCAGAGCACTTGAGTAAGTGTGAGTGTGGGAGGCAGATCCAACAGGCGGCCATCGCCGCTGTGTCTTTGCCTGACCCGGACCACGACACCGCAAACTGCTCCGATTGCCAGGCCTTCATCAGCAGGACCCGTATCCGCCGCCTTAAGGCCCTGAAAGCCTTTTTCTTGGAGCAAAAAGTGGATCTGCACTTCTCGAAGGGGAAACGGAAAGAGAAGAAGCGGCACAGCAAAGACCTTAGTCGGTTCCGGCACCGGTCGCAGTCCCGCTGTCACTCGCGGCCCTCTCCAAAGAAGGCCCATCCATCGGGATCAGGAGAGCACCCCAGATCCACTCAGGCCAAGGTCAGTCCTTCGGGGGAGAAGCCGGCTAAGCCTAAGGTGACCCCGCTAAGGGTCACCACAAAGCCCTTGGAGGTGCATGCTTGGTCCCACCTCTCAAGGCACCGGCGCCACCTGCTAAAAAGCCGCCTCCAAGGCCAGACTCTCCGGCGTCCCTGGCGGCAACCCGTCGTCTATACCACACCGACGCTGTTGAAGGGGCAGGTGAGGATTGGCTGTGGAAGAGCCGACATCCCATCGCCCAAGTCCCCTCTGGGGCACCCAGGAGGGCTCTCCTTCACGCCCGATGTCCCTGATACTTCCTTTCTGAGCCGGTGGCAGAGATTTTCATGAAGGACGAGCTCCAGGAACTGTTTTCCTTCTGGTGAGGGCAGGTCCACAAGCGGGTCTCCCACCCCCCGACGCCGGCCCAGACACGGTACGGACCCAGCAGAAAAACCACAGCCGGAGGTGAGCCTTCCCGCGGAAGTCGCCGAGCGCCCGCCCACACCTCCCTCTAGGGCTCGTTCCCGCACCAGGTCCGGGGACCGCCGACTACGCTCCAGGGACTCTGGTGACTGTCGTCAGTCTAGGTCACGCTCTAGGAGCCTTTTTCGTTCCTCTAGGCGAGAACGTTCCCGACGTCGGTCCTCTGACCAACATCGGTCTTTGCTCCGTCGCCGGTCCAGGGACCGGAGTCAGTCTTTGGGCCGACATCGGTCCCCTAGCTACCGACGACAGTGGGAGCCTGGTCACACAGAAAGGTTAGACTCTTCAAAATCCTGCAGTCAGTCTTCCTCAGCATCGTCTTCCTCAACTTCCTCTCTGTCTGCAGCGCTTCCCGGGAGAGAAGGACCAGCCTCGCTCGCCTCCAGATAGTCCTACTTTTATGGACGTCATGAGGCACATCCAGGCCTCCAACGAGTGGGAGATGGAGGACCTGGACCCGGAACGCCGGAGGCTAGCAAAGTACCTGAGGCAAAAGGAGCCTAAACCTTTGGTAATCCCTCCTTTGCTGGATACGTTCCAGGACCTCACTAGAACTACCTGGAAGCATCCGGCTTCAGTCCCGGCTGTTCTGAAGAAGTCTGATAGGCTGTACAGGGCCCCGGGGGCAGAAGCTTTCCTCGCTGAACACCCTCAGGCGGACTCCTCGGTGATTACGGCTGCCCATGATAAGTCCAGGCAGCTGAAGTACCTCAGCTGTCAACCTCCCGACCCGGAGTCTCGCTATTTGGACCAGGTGGGCAAGAAGGTATATGCTGCTTCCATCTGTTCCATACGTTCCCTCAACTTCTTGACGCATATGATCCAGTACCAGAATGCACTTTGGGAGAGGGGACAAGAGCTGCTGAAGGCCCTTCCAGACTCTGCCCAGAAGACAGAGCTCCTGGACATCCTAAAATTGGGCTCAGACATAGGCTCCCATGTCCTGAGAGCCTCGTATGACATGGCAGATACGGCAGCCAGGGCAGCCGCTTCTGGGGTGTGCCTACGGTGCCATGCCTGGTTGAGAGTCTCTGGCTTTCACCAGGATCTACAGGCCGGTATCAAGGATTTACCCTTCCAGGGTACCGTGCTGTTTGGGCAAGAGACGGAGGCCTTGATCTCGCGTCTCCAGGAGTCGGGCAAGTCTATCTGGTCGGTCCGCCAGATGTACCGCGGTGACCAGCGAAGACACTGAAAACTGCCTTTTCATAAGTCCTCAGGCGGTCAGGGCCATGCCCATAGCAACCAGCAGGGGCAGAGAGGAGGCTTTTGCAGGAGATCCGGGAACCAGCAGCCTGGTAGAGCTCCCGCCCGTGGGCCCAAGTCCTCCCAGGCCTCTCTGCCTACACCCGGCTCAGCCCAATGACTCCTTCCGCCCCCTTCACTCGGGAAGATCCAGAAACCATGTTGAGGCTACTTCTCCCTTCATTTCGAAGGGTGGAAGTCAATAACTGCGGACCAATGGATCTTAGACATCATCAGGAAGGGGACACACGCTGGAGTTCACGTAGTTTCCCCCGAACACTCCACAAAAGCTCTCCCGTTATCCTCCTCCTCCTCACATCCCACTAATAGAAGGAGAGATCCAGACCCTCTTGCGAAAAAGGGCAATAGAGATAGTCCCCTTGCATCAGCGAGGACAGGGGTTTTATTCACACTTTTTCCTGGTTCCCAAAAAGACACAGGACCTTTGTCCCATTCTGGACCTCAGCACTCTAAATCTCTTTATTGAGTACAAAAGGTTCAGAATGGTGACCCTCCAAGGACTCCTTCTTCTGCTGCACCAAGGAGACTGGCTCTGCTCCCTAGACATGCAAGATGCGTACATGCACATCGGGGTCTACCATCCCCATCGGAAGTTTGAGGTTCCACTTCCAAGGGGACCATTACCAATTCCGAGTGCTTCCGTTCGGCCTCTCTTCCACTCCACGAGTCTTCATCAAATGCCTAGCAGTGGTGGCTGCGGTTCTAAGGTGCATGGGGCACTATGTGTTCCCCTACCTCGATGATTGGTTGCTTACGGCCCCGTCGAGGGTAGGCCTTCTTCGCGCCCTCGAAGACACCTATACTCTGTTCTGAGGGCTGGGGATCACCCTGAATCTGCAAAAATCGTCCCTGGAGCCCAGTCAGAAGCTTGTCTTCATCAGAGCGATCCTGGATTCCATCCAGGGCATGGCCTTCCTCCCCCAGGACAGGGGAGATTGCCTGCGAGAGATTGCAGAATGGATCTCAATAACTCCTCAAGTTCCAGCACGGAACTTCCTCAGGTTACTGGGGCACATGGCGGCAGCCATCCCTGTCACTCCCTTGGCCCGCCTCCACATGAGGGTCCCACAGTGGATGCTCAGGGTGCAGTGGGACCAAGGCTACGACAATCTAGACTCCCCGGTCAAGATCTCAGGGCCAGTCAGGAGAACATTGCTTCGGTGGATGGACCCCAGGAACTTAGAGAAAGGGGTCAGCTTTCATCCGGAGCCACCAGGTCAGACCCTGACAACAGATGCATCGGACCTGGGGTGGGGGGCGCACCTGGGTGCTCGTCGAACGCAAAGGGTTTGGTCACCCGAGGAACGGTCCCTTCACATCAATGTACTGGAAATGCGAGCGGTTCTCTACGCCTTACAGGCCTTTCAAGAAGACCTGGTGCCAGGCTCTCTTCTGGTTCAGACAGACATGGCGGTCGTCTTCTACATCAACAAGCAAGGAAGTACTCATTCGGACCCCCTTTGCAGGAAAGCAATGAGTGTCTGGTACTGGGCGCTGGAGCGGGGCATTCTGCTGTCCGCAGTGCACGTTTCAGGCGTCCTCAACGATCTGGCCGACAGCCTCAGCAGGTCGCGATCCAGAGCGCACGAATTGAGCTGCTACAGTCCATAGCAGACCAGCTCTTCCACAGGTGGGGTCTTCTAGAGCTGGACCTCTTTGCGTCACCACGCAACACCAAACTGCCAATGTTCTGCTCGCGAGAGCACGCGCCTGGAGTTTTCTGGCCAGACGCGTTATCCGTTTGCTGGGCAGGGAGGTTTCTGTATGCCTTTCCGCCCTTCCCCCTCATTCAGAGAGTGCTGCTCAACTTACAGGCAGAAGGGGCCCGAATGATCCTCGTAGCCCCCAGATGGCCTCGGCAGATTTGGTTCCCACTCCTGCAGCGGTTATCAATGGAACCTCCAGTTCTGCTGCTCATCGCAGTACTGTCCCAGGACCAAGGGTCGCTGGTCCACCTGACCTTCGGTCCTTACACCTACATGCTTGGCTCCTTCAGGCGTAGCTCAACGGAATACGGGGTTTTCCTGAAGTGGCGGCAGTCTAGCTTGGTGAGAAGGCCCTCTACCCGCTCCGCCTACGCTATGAAGTGGAAGCGTTTTTGTCTTTGGGCATCACCACAGCGTTTGGACCCCGTCACCTGCCCAGTGAACTCAGTGTTACACTATCTCCTCTCCTTGTATCAAAAGGGCCTGAGTTACTCCTCTATCAAGGTGCATATGTGGACTATCCCTGCCTATCATGTTGTAATGGGAGATAGGGCATTGTCGCAATTGGATGTCGCCCGCACCTTTCGTAGAGGAATTCTGCATATGAGACCTCCCATTTAGGAGCCTATCCCACCCTGGGACCTCCTTTTTGTGTTGAGGAAACTCACCCTCCCTCCTTTTGAACCAGCAGCAGATTGGGAGCTGCGTTACCTTTCTTGGAAGGTTTATTTTTTAGTTGCTGTTACCTCAGCTTGAAGGGTTTCCGAGCTTCAGGCTCTGATGTGTAAAGAGCCGTATTTAGTTTTCCACAGGGAAAGGGTTTCCTCAGAATGAACTTGAGATCTCACTCGAGATACAGCTCTGCAGCAGGTTACACCAGTAGGACTGAAGTCACGGTGCCAGGACCCCACGGAAATTTTCTAGCTAGCAGTCTTCTATGGGACCGCCTCCCGACGCCTGTCCCGGCCTCCGACATCAGTCATAGAGCAAGGAGGCTGTCCCAATCCCTGAAGTTCTTTTCCCGCCGGCCGACATCGCAAACATTGGCTCTCAGTCAGTTTCTAGCGTGCGTTGACTTAGAATTATGACGTTTTTTTTTTTTTTCTCATTCACTTGATTCATCTGATGTCCTCTCCAAACACCCTCTGGAAGGTCACCCATCAGGCGTGGCTGCAGCAAACAGATCCCCTTCAGGATCCGGCAGACTCAGCCTGGGCGTGGTACTGTTCAGGGCTCGGATCACTTAACACCTCAAGGCCTGCTCCTTCTGCCAGGGCTTCAACAGTCACACCAGGATCTGCCACCAGAAGGTCTCTTCAAGCGCTCCTCTTGGAGAGAGAACCAAGGCATGGATAGGAACCTTCCTCCAGGGGAGTCGTCAGGGAAGACCCACAAGCACCGGAAAACACTGGAGAAGGAAAGGCCCAGGTCCCTCGCGGAGGCCTCGGACTCCTGTGCAGCTCCTGCTCGAGGTCAGACCGCTCTCCCTCCAGGGCTCAATCTCAGCCTCCTGGTTAGGGTCGGATCCTCCAGCGGCCCTCCTCTCCCTGCAGCCTATCAGACTTCCAGGCTTCGCCGCCTGTCCACTCCTTCTAAGGCCTCGTCCAAGTCTGGGAGCTCACAGAGTCTTCCTCCGCCCGCCGTCGACTCCATGGTCGGGTGTCCCAGCCTGCGTGGGTCGGACCCAGTCCCACGTGAAGACCAAAGACCTGATGTCCCTGAACAGACACCGAACCCGACGGCCGGTCAAGCATCACAGGCACTTGCAGAGCCGGCACAGTAAGACACCCGCCGCGGCCAGGCGTTGGGCTTCCCAGGGCGCCGCCAGGGGACCGACGCCAGCCACCTCAGAGGGAGGACCGCACTCTGGCATCCTACCGGCGTCGGTCAGGTGTATCATCGGAGGAGGACACACTCAGCCCGAGGACCAGGCGGGCAGCTCCGGGCCGTCCCGGGCTCCCCAGGAACCTCCCGGAGCGGGAGAACCCCGGGGACCCATGCCTGACTCTGGCGACAGGCCACCAGTACCCAGCCGCCCGTCGGGCCTGAATTTGGCATGTGAAGGAGCTCTTCACCTTCTGGTGGGCCATCAGGAAGGATGTGGTCACCACACACCCTCCTCCTACTTGCCCGCCTCCACCTGTTACTTCACGCCTAGGCGCGCCCTCCATCCAGTGAGCCCTGAGATGGTCACCGCCCCCAAGGAGCCAACACCTCCTCCTAGGGCAGATCCTGATAGAAGACCTCCTCAAGATCCACTTCAGGGTCACCCAGTCCTAAGAGACCCAGACGACGCAGGTAGACCTCGTCCGCGGAGGTTTCTAGATCTGACACCTCAGGGCACTCCAGATCTCCTTCTCCCATCAGCATTCCTTCCCCAGACCCACGCGATCTTCCCAGGTCTCCTCCGGATGACCCCTCGTTCGCTGAGATCATGAAGCACATTCAGAAGAATATGGGGTGGGATGCTGAAGAGCTAGTCCCCGAGAGAGAGAGCGCCTTGCCCACTACCTTGGTGAAAGACCCAAGCCTGTGGTAGTCCCACCTCAGTGGGCACCTTTTCTGGATCGCTACTAAGGCTGCGTGGATCGTCCGCGATTCGACCAGTGTCAAGAGGCTGACCGCCTATAGGCTGCTCCGAGGGAGGGACCAGTATCTGCGAACCATCCTCTGGCTGATTCCCTGGTCATCACGGCCTCGCATGACTGGTCTCAGAGACCTCAGCACTTGATACAGGCCACCGGACCCGGAATCCAAGCAGTTGGATGTCCGGGTGAGCACACGCACGCGCTGCGACTTGCGCCATCAGGTCTCTGAGTTATCTCACCCACATGGTTCAATTCCAGAACGATTGTGGAACGGGACAGGACCTGGGTTGAGAAGATGCCCGATGGTGGTCAAAAGGAGGAGCTTTAAATCTCTGCTGTGCTTGGTTCGGACGTAGACCCAGGTGCTCAGAGCCGCATACTTATTCTCCATGGGACTCTTCGGCCAGAGCTGCAGCCTCAGGCGTAGTGTCTCCGGAGACACTTTGGCTCCTGCTCGGTTTTTACCCTGGACGTCCGAAGAACATCATGGACGCCCCTTACAACGGGAAGTCCTTTTGGTGAAGCCTCTGAGAAGGTGATCACCAAACTTCAGGACGAGGGAAGGCAGTTAGATCTGTCCAGGCCATGTACAGATCTCGACTCCAGTTCCTTCTGAGGAACCAGAGTCGCTTCGTGGCCGGACACAATGGCAACAACCGCATTCCGGCTAACAGCAGAGGGGTTCATCCTCGAAAAGCCCAGGCTGTGTCATCCCCAGGCAGGAGGCCACCGAGTGTAAAGTCGGGCCCAACTCGTGGAATCTAACACTGCCACAGCATGACTCCTTCCCGGCCCCCGCCTCCTCAGAATCAATGGGAAATGAAGGTCGGGGTCGTGATCACACGCCACCTGCCAGGGTGGCGGTCGATCACCACCGACAGGTGGGTGCTGCAGTTGGTCGAAAAAGGCTACTATATATAATTCGTAGGCAGCCCACCTACAAGGCCTCTCCTGCTTTCCCGCTACTTGGGTCAGCATGCCCTGCTTATACAGCAGGAAGTGCTCGCACTTCTGGAGAAAGAAGCCTTAAAGCACGTTCCAGAGCACCAGAGAGGGTTAGGCTATTATTTGCACTTCTTCCTGGTTCCAAAGAAAAAGGGGACCTCCGTCCAATTTTGGACCTCAGCGACCTCAATCTGTCGGTCATCTACAAACTCTTCCATATGGTGACCCTTCCGGGCCTAATCCCCATGCTGAAGCAGGACGCTTTTCTGGCGTTGTTAGACATGCAGGATGCCTACCTGCACATCCTAATTGCTCAAGCGCACAGGAGGTTCCTGCGTCAAGTTTCAGAGCTGCATTACTGTGCACCGCATCTTCAATGGAAGTGCATGGCGCAATGTAGCGGCATCTCTGAGACAAGGCTACTACGTGTTCCCCGCATTTCCGGACGACTGGCTTCTCATGGCTCCTCCGCGGAGGCACTGATGACGGATATTCATCGTACCCAGGCCCTCTTTCAGTCACTGGGTATTCTCATCAACTACGAGAAGTCACTCCTGGTGCTGTCCCAGAAACTGCAGTTTATAGGAGCAGATCTTCCTGGACATAAGTCTCCACCACTCATTCACACTATTGGGATCTGCGCCGGAGGCACCAGGACCCATCGGGAGCAAACTTTTTTGCTGGAGGGTCAGCGCCGTGAGGATGGCGCTATGCAGGCACGAAAACCACGAGCTCCTCAGCTAGCTTGCAATGACCTGCCATTCCCGCATCACCCTCCAACCGCCCAGTTCCTTTTTTCCCCGCTGTTGAGTGCGCTGTGACGACGTCGCTCGCCCGCCGGGAGCCAAACTTCAAACTAGCAGCATAGTTTTCAGTTTATTTTGTAGTATTATCACGATACTGTACCGCTTAGTCTTATTTAAAAAAAAATAAATAAAGAAGTCTCAGCCTACTTTGACGGAGAGCTCCACGCATGAGCAGGTCAGGTGACGGAGGAGACTCAGATGAAAGCTGTTCAGTCAGTGGGCTGGGTCCGGGTCCGCTTTCTCCGGAGGGGGGTCTGACAAACGGTCAGTCCAATGCCCGGGGGATGGCGGTCCCGCAGAACATAAAATAAACGGGTCGCATTCTCGGCACCGCTCGCCCGAAGCTCTCTTCGGCCCACAGGTCTAAAAAGAGAAGGTATCACTCGAGTATCGCCCTGATATGTCTGCTGCCAGAGACGCTCGGTTATCGGGTTAGTTGCCGGTCCTCTCCGGAGTCGCCAACCTCTGCTTCTGGTAGCCAGCGGCTTCGACGATCAGGTCCCACCCCGCCTCGCAGGTAGGTCTTCAGATGAGCAGTTTCATCAGTGGGCCGCTCTTATGGAGCAATGGGCTCGGAGGTTAGTTCAGCTACCTGGCTCGGTCACTCGTGGGCTTTCGGGCTCATTGAGAGACCAGGTAGGGCGGTTGTACTTTCCTGGTCGCGCAGCACCTTCTTCGGTGCTGTCGACTCCGCACTTAGGTGTTCCCTCCCTCACATGGCTGCGGCACAGGGGGCCACACCAATGCCTTTATCTCCTGCTCTTCTTCCTTCAAACCTGTTTTTGGAGTCTGGGGTGTTTCAGCCAGCTGCATGAGCCGGGTGCCGTGTGGCTTCTGTGCTGCCGGGCGCCGCCTGGGTCCTCGCGCCTGGGGCCTCGGCCCTCTGCCTTTCACATTCTCTTTCCACTCGTTTCCTTCTTCCCCTCTTCTGATTTTCATTCTTTCCTGTCCATACAGTCACACCTGGACTGTCAGGAGATGACATTGAGGCTTGACCCAGACCTTCGGTTGGTGATGAAGTGGACTAAGAGATCTATCTCTGCTGCAGAGCCCGTGGTCGAGGACCTATCATTTAAGTCTCTGCTGAAAAATCTGAGTTCCACTCTCTCTCTCTCCAGACTGTTGTATTCATCGATCCTGGGAAATTAAGACTCCAATACCTTCATGTTCCGGAGATCCCTACGGATTTGACTCCTCCAGTTCAGCCTTCCTTCGAGACGCTGTTTCAAATGGTATGGAATAATCCTGCTCTTACCCCTTCAGTGGCTAAATCCATACATAGGAAATATTCAGCCCCCAAGGATCGTCCCATTTTGGCATCTCAAGCCTTGGATCCTATTGTAGTCCTGGCAGAGGAATGATAAGGTTGTTCTTCCTCAAACCACTACAGCTCCCTATTCCACAAGGAATTTCATAAGATAGACATCCTTAGGTAAGAGAGTCTTTGCTGCTTCTACCCTAAGTATGCATATTGCCAGCTACCAGGGCTATTTCTCACAGTATGAGTATATCCTGTGGCACTCTCTCAAACAGATGGTTGAAGCTCTTCCGGAGTCCGATGTAAAGCCAGAGCTTCTTCAAACCATTACCAGAGGTATTGAATCTAACAACCAGCAGGTTAAAGCAGCCATGGATGCTTTCGACACTGCTTCCTGTTCAGCGGCTGCTGGTATTTGCACCTGACGTCATTCCTGGCTGCGCACTTCGGGTTTCACGAATGACGCGCAGCAGGAGGTAATGGCGTTGCCCTTTGATGGTGCGTATCTTTTTGGTCCTCAGGTAGAGCAAGCTCTAGAAGCTACTCAAAAGACTAGGTCAGCCATTAAGTTGGCTCGACCCCCTCTTGTCCCCTCTCGAGGGCATGTCAATAATTGTCAGTTTCATAATAGTCAGTCTTTTCGAGGCAGAGGGGGTTTCCATAAAAACCAACCTGCCCAACCTCAAAAGAAGACGCAACAGAAGGCGCAAGGGCCCAAGGCGCCCAGCGCTACCTTATGAATCGCTGGCCCAAGTCCCATCTCAGCTGCCCGAGGTGGACTTTTCCTCTCCGGTGGGAGATCGTCTGATGCACTTCTACAACCAGTGGAAGTCCATAACCTCAGACAAATGGGTCCTTCGGATAATTCGCGAGGGGTATTCACTCAACCTTCTGGAGACCCCTCCGGATCGTCCTCCCAAATGGCAGCCCAGGCTGTCAACCCTTCA